>JAVBJF010000145.1:289018-902093 GCA_033439095.1 Pseudococcus viburni
GCCTCCGACTCATACTCATTTTTTTCAACAAAAAATACAATTTTGAAAGAAACGGACTATTTTTTCTACCTGTTTGCCTCCTACTATGTTCAATCCTAAAAAACCATACGCAAAATTTCCAAAAAAAAAATTATCCATATATCGAAAACTTTCTGAAGAAATAATTATGTTTAAAAATCGTTCGGAAAAATAATCTCAATCCTGCAAAATTAATTTTGGCAAAACAATTTCAAAATTTTGATAAGTAGTTACCTACTTAACGTAGGTACTGATGGAACTCTAAAGTTTATTCAAAAATCTTTAGAAAAAAGATATTAAAATTTTCAATGGAGATCTGAAAGGTCTGAAAATTATTCAAAAATTGCTCATTTAAAAAAATGAAAATGAAGGAAATAAAAATTAATTCTAAAAAATCTCAATGTTTTTATTAAATTTTTTTTTCAAAATTATCAAAAAATTCGAAATTTTAGATTTTTTACGCTCTGATTTGCTTGAAAATATTTTTTTGCCTTCAAGTTAAAAAAATTTCTGCGAAGTTATGAAAAATATTGTTCAGCGTGAAACGGCTTTAAAATATTTTCTCAAAAATTAGAGAAAGGTAGACGTTTTTATTGTTCTATAGTCTGTTATGTATTTGTAAATAATCCATTTTTGTTTCGTCAAAATGCCAAAAAGAACTTTTTGACGGACAATGAAACCTTCTGTCTCCTCCCTTTTCGACTTTGAGGACCTAGTCCCGTTCCTTAATGACTTTTTGGGGGAGCTGATCTCCAATTTTTGTAACTGGGATTCTTAGGAAACTACTGTTTTAACTCATTCAAGTTAAAATTCGTTTTGAACACGAAAATAATCTCAACTCTTTTTTTGGAAAATAAATCATTTTTAAATAAAGCCCTATAAAATGTGCGGTCTTGTAGATTCTTGAAATTTATATTTCAAATTTTTCAATCGTTGTCGAGTTTCCAGCCAGGAAAAGATTTTCTCTATTTTTTCAAATTTCTGTAGAACAGTTTTCTTTGAAACTGACTTTGATGTTTGTAAATTTATGTAGTTGAAGTCTCATTTCTGGTAGCCCAGTCAAATAATTTGCAATTTTAGGGAAATCGAGTCAAAATTCTCTTGATTGATTTTTAGAATATTTTCAAAAAATTCAATCACGAAAATTATGGTGACGGGAGGAGGGGGGAGTCAATATAGGATAAATGGCATGAGTTTGAATAATATTTCTCTTTTATTTAATGAAATCCTTCTTAATTAGTCAATACCTAATCGAAAAAATAACTTGGATAGTTGAAAAAACGGTTGTAATTTTTTTTACATGATTTTTACAAAAGTCCTAGTTCCATAGATGAAAAAATGGGAAAGTTTCTGAGATTACTTTATGAAATCCAATAATGGATAAAATTGAAAATAAATTCAGTGATCGTATAAGTAAAAACTATTCTCTGATAGGCACAGAAATTTTATTTCTTCAAAAAAGTAACAAATTAGTTGAAATTCCGAAACTTTTATCCCGTGTAAAATTTATATTTCAAAAGAAAAATACGAGCACCCAAAATTCAAATACTTCTTCGTGCGCTCTCAAGTTACTTTCCTTACCTACACTTCCAAAGGCCACCGAATTCGGTAAATTTTGGGGGGGAAATTTCACTACCTACGATGCGTGAAGATATTTTTAATATAAAATTTAATACTCTACGTTGAAAACACCCGAAGAAAAAGAACATTCTCGAGTAAACTTTCCGCTTCGGTGATACTCGAGAAACACGAGCAAATTTTTTCTATATCTCAAAACCTAATAAGATTTATATCGTTCTCGTATTTCGCCAACTTATTAATTTTTCGACCACATAGAATCAATATAAAACTCACCTTTTCCCAGTCTTCATAAGGTAGCTGCGAATAATTGACGTACACCTGATGACATCTCGGAGTCGCCGACGTGCATCCTTCTTTACACGACGCCCACGTGCAGTTACTGAGCCCTTCGGCATAAATATGCCTCACTGTCGTGCATACAACTGGTATAGCGTCGAAATTAGCCATTATCGTGGTTATCGAAGGATCGACGACGAATGGTATCAAAAACAAGAATGCGAATACCGATAGCAAAGCTGTCACCCCCAAACACAGAGACATGTAAAATTTTACTTTCTCTACGAAGGTCATATTTTTCAAATCTTCTTCTCCTTTTAGTTTTATTGTCATTAGGCTAAAATTATAATATATGGTAAATTTATCGATAACTTTATAACCTATAAAAATTGATTCGTAAGCGTATTCGATCCTCTAATTTAAGGCGACGAATTTTTTTTCTCTTTCTAGGCTTTTTTTTGCTTCGTTAGGTAATTAAATTACTTGATAGATTTTATTGGTACGCATTCCCTTCCTATAAGTTTGAAATTACGTAGCGCACTTTCCAGTGGCAGCAGATTTTTCAGATGTTGCAATTTTTTTCTTCCGAATCGTTTGTCGACTTGGTGTGGAATCTGCTTTGATGTACATGGATTGCTTTTCTCCTTGCTTTGAGGTGCTGTTGTGTGTGATTATAGTGCGCTCTAGCCTGCTCGCATCAGTATTCGTTTAATGGTAAACTGTGTTGATGCGTAGGGCTGTCTTCCAGGAGGGGAATGCCTGCAAAAAAAATAAAAAAATCGACTGAATACTTTTAAAACTATTTTTGGTGGCAATTTTTCTGCCTTTTGCTAAAAATATTTCAATTTTACAAATCTAAGGGTAAGGTAGCCTATTATCGACCGATGCCCAATGTCGACCCCCTCGCCAATCTCCGTCGCTATGGGCGACAACGAGCCGAATTTTTTTTCTCATATTCCTGAGTTACAGACCAACAAAATGAGGTCAAAACGACAACTTTAAAGTCAAAATTCGCGGAGAAAATTAGAAAAGAAAAAATGTGATGTGCAAAAAAATTTTCAGTGGATATTTGCACGTTGTGGAATTATTTCTTAAAATTATTGAATTTAAATGTTTCTAGTATTTTTGCATAGGTGTGACTTCCGGATATGCCGGGTGTCCAGATTTTTCAATTTTTTTTCTCCAGGGACAATTTTTTTTGGTAAAATTTGCTAATCTGTCCTGGTGGCAATATCCTTTTTTCAAGAAAATTTTCAATACTGAGAACTATTTTGAGAACATTTTCAGAAAAGTACATTTTTTTAAACATGGAAAAATCTGAGAAAATTTTAGGTTGAAAAAAATTCTGGTGTTGGAAATACTTGAGAAAAAAATTAAGAGAACGTGTCACAGGAAAAAGGACATACTTATAGAAAAAATGACGTTTTTGGGAAATCGCGATTGAAGTTTGAGTATACTTTTTTTAATACTAAATTAAAGAATTGAGCTGTGGTAAAAATTTTACTTTAAAATTTCATCTTTTTGCTACAAGAAAACAGCGATATCTTTTCTATTTTTTTCTATATTGGAAACAAAAGGTCGAGTTATATGTTCTTTTTGCTGTGACATAATTTCATTTCGACCCTTCTACGTTTGATGACGTATAATTTTTCCGGAAGTGAAAATTTAAAAAAAATCTTCATACAAAAGTTGAAGCGAATGAAAAAATGCACATTTTCGTGAAAAAAATTTCAAATTATCTCTTCAGGGAGCGGATATATCGCACTTTGAAAAATGACAACTTTTTTTCATTTTCTTAGTTACAAAAAAATGCTAAAAATACATTTTGGACGAATTTTATTATTTTTTCAATTTTATGACGAAAAATTAACTAATGTTGTGACACATTCAGATGAGAATAGGTACTTAATTTAAAAAAATTTGGGAGTTAGAATTTGAAAAAAAATCACAGTTAAAAGAAATTTGTGAGATTCAATTCGTACCTACCCCGAAAAAAATGGTAATCTATTCGCCCATTCTTTCACGTGGGTATTTCGTCGGGAATAAACTCACCTACAGCCCAAGTTCTTGAGAAATTATTATTATGATATTATGGAAATTTGATAAAATTTTCTGATTTGTAAAGAATCTTTCTTTTTAAAAAAATGGTCCAAGTTTTGGGAGATTCCTCAATTTTTGGAAAATCGTCTAGGCTGTGGAAAAAAGTCGCTCTACTTTTGGAAAATTATGCAAAGTTTTGAATCATTTCCCAGTTTTTGCAAAGTCATCGCAAGCTATGGAAAAAATCATTCAAACTCGAGTACACAATCTCTGAAAATTTAAATAACGCTGAATGCATTAATTTACATTCTTCTAATGAGATATTTTTTATCACGTTGTGAAAAAGTCCTCAGGTCATATTTTTCAATGAAAAGTCACTTGCTGAATTTTTATTTCAAAAATTCGCCAAAATTTGAAAAATGAACTTCAGCATCTGAAATTTTGCATATGAGGTTCTTTTATGATATACTTTTGATTATTTTTGTTTAGGCTCAAAATTTTACTTTGAGTTGGAATATCTAAAATTTCTGGAGCTAAAGTTCATTTCTCGAATTTTGGATAATTTCTGAAATTTCAAAATTACCTCATCGCCCATCAAAAGATGAAAATTTGATCCATTCAATGAAAAAAAAAATTAATTTTAATTCTGATTTTGATTCAATATTATTTATTATTTTGATATAAAATTTTTTGGACATAGGTAGACATTTTTTTGATTTCATTGGAGAGCCCAAAGTTTTGGCACACCCCACTCAGAAGGTCCAGTCACCCCTATGTGTTTTTGTGATTGAGAAAGTTCAAAGCTTCATGAACTATTATCAGATTTTAATTATTACGACGGTGAATTTAAAAAAAAAATCCTTCAATTTTTGTTTTAAGGTGTGCCTCGTTATTGACCACCTATGTAATTTTATGTAATCTGTTGTTTTTATGTGATTTCGTTTTTTTAAATTTTCTCTGCGAATTTTGGCTGCAGGGTTGTCATTTTGGTCTCATGTTCATCTGTGAAAGAGGAACACAGAAAAAATATTTCCGGTAGATTTCGTTCATAGTGGACAAAATCAGTCGGTGATCGAAATTGGGGACCCAAATTTTCAAAATCAATTTTTAACTTGTTTTGGAAAAAAATTCCTAAAAAATACTTGAAATTTTTGGATGACCCTGGACATTTCTAACCATTATAGTTTTAAATCAGTGAAGCCCCCAAAAAAGTGATCGATAATAGGCTCGAAAATTCGCCTAACAGGTTCTGAAAATTGAAAAAAAGCTTTTTAATTCAGAGACCGATACTAACATTTTGTTTACGACTTCGCATAAAGTACTCCGGTAACCCAGTTCCAGTCGGGTAATTCCTACTCGGGAGGTGTATTTTTCGAAAACCCCCAGAAACCAGGCGCTAGCCTGTGGTAATTGTTTAAAACCTTAACCACGTCCGTCTCCATTTCCGCTCTTAAAGAGCAATTTTATTTTCGTACATTTTACGACGCTAAATGTCAGTTTAAACGTGTCTTAATGTCGGTCATTTTTCATCCTACTACGTAATAAAAATATATCTAAAAAAAAAAGTAATTCCGGATCCGGGTTCCAGAAGACTATCATAAGAAGTAAGGATAAAATCATAGAACGAAATTTTCCATCGGTACCATATGCTGTATAAGTCGAATTGAAACAATTAGGTTAAATTGTGGTATAATTTATATTTGTTGGGTGCTAAATTTCAAACAAGGGTATACGCAAAGACGAAAGAATTTACAGACGGTTAGGCGAACCAGCGTAGCCAGATACTTTAAAAGGATTCGCCCGTAATTGCCCATTTGGAGGTTATCTATGTGCTAGATACCTTCGCACGAATGTCCTTCGCGATTATATATTTTTTTATCAGACTAAAAAATTCGGTTGGTAATTTCGATATTTCGCGTGTGTACGAGTACGATAGCGATATACCCTATAAAATCAATGGCAACGTACACACTTCACAACCCTGCTTTATCTTCGCTATGTACGCTTTTTTACGTCATTTTGTTGCCAGCGACGCATCGTGTATCAAAGCGAAAAAAGTACATTAATCATGTTTGCTTTTTCGAATTTGTCGTTTCGGTTTACCGTATATTTTTCTTGGTTGAGAGGAGTCAAGGATGGAAGGTCGGGTTCCACGTGTTGGTATTTTAGTCGGATCTCAACCAGGGTCTGGGGTAATTGATTGGGGTATTTAATTCGAATCATTTGGAAATGTTGGGTATTCTCAAAGGATGCTTAATTGGCTGCATCGAGTTTCGGTTTGGTCGTTTGGCCAATCTGAAGGAGAGTGATCGTTGTAGAGATAGGACTGGGTTCGATGTGGAGTGTGATGATTTACGTAGGTAGTTCGTTTGTTTGATAATGTGCTTTTGTATTTTATTCCAAGTGTCTTATTTTAACGTTTTAATTGAGTAAGATTTGATCTTTGAGAAAAATAACGAAATTGTAAGTTTTCCTTTGAAGAGAGAAGCTTTTTTAGATTTATGTTTCTCGAATTTTCAAAAAAAATGGTAAAAAATTATCATTGTTAAGAATGCCATAATTAGGTACTTTTATTCAAAATACTTACGTAATTCGGCGAAAAATGGAATGGAACATTCTGTTAATAATGTTGAAATGTCACATCTTGACAGAAAATAAATGAAATTGTACAGAATGAAAGCACAGAGTATGATATTTATAGTGTTATTGAAAAACAAACCAGGAAAGTTAGAGTTTTTTAATTTGGAGCATTGGTTTTTGAATCGAAAATGTGTTTCATAATATTTCTAGCTCTCTCCTAACGAGAGAGATATCCTTAGTAGAGGTAAAATCTTAAGATGAAAAAAAAATGCATTGAAAGTTCATGATAAAAAAAACCTACATGAAAAATTTCAGGTGCTAAAGTTTGTTTCTCAAATTGTCGTGTATTTTTGAAATTTCATTAATATCGCATCGCCTTGCAAAAAAAGAAAATTTGATTTAATCAACGAAAAAAGCTGAAATTTTGTGTATACCTTACTTTTACCTAACCTCCCTAATCGATTAGAATTGGTTCCGAGACGTTTCAGAGCCGGCAGAAAATTTTGGTATTTTCCAGCACTGGAGAATATCCCATAAAAATGGTCCATATGAACTTTAGCACCTATAATCGTGGATTACCCATATTGGTGATCTATTTGATCCATTTAAGCACAATTTTCCGAAATTCGTGACTGCCTGTTCAAATCCATTTCTCAAAACCGCTTCCAATCGATTAGAGAGGTCAAAAATAGGGCACATACCAAATTTCAGGTGTTTTCGTCGATTACATCAAGTTTTCATGTTTTCCAGAGTGATGACTGATGAGGTAATTTTGAAATTTCAAAAATTTTCCAAAATTCGAGAAACGAGCTTAAGCATCTAAAATTTTAGATATGGGGTTGTTTTCTGATGTACTTTCGATTTATTTTTGTTTCGGCTCAAAATTTTGCTTCCAGTTGGGATACGTCTCTTGCATGAGAGAAAGGAGAAACCAAATTAAATTTCAAGATGCTATCGAAAAAAAAACAAGAAAAAAATCAAAAAGTTGAAAAAAAATTCATTCGAAAAACATTGGAAATTATTCTCAGGGTTTTGTGAAGCTCTGGGGTGGTAAGAGTACCAAAATTCATAATTTTTTCAATGTTATCGAGCGAGGTACCTATCAGAAATTATTTTTAACCCTCCTGAATCAGTTTTTGATTTAATTACTCCAAAAGAATCAAAAGACCGAGAAAAGAATACTAAAGGTTGAAAAACATTTACTGGGATGACCAAATTGAAATTTTTCAAAATTTTGAATCGAGTCCCGCTCCCTTGAACTTCTTTTGATTTTTTTGAGATGACCACAAAAACAAATTCAGAGGGTCAGAAAACATGATTTTCGATACCTCGCTTGATAACGTCGAAATATTTTGATTTTAGTCCCCCCGCCCCAGCAAAGGGTGAACTTTAGGATTTTAGGTCAAAATGGCTCCTAAAATAAAAAGGAACAGATTACATTACTATCTGACGAAAATCATCAGTTCGGCTCAAAGATTAGTATCTAGTATACTTAATTCACTATTCTTTTTAAAAAACAGCAGCACTTCGTTTAATTAAAAGGCATTGAGCTGATTACAATACTTAAAGTGAATTGTAAAAAAAAATTAACAAGAAATTATTAAAAGTCTGGGGAAGAGTCGACAAAATCGCATTTCTGGCCAAACAAGGTTCCATCGGTTATAAAAGTCGTAACCATGAAAATTCGTGAAATTTGAAAGAATTGGTCATTATAATTATAAAATTTGAAAAAAAGTAATTGAATTCTTGATTTTTCATGAAACATCCTAATATCCTTACTTCAGTAGGGCAGAAAATTGTTTATTACCTACTCAATTTTTTTTACTCTTGAAAATTTTCAATTTTTTTTCAACCTTCATTTTGATGGGGTTTCAAAAAAAAAATGAAGTCTTGAATAGACCAAAAAAAAATCATAAAAAATGAATGAAAAAGTCATGAAAATTTAAAAACCCAGTTAAGTAGACTCTTTGTCGAAAAAGTTTAGGTTTGAGCTGGAAAATTTGCGAAAGTGGCTACTTTTTGAGAAAAAAATTGAATTCGGAGTCAAAATAATGAAGAATATCGCCTTTTTAATTAAAAATTGGAAAAAATTGCCATCCCAGTTGGAAATTCAGCCTCCCATCCTACCACTGATTTTCTAAAATGATTTTTAAAAAATTTCTTGATCATTTTATAATAATGTCGATCCTGGATCTTCTCTGACTCTGATATTTTCCGATTCCATATAATTTTATTAAGTAAATAAAAATTTGTCTTCAGATTTGAAATTCTGGTAAAAAGTCATAAAAGTAGAAATTTTCAAATCGACTGAATTTTCTTTCATTGAATTTTGCTTTCTGTTGAAAATGAGAAACGCTTTTTCAACAAAGAAAGATTTCAAAATTCTAAAAATATTTATATCCCAACTTTTTTTTTTTTTTTTACAAAAAACGTATATTTGATATCCTGATTTTGAACGGTGGGAGGGGGTAGAATTCGTAATGAGTTATTAGTTTATGAAATGCTGTTTCAGATATCAATAGTAGTTGAAAAGGGGATGATTCGTGGTTTGTAAAATCATTTCGGTTTGTGATAGCATGTGGGGGGAGGGTAATAAAATGTGATCAAAAATTTACAAAAAATTTACACATTTTTACTACTTGAATTTATTTTGTGGCTAGTTTCACGAATTGTACAAGTACGTACGACTGATCCCTTACTTAAAAAAAATTGTTTAGCAACCTAGCAACTCTCAAATCTTCAAAGGGTGGTTTAAAGTCACACTCCCTCCCTCTTAATTTCTGATTTTTTGACCAGCAGATATCTGAGAGTATGATACAAAGATTTTTTTACATAGAAGCCCATTCCCATGATGTTCAAATAAAAGCTCGATTTTGCTTTTCCAACATGATTTTTTAAAAAATTTCTATCCAATTCAATTTTTAAAAAAAAATTTTTACATCGACTAATAATCAATTTGTTTTGCTTTTCTGTTTCAGGTGAGTTACGAATTTTCATGATTAAAAATCAGAATAATGAATATATATATATACATATAAATGGGTAAGTTATTCATTTCCCCCTAATTCTTAACAGAATCTTATTTTAAGAAGTACCTAGCACCCACTACCTACGTATAGGTACTTGATACATTATAATTTTGTGAAAATTCATTCAAAAATTTTTCAATTCCCCCTATTTTTGCTTATTTTTAAACCTTTTATTTTAGAACTTTTTTTACCCCCCCCCCCTCAATCGCCATCCCTGAAATTATACATTACATTATTAGTTACAGAGTTACGTGACATAAAATTATGAAAACGAGGGAAGAGAGGTAGCGATTTATACAGTGGAAGGAGAACAAATAGTCTGAATTTCGAAAATTGTTGGCATGGTTGCTGGGAGGGGACTGGGGAGGAGGGTTGTTGTTGTTGCTGCTGCTGTTGCTGCGTTTGGGGAGAAGGGTAAGGAGCTTGTCAGCATGGCACATTGGAAATTAATTTTTGAAAATTTTTTAAGATTTCAATTTTCATTTCTAGTTTTACACTTTTCCTTCTTCCCCATTCTCTATTCAAAATTTGGAAAAACTGAAAAATGTGTGTTTTTGAAAGCGAAACTAAGTATCTTTATTTTTCTTGTGGTATGCGATTATGCAAAATCGAAATTTTTTGGGTCCATAGATATTCTTCAGCTTTTTAAAAGTTTTTGAATTTTCGATTAAAAATTAGCTGTATAGATAAACTTTGCAAAAAGAAAATTGGATCGTCGAAATTCTCAAAATTTTTGAAGTAGGTAATAGCAGAGTTGAAAATCAGATTTAAAATGTTGAAATTTTAAAAGTAATTCGTCATTCGGAGGTACCTATTTATTTTTCCCATCACTACCTATTCTGAAGTATTGAAATTATGATGGATTAACAGCAAGCAGTTCTGCATCAATAAACATTTAACCAGAAACTCCAATATTATTCATATAATTTCATCAAATAACCCAACCCGACCATCTCAAATAACCAATCAACTTACGTAACGGATCTCAGAGATTCACGCTTTGTCGATCCGATCCTCCACCTTTATCCCCGATGGTATCAACATTACTGGTAGCCTGGGTCGAGGCACCACCACCCCTCTTCTTGAACCTCATCTTGGCATCATCTCCAACCTCGACCGTCCTCTGGCACAATATCAACGTCAAACACGACACCACCAATAACACAGCCGGTATTATGGCCGCTAGGAGGAACTCCCTATACGTAACCTCCATATTAAACCGCGACACCACCATGGACAAATTTTCTTCAGAATAATAACACGGAAATCTAGCCCTTGCATTGTGATCCGCTCCATCTTTACCATACTCCTTAATGAACTGCTTGCATTCTTCCTTCAACGTATTCACACAACCTTCCAAATTGATCATCAGACGACTATCGTTGGCAATGAGGAGATCTACCTCTGGAGGGGCTATTTCGCGCTCCTGCGAAGTTCTCGTCTCGTTCAGGATGGTCAAGCTGTGCAAAAATGTGAAATTCGATCGATCTGAGATGGCTTTTTTATCCACAACGGTCCCGTTGATGCAATCGATCGCTTGCAGACTATCGACAGGCGAGGTGACATGGTAACAAGATGCTAGGACGGTGGTAAGCTGGGTCGCGTTCCAGGTACCATTCTCACGTTCGGATCCTTCCACGTAGACTTTTTGGCATTGAGATAAAAATACTCGATCTCCGTTTAATAAAATTACGTTTTTATTACGAGTTGGAATATCGACACATCTGCGATCACAGTTATAAGGCGTGTTGATCTTGGAACAGATGCCATGTTTGCAAGTGTTCAGACCATCTATATCCATACAGTTTATCTTACCTCGAGGTCCTGTACAGTTCAGAGGGTCCTCGGTGTTATGGAATATACACTCGAATACGTCCGTTATATTTATACAAGATCCAGTCGTACAGTTGAACGTACCGGTCAGATTTTTACATTCTTCCAGCTTGCATCGGTATCGTTTCACATTATCTTGATCTATTCCGTAGCAAGTCTTGTTATACGAATTGGTACAATTTTGGAAATCCAGAGTGGTGCCGTTTTGACGCAAATTCACGTAGATTTGCACGCAAGATCCGGACGTCTTACTCAGGCACCATTCTCCGCACGACCCCCAGTTACATTTATCAACGGTGACCACCTTCGATGTGCTGCACATTACCGGATCTTCGATGATCCCCGAATAAAAGGCTCGAAATGAAGGAAAATATATAGCTACCGATAGATAAACGATGGCCACGCTGCTGAGGATCGCTGTCATCTGGCAAACGCATATTGTACCGCAGATTCGATGATCTTGAGGAGGCACCACCAATTCTTCGACCGGTGTTTTGCGTTTCTTTGGCATATTCCGAGCAAAATTTAGAAGGAAATTTTAAGTGCACTTCATTTTTTATACATATTGAGCTTGAAAAATTTTTTTTTCCAATATCACGACAAACACGGTAACCAAACGATCGCACGGTAACTTGTACAATACGAGGGTGAATTTCGATGCCGATTACTACATCTTTCGGTTAATAAATACGACCACGACGGGAACATGTATCGGCGGCACGATGCTACCGTGGTTTTTTTTTCTCTTTTACGTAATTCCTTTACGATAACATTATCGCCGTAGCACCGAGACGACGACGAGTAATACTCCCGCACGATTTAGAAAACCGTTTGTGTCCTGATTTTCTTTGGAATTCTCGCCGTTTCTGATCAATAGAGGTAGCTGTGCTATTCTTATTTCGATGGTATTCCGCAGCGCGTTGTTGGTATAAATGCAGCGCAAGCGCCCTAATAAGCTGACATCGTGTTACTATAGTGCCTATCTTTTTTATACTTTAACCCACCACCGCCTTTGGTTGTGATACTGGCTGGCTCGACTCTAGAACTTTTTTTTTTAAATAGGCTCGAGGGGTATTTCTCCTCCTATACCTTGATATCGAATTACTTTGTTTCAATTATCGACAGTTTTACCATTTTTTATTCGACGATAAATAGCACGATGGTTGTGACGACCCTAGACGGATCCGAAATTACCATCGGTGTCGCGAGAATGCTTGAACGGGACCTAGAATGTGTAAATTGGGTTAGTGGGTCTGGTCTATTCCGGATTTACAAATTATCCGATGATCGGCACCGTAAAGTTTGGGTGATAAATTTTTCCAACCGAGGGGTTCGCCCGAGTTAAATGTGCGAGTCGAAAGATGCGGCGAGCAATTTTGCCGCAGTGCGCAAATTTTAATACGTAGGTTGGAAGAACGAAAAACGGTACGAGGATGAAATTTAATCGCCAGAATTTACAAAAGTTATCATCGGTTTTCGCTGAGGTGTAATTAAACGCGCCGTAATGATAATTTAATGTATCGAATTGGCGTAATTTTCATTATTCGGGATTTCGTGCCAGTGCGAGGGAAGTTTTATAGTATTAGTAAGAGCTGAATGGAAGCGGGGGTTGTTTGGAAGGGGGTAATTTGACATTGGAATAATGCGTCAGACGGTCGGATTTTTTTGGCTGGATGCCAAGTCGACGGAGTTTTGGGGATTTTCGGAAATTCGATTTTTGAAAGTGTTCGAGGTGTTTTATTTTTACGGGTTTGCTCGACGAGATGGTTGGTTTTTCAAGGCATCGAATCAGGGACGAATTGAAGTTGGGTTATTTGAAGGGTGAAATTGAGAATTTTTGATTGGAATGAAATTTTCCAGGATTTTTCTGATTTGAAATTACAGTTTTTTTTGTTCTTTTCAAATTCAATGCAAAATTTTTCCAAAGAAGATCATCGGGAGGGGGAGGAGTTACTTTTTGCTCGACGAGATGGTTGTTTTTTCAAAAGCATCAGATCAGGGACAAATTGAAGTTGATTAATTCGAGGGGTAAAAAATTGAAAATTTTTGATTAGAATGAAATTGTTCTAGATTTTTTTGACTTAAAACTACAATTTTTTTCTTTTTTTTCGAATTCGCTCCAAAACTTTTTCCAAAAAAGATCATCGAGAGGAGCGAGGGGGAAGAGTTACTTTTTGCTCGACGAGATGGTTGTTTTTTCAAAAGCATCAAATCAGGGACAAATTTGAGTTGATTATTTTGAGGGGTTGAAAATTGAAAATTTTTGATTAGAATGAAATTGTTCTAAATTTTTTTGACTTGAGACTACAATTTTTTCTTTTTTTTCGAATTCGATCCAAAACTTTTTCCAAAAAATATCATCGGGAAGGGCGAGGGGGAGGAGTTACTTTTTGCTCGACGAGATGGTTGTTTTTCCAAAAGTATCGAATCAGGGACAAATTGAAGTTGATTAATTCGAGGGGTAAAAAATTGAAAATTTTTGATTAGAATGAAATTGTTCTAGATTTTTTTTGACTTAAAACTACGATTTTTTTCTTTTTTTTTTCGAATTCGATCCAAAACTTTTTCTAAAAAAGATCATAGAGAGGGGGGGGGGGGTGGAAATTACTTTCTGGGTTTCCACTCGGTCCGGTCACCCGACATGACATCAAATCTGAAATTTTTTCAGTTAAGATTAGATAACGATAAGTTATCAAAGTGGTAATTGAAAGAGATCCATCAAAAATTTGAGAATAAAAATGAACTTTTTGGACTGTGGGGAAATCAGTTTGAATTTAGAAAACTCACATGAGTAGTAAAAAAAAATCAATACTACTGCATATATGGAAACGTCGATGTGTTGAATCGAAGAAACGAATTTGAATATTTTATTATTTATTACTTTACTAACTCTGAAAGTTTGCATTTGAAATTCTTTCTCTCATTTAAGGGTAATACTTCAGGCTTGATTGAAAAAATATGTAGGGTGAGGAGAAAAATTTTCAAAAATGATTAATTTTTTGAGAAATTTTTTGTCCCTAGATAGAAAAAATAAAAAAAATTGTATCAAGGTTGGTTTGAAAAAATCGATCTTAACGATGAATTTTCGAATTTTGCCCTTTTCCAAGTGCTTTTTCGGTTCTTTTTTGGGATTTTCCTGCGGAACAGTGAAAACAACTATTGCAATCACTTTTTCCTTTTTCCCCTTCAGTTTACAGCTAATCAGTGAACAGTATTTTGAGGAGGCCAATCAGTAAATAGAATTTATTTAAAACTAGATGAAGGATTAAAATGGAAATCCGATTTTTTTTTTTTTGTCGATGAGAGGAAAAATTGAAGTACCTATATTTTTATAATTTCCTAATATTCAAATATTTTTGATTTCAAAATTGCGAAGTTTAAACAGTAAACTTGATAATTCTGACGATAAAATGATCAGAATTTTGCAATAAAGGGATAAGTGAAAAAGATGAAAGGCGAAACAGCAGGGCAAAAAGCAAAAACCCTCTTGCAATCAGCAATTAGCTAATGATTTAAAATCACTAATAATTCAATTTTTTCAATAAAAATTTTATAATACATCTCTTTTTAATGCATATTAAAAGTAATACAGTGGGGAAGTTTAATTTTAAATTATGTTTTCCTCCTTTTCCCCCTTAAAAAATTCCAGCTTCTTTTAATGTCAAATTTTAAATTTTATGATTTTGAATCCGGGCAAAATGAAGACAAATTCGTCATCGCCAACATTTTGGTTGAAATTTTCTGATGCTTTTCGAAAAAATATTTCTGAGATTTTGAATCGAAGAGGGAAATTCAAAGTACTCACTTCAAATTTTTGATCAAAGTAAAGTACCTTTAAATTTTTAACATGGATGTATTTTAGTCGAAGGAGGGGGGGGGGCGTCTATGAAATGGAAAATCAAATTTTTCAGATCAAATTTTGCCATTGTTGGGCTTGAAAAAATTTGGAAAAATTTAGGCGAATTGATAAAATGACATCTAGTATTTATTATATTGATGATTTGTGGAAAAATATCAAGAAGTGATAGATATGTTTGGCAGATATTTTAGTCCTTCTCTCTCTCTTTTTTTTTGGTAATTTACGAAATTGCTGCGCTATTTCAATAAAAAAAAATGAAAAATGATAACAAAAAATTCGAAATTTTCGTCACTTTTAGCATTTTGTACCTAACACCTTTTTTCAGAAATTTTAGAAATTAGAAAAGAAGAAAAAAAACATAAGAACATAAATATCTGATATTTCAACAAAACATCATCAACTTGAAAAAAATTAATATCTTGACGTTTTAATTTAATAAAAAATGTTTAAAATATGTCTATGATTGCTTTTGCTTGGAACCAAAACTCGTTTAATTTTTTTCCTGCTACTTGTGATATTTTCAATTGTAGGGTTTCAAGTGTGTGATGGAATAAAATTTCATTGATTCCAAAATTTTTTCTCAGAATCGCCCCCTTCCTCTTCGAAAAAATTCTACTCATCGTTCGTATTGCTTCTTATTTTGAGATTTTGAATAGAAAATTCCGAGGTACTCCAAATTTTGAGCGTGGAACAGGAGATTTTATTTTTTTTCGAAAATTTTAGTCACAATTTCTTCTCTCTTCCGAGATACTGCATAGTATTACAAAGTTTTCAACTTTTATGGTTTGATTTGATATGAAGAAGTGGAGTGATTATAATTTGTAATTCAAAGGCAAAATTTCTCTTTCCCCGCCAATATTCAAATTATGTGTAAAAGTCCACCCCTTCCTTCTTCTGTCATCAATGCTCTAAAATTATGGTCGGTTTTTTTGCTCGATTCCAATTTTTATTTGTGCTTCGTTAAATTTAAATTTCAAACTGCTTTTTTGCGGTTTTTTTTCATTGCCTTTCATAATTCTCTTTTGGTCAAAATCACGAAAAAAATGTAATAAGTCGTCTTTTGCTGATGTCTTCGAAGACCTAGTATTTAATTTTTCATCATTTTTCCCACTCTATGCTCGCCTTCCGTAAGTAATTTTTTAGATTGGAAAACTTTGGAGAGGGAGGTGGGTCTAAAATACTTATTAAGAAGTCAAGGACGATGAAAAATTTGATATTTTATAATTACAACGAGAAAACAATTTCGTATAATTTTATTGCCCTTTGCCGGCAGGTCTGTGAATTTAATTTCCACAATTCTCATCGGAATTGGAAAAATCTCAAGTGCATTAAAATGCTCGTCAGGAGAAACAGGAAGTGGGTCGCAAACCAAGCACGAATTCGAATCGCGTTTTATTCTTGAAAAATAGTCTTTAAATCTTTCTCGTACGATTTTTCAAATTCCGCCATAAATTTTCGCTTCAAATATGCTATTTGAGCATTACGTAATTCCACCGACTCGAAATACAAACACTTATCTGTTGTTTTCTTAAACACACGATCTGCTACTTAAACATTTTCCTCTTTCCACCTCATCTAATATTCAATAAGAATTTACTCGAGTGTGGTTTTCGTGGTTTTCATTCAGCATACAGTATCTTTCGATACACTCTCTCGGTATTTATGGAAATTAGTTACCCTAGTCTGTGTGAAATCTCGTCATAAATTTACTCTTTTTTTTTTACCGGGCCATTTCATTTTTCATATTTCTCCTTCCGTTCGCGCAAGATGGAGAAAAACTGCCACGAAAACAATGATACGCAATTTTCTTATTTCTATTTTACCGCGATGGAAAAAATTTCAAATCATTAGGAAATTGAGAAAGATTGATTTTTCTCGTCTCTTCGCAGCGTGAAACTGAAAAATGATACTCGATCATGATGTTGGAAATTTCATCGCGTCGAAAATAAATATGAATTCGTACCATCGAATTATACGACGTTTTTCTGATTATTTTCAATGGAAAAGTTTCGCAACCTTTGCGTTTATCTGTGCGAAGATATTTTGGAAAAATTTCGAGGAAATTACATCGATATGGTGCGACGTATCCAACCTACTTCATTAGCTTTCTCGAACTAGTCGGTTTTATGTATTGACGTTAAGTTAGTATGTCGTTGATGCGACTGGCAAACGTATTGTAGTGACATTTTTGGTCGTCGCTGACGTTAAATTATAAATGACGTTTGAATCATGTATCGGTAATGCGGCTAGTTGCGCCGAACAACCTATTTTCGAGTATAACTCGATGTAAAACGTAAACTCATTTCGAATACGATAGCGACTCGACTGCGAAATGCGACTTTCTTCCGGGAAACAAGAAAAAAGAATTCGGTTAATTGGAAACTTCGTATACTTACATTGATTGTGAGTGGCATTTTAATGAAGAAACAACATATCGAGAATTTCGTTTCCAAGTATTAAGTATTAAACGTATGTATATGGCTCGATCTGTAGCTGTACGTGTATTTTGCCAAGAATAGCGAGCATTACATCGTTGTTTAGCCGAAGAAATTCGCACCGCGTTAAATATTAAAGAAGCTTTGGATTTTGGTACTTTGACGGTGTAATCTTTATTTTCAACTTTGAACGTTGTAATTTTCTTATGCTCGAGGTACTAAGTGAAAATTCCCCGAAACCAGGCGAACTTCTTATTAAATGACACGACGAAATTTACTCTTACTGGAATTTTAATATTTAACAACGTTTTGAAGAACGTTTTCAAAATTACCGAGTACGTAGGATTTTACAAAAGCTTTTTTTTCAAACCTTTATCTACCAGTTTTCCAACACCTCGAAGCAACGCTTTGAAGTATTATCTGTAAAATTTTTAATATCGCATATTAAATCAGCATTTTTTTTATAAAAAGCCAAAAAGTTATTTCAGCAAGTTTGCATTAAAAAGAGAACCTTTTTTTATACGCAAAGCTTCCAAAATTTATATAAAACTGATTGGAAAAAAATATATAAGTGCATAAATATTTAGAAAATTCTACTTTCCTTAAACCTTTTGCCCATTTTTATAGTATACTTTTTTTCATCGATTTGGCTCCTATATTCGGACGTTTCCTTTATTCTGTAATCCGATTACAACGATAGGATGTAGTTTATTCACAATTCAGCCCAAAGCTGCCAGATTTTAAATGGCGATAGAGGATGAAAAAAAAAGCGTCGGTGTTTTATTGACTTTGCACCGTGTTGAGAATTTATCAAAATTGATGAATATGGAATGCGAACGTTATCGCGAATTTGCCAACGTCGTTTGTTTGCATTTAAATTATACTACTTGGATTAGTGAATTATTATAATGGCTGTTGGGATTTGCGGACTGGGTTGCAGAAGAGTCGGTTATAATTTTTGACTGTTCGACGAATGTGGAAAATGTGGGTCAATGGATGTGAAATGATACTTTTCTCGTCGAGTTTTCTCGAGCAACATAAAACACAGCGGGTTACGTTGTGTGAAATTTTTATTGGCGAGGAAATTGAATATTCGTAATGTATGATCTTTTTCCCTGAGAGAGAATTTTATATAGGCTAATGGATGGGTTTGACCTTTTTTTGGCCCGAGTCGAGAGAGCGATTGGAAAGTTGTGTGTGGAAATAGGAGTCTGAAAATTTTTCGAATTTGGAAATAAGAAACTTTTACACGAAGTTGGATGTTTGGGGTCTAGAATTTTTTAAAAAGAATTTTTAAAAAATAAGAGAAGGATTTTTTTTAGAGGAAAAGTTGTGAAATCGTGGATAAAAAGATACGAGTAAGTGAAGAAATTCTAATGAAAATTGATTAAAAATTTTGAAAGACATCCTAGAAATGTGAAATACATATTTTAATTTTAAAAAATGTAAAATGTGGAAAAGTGATGGAAAATCTGTGATTTTGACAATGAATAAAAATTATTAGGAAGTGGATTAATGAGAATCTGAGTCAGCAATATATTGGTATGGTTTATATTTTGAAAAAAAAAAATTGAAATGTAAAATAAAAGTTGTATTTTTATATTTTAGTAAAAATTGAAATTTTAATAAAAATTGAATAAAATTTTTGTGGAATATCAAAAAAACAATATTTTGATAAAAACTCATAAAATGTTGAAGAATATCGTATCTGGAATTTTAATAACAAATCAGATGTTCATTTTTCTGCTCAGATTATTTTATAGATTTTTTTTCAAAATTTTCAAGTGACCCATAGCTCAAAAATATACTAAAGGTGTAATCATCTTTTGGGTATTCAATTGTTGATGGTCTTTTCATAAAATAAGTCAGAAACCATGTATTTTTAAAAAAATTTCAAAAAATTGTTTTATTTATAGATTTTAAATTAGGAGGGGGGGGGATTAATAAGATTGTGGCGAAAATTAACGGGATAGTTAACTCAGAATGGAAGGTCTCCCAGAAAAAATTTGATGCTTTCCAGCTCAAAGGGGGATGAAACTAGGGGTCTTCAAAGTGGTGCTATTTTTGAAAAAACATAGTTTTTTTTGCCTCTTTCCTATGTGAGACTCCGATCACTTCCTGAAAAATTGCAATATGAGTTTCTACACCTTCCTGGCCCATTTATTTTGAATTTAAATCGTTTACTCAAAACTCTAATATGTCAAACTCGAATTCAAAAAATATTTTTTTGGTCCTACAGAATTAATTTTGATGAAAATTTTCAAAAACTTTTCATAGCAATTTTTCCAACTGGATTTTAATTACCTAATGCAATTTTTATGAAATTTAAATCATTCATTCAATCGCTTGAAAATTAGGCCAAAAATATGTTTGGGATTAAAATAGGTACATTTAAATAATTTTTTTTGAAAATTTTTGTACTTACCTAGCAACATTGTCAACTAAAATTCTATAAAAATTTCGTTCGTTAAAATACTTGGATACATTTGCAGATAGCATTGCTATAAAAATTTTATAAAAATTTACTCTCGTATTTATTTTTCACAGGAATTTGATGGCTGTAAAAATTTTCGAAGATATAAAACTCTTTTGATAGTTATATTTGATTCTCAGCGAAATTTGCTCTGACTGCAAAGTTGAAAATGAACCTTAATTACTTACTCTCTCATTCTGAATCAGTGAAAAGTCACTGATAGATAGTTAGAATTGCAGCACAGGAAAAATCAGCGAAATTTACTGATTTTCAGTGAATTTTCGTTGATTTTTACAGATTTTTCAGCAAATTTCATAAATTTTACTGACCTTTCAGTGAATATTTACTGATTTTCCTGTGATTTTCCAGTGATTTTTCTCTTTGATTTGTTTTCAGTAAAAAAATGTTCACTGATTTTCTCCTGTTCTGCAATTCTGACTGTTTCTCAGTGATTTTCAATAATTTTCACTGATTTGTAATTGAGAGAGGACTCAATTTTTTTTTTGTTATCTCAAGAGTCCGTTTTTTCTTTCTTATTTTATTTTTAAATTTTTATTAAAAATCAGGGCATTTGTTGGATGGTTATAAACCTCATAAATTCACAATTTTTATCTGCTGAAAAAAATCTTCAATGTACTATTCGACTAACTAATTTTTTTACGATTTCAATTCCGAAACAGATTTTTTTTCTTAACTTCGAACAGTCTCGTCGAAGTTCTCAGCTTCATGATGATTGTTTATCTTCAAAAAGAAAATGAAATCGTGAATCTTCGGTTGATTTTTCTCCAAACTCAGGTACCTAATTTATAGAATACCCACTGCTGGAATTTTACCCAAATTTGCAGACAATATTTTTTTGTAGATGAATTCCTATGTTTAAATGAGAAATCAAAAATAAATCCAATTCTGCATTGTGCTTGGTACTATGGGAGGGGAGGAGGAGGAGGAGGAGGAGATGATTAGAAATTTAAATTTATCACAAAGATACTTTTTTTTAGTTTTTTTTTTTTTTACTCAAAATTCAATTTTTCTTTTTTTTAACATTTTTTTTCAAATCCTAATGAAAAAATTCATCGTTTTTCCAAATTTTTCAGCTTGAACCAAATTTTTACGATTCAAAATAAAGTTTTGTCATTGTTGGGGAGGGGATACCCTATCCTCCACTCGATACCTTTCCGTTCGATCTGACCCGACGAAAAAGTTAATGATTGGCAATAATGCAGTGCTTTCAAATTTAACCCCATTCCTCCATTTTTTACATCATTTCAAGACTTGATTCACTTTATAAAATCATGGTGTCTATTTACTGGCAAGAAAAATAAAAAAAAAACAGAAAAAAGCAAGAATTTTAATAATTTTACTGCAAATAGCAATAGTTTTCTATATTTTCCTCTTTTCTTGAATTTTTTAATCGAAGGATAAAACGGGGATTCTTTTTTAGGAGAATTTGAAGCAAGAAAAATAACTTAAAAATGGCAATAAAATTTAAAAATTAGCAAAAAAATCCAAAAAATAACAAGAATTTTCATTTTTTAGATCCAGTAAACCATGAAAATGATTTTTCTTCATATTATTTTACCAAGCTAAAATTCTTTCATCGAAATTATCGATTTTATATTTGAAAAAACCCTCCTTTAAAATAAACTAACACTTTTTTAAGGTCATCAAAAATAATACGCGTTGCAGTCAAATCAACCGATTTGATTTGCATCTTAAATTTAAATCAAATAATAATTTTGACTTATTAACTTTCGAGTCAAATCTTCAAAAAATCAAGTCCAATGAAACATCAACTCAATTCGAAAACTTTCTGCCCATGATCTGACGACTCCTAAACTCAAACAAAAGATTAAAGTCGCAAAAAACGAACATACGAGACCCCTCATGATAAAAAATTGATATCAGATTGATTGTCTGTTATTCTCCTATATACTTACTGTTTAATATTTCAATATGTATTTACCACCTTATCTGACACAAATCAACCGAATAAAGAAAAAAATATGAAAAATGAATAAAAAATTGAAAATAATTCATATTTTACATCGTCGCGAGGAAATTGGTTTTTTATACCGAGACGAAGGAGTTTGTCACGTATAATGTCATGTTTGTGTTTCCTAAGCAGCTTTACTTTTCATACTTTCATTTTTTTTTTTTGGAAAAAAATCTCGAGACGCGAAAATGTTGAAAAATACAACGGCCGGATTATTTGATACTTATGTCAACGCGTTCTACACCGATCAGTATTTTACGTATGGTGAAAGATTCGTCGTTGAAGAGAAGAGTCGAAGATGACGAAGGTGAAAAAAAGTAACTTTCACTGTATTCTTATCGTTTACGGGCGTCAAATGGTTGACAAAAATGTTACGATGAAATTACATTTAGAGAGGTTGGTTTTAAAAGGGCTGTAGGAATACTGGTGATTGAAATCTCGCGTTTATCTTTTTACAATAAGGCAGCTCTTTTGCCTGGATGCTTTCAAGTTTATAGACCCGTTCGTCAACAGGTGTAAGGTTTTTCGTCGGTACCCGTATGCCAGTAGTCGGTTTCCAACGGCGCCTTTTTTTCACCCCCGAAGCTGGATTCGTTTTGGCGACGGTTTGGAAATGATAAGTTTTCGCGGATGGGTATTCGTGCATAGGACCTGTGCTTAATTATAGCGACCTTAAGGGCGAACCTTTATGGTAAAAAGTTTTCGCCTCGTCTCTTTGTGACAAAAACCGAAATTACTTTGAATCATCGATGCTTTTACCCTTTGAACCAGCATCGATGTAACGAGATACTTGTAATTAACCATGACGAAGTAGGTACTTTTCCATACAACTGAGAAACGAAACCTGAGTCGACATAACCGTTGTTCTAACTCGCAGGGTTTTAAATTGGAACGGCTGCGTTATCGCTGCGTTAAGTTTTCTACGTCGTACTGTGCCATCTCTCTCGCTATAGAATTGCTTAATAAAGGGTGAAGCTGGAAATTACAAGAGTACCCTGTAGCGAAGTCATTGCGCATAATAAGTCTTTTGTCATATTTATATAGCGAGCATTTTAAAGACTTAGGTGGTTTCATTAAAAAAGCTGACTTTTTTTCTTTTTTAATTAAAAAGGCTAAAATTCCTACATGTGGAGTTTTTGAAAAACCACGCAAAAGTAGTGTTTTTCCGAAGGCGATGAAAAGTATCGTATTATCAAAGTTATTAGCTGGTTGAGAAAAGACCCAAGGCGACGGTTTCGTTTCTTTTTTTTTCTCTCTAACGTGCACGTTTCATTCCTTTACTCCTATTTACTCTGACAACCTTGAGAAACATTGGGTTTCATGGGGAAAAAAGATAATCTTGAGAAAGTATATAGTTTAGTTCTTTCTTAAATGAGGATAGTTTAGGTTCTCAATGAGACGTTTTACTTTTACTTTTCTCAAAATCGACCACGTTGCGAGCAAATTGCTCCGTTTACTAAATTGTAATCTGTTTTAGTTTGTTATTAAATGAGCTATCGAATGCTTTCTTAATTGCCCCTACGAAACGAGATATTCAAGAAGATTGTAATTAGGGTGAAGTTTTGTCTGTCATCTTATAATCTCTTGAGACTTGACTTTTCGTAAACACAAATCCCGTCATCTTTATGGGATACTTAACTTAGGTGTCGTAGCTTGCTTTCGAATTTATCATCATATTCAATTATATTTTTTCGCCAACGAGGAAGTTCTTGGGATTTGAATTTTTTTTTCAATTTTGGTGGGATTTTAAAAGCTGGAAGAGTATTATTATTGTATGATAATATCTTGAATTAAAATGAGGATGTCAAGAAACCAGAATCTGGTTTCATTAGACTGACAAAGAAAATATTCCAACTAGCAGTAAAATTTTGGGTCAAAAGAAATAATATAGAAATTACATCATAAATTATCCTCATGTTAAAAATGAATTTCAGATGTTTAAGGCTATTTCTCGAATTTTGGCGAATTTTTAAAATTTCAAAATACTTTGTCACCCTGAAAAATATGAAAATTTTTTCTAACCAACGAAAAAAAGCTGAAAGGTATATACCCTACTTTCTACCTCCCAAATCGATGGGAAGTAGGTACAAGACGTTTTGGAGCCTTCACAAAATTTTGGAATTTTTCAGCACTAAAAAAAGCCCATAAATGATTCATACGAACTTCAGCACGTATAAAACTGCCGATTAGGTACTCATATTGGTAAGATGGTGACTTATTTGATCGACTGAAGCACAATTTTCTAAAATTCATAACTGCCAGTTCAAATTCATATTTTTCGGCAGAAAAAATCAGGGATGGAAAACTGGAACTGGAATTAGAACTGGAACTGAAATGATGAGAACTGAAAACTGAAAACTGGAACTAGAAATAAAATGAATTTCAGTTTTATACCAGTTCCAGCAGTTGCAATTTTTATATTTAAAATATGACTTGAAAAAGTCAAAATTTGGATGTTGAAATTTACCAAACCACATTCAATTAAAAATTTTTTACTAAAAACCCCCAAGCCTTGAAAATTTACGTCGAAAAGTGAATGAAGAAGAATGTGTTGTAAACTCGAAAATTGCATTAAATTAAAGACGACCTCTCTTACATTAAGTATTCAAATTTTTTGTTGAAAAATTCAGAAGTTAGTCACAACATTTTTGAAAAATATTACTAATGACGTTTTTTCTAGAGATCTTTTGTTTTAAAAGGGAAAAATTGTATTTTGAATCGAAAAGGAAAAACAACAAAGTTCAAATTTAGCAGAATTTTGCATTTTTCTGTCCTTCAATATTTAAAAAACGGAAATTTTGGAACTGGTATTGGAACTGGAACTGGAATTGAAAACTGGTACTAAAAAATTTTGAGAACCGAAACTGGAACTGGATCTGGAACTAATATCATTTCAGTTTTCCATTACTAGAAAAAATTCTTGAAAAAATTTGAAAAATACGTCTGCTTTTTTACCCAAAAAAATGAATTCGAACCAGCAATTACGATTTTTGGAAAATTGTGTTTTAACCGATCAAATAAGTCACCAATCTGCGAAGATTAAAAAAGCTTACTAGTAAAATTTCATTAATTTCAATTTTTCCAATTCGTTTTTTTATTTTTTGAGAAAGAGGGGGAAAAGGCGGTGGAGAGTGTCAAAATTGATCCGATTTATCAAAAGTAACCGAATTTAAGTACTTACCTAAAATGACAAAATTTATTAAAATTTACCTTATTTATGAAAACTGACGCAAATTTTGAAGATTGATTCAATTTTTCAAAATTAACTAAATTCTTCAATATTGGCTCAATTTGCCGAAACTCACGGAACGTATTGAAATTGGCCAAACGTGCCAGAATTGACAGACTTTGTCTTTGTCAAAATTAGTTCAATTGGTCAAAATTTGCGAAATTTGCGAAATTTATCTTTTCAAAAATTGGCCTAATTTGTTAAAGGTGATGTAGATTAATTTGTCAAAAATTACACAATTTATCAAAATTAATTTCAGTTGTCAAAAATTTAATCGTTTTCTTGAATTGACTCAATTTTGTAAAAAGTGATAAATTATACTGAAACTGGCAATCAAAATTTTATGAAAATAGCAAAAGTTTTGCTTCATAGTAAAATCTTTTAATCATGAATATGTTGGACATGTTTTAAAAAATTGATGAAAACATTTTTTGACAAAATATTAAAAAGTTTAGGAAATGTCAAATTTTATTAGCATTTTTCATTCATTGAAATTGCTAAACAATTTTTAAACCAAAAAAAGTGAGGGAGAAAAATTCAAGAAGTTTTGTTTTAGAGCAAAATCTTTTGAATCATGGATATTTCGATGATTATTTTTTGATAAGAATGCCATTCGATGACTTTTTGTTAAATTATCGGTATTTCAGCTTTTTTCTTCCTATTTTCAAAATTGGTAAGCAATTTTAATAAATTAGAAAATTATAATAAAATTAGGTTGATGACTTTTTGTTAAAATATTTGATGTTTGAGCCTTTTTTTCTTTTTTATGATTTTCAAAATTGCCAAGTAATTTCAATGTTTTTTTTCAAGTTTATAAAAGTATTATGTATCGATTGTTGAAAATTTTTCGAAGTTTTCAAATGTGTGACAAAATATCAAAAATTACAGAAAATGTCGAAATTTGGGCTTCAAAATTTTTCCTATTTTTTCCCAAGTCTAACAAAATGCCATTATGTCAATGGTACATAGTACATACATAAAATTTGTTCCCTAAAAGTTGATGTAGTAAATTTGGCGTAGAAAATTTAGTCGCCCATTTTATGGATCGATTCCCAATACTATCATATTATAACAAAAATCAATTTCAATACCTGTGTGAGAATTCTGTAAATTTTTGATATATTGTCTCAAATCACAATAATAAAAAATGCATTATGTGACCCTGCCGGAAAGAAGGGGTTATGTGTAAAAAACTAGTTTTTACGAAAAAGGTTCAAGAAAAATTTTTATTTTTTTTTACACATGTGCCCTTTTTTTGGACGGTCGCATTACCGAGCTGTCACAAGGTGTTCAACAGGTCATGGAAATGAATGGTCATGAAATCATTTTCTCGAACACTAGTTTTTTTTTACATGTGCCCTTCTTTCCGGCATCCAGGGTCACATAATTGACATTTTTCTATAACTTTTCGATTTTTTATCAGATGTCCTTTCATCAATCCAGCAAAATTTCTCCAAGTTTTCAAAAGTCCAACAAAAAGCTATCATATTGATTGATCAAAATTTTTCTCAAGTTTTTAAAAGTCTAACAGAATATTTTTATGTCAGCCATTGTAGAAATTCGGCGTGAAGAATTTGATCTTAGATCCATGTAAAAATTGATAAAATTTGTCAGTTGAAAACATTTTTTCTCACAAAATTATTAAAACTGGCACAACTTGACAGAAAAATTTTAATAAATTTAACCAAATTCATCACAGTTGACAAAATTTGTCAAATAATACTGGGTGCCCAAAAAATTATAGTTTCCTTTTGGGATTTTTGTTTTGAAAATCGTAGGTTGGCAATAAGGAAAATTCAGAACTTGGTGATAAATGATGACAAAACCAGTGGAACATTTTAAACATTTTGTTTTTACTTTTTAATTTGAAGTTATAATTATTATTCAACTCATTTATTGTATGTCAGAACTGCCAACCTTTCAATTTTTAACATAAAATTTCTAGGGGGCTAGAATTTTTGAGCACTCGGTCTGAAATTTGTTGCGAGAGGGTAACTTGTTCTCATAAATAACAAAATTGTAATTTTCGTTGAAAATTTGCGAAAGAGGTGATCTTTTTTAAATATGATTTGCGAAATAATTCCTAAAAATTTCGAATTTCCATAAACATGGGTGTTTTTTGGGGACGAAAAGGTTTCTTTTCTTTAAGTTCCTCAAAATTCAAAAGAAAAAATCTCAAATTATATTTCAGAGAACTTTTTCACATTTTCCAACAATGGGTCATTATTTTTCGGTATAATCGATTGTTGAAAATTTTCAACCTAAAACCTATCCAAACAAATACTTGAAAAGCCAATATCCTCGTAGCATGACGTGGCAGCTTTCGATTGAAATGCCCGAATCTTTTTATTACATTAATTCAATATTCGACTAATTCAACACATAAATGTTTTTGAGGCACTTTGTACGTCTAAAAGATACGTGATATATGCTGGCTTATCAACGCTATCATTCGTCAAAAGAATGTTCGCAACGCAGTCTTACGAGTAAACAATTCGTTTAACATTTTGTGTGGTATTCGTCGCAGCTCGATCTCATACACGAGATAAACGTCGGTGGAATTTTAAAAGGCGACCGTCTGGGTTAAACTTACACAAACGAGTGATATAGTACGAAGAAAAACGCACTAGCGTATTTTCTGACCTTTATCAAGGTCTTTATTTGAGGAAAAGAAGTAAAATACGAGTAATTTTTCAAAATGAAAAGCATTCGCGTACAAAGCCGCCGAAATTAGGTCGACGTAATTTATTCGTAAATTGGATTCGCCGCTTTATGCGTTTTCCAACGTTTTGCTGATTACGTTGATTTTAGGAAGCAGCTTTACAAAAGTTTCATTTGTACGCCAACTCGCTTCTTAAGTTGCAAATTAATCGCGAACTCGTTAATTTTATAAAAAACGTCGGTTTTTTTTCGCACCCCCGTACCTCATTCGACACCTTGGTGCAGCGTATAGCTCTTCGGTTTCTTTATTATGCAAACCGCGATGATTGTCGTCTACGTGTTTCTCCTCTCTCTCTCGGTGTTTTTGTATTTTACAAGTTTAAATAAAACCATTCGGATAAATTGAAATGTTTCACTTTTTAATCATTTTACTACTCGGTTGTACTTACAGATGGAAAAGAGTTTAGTATGTCTTTTTTTTTATACAGTGTTTTATTCTGTGTATCGAAAAACATCGTAAAAGAATTTCCAACGTAGCAAAAAATACGTTCCGAAGGGCGTGACTTTTTACCGAAACCGTATATCGTAAATTATTGGCGAATACGTGCGGTTTTTAGGAGAAAATTTTGGCCAGAATTAGCGAAAAGTTTTATAGCTTTTCGTGCGTCTCTATGTATTTCCAACTTGTTTGGATTAAATTGACTTCGTTTCGTTGGTAGAAATGATGTGCAGCATGCGACCGAAATGGTTTATCGGGTTTCAAAAATTCAATTTATTTTAAGCTTTTATTTTCAGTTTTTTAACGAGGTATTCGAAACGGCAAGATCTTATTTTGGTGATGGCAACTTTCCGTCGGAGCTCTGTATTTAAAATTATCTCGCATCGTGGTTTCAAATTTCAAAATTTTTTTCATCGCGGTATAGAATTAAGAAGAAGTTTTATACCATAATTTTTTTCGCTCCATTTTTTGTGCTGCGGAAAATATAACGAGCGATGTCGTTATAATACGAAATATGCCGCCTTTGAGATAACATTTCGGAGATTTTTTTAGTCGGTTGGTGGAATTTTTTGTAGGAGTAAAATGAATATGTTTGTAAGCATTGTACGCATATTATTTGGAGAGGCAAAGGACATATCCTAGACTACAAAAAGGTATAAAAGTTTATCAGATTTTTCAACGTGATTTTTTGAGGAGAAGAAGGGGGAGGAGGAGGCGGGGGGCTGAATTTAGATGAAAAAGGTAGATCAAGTTTTATTGATCAGAATGTGAAATATTCTTCAATATTTGTTTTTATCTTTTTTTAAATTTTTTTAAAAATTATTCTTTAGTAATTTTTAATGTGCCTATGTAGTATTCAAATTTTTATTCTACAGTCCACATTTAAATAAAACCACACAATTCGTCACAAATTGTAAAATTTGTTAAATTGACGCAGTCTCTCAGTATTGGCACAATTTGTCAAAATTGCTACAATTTGTCAAAATTACTACAATTTGTCAAAATTGCTACAATTTGTTAAAATTGATACAATTTGTCAAAATTGCTACAATTTGTCAAAATTGCTACAATTTGTCAAAATTGATACAATTTGTCAAAATTGATACAATTTGTCAAAATTGATACAATTTGTCAAAATTGATACAATTTGTCAAAATTGATACAATTTGTCAAAATTGATACAATTTGTCAAAATTGATACCATTCGCCAAAATTGATACAATTTGTCAAAATTGATACCATTCGCCAAAATTGATTCAATTTTTCAAACCTAGCGCAAATTGTCAAAGGTGAAAATAGTCATCAAAAACGACTCAATTTACCAAAACTTAATCAGTTTGTCCAATGTGGCAAAGTTTGCCAATATAGATTCAGTTTGTGAAAATGACAAGCATTTGTCAAAACAAACTCAATTTATCAAACTGGAATTTGACTCAATTTGTCAAAAATTACTCAATTTGTCAGGAATGAAAAATTTTAAACATTGGCATACAATTTGTCAAAAGTTACCGAACTTGTCAAAATTTACTCAACTAGTCAAAAGTGAAAGAAGTCGTCAATATTGACTCAGTTTGTCAAAATCAATGTAATTTATCAAAATTGACTCAAATCGATAGAATTGGTTTAAGTAACTAGTTTGTCAAAGTGTGCAGAATTTGTAAATAATTGACACAATTTGTGAAAAAATGACTCAAATTGTGAAAATTTTACTTAAATTAGGGAAAATTTACTCAAATTGTGAAAAATTGACTCAAATTGTAAAAAGTTGACTCAAATTGTAAAAAATTGACTCAAATTGTAAAAAATTACTCAAATTGTAAAAAAATGACTCAAATTGTGAAAAATTGGCTCAAAGTGTGAAAAATTGACTGAAATTGTGATTAATTGACTCAAATTGTAAAAAGTTGACTCAAATTGTGAAAAATTGACTCAAATTATCAAAAATTGACTCAAATTGCAAAAAATTGACTCGGCTTGTCAAAAAATTCAGGAAGCAGAGAAAGCTATAAATACACGTTTTGAATAATTTTAACGCAGTTTGGCCACAAAATCTGTTTAGGCATTTTGAAGTTTTCTTTGAACTAAGTACCTATTACAAAATCTTTTTTGATAATTCTGTGAAAACAATTTTCAAGTAAATTTGAGTGGGTTTTGTCCTGTACTGTGTAATTTTAACTATTATTTTAAAAATTTTCTTTCACATTATAATTATGTCAATTTAATGAATTTTTTCATGATTTCTCCAACATTAAAAACAAATCTGACACCATTTTTAGGTATTTGAGTAGGTACCCATCTTTAAAGCATTTCTTTCTTTCTAGCATGTTGATGATTACAGATTAATTGAAAGTGTTGAAGCTGTTCAAAAAAAAATGTCTATAAAAAAATATGCTCTGTGTTCCAATGTCGAAGTGTCACATTGTCTCTCACATTTTATGGACTTTTTAAATTAAAATATATGAGTGAGCCTAAATATATAAACCACCCTTAGGGGTCAAAAATTGGTTTTTGAGGTGACATTGATTTTGGGTCTTTCAGAAGGAGTAGCTCATGGAAGAATTTCAACTAAAAAAACAATTTTAGACCCCTAAGGGTGGTTTCTTTATCCAGGCTGACAATGCTGACATATTATATTTTGCAATATTTTCTCAAATTTATAATTTTTTGAAATTTTTTTATTGATTGCAAATCCACGTATAAGATTATGAATTTTGACAATTCTTTGGTAAACTTTTTCAATTTAATTAAGTAATTTTTTTATTTTCTACAATGGAGCATTAACATTAACTATTAGGTACCTCTATTGAAAAAAATTGTGATATTATTCATTTTCTTAAAACCTAATGATCGAATTTTTTTTTTCATTATTTTATTTCCTTATGAAGTTGTTGATTTATTAGAAATAATTTTATGACAATTTGTGTTTTTTGACTGATCAATATTTCTAATTCAAACTCTTTTATGTGAAATATCAAAGAGAAAAGAAAAAATGTAGGTGTTTTCTTTTCAACGAGTCTTCGTTAAAATAACTTCAAAGACTTGTTCGGAAAAAATTGAAAAATACTGCTTTTTAAAATTGAATATTTGTAGCAATATAAACATAAAAGAATTTTTCACTTTTGTATTTTCCTATCAACGTTTGATATTTTTGCTGTTTTTCGATTTTGTTTTACCGGGTGTTCAATAATAGCCAATAGAGTAAGCAAAGAAATTACCTATTATAAAAATTGATTAGACATTTTTGGAAAAATGAGTGGGTGGGGCCAGAGCATACTTCACAACGTTCATTATAGTAATACATATTTAAAATGATGTCCAGTTGGACAATGAGCTGATCTCAGAAAAATTATTTTTTTACTTTTTCGAAAAAATGTTCGCTTGCTATCCTGGCTATTATTGGACACCTGGTATTATTTGGTATTGATAATTCCATGCAGTTGTGTAATGATGTTCTAGGGTAGATTGAGATTTTCTTCCATTTTCTTCCATAATTGACTTACTGTTAGAAAATGAACTCATTAACATACAAATATATCGTCTTTCTCTGATTTGAATCTGTTTGAAAAAATAAACCCAAGAAAAAAGTTCTCACTGTTCATGCACTTTTCAAATAACAAATGAAAACAGAATACAATTAGAAGAGTTCCTTACGATAAATATTTAATTGAATGATTTTTTTACCCCCATAAAAACTTATAGGTAAAATTTTGATGCTCATTTAAAAATTTTCGAAAAATATTGAAGGAATTTAATTTTTTAAAAAACATTTCCAAGTTTATAAAAATAATTTTCCTCCAGGTACATAAAAAATGTAATATTTTTTCGTTTTCGTTTTCACATCTTAGTATTTAAAAGAGGGAGGAGCTAACGTGTTATGTTATTACTCGAATGCGTCTCTATTGGTCGAGCACTTGTTGCAATCTTAAATTTAATTTTGATCCTAAAAATCCTTCAATTTTACGTATCTATTTTTATAAAATCTCGAATAGGTGAATTTTAACCAATGTCAATCTATTGAAAAAACACATTGACCACAAAAATACCCGTTGATATGAAAAACACGAAGAAAACTTTGATTCGATTATATTTGGAAATTCGAATTATATGTTTATATTGAACACTACATGAAAAATTCATTTTATACAAAACTATTCCATATCAGGCGATTAAGGGGGCAATTAAATATGAGACATTGTATTGGAAAAACAAATCGTTGAAATAGTTGAGGTCGGTTGACAAGACATTGTGATAATTTTAGATTCGGTAAATACGCATGCAACGGTATTGGAAGAATAAAAAAGCCGAAATATATGATTAATAGTTAGTACTTTAATTCGAGGTTTCCCTTCTGATTCGTTTCAGTTGTATTTGTAAAAGCGTGAATTATTTATTAACGGTGGTGGAAAATTTCACATCGAATCCATAACGAATCTAACACTTGGAACACGTATTTGAAAAAATATACGAATATTCGACTCAAAGTACTTACTGATCTTGCACCGACGATTATTCTTCGCGGTCGAGCAAATAATTCGTAATTTCACTCGATTTAAAACTAATAAACTTGCATAAGAACGTAAAAAAACAAAAATTTGATAGGCTTTCGGTATCGCGATATCGGAATAATTTTACTTGTAAAAGGAACCCCATCTGGCGGAGTTATAAGGTAGTTATGCGTATATGCGGTATAATCGATAAGTGAAGGCGCATGCTCAGATTTCGGCGTCGTGACGTTTTGCTCGGAATTTCTATATTTTTTGTTAACGACTCGGAATGCACGACCTTTTGACCATTGTTTTTCCGCGTGTATTTGTTAAAAGCCGTACACTTTGCTGCGTTTATAGTTTCCCTGACTAAATGTAATTAACCTGGAAATTCAACCGACCATCGTGCAATACACGAAAATTAACTATATTGCAACGATGTTTTTTAAAAATTTATAAGCGAATTAAAAAATCGGCTCATTTTTTCTTATAATTTGTATTTCGATGACTACGTAAAAAAAAATTTTATGGGTTCGATAAGATGCGAAAAAATTGCATGTTTTGGGGTAAGAAGGAAAAACTTACGTAGTTTCGAAGGTTATTATATTATTAGAGAAAAGACCGAAAAAATTTTATACGACGGTTTCTGGTAATTAACGATACGTGAGCTTTGTACGAAATTTCAACTTGGATACTTTCGAACGACTTAATTTCGGTTAATTTTATTCCGTCTTTAAAAGGGTTTAAAAATGGGTTAATTTAAAACGGAATTATTCCGTTGGAATTGGAGCCGATCCTATGGTATTTAATTACTCTGGAAATTGCTTCTTCATGTTTATTTGCCTTCGTTAAGGAAATATCAGTCGTTGAAATTGGGTGCTCGATGATTTCGATAGGATCGTTTGGAAATGCACTTAGCGGATGCTTGTGTGCTCGGCAGTATTTTATCATCGGGGAGAAAAGGTGAGATATCTTGATTTAGGGCAGCACTGGAATAGGATATGAAGTATCGTTTCCTATCGTCCCTTTTTTCCCTTCGTACTTCTCTCAAAATTTTTATATTTGAAAAAATTTCACATGAACAATTTCAAGCTCATATCTAAAAATGGTGCAAAAATAAAACGTTGGAAATTTCAATTTTTATGAATTCTGAGCTCAGGTGCGAATGAAATAAGAAATTTAGCTTGAATTTCAGCTTCCAAGACTCATTCGAATGTCTTCTAAAATCACAAAAAAAATTTAAATTCTTATTTTTTGGTGGGAATGAGGGAGGGGGGAAAAGAGATGGCAAAATCGAGTAAAATTACAATGATAACTCATTATCTTAAAATTACCTCCGTATGATTCCCATCAATGTTTCGTGTCAAACTTTTAATTGGGGGGGGGGCGAATCATAATGTAAATAATTTCCAAAACCACCAATTATTTGAAAAAAAAAACAGTTCTCTCCCCTCGCCCTCGTCCTCCTTTACATGTTATTGTTGTATAAACTTGACATTTTGAAAAAAAAATGTACAGTATGGCAAATTGTTTCACTCGTTTTTGTTTTTTTGTTTTTTTTTTTGAAAAAAAAATGTTGGTATGAAATGAATTTTGTAAATTTTTTTGCAATTCTTAAAAATCTGTACAATCATTTTTCAAAAAAGCAATGGTCCTAATATCAGTAAATTCTCAGACACTCTAGCTCAAAGATTTTTCACTCCTTCTCCCTCTCTGTTTCGAATAAATTCCGAGTGTTTTTCAGATTTTCTGAAAAAAATGAGAAAAAATAATTTTTGATTTATTTTTCTTTGAAAATTACGTGTCTTGCAAGGAAATTACTCGAAATGCCCAATTTATTCAACTGAGAGTGAAATATTCGAAAAAAGAATGTCTCAGAATACGTACACGTAAAAATGCCTGCAGCCTTAATAGATTTTTCAATTTTTGACAAATTTTTGGAAATTCTCAAATCGTAATTTTCAGCAAAATATTTCATTTCTAGAAAACATACCCTTTGTATCAACCTCGAAATACTTACACGTAAAATTGCCTACAGCCCTAATAATTTTTTCCATTTTTGACAAATTTTTGGAAATTCTAAAATCGTAATTTTCAGCAAAATATTTTTTTCTGGGAAAAATGCCCTTTGTATCGACTTCTCGATAACGAATTTCGTCATTTCTAACCATTCAAGAACCTCCAATGAGATTTTTATCTTCTTCAATATTTTTGAATTTCCTCAGAAGGCGCAAATTAATTTGTATAACTGATGTTGATAGTAATTAAATCGATTCGAGGTGAAGAAAAAATCGTGTTAATAAAATTGCCTATCTGATTCCCCGTAAATAAACATGAGTTTTGTATTTACGGCAAATTGGTTAGGCAATTCTATTAACACGATTTTTTTCTTCAGTTCGAATTATATGTATTAAAAATTGGAATATAACAGAGGTATCTAGATCTACCCAAAAATTGTTGACTAGTTCAAAAAAATCTGAAAACCAGATTTCGCCCCCGTCCAAGTTGATTTTCATCACTTCTAGAAAGTTTCAAAAACCAAAATTTTTCTAAAGGCTTCCATTTGTTTGAAAATAGTAAAATCCGATTTTGGGAGGTCAATCTACTTAATTTTTAACAATTTTAGTAAAAAAAATTGCTGAAAAATATCACATTTTCAGGAAAAATTATACTTATTGGATTTTCAAATTCAACAAAAATCGAATAATCAGTCAAGAATTTTTAAATTTCGGTTGCAATGGTTCTGAAAGATTGGTTTTTTGAAAATCTGATACTCGTTCAAATCGATGGTGGATACCTCAAATAGTTCCCTTCTTAGTAAATATCGTTACTTCACCTTTTTCTTAATTTTTGAGGAAATTGCACTTTTTTTTTATTATTTGAAGATGGCAAGGGAAATTGGTAAAAAATTATCACTGATTACTTTTTTGAGTGAAAATTGTGGCCATTTCAATTAAAACATTTTCAAAAAAATTTCTTCCAATTTTGACAGAAAATTAGACGTTTTACGAACGAAAAAAGTGATAAGTATACCTATTTTTCAAGTACCTTTCCTCAAAAGTTGCAATTGGATAAGAGGGGGGGGGGGGAGGAGCATAATGAAAAATTATTTTTTGGTCAAAATATTTAATCAAGAACCATTTCAATAGAAAAATCATAGAAAAACGTTTTCTATTTTGATTCCAAATTGACCCTTTTTTCGAATTTCGACTCACATGGTGAGAAAAAAGAAAGAAAAATAGCTTAAAAATCGTCGAAATAAATAAAGCAGTCGATTTGGAATATCATGAAATTTCCATTTATGCCCCTCCTTTTTCGTCAAAATGACGAATGAAAATAAGTACATTGATCCCGAATAAATACGTATTTGCGAACCACGAAATCAAAATTGAACGCTTTTTTCCGTATAATCTTACACGATTTATAATCCCGAGTTTCGAGAAACCGCAGCTAAAACTTTAATACATCTTTGCGTTCCGAATTGAAAATATTTACGTATAAATAAATCCAGCCAGGATCGGTTGTCGAAGATGCCTGAAATCGTGTCGTAAAATCTGGCAGCTCGGTCGATTCGCTCAGATTATGTAAATTTTATCGAATAAAAAAAAAGAAATCGCCTCAATCAAATTACCCGTTCACATTCGACAATTCACTTCACAGTGGGTAGTTTATTTTCACGTCTTGCGGTTCGGACCGAAGGCGATGGGACGATTTGACTTGGAATTTTGATCTCATCGTTGGAAATTGTCCTTCGGATGATTACGAATGACCTTTCGCTCATTACGAAACCTTGTAAACCTTTCAAACACCACGGTAACAAATTCCATTTACGAAATTTCCTCGCTTCGTGATAATTTAAAGCGAACTTCGCGAAAAAGCTTCCTTGGGATTATTATTAAAACCGTTGAAAAATGTTTTCCGTTGGCAAATTGTTAAAGTAATCTCTTTGATGTGGTGTATTCTCGTATTTCTTGGATATAGCTCACGTACTTGAATAAATTTTTATACGGTCAGATCCGTTCGTATATTTCCAAGTCGAAGCAAGTTTTTAAAATTTTATTATAAATAGACACACCTTGTTTGGGTTCCAGTGACCCTTTTCTTTGCCTCTCACTTCGTAGTATCTGCATCTGAGTTGTTGATGTTACTTTGAAAATTACATTTACTGTATCGCAAATGATATTTTAAGGAAAAGGGTTTCGTTTTGGTTCGAATCTTACCTACGAGTATACCTTTTCTACTAAATATTAACAGGAAAACATTACGTTGCTGGTCAATTGAATGTCACGACATGAAATATAAACCCATGCTTTTGGGATTTAAATTTATATCAAGAAATATCTTCATCAGATCGAACTTATTCATTTTATATTTATTGGAATAATACCTGAATAGTGCATACGTCGAAAAATAATAATCAGGTTGTCACGATTTCGAAGAAAAGCGCCGGCGAGGCGTTCGTTATGCAATTTTATGAACGTCGCGTATTTACGGCGGATTGTGTATGCAATTTGTTACTAAAATGCTTATAACAATACGATGCAAACGTCGCGAATTAACCGTCACGTATTTCAGAAGAGGGTTTTTTTCGTGTTCGACGTTGCGGAATAAAAAGAAGGCGAGGTTTTCGCATGGAAAAATATTCAATTATTCGTTTTGTGTAAAAAGAATGGCTGGAATTTCATCATTTAATTAAAAGAATATAAAATAGTTATCTCTTTGTTTTTTGTTTTCTGTTTTTCGTTGTAAAGACGTAATTTGACGTCGACGAAAAGTCGAGTGCTTATTTTTTGTTTCTTTTGAGTGAAAAGTATAGAAATTTAATATTATTGACGGTTTTGAGACGAAATTTATTCAAATTTATATATTTCAAAGGTGGCTGCATTTGTGAGAAAGTTTTTTTTTTTAAATCTCTGTAATTGTGATCTGATCCCAAATAAAAGATCGAAAAATAGTCAATATTATATAATTTTGTTAAATAAGTGATTTCGATGTGTAATCCAGTCAGATTAGAAAAAAAAGTGTACCATACCTCGGAAAAATTCTATTCTGATTTTTTCCCGTATTTTTTCTTCATAATGATCCACTAAACAGCACACTATAATGTCCACCTCTGGGAATGTCCATAACCTCAGGAGGAGGGAGGGTAAACGCTTGCTGAAAATCGTGTTTTTGTGAATATTTTCTAAAATAAGCCTGAATATTGGAAAATGGCTGAAGAATCATGTTCTACGTGTAATTTCCTATTCAGGAAGGTTAATTTTTTTCAAAAACTCGCTCGAAATTTTATCAGAAATATAATTTTTGAATACACACCTTCTAGAATAACCCCAAAAAATTCACAGCAAGATTTCCAGCAAAAATACTAGTAAGGAGGGATGGGAGGGGGCAGATTTACTCCAATATATGTATAAGTATAATCGAACTTGTGGAACGAAAAGGTAATTGAAACAAAATGCTAATAATTATTGGTGACACAAGAAAAATTTTCGCATAATTTGGATTCAAAATGAAATTGGGGCTGAGGGAGCGAGGGCGAAATTCTGAATTTTGAAAATTTTGATGTTAGGTATCAAAAATTAGGTTTTTTGGCATCACGAATACGATTTTGAAATCGTTTTATTCGAAAACGCAAAAGGAGCCCTGCAAGGGCAAAGGAACAACTTAAGGGGGTATGAAATCAGGTTTTTACGTGTATTTTCATGTTCCTTTTTCTCGATTACCAGAAGAGGTGGAAGGCTGAAATTTGGAGGGTAACTAGAGTCAACTTTGAGTTACACTTTAACGGGGGGATTTCAAAATTTAGTTCATGCTTCCAAAGTTAGGCTTACACGTAGAAAGCTCTCTTAAAACACTATGTTTTTTAACATACAAATAATTCCTCAGCCTGTTCCATGCATGATAAATGAAAAAACCCCCGTCTATTTATAGAGTATAACTTCCTGAAGAAAACAAAAAAAAAGTAAGTTGATTGATACAGTCGTTCCTGAGAAAAGGTACATGAACATTGAAAAAGTACATTTTGAGAAAAACAGCTTTAAAGTTCGAACTTTATTTTTCACACACGAACTTCAGTTTAGTTGAACTACTGAGATCCATGTGTGAATTATAATTTATTTTTTAAATTTTTGTTGAAGAACAAAGTTGATCAAATAATTCTGGTTCAAAATTTTGAATTTGCAACTGTTCGTTTGTATCAGCATCTGATTGGATAACTTTCAGTTTACCAAAATTTTCCCTAAATTCTAGGAAAATCTTGATCGTAAATAAGTAATTTTTCAACCTTAAGAAAAGTGATTTTTAAAAAGTATTATGTATCATTTTAAAAAGAATTAAATAGAGAATTCAAATCCCTAGAAAACTCAATTTTGGATTTCTTCACCAAAACTGATTTCATACCCCCTTAAAATTTTGATTCGCATCATTTTCATTTGATTCGAAGTCGAATGGTGGCTAGGAAGGGGAGCAGGATAAAAACTCAAAACATTGGTGATAATATTCGGAATGAATTTGCCAGAGTTCACTTCATTGGTGAAATTTTGTGTAGCTTCAGCTTCATAGTTCCGATTATTTAAAAAAATATTGTAAGTAAATGTTGTGAAAATAGGTGTTTTTGGAAATTACACGTATAGGTACATTATTATTCGGTCATTTTATAATTTTGAGGGTTATTTGAGAAGATATTCACGAAAAACCGGTTTTTAGAAAGCATTTACCCCTCCCCTAAGGGTCTCAGACACTGGCAGACATTTTAGTATGCTTTTTAGTGGACTATTATGAAGAGAAAATACGAAAAAATAAAAATTAACACACTTTTCCCATTGGGGTAAAAATGTTAGGTCATGGATATGTTTTTATTTGTGAGTAAAGAGACAAAACTTCATAATTTTTTATTGAAATGTCAGTGCACTTGAATATTTTTTTCAATTTTTTCCTATTTTTCAACAGTTCTAAATATTTTTTCAGTTTTTTTTCTCATTTGTTAAAATATTCCATTTTTTTCAAAACATGCCCTACTTTATAAGTTCTTATTAAAATATCAACGCACTTTAAAATTGAGTTGTCAAGTTTATTGGTTCTAACAACACGTGCCTAATTGTTTCGTCGATCATCATTTTTTTCATCCAAGATAGAACCGTTGCACATTTTAAAATTTTACCCCTCCCCCCCAGGCCTAAGACATATCCATGTCAAAATCAAGCTAGAATTTTTCGGGGTAAAATAACTTAATGAGTTTTTTGAGGTATTACCCAATTACCCATTCTCTTCTAATGTAATATTTTTTTAATGAGCATTTATTTTTTTCAATTTCATAGCTGACTATAAGAAATATTTTTTTTTACGTTTTTTCTTACACTTGGTGGCACTTCAGTTGTGTCCAAATCTCACATATTGACAACTCATTAGATTAGAAACATTCAATGAGAGGGTTTTGACCTTTTCACCTCTTTTCACATTTTTAGGTTCATAAAATGACAGCTCGAGATCTATTAACCAGCCTAAAGCTCCATCCAATCGATCCTGGAGGATTATATCCGTGATTTAGGGTTCGCAGAGGATCAAGGATATGTAGTTGAGAGGGTGTTTTGAAACTTAGATCAAGTTTTACTTTTTGCCAGGCTCAGTGACGTACCGATAGGGGGGAGCTCCCCGCCCCCGATGAAATTTTTTACTTGTGAGTTGGAAAAATTGAACATTTCAACACATCAGTTGGGAAAATTGGGCAGTTGAGATCAATTTTTTTGATGAAAAATAATAAATAAAAATAGTTGTTTCAAAAGTTGAAAATCAACAAAATTTTCACTTGTTCCAACTCAATATTGGTCATCTTTCCAACTCAAAATTGGTCATTCTTTCAAGTGATGAGTAAAAATGTCAGTTGGGACGATTAGTATTTATTTTTTCAATGTAAAAGGAATGAATAAAATGATTACCTATTTTAACAGTCGGAAATCAACAAAATTTTCACGTGTTAGTTGGGAAAATTAGTCATTTTTCCAAACTTTTCCAACTAAAAATTGATCATTTTCCCAGTGAAGAATTATTAAACCGTTGTAATAAATGCTTTTTTAGGAAAAAAATTATTAATTAGGGACCTTGAATTTTAAAAATTTTCACTCGTCAACCAAAAAAATGTTATAGTTGTAGGTACATGTAGGTACTTAATTTAAAAGAGATTTTTTCGCATTTTTCTTCAAAATTATTCTAATTATTTTTATTGTTCTTGTTCTCCTTAAAACTTATTTTTGATATTTGAAAATTCAATTTTTCAAAAGCTTCGGCCTCGCTACGCTCGGCCATGGTATATTTCTGCTTTAATCATTTTAAAGTAGAAACAGTCGATTTTTCATTAAAGTTTATTTTTCCAAAACACTATTTTATTGCACATTCAATTTGAGGATTTCTAAAATTTTCGCCCTCGCTTCGCTGAAAATTTATTCAGATTTTTTATCTCAAAAAGGGTGTTATAGTAATGGGTTGTGAAAACTTCAAAAGTTCGCAAAAATGATGAAAACGAGTAAAAAAATCAAAAAACCTCACAACTTTGGGAACAATTGTGCATGTAAATTTTAAGAAATCAGCCGGAAAAGTTTGAAAAAAATTGATTCGCAAATTTGAATCTCACCCCCTCCCCCAGAATTCTGATATCTATCGGCTATATGTAGCTGGGAATTTTGAAAATTTGAGTTGGGATTTCACCTTTTCTCCCCCCCCCCCGGGGGAAATGCCTTCGGTACGTCACTGGCCAGGATAAATAATAGAAGTTTACTTTCTTAATTTGAATCCGTGAAAATTCACTGAAGAAATAGCCAAAATTAAGTTACTAAAGAATCAGTGAAATTTCACTGCCAATTAGTGAAAAACTACAAATTCAATTAGTGAATTTTCGTTTTTGAATCAGTAAATTTTTCAGTAACTACTGAAATAAATCAGTTAAAATTTACATTTACTGATTGAATCAATAATTATGGTAAAAAAATTACTGATTGAAAATTGAAAATTCACTAATTGAATCAGTAGTTTTTCATTGATTTCTGCAGTGACTCAATTCTGGCTATTTCATCAGTGAATTTTTACTGATTCGATTTGAGAGAGCAGGGTTATTTTGGAAGTTTTTATAAAACGCTATTTTTCTTGAAAACCTTCCTCCAAATTTTCAACTCGAGCTCAATTTTTCCATCTGAAAATAAAATCTTGTAATTATTGGAACCAAGTTTTTTCTTCTACCCCCTCCCTTCGGTTTGATTCGATTTCGAAGCTGGAGTAAAAATGGATATTGCAGAGCAATCAAAAATTCCGAGTGTGCCTATCAGAAGCTTTTGTCAGATAGGGTGAGAATGTAAAAAATAATCCTCTCAAGAGCCCACCTATTTTATAATGCAGATAAAACCAAAAATACGCCTACGAAGATTGAAAATTCCCCCTTGTCCCCTTCCAAAGTACCTATAAAGAAAAAGGTATCAATTTTTCACTATCATTACGTCGTCAAACTTCAATTTCATGCCTTATGACGCACTCTATTTTTGATTCGAACCAAAGTAGGTACCCATCAAGTTTCCAAACACGTTAATGCCTCTACTCATTTTATATCCAACCTCCAACGTATAAGAACACTCGACAGTGCAAATCAATTAATATTTATTTTACCTAAGCAACATGCGGTGTTAAGTTTTAAAACAGGCCTAATACCTTGAAATACTCCGGCTAAAAATAAATGCAAACAAGAAAATACTCGACGTTAAATTAATTTAGGTAAACATCAAGTTTATAAGAGTTTAGCATCCTGGCTCGAGGAAATTTACTTTTATCGGTAAATTACCTAAAAATTACCAAACTAGTATAGAGAAACTTATTGCGAAAATTCCTCTCGAAGTAAATGTTGAGTTAAATTGAAAAACATCGTTTTGCAAGACTTTCCAAGGGTATAATGTCAAAGTGGATATATCAATCACTATATCTTTTCTTGGCCTTTTGTTCGATATATTTTTTTCTCCCAGTACTTACTAAATTGTTCTACTGAGTGAAATTTCGTTAAGATTTTAACCCTTTGTTGTAAATACAAAGTTGTATAAGGTTTAAATTACACTCGGTGATATCCGAAATGAAGAATTTTCTCATATTTATGGTATACTTTTGTGTTTCAGGTACGTACAGCGAAGAAGCATATTTCAAATAGTAAGTTGACTTTTGTTAGTTGTAATTTTAGCCGGCCAAAATAGCTTTTTAAGTACGTCAACTTGAAACAGCTCCGCCTACGCGAAAGTTTTTACTCGAGTAAGAAAGTTTCAAAGGAAACGTATACGGAATACGAAAAAAAAATTCCAGGCTTCGTTTTTAACAAATGTTGGACTCAGCGTAAAATATCGACTTGAGTTTGTCTCAAAATACCTACCTACGTATGGCCGAATGAACTACGTTTTCTGCTTACATGTTTTACTCGTGTATCGAGTGGGTGTTCTAATTATCAACCTAGGTCATTCGAAACGAAAAACAAAAATGAAAAAAATTTCCCAATTATTTTTGAATCGTGCGGATAATTTTTCGGTCACGTTGACGATAAATTATTAACGATTCGATTTTACCGTTTCGCCGATGAAAAAAAATTTGTTCGTTGTTAAAATTACATCCTAGTAATTTTTTTCATACTCGTGTTCGCGTTTAGTCCATTACACAGGGAACACGAAAAGCGTATTTTTTTAGGGTTTGGGAAATTCGAGGTCGACATCCTTTTTAGAAAAATTACTCGAATACATGAGTCTCTCGAGAGTAACGTTGGGATGTGTTTGATCATGCGATGCGTTATAATTATGGTAATAAGTGCCACAGCAGTAGAGTTAGTTGCTTTTTTTTTCTTCGTGGGTATATCTCTGATTATCGTACGGATCGTCTGCATTCGAGGTTTCCGAATAATCCTTTTTTATGGCTCTTTTTTTTTAGTTTGGGTTCGATGTAATGGTCGCAGTTCGATATTAATTTCGGTTTCGTGAGAATGTGTAGATAACCCCCCCCTCCCCCCTTCCCTTTCCTAATGTGCCCACTGTCGTGGAGCAGCTTTTCATTTTAAATGAAAAAGAAAAGAAAAAATACGACTGTTGATGGGTTTATTTGAATTTGAGAGTGATAATTTTAAGAATCATATAGTTTTTCCAAAAAAAAAAAGGGTAACTTTGGTGACCTAAAACAAGGTAAAAAGTGACTAAAAACTTACAAAAAAATTACAGTCAAACATTTTTTTTCAAATGCAATAATAAAATTACAAATCAACAAATCATCTTGAAGTCTTTGGATTTTTTTGAAATATATTTGCAATTTTTAAAAAAAATGTTGTAATTTTTTGAAATTTGTTTTTTTTTAGATTTTCAGTTCTTAAAATTCAATTCCTTCGTTGATTTTTAAAAAAATATTTCGTCTCATTTGTATACCCAAGTATGAAAAATCTCAAATTTGGAAAATATTCCCATTTTTCGGAAATTGGAGAATTTTTGAAATGCCTATGTTTTGAAAAAAATCGTATTGTCCAAGTTTTTTTAAAAATCTGCAATTTTGGGAAACATTTTCAACTTTTGAAAAATAATTCAGTTTTTGGAAACTTGCCTAATTTTTGAAAAAAACGTCAATTTTTGAGGCATCGACAATCGTTTAATTTTTACAAAACGTTTAATTTTTAGAAGGTTGTCCAAGTTTTGGATAATTTTTCAAGCTTGTGGAAAATCGTTCAATTTTTGGAGACTTTTTCGATTTTAATAAAATCTTCTAATTTTGGGAAAGTTATTCAAGTTCCAACATTTATTCAAGATTTGGTGATTAGTCAAATTTTTTAATAAAAACTATCCAATTTTTATAAAATCCTCCCAATTTTGGAAATCTTTCCATTTTTGGAGAATTTTTCCCTTGGTAAATCACCTCGGTACTTAATAAGTTTTGAAAATTCAATTTTTAAATTAAAAAATTTCCAAATTTTTGGAAAATTTTTCAAATTTTGTACTTTTATTGAAGTTTTGAAGAGTTGCCCAATTTTTCAAAAATTGTGCAAGTTCTGAAAAATTTTTTATTTTTAAAAAAATTTCCAATCTTTAAAAAATTGTTTAGTTTTTTGAAAATTTGTAATTTGTATTTTTGATAAAACAGTTCAATATTTTAAAAAATTCCTCAAGTTTGAAATTTTACCAAGTTCTGAAAAAAGAGCTTGAAAAATTTTAATAATTTTGAAAATTGTAGAAAATTATCCATGTTTTGGAAAAATGTTACATTTTTATTGAGTTTTCAATTCAAAAATATTATTTTCAGATTTTGAAAAATGTTCAAATTAAAAATATAATCTATTCAGGATTCAGAAAAGTATATAAATTGAAAAAACACGCTGCTTCTGAAAAAAAATTAGCGTAGATGTTCAAATCGTCTGATTCCACCAATACCTACTTAATACTTTTTTCAATAACGATTTTCTAATATCTCAAAGGAAACACGATATTAGGCACTTGGAAGAAACACTACATAACTTTCTGATGAAACCAACGAAATAGTATTTCTTTCATCTGATAATACTTTTTATTTTTTCACACTGGCGATTAATTTATGAAAAAAATAGTCGAAAATGCGAAACTGATTTTTCAACGCGATAGCCAGTAATGAAACCCCATTTAATATATCTTGGCGAAAGAAAGAAAAAAGGACGAAAGAAAAACAAAAAAAAAATTAGATTTTCTCGACACCACTTCAGATTTGCACTACGTAGCGACTTGTAAGGGCCAAATAAAAGATAGAATTTTTCGATTGGCGCTGCAATCAAGATATCCGCTTTAAGGTTTGTAAAAAGTAACGCCAAAGATTACCACGTAATCGGTTTCTTATCAATCCAAGCGCTAAATACTGATTGCCAGAAAGAAAAAATGAGAAATAGACTTATAGGATGAAAAAATCCCCGAGTACGGTAGTCGAGCGTAAAACGTCTGCTGGCAGTAGTACGAGTGTAGTGTAAAAACAATTCATATAATACTGCGTGTGCTAACATGGTCATTTATTATTCGCGGTATTACCCCTGGAAGGGATGAGAAAAACTATGTGGTATACATCGAGAGCTCGTTTATTACAGATTTTTCTATATTTACCCTACCGTCGAATCATCGTTGCGAGAAATATGTCGTAATTTTTTTTCGCTGCGGAGAATGCGATATTACTCGTGTTTTAAAAGCGATGAATTTATGGGATGGTTGTGTGTAGTGTGTGCTGTGGTGCTCGTGCGAATGAGCTGGGTTTTGCTCTAGGTGACCTTTGAGTGTTTGTTCCAAGAGTAAAGAATGCGAAGAATTTACCGCTGGTTTAGGATGTTTTTTTTTGGAAGATGTGAAAATGCTGTCTTTTTCAAGGAAAATGTTGAGCAATTTTTGATTTTTAATAATATTTTGAGTACTGTTTCATTATGTTACATTTTCGCCGGATTAACAATTTTTGATAAACAATGGATAGTATTTTGAGGTATTTAGTAAATTAAAGTCACCATCAGTCTCAATTATTGGCTAATTTATTTGACATAGACGTGTCTTAGAGCTGGGGGGGTGAGGGTAAAATTGTTGAAAAGTGTAACGTTTTTATTTTTTAGATGAAAACATAATAACCATGTTGGACTCAAAAAAAAGAAAATATTTTCAATAAGAAAAAAAACTGGACAAGTATTTTAAAATGTTGAAAAAATAATAAAAAATAGTGCATTGATTTTTTAATATAGAATTGAAGTGTCGTTTTCCAAAACGCATTATCGACCATTTTTTCGAAAATCGTTTTTTTGAGCCAAATTGTTCAGGAGAACATACTACACAACATGTAGCACTTACCTACCTGAATACCTACTTGAACTTTGTGTTATCCAGCATAAAGCGAAACCCTAAATTCAACATCTGTTTTCCAAAACGCATTATCGACACGGCGCAGCTTTATATCTTCGAAAAATGTCATATGACGTGTCGTTTATGAGGTTTTTGAGGGTGCTAAGTTCGAATATTTGCTTATTTTTTGAATTTGACCCTTCGATGCCCTTCTAGCTCCTCAATTTTGGGAAAAAGGGGACTGAAAAATGAAAATTGCGTGTGGCATATTGATTTTCACTGATTTTCATTTCTCAGCCCCCGTTCCCAAAATTGGGGAGCTAGAAGGGCACCGAAGGGTCAAATTCAAAAAATAAGCAAATACTCGAACTCAGCGCCCTCAAAAACCTCATGAACGACAGGTCACACGTTATTTTTCATTTTTTTGAATTTTGACCTCATCAAGGGGGCCAATAAGAGGATTTAGAGGGGTTGATTGAAAAAACCGATTACATATTCGAACTCAGCGCCTTCGAATCAGTAAAAATCGATACGTTTCATCATTTTTTTTTCAATTGTGGGCAAAATTGTGGACCCCTGTATCCCCCCCAGGGGTGAAGGGATCCCATCAAAGATTGTGATTTTAATAATAAATGATTAGTTACGAAGTTATAAAATCTTATTTTCTGTTTTTTTTGGGTAATGATGCATTTTCATCTCAATAATGAGTTTTCCAAAACGCATCAAGTCCGAATTTGTTTTCCAAAACGCATCAGAATCCCAATCTGTTTTCCAAAACGCATTAGTGCTGTTTTTTCTCAGTCCATTGTGGATAGGTAACAATGTTTGAAACTTCGCAATGTCACCTGGTGTATCGAGGGTCGTCCCAACTACTATGTTAAAAAGGTTTCAAACCGAATGCGCATGATTTGTTGAATGGAAAAGTTTTTTTCGTTTATCTCGAAAACACTTTTTTCTCGTTAATGCGTTTTGGAAAACGACTCTTCAATTATGAAAAAAAAGAAAAAATTAAGAAAATATTTTTAAAAAATAAGAAAAAGAATTGAAAAAAATATTTAGCTGCTTTGACATTTTAATACAAAGTTATGAAGTTTTATCTCCATTGCTTCATCTCTAAGATGAGTACATTTGAACATATCCCTGATATAAGGGTTTTACCCTAAACGAAAAAGTAAGTTATAACTCATCCCCCGATTTTTTCGAGCATTTGAGGCTGGGATGATTTTGGGATGGATTTTCATCTCAATAATCATCCTAACCTCAAAACTCGAAAAAAAAACGAGGGATGATTTTTGGGATGAAAATTCATCCCTAATTCATCCCAGCTGAAAATGTTCGGAATAATTGTGGGATGATTTTTTTGGGATTAAAATTCATTCCAATAATCATCCCAGTCTCTAAACTCGAAAAAAAGCACCTACAAATACTCGGGAAAATCGTGGGATGATTTCCTTGGGATGGCAATTCATTCCAATAATCATTCCAGCACAGTTTTGAGGCTGAAAAGACCATTAGCACGAATTTTCATCCCAGAAAAATCACTCCAAGAATTTCCATCATAAGGAAATCATCCCACAATTTCTCCCAGGATTCGTTGTTGCGATGAATTTTATTTGATTTGATTCATTTAATACCTAAAGTGTTATAAATTACATATTTCATTGATATTACATATGGTCCCCAATACCTAGTTGTGGGAAGGTGAGGGCAGGATTCCTTTTACATAACTACGAGTATTAATTACAGTGATACAGAAAAAAAAGTGTAAATAAATTTTGAAGGAAATAAACAAAACTGGACGAATAAAAAAAACAATAAAAATAAAAATAAATATATAAATAAAATTGAAACAAAACATTTCTAAAAATTAACTTTTCAATTATGAGGCAAACCAGTGCAGAGAAGAGACTTGTGATGGCATAAACAGTGAAATAGTAGGTTCACATACCAATCACTAGGGAAAGTATTTATATGAAAACGCTTATTTGAATGTGCAGTAGCAGATACCACTAATGATAGTTTCTTTTGCACTTTATTTATTTTTAGGCCAAATTCCAAAAAAAATTACCACTTATATTTGCTTGTTTTGACTATAAACACTTATAAACGCTCATATTTAGCAAAAAATGGTCTATAATCGCTTATTTTAGCGCTTATTTGAGCCGTTTGCGCGTATCCGAAGAAAAATTACCAAAAATCGACCAAAAAGTTCAAAATTTTCATGGTTTGTTCAAAAAAAATTGAAAAAGTTGGGAAAATTTTGAAAAAAAATCCAAACATTTTAATCTGTGACTTGGTGAACAAATTTTACTATTTCGATTGATGATCAAATCGAGGATATGGTTATTTAATGTCTTAATGTCGAGTTCTCTACGGGTTTGAGAATTTCTTACATACCATGGGCTGTTGGAAATAATTCTAAGACATTTGTTTTGGAAAATTTCGAGTGCTTTTGCGTTGAAAACCATCTTCACAAATCATCTCACGACTTTTCGGAGCTTTTGAGCCTAGGAAGATTTTTGAGAAATTTTTTTTTGCACAAATCATCTCACGATTCATCCCACTATTTTAACGAGGTTTGGATCCTATGATTGTTTTTAAAATGATTTTTCTGAGCTTTGGAGGCTATAATAATTTTTGGGATGAAAATCATTATCACTAAGGAACGGATTTTTATGAAACTGCATGTTTTTTTAAGTCAAAGATGATGTGGTATATTATCGAAATGTTCGTGAATCGAAAAATTTCCTGTAAATTGAGCCCAATTTGATACGGCATATTTTGCATATTTTGAACTTAAATGCATATATTTGCATATTTTAGACCTTGAAAGAGCATATTTCGTCATATTTCGGCTATTTTTCACTGTTTTCTTGCATATTTCGCAATATTTAAAAATTCCACCCCACAATTTCGTTTTTTTACTAATTTTTCACTAGGAAAAATGGCAATCCTGCAAAAAAAACTGAAATTTTTTTAAAAAATTTTTTCCTCCGTGAATTGAGGCATTTATTCTATTGTAAATGGTTTTTAACGTTCATATTTTACTCGCACCTAATTATCGAGTGTAATTCTGTTTAATTCGTAATTTTTTTATAATTTTTATGAAAAATAATTTGATTCAAGTGTTTTTGACCAAATTAAACAATTTTTGATGATTTTAAGTGTTACCAATGTTACCATGTAGTTAAGCTCGAGAAATCCTTTCCAGGGATACCCATCTCGATGTTGCATATTTTGCATATTTCGAGATTTTAAGGGCATATATTTGCATATTTTGAGCCTTATAAATGCATATTATATGGTCATATTTCAACTTTTTTAGGGCATAAAATTCCGTTCCCTAATTTATCACAAATCATCTCACTACTCTTCCCACTGTTTTTCCGAGCAATACCCTTTGGTATTCGTTGCCGCAAAGTGCATCTCCACCTATAACACAGGGCGACAAAAAAATTTTTTGCTCTGTTTCTGGGTTCTCATGCCGAAATTCTGTTTCTAGACATCAAAATACATCACCTTGCTCAATCCTGGCTTCTAAAGTTTGCTTTGAGGGGGTGGGGGCCAAAAAACTGATTTTTCGAGGTCAATAAGCCTGAGCATTACAAAATAAATGAAAAAAATTTTTGCTCTGTTTCTGGGTTCTCATGCCGAAATTCTGTTTCTAGACATCAAAATACATCACCTTGCTCAATCCTGGCTTCTAAAGTTTGTTTTGAGGGGGTGGGGGGCCAAAAAACTGATTTTTCGAGGTCAATAAGCCTGAGCATTACAAAAAAAATGAAAAAATTTTTTTTGGACTAATCTTATAGGAAATTTCACGGCAAATCCAATGCCGCAAACCGCAGACCCCCGTCTCCTCTTTTTTAAAAAAAGTTACAGCTCATTCTTTCCAAAATTTTGTGAAAAAATCGCATTTTTTTGTTTTTTTTTTTCGCGAAGAAGTGAAATTTGAGAGAAAAGTAAGGGTTTTAAGGTCTTAATGACCATGGTGAGAGTTGTAGGAAATTTCACGGCGAATCGAATGCCGCAAACCGCGGACCTCTATCTCTTATTGAAAAAAAGTTACAGCTCATTCTTTACAAAATTCTGTGGAAAAAATCACATTTTTGTGCCTTTTTCGCGAAAAAGTGAAATTTGAGAGAAAACTAAGGGTTTTAAGAATGAGCTGTAACTTTTTTTCAAAAAGAGATAGAGGTCCGCGGTTTGCGGCATTCGATTCGCCGTGAAATTTCCTACAACTCTCACCATGGTCATTATGGCCTTAAAATCCTAACTTTTCTCTCAAATTTCACTTCTTTGCGAAAAAAAAACAAAAAAATGCGATTTTTTCACAAAATTTTGGAAAGAATGAGCTGTAACTTTTTTTAAAAAAGAGACGGAGGTCTGCGGTTTGCGGCATTGGATTTGCCGTGAAATTTCCTACAAGATTAGTCCAAAAAAAATTTTTTCAATTTTTTTTGTAATGCTCAGGCTTATTGACCTCGAAAAATCAGTTTTTTGGCCCCCCCACCCCCAAAGCAAACTTTGGTCAAAAAAAATATTTTTTCCTTTATTAGTTACATAAAAGCAACCCAAATTTGGCAATGAGAACCCAAAAACAAAATTCGTGTCGCCCTGTGTAATAGTTGTGTAGAATCTACTATAATACGTTAATGGGTGGCGGGGGGGGGGGGTGATTTCAAATTAAAAAAGTTCTGCCATCCTACTTTAAACTCATCTCAGTCTATTCGAAAGAATCGTACCAAGCCATACCTTGGTAATCTTCACGATACCTGTACCATAATCGTCTGGTCTTTGTTTCGAAAAGATATTCGTGTTACGAGGACAATATACCTTCACAAGAGAACCTCCTCCCCTTTCGTACACGAAATGCGGTACCCATAATACTCTACATAGTCTACGTACTCGTACAATACGCAGCCAGCGCACGATAAACATTACGCAAACAAGTAACTTTTATTACTCGCGTGCAAAAATACCGTTACGAGGGAAATTGTTGCGACGCGGCGCGTTTTTGTGAATTTTCACCCAACGACGTCGCGTTGTAAATGCTCAACAACGGCGAACGACGGGTGGATTTCATGGGGGCAGAAAAATTTCGTATATGCAGCGCTACTTTATACTACTTTATAATGATTCGATAAAACGATGGCGCCTTTGCGGTTTCGGACGCGTAATGCAGTCTGGAAAAAACGCAGCGTCGGCGGTGGCTTTCGAGACGGTCGGCGTCGCGTCGATGGTATCGTACGATTATACCGACGAATACGATACACGACGATGAAAGGACGTAGGACGTATCGATGAAATGGAAAAATTTCCCCCGAGCCTGTTTCTTCGGTCAATTAATCGGACCTGGCTGGAAACGGGGCCAAAGTGGGATAGATTTCGGGATTTTCGATATTCTGGGGTGGGGGGCTAATCCGGCCGACGTCCGAGGCCGAATCGTCTAGCACACAATGCCGGAGCAATAGAGAAAAAAAGGATTAAGTGTAATTAAAAAAGTGGCGAATTCGTTTGTTAAGAGTAAAGCACGGCGCCGTGACGGTAATTTGGCGTCGTCACAACCAACATAGCAGGCGCACATGAGCGACGGGGCAGGAGTTAGCCGTGGCGTCTTGACGCTAGGGCGCCTCGCCGCCACTAGCCGTAACAGCGGCAGTGCTATAAAGGCTGCCGATCGTTTCGCCGGCGTTTGTGTCGAGTTGCCCGACCCACGACGTAACCGTGTTTTTCGTAATACCTTTCGGCTTTGTGCGTTTCGTTTCGAATCGAGTCGATAATTATACCTCGAGCTGGGGGTTTTCACCTTTGGAAATTTTTTTACCATCGGTGGTGTTCGGCGGTTTTATCGGTATGTTGAATTTATTGTGCATGCGAAATCGTGGAGACGAACGAGCTTCGGATGCGGTAACGAATGGTCGACGTTGAACTGGATTTATACCTTGGCAACGCAATGATAACGATGTTGAGACCACGTCGAGTTCTCCAATAGGGTGGAGCGAAAAACCCAACTTTCAAAATTTAAAATCCGCGGGTGCGGAAAAGTGGCTACTAGTAGAAAGAAACCAGTGTACAAAATTTCAAATCGTTTGAAAAAAGTTTTCAGGTGCCACCAAAACGTCAAAGTTTTATGCCTCTCAATGTGGACCAGGCATGTGTTGGCAGCTCTGTGCTACTGCTAATTTCAATCCTACGTGTTTCTTATCGCTAAAGTGGAGTTTTTTCATTGAATTTTGGCCGTCCTAATTTTCTCTAGAATTCTCAGCACCTCCTTCACATAATTTCAAAGTGCGGTAGGATAAAACAGAAATGGCCGGAAACTTTTTCGTCCATTGTTTCGAAAAATTACTTCTTGGCATCTGAAACACGATTTTGAGATTGTTTTCTTTGAAACCCCTTGAAAAAGCTGCAGAGGGGGGGAGACGCAAAAATCAGAATATCGAAAATTTTTATGCAGGTATAGAAATATAGATTTTTCGACATTCTAAAAACAATTTCGACTATTGACGATCGTGTTCTTTTTTTCAAAAAACTTGAATGGGAGATCTGATGAGAAAAAGCGATTTTCAAATTTGTAAAATTTTTATGTTTGGTATAAAAATTCAAGTTTCTTGGCATCCCAAATTCGTTTCAATACCGAGTATCTCCTGGTCATAAAATTCATGAGAGAGAGAAAGGCGTTTCAACATTTCGTTCTTTAAATAAGTTCTATGATTTTACATAAAAAATTTCAATGTTTCCCGATTTCCCAGATTTATAAATAAAACACACAATGTACCTATGAGATTTTACATTGTCGAATTACTCGACGTTCGAGGACAAAAACTTGTCAAACAACGGAAATTCCTTTCAAAAAATGATTTAAAAAGCTCGAAATTTTACTTTTGCCAAAAAATTGTCGAATCAAGGTAAAGGTTCATGACTTTTTTGACTAGTATAGAGCATGTATTGAAACGCATTTGAGATGCCAATTAAGTTGGATTTTGATACCAAACATGAAAATTTTCCAACTTGATCAAAATTGTTCTTAGGATGCCAAAAAATCGACATTTTTCCTTCGCCCTGTGTAGCCGTTTGAAATAGTTTCAAAGAAAACAATTTCGAAATCGTATGTATTTGAGATGCCAGGCATGCCACGGAGTCACCTTTTTTAGTGACTTGTCCCCTATTTTCAGGGTTGGTCACTAAAAGTCCCTTTTTTGGCCAAAAGTCACTATTAGTCCGTTTTTTCACTCTAAAGTCACTTTTTTCATTCAAACGGCCTTCCGCTCTTGCATAAAATTTAAAAAAATACTTAGATTATTTTTTAGAACTCGTAATTTTTAGATGCAGAATCTTACGATTTTTTTCAGTAAAAACTTATTTATAAAACAAGTTTATTCTTTTTTTCAGTTATTTGAAGCATATTTTTAAACTCGTGGCTTCAATTAAAGATTTATTAAGGGTAAAATGCCCTAATCTCGACCGCTTTCTAATTTCTACCACCGGCCGATTTCGGCCGCTATAGACGCAATCTACCGGGAAAAAAAATTCATGCTCCTTTTCACAGATAAACAATTTGAGACCACCTACAGGCAAAACTAACGGAGAAAATTGAAAAAAACGAAATAGCATAGTAGTACAGTCATTTTAGGTTTTGACCCCAAAAAAATTAGCAGAAAGGGGAAGTTTCATAGGAGGGTATGTATTTTAAGATTCCTAAACTTCCCTAAAATTGGTGCATAATTTAGTCCTCCTTTTGAGGAGTAAGGGAGTTCAAATTTTGTTTTTTCGTCGATAACTTTCGAAATTACGCACTAATGAAAAAATAGTTGAAACAAAAGTTGTAGAGCATTAAAAAACGAACAATTTTGTTATTTACCATTTTCTCTCAGAATGTCATGGGAAGGAGCTAGGGCCTTCAGAAAAAATCAAATTTAAAAATTTTCCATTACCTCAAATAATTACCAATAATCGGGTTAATCGAGTTTTAGGAACGTTTTTTTTTCACATCCCATTACTAAGTGTAAGTAGAATAAGAAAAATGTACAACCGACCCCTCATCTCAATATGGGGGGGGGGCTGGTGGTCGAAAATAGGAACCCAAAATTTCGATAATCAATTTTTGAATTCCCTCAGAAAAAAAATCACAAAAAATGATCATATCGGCTCAGAATTTTATGGGGTGGTGGAGGAAGGATCAATGTATTTTTTTAAGCCATTTCTGACGTTTTTACCTCCATAAGTCTTTGATTGGTGGAAGTTTGAAAAAAAGTGGTCAAAATATGGCACCCTTACCCTTGATGAAAAAATGTTTCAGAAAAAAAAGTATTTTCAGCACTATTCCAGAGAGAAATACGGGCGCATGTAAACTGCACACACGTTGGAGTAAACAACGAAACGGTGTATGTAAACTGCACACATATGTAAATTGCACACTCACAGCGATAAGGTATTCTGCACACCGTTGGTTTGAATGAACGATTGAATCGTTCATGACTTGTTATGCCTCCTTATCTACTCATATAGTAATTAAAAAAATGCTCAATAGCAAATTAAAAACATCTGATCATTTCGATAAAAATTTTGAAGTAAAAATGACAAAAAAATTATCCAGCTACCTACATTTTCAACTGAAAATTAATAGTAAGTAATCAAATCATTGAACAAATTAAATCTTGAAGTTTAACACAAAAATTGTGAAAAAATCAAATTCAAATATTAGAAAATGGTCGAAAACTAATTTCAAAACATTTTTGATCAAATCAATCATCGTGTCAAAAAATCAATCTTAAAGTTTAACACAATAATTGTGAAAAAAAATCAAATTCAAATATTAAAAAATTCTCGGAAACAGGAAGTGTCAAAACATCTGATCACTTCGATAAAAAGTTTAAAATAGGTAAAAATGAAAAAAAATTTATTCAGCTACATTTTCAGCTGAAAATTAATAGTAATTAAATCATTGAACAAATTAAACGATGAAAAATCGTGACAAAAAAATTCAATTTTAAAGTTTACCACAATAATTGTGAAAAAAATCAAACAACTTATGCTAGGAAACGGATTTATATTGATGATTTAATTCAGAAGTACAACAGTAGTGAAATTACGACACTTAAGTTTATCAAAAGAACTGGGTAGGTCTAGGTACTATTTAAGCCCTGATGTTGCGAAAAGAAGCACAACGAGCCAATCAAACGTTAGGTACTGGCGCGAAAAGTAATTTAAGTAATTTTAAGAGTATCATTTTTTGTATGTGCCATTTCGTTCATTTATTTTTTGTGTGCTAATTACATATGTGTGCAAATCACACTTCTTCTTAGTGTGTGCAAATTACATACGTGTGCAAATTACACTCGTTTGTGTGCAATTTACTTTCTTCCAGAAATACAGTTTGAGTTATGATTTTTTTTTGGGAGAGGGAGTATTTATTTATGAAAAAAAATGAAAAATTGGTCACTTTTTCGAAAAATAGGTCACTTTTTGCCTCGTAAAAAGTCACTAAAGTCACTATTTTCCTCCAAAATCTGCGTGGCATGCCTGGAGATGCCGAAAAGCTGTTTTTTGATACCGTAGACACAAAAATTTTCGACAGTTTCAATTTTATCCTACCCTAAGCACACCCATAAATTATGTAAGATGGATGCTAAAATGAGGGCGGGCCGTCAAAATTCAGCGAAATGATTGAATAATCTGTTATTTCAGCGATAATGCATACACCGATTTGAAAAAAAGAAAAATTGAAAAATTTCAGTATTTTTGGAACAAACAATATACTTCCTAAATCTGAATCAGTCGAATTAAATCTAGTAAAATTCTACCTCTTTGAATCAGTGTAAAACAATTCAACTGAAAATCAGTAATTTTTCACTTATTGATTATTTTTTTAAAAATTGGGAATTGACTGAGAAGTAGGCGATTTTTGACTGAATGATCAACGAAAATCAGTAATTTTCAATGAAAAGTATTTTGTGTGCGAGTTTTTAAAATATGTCACAGATTTAAATTTTAAAACGGAACATTTTAGCGATGTCATCGACTGGAGTAAGATAGAACTCGCGGAACCACCCCTCAAAATCGTCTCAATTTATGGCAAAATTCGATGCTAAACCCAGGTTCAACCTATAATTGCATTTTTGTGTTTGTTTTACGTTTGATAAAATATTAGTAATATAAAATTGCGAAACATACAAATTTTTCACTATTTTCATTTTTCTCGGCTGTGGTGGCACCCCTAAACATTGACCCCGGGAGCTGAAATTTTGGAGGACGATTATTTTCCCATCAAGGCCACTTTTCCACACCCGGGCTTTTCATTTGAAAAAAAAAAAGTTGAAAAAAGGCCGATTTCACTCCACCTTATTCTCCAAGGGTATCATTTCGATCTATCGGAGGATTCTGCGATGCAATATGATTCATCTCGTCTCGAGAGGGTGCAAGATAAGGCAGATACCCTTTGGTTAATTTTTAAAACATCTATTATCGTTGGTAAACCTTCGGATGGAATTCGTGCGGCTCGAAATTATACTTTTAATTATTTATCAGCTTGTTCTCATCTTCGTGCAGCATTCGCTGATCTTCTTTTTTTAACGCTAGTTCTGGAAATATTTTTCTGTGCCATCTCAGAACCCATTTTTATTCCATTTTCTTCCATAAAAATGTAATTTTATTCAAATATTTGCATATTTCTCGAACTGCTTTCAAATCTGGTGAAAAAAAATGCCTCGAGAAAAGCTTTCCGCAGACAAACGTCAAGACATCAGATAGAATTAGAAAATCGATACTATACGTTGGCAAATAGTATGTTTTTTAATTAAACGTCGAGTTCGGTTAACCCGGCATATCGTGATACGTTTTACAACAAAAACCGATCAATGTAAAAACCCAGTGTACTAGATTATCAATTACCATTCCCCAAAACGCTTCTGGAGTATTCGCAATGCCTACCTCATTTCACTCTCGAATGGTTAAATTATCAAAAAAAACGTCTATTTTCAAGCATCATTTCCTTTCATCAAGCGAGCTTTGAAAAAAAAACTTCCCCCTCGAAGGATTTTTAATTCCAGCGCCAGGTACATTCGACCTGGTTGTATTCATGGGTAATTTTTGCTTCTGTTTCGTCGCTTCTTTTATTCGTCGTTGCGCAGCCAGCAAAAAAGTATTGCGATTTCGTCTGTCTGGAATTGTTTGGTAAACTTTATCACTACCGGGGTAATTGTTTCGCTAAGTTTGTATTATTCGAATCAATTCACCTATTGGATGATTAACCTGTTTGTATTGTTATGTAAATTGTCCCTCTTCAAAGTGGTACGTTTTTGTTTGCTGCGAGTTTTTAATGGTTGTGTTTTTTTTCCACCCTACGAAGGGGGTTTCGTTTCGTAATGAATTTAACGACGGGTATTCTTCGAGTTGAGACGTAATTTAAAAGTTTAATTGGACTGGATTTCGTGAAATGGCGTTTGTTTGCTGGTAAAAAATATACCTAATTGGTAATTACGCGTTTCAATTAATGCTATGTATAAAGTAAACCCTTATCGATACGAACCCTTTACCGAAACGATTATATTCGTGTCTCGTACTATCGTTTTCGTTGTTTTGTTCCGAGTACGAAATTCCCATAAGTTCGAAGGTGATTACAACCAGCTTTAATAATTCATTTTATGGCTACAAATGAACTAAATTTTGCTCGTAGAGTTTTTTTTCCTATTCTTACAGTCCATCTCGTTAAGAGTAATAAAAAATTTAAATATAAGGTACCTAAGTACGTATTTAAAGAGATACCAAGTTTTTTTTTTGGAAAGTTCAAAGCCCTCGAGCACTTTTACTTCGACTGATATGCAAAAGCTATCAAGTTTCTTGCACTACTGCGTAAAAGATCTTTTAAAAAGTTGCCTGAGAATTTGCATATCCGATGGAAGAAAGGTGTCGAAGTGTGGGGAATTTTCGGTGGAAACTTTCTAGCCACTTGATGTGGCGAATAGGCGAAATTTGTAAATTTTTCGCTAACCTTATCAAGAGCTATGAAAAAGTTCATCATTGTTTAATGTCTAGCTGAGGTATTGAAGGCGGTGCGATTATGAAATGTTGAATGCGAAGTTTTGTGGCTTTTTTAGGTACCTGAATAGCTAAAGTTTCTACGAATTTGGCGATTAACTTGAATACGCTGATAAGGGAGGAGGATTTTTATGAGAAAATTTCGGACTTTTGGAAATTATTTCGAATTAAAACTTAAAAGATGATTTTTAATGAAACGTAACGAGAAAAATGTATTTCTTGATCGTTGGAAATTTAATTTTTTGTCGTTTTTTGAAGATTTTGAGAGAATGAAACTGGTGGGGGGGGGGGTCAGAGGAGAGTGGTGATAAAGACTGTGAAAATTGAAAAGACGTCAAGACTCAAAAGCGAGAACAAAAAAGTAGATTCTAAACCCAATTTTGGCAGAAACTCGTTTTTTGGTTGAAAAATTTGAGGTTGTGTGCAATGTTTTGCAAAAAAATTCCAACTTTTTTGAAAAATTAAAGGAAAATTGCCTTTCAAGTTGGAAAATGTAGGGAAATTTTGAATTTAACCCAAGAAAAATGGTGTCTATCAGAGAATAAAAGTACATACATATTTTGGGTTGAGAAAATTGGAAAATTTTTAATTCGAAATTCCTTCAAAAAACAGCACTTTCGATCCCCCCCCCCTCCTTCATATATGCGGCTCCAATTATATTTGGAAACTTTTTCACTTGCTAAGAAAGTTAAAAATAATTTTCTCTCACCATTTTGTTTGAAAAATAGCCCCGAATTCTTGATAAAAAAAAAATGATAAACAATCAAGTATTTTTGTATTTTTTAGTGTTTTTTTTTTTTTGGAAATTGTTGGATAAAATTTGATAAAATTTCAAGGATAGATCAGAATGGTTATAGAGAGGGCAGCATAACCCTCACCAACATTTGACAAAATTGTATTTTATTCGGAAAAATTAGGTTTGATTCAAAAAATTTTCAAAAATGACGAACTTATGACATTTTTTCGAGGTAAAATTTCCACCTCGAGTTGGAAAAAGTGGGTAAAATTGTTCTTCTAGTCAACAATTTTTTTAAAATCCATTTTAGTTTGATTGTTCGATATTTTGCGTCTCTAATAAAACAGTCTTGATTCCCCCCCTCTCCGCCGCCTGGGAAAGATTCACTTTTTTCTGACTACCTATCTGGATTTTTCGTTTCTGGGAAAATTAATATTTTTACAAATTTTCTCTATTCGATACCAACTTTTTTGCCGAAAAAAAAGAAGCAGAATTGAAAGGTTTCTCTTTATAAGATCACGTCTGTAATGAAATTTGAGTAAGTAATAGAAGGGTTCTTAATCTGGAAACTTTTCATTTTTGTTATAATGAGAGAGATGGGGTAAACCTTCCCCTTTACCATTTGTTCGGTTTGGTGCCAAGGAGAAAAGGGAAAAATTCTAAATTTTTTTGAGATTATTTGAACAGAAAAAATAATTAAACTGTATGAAGAAAAAATACCCTCCCTTTTCAAATCTCTTTTCTCTCATTTCAAATTTGTAGGAGGTAGGAGAGATTGTCACATTTATTTGATGTAAAAACTAAAAATTATTTTGTTTATATTTCAAACACAATTTTAATGGAGCTACGATTTTCATTTTTTCCCCCTTCAATAAGTACTCTAATGACGTAATGAGAATATTCAAGTTGATTTTACGATTCAACATATTTTTCTGGACATTGAGTCAAAAATTCTCTAAAATGACATAAATTTTTGGCATAATTTGATCTTCAGGGAATGTATTAAGAAAAATTCATGAAAAACATTTAAAAACAAACACTTTTTTGAAAAATACATCCACACATTTCTCTTGTAAAAATAATTTTCTTTCAATAAAAAATTCAGATTTTTTGAGGTTTTATATAATAAAACTATGTGAAAAAATTCAAGATTGAAAAAAAATTCTGTAATCTCAGTTCAAATGCTCTACACAGTTGAATCGACACCATCGTTGAGTTCTGCGAGAAAAATCTGCAATTTTGATCCGCATGATAATCTGGTTTTTTAGGGGAAGTTTTGGCATAATTTGCAGGTTTTATGGCATAGTTTTGGCCTAAAATGGGTTTTTCAAGTTATAAAAAATCTTAGTTTAATGATTAGCAATGCGAGGGGGAAGGGTGGTTATGAAATTTGAATCTTTTTCTAAAATTGGAGTTCGACCGACAGTGATGGAAAACTGAAATGATATCAGTGTTAATTTTCTTAGTTTTAGTTTCTGTTAATTTTTTTCAATTATTTTGTTGAAAATTTATACGTTATGTTTGAATTAGGTATTTTATTTTATGTACTTATACTTATCAATATTTCAAACATTTTTCATTTTAAAATTTCGAATCAATAACAAATTCTTGATACAAAATATTGAAAATCAGTTCAATGAAAGCTGAAAGATGATAAATAACAATAAAAAAATTTAGAATTTTTCCTCAGAACTCAAAGATTGTGTTGATTGAACTGTAGGACATTTTAACTCAGATCACAGAATTAAAAAAAAAATCTCACTAAAAAACCTCAAAAAATCGGAAAAAATTTTCAAAGGAAAATATTTTTTCAGAAAAAAAAAATAGTTTCAATTTTTAATTAGCGTTCGTGAATAATAAAATATGTATTTAAATAAAATCGACCCCGAAAAAAAATTGATCAAAGAGATAGAATTCTGAAATATGATGAGAAAAAAGACTAGTGATACTTAACAATTTGACTTTTTAGAGATTTTCTGAGAAAAATAAATAAAATTTGTACCAATTTCTTATTATTTTTTTTCGGATATCGTCCAATTCGGTCTTTATTCTGTTGAGAATATGAAATTGAAAACTGGTCGAGTCCCATGCTAGATCCGCGAATCCGCAGATCCCCATAATGACTTCTTATGCACAGCTGATGATAATACCTAAAATTCGAATACGAACACCCTAGAATATAAATTATGAAAAAAGAATCGCTCGACGAAGTTTAATACACGAGACGAAAATACGCCTCGAAAACGAACGGCGCGGAAAAACTTTCGCTACTTGAGTAATGAAATCGTTGAAAATTTGTTTAAAAAATTAACTCGCGAAGACTCGTTTACCCAGTTTACCTTTATGATGTAGAAAATTAAGGTTTTCAAAGTGTTAAATAATTAAATTGCGCGATCCTTTTGGCTTCACGACGTACTAATGATTTTTGTAAAGAGGTATTTTCATGAATTCTTTAAAGCCGTGTATACAGCGTTTGAGACATCCTTCGATATTATCTCGCTGAAGTGTGCTAATTTAGAATTACGAGTACGTCTTACCGAATGATCTTTATTCCCGGTGTCAGGGGTACGTAAAATCCGTGCGTCGGTGTCGCCTTTTCGAGTACTCGTGTAATCAAAGTATTGTCTTGATTAATGACCATAATTTGCTCGGCAATGTATCACGAGAAAAAATCTACGGTCTGGGTAAGCTCTTAAAGTTCATTGGCCATTCCGATCGTAAATGTAGGATCATTACGAGGGTCAGTCGGTGTACTTTTTTTTACCAGCGTTTTTATACGCTCTGGTAAAAATAGAGCTCTTATTTCATTTTTCTTCATTTAATTTTCTTTCTGTATACAAAGAGTTTTTGAAGTACTCGGTTTGATTTATTTTTTTTTGTAATTCAAAATTTCTATAGCCGTCGGGTAAAATTTGGTACTTGGATATTTTCCATAGAAAAAGCTCGGAATATGAAACCTCTGTAAGTCGATCGGTTTCCAGAATACTTTGATATGGTAAAAATTTTAGATACAGGAAAAGCAATACTAAAAATAGCTCCAACGAATACAACTTTTATTCGAATTCTTTTGAGATTTAGAAACGGGTCAACGCAGCTTGTCCGAAAATGTCAAAAAAACAAGCTCGTGTACTGTTCACGAAAGCTTCGAGGAAAAAACGAGGGTAAAAATTAGTATAAACGACGGTCGTCGGTCGGTTTTTAGAACGCTCTTCAACGAACGATTTTCCAAACGAAAAACCTTTAATTAAACATGACGTAAGTATATCAAAAACTAACGTAGGTGTCGGTCACTTATACACGAGTAAATAACGCAAACAACATCGAACTGCGAGCCAACTCGACTAATATTCTTATCGTTAAAAGAACGTCGTCGAGTCTTTATTCGTCCAAGCAAGAGGAATGGAGAAAAAGGGTAACTCTATACGACCTTTTCTCACTTCTTCGCCCGATATCCATTTCACGAGAAAAAGTTATGCTTGTGTATTTTTTATCATTTACGAAAAAAAAAAGTTCACTCGGTGTTACGATGAAATTTGTGTTATTTTTGAGACGGTGGCGGTGAATTGTGGAAAATTTTCTTGCCCGATGTTTCTTTAGTTTTTGTTACGACGAAATCTCGCAAAATAAAAATTACCTTGTCCCTGCTCCCTTCGTGTTTTCCAGACGAGATACTGTTTTTTAAATTAATTTTTAGAGTTGTTCATTTTTATTTTGGTGTGTGCCAGTTCGTATTTTTTTCCTCGGTTTCGCCTTCTTTTAAAAGACGAATAATGGAAGATAAAGTAAGAGGAAATTACGTGAAGTTAATTCAAAACGTCAGAATGATTTTTGTCGCCGCGGTAATCTTACCACAAGGAGAAATTGTAGTTTGGATGGATTGTCGCAGTAAAGGTATCGAGATGGAGGGTTTTTCACCATTTGGAAGAATTTTTTACATCCAAGTCGGAAAAATATACATGTCCTGGAATCACTCGGCTGCGTAGCGAAGTGTAAGCAAATGTTTGTAATATTCATGCGACAGCAGATCCCCGATGGGTTTTTGAATCTAACTTTATTTTAATGGATGGGTTTGTTGGAGGAGGAAAGTAGGACGAAAATTCCCTCGAACCATGTTTCTTTCAATCGATCATTTTTAAATTTATTTCACTCTGAAATTTTTTTCGCAAACGAACTTGAAAAGGGTAAATTTTACGTGCTTAATTTTTCGTGAAAAATACTTTGCGTTTTTTTGTTGGGAAACTTTTTCCGTTGTGCATTTTTTCAGACGTATTTCTCATGAAACTTTTGTTCGAAAAAAAAAAGGTAGTAATTAAAGCAATTATGATATCGATTTAGTTGCTTAATCTTTTCCTCGTTTTTTCTTGACGTTTTTTTGAATACCGGACAACTTCTAGAAATTTTCTATTTCATTTTAAACTATCATTTGGCTTTATATTTGAAGGGAGGGAGCGAGCGAGGGGAGAGAAAGGAATGGAATGGAGAGTGTAAATTAAAATTCTCAACACCTTTCTGAATTTCTAAATTCGCCGTGTAATTTTTGGCAATTTTCTCAAAATGGAATCTAATGTTTTGAATGAAAAAGAAATATGTACAGAAATGGAAACATTATCTATTTTTATTAATTTTTTCAAGTCGTACTTCATTTTTCGGACTCACGATATTTTTCGATTAATGATATAATAGAAAAATTGAAAAAAAAAAATTAAAGAAGGCTGCCTTTTATTATCCAATTTTTGGCGAATTTGCTGAAAAATTATAATTTTTTTTCAAAAAAGCAAGTAGGTCTAGGTACTTTCTTTTATGAAATTAATTTTATAAAAAGACAGCTCTTATCTAATATCACCCTTCTGGAACCAAATTTCACCATTTTAAACTTTTCTGCAGCCTCCGGTGAGATTTCGACTTTCTCTCAAAGTTTTGATTTTATTTCCAGAAAACTTGAAAATCAACCTGAGCAGCTAAAAATTGAGTTCTCGTCCTTATACGTATTATTCGCGTGATTTCAAACAGATTGAGAGCTGGGAAAAAATCATGTTAATAGAATTGCCTAATCGATTCGCCGTAAATACGAAAGTATCGCGTATTTGCGGCGAATTCGATAGGCAACTTCAATAACGCGATGTTGATTGGCTGCTTTTTTCGCAAAATGTGTCGTAATTTTTTCATTTTGTTGAAAACTCTTGAGTTTTAAATTTTTAAAAATTCTTCAAAAATCAAATAATCAACTTAGGAATGTGTTGGACCATGTTATACTTTTTTGAAAATTCTACTCCGCGAATCCCTGAATTCCTCGAGTATTTATTTTGTAAATTACTGAAAGTCTTATCTTACGTATTATTTCACTATTTCCCCCCCCCTCCCCCCAATACGTGCAGCAACAAAAGGAAATTCAACTAATTATGTAAAGCTGGCAGGGAAAACCTAGATAGAATCAAATTCTGCTTGACTGGGAGTTTAAAAAGAAACTGAGGATCCTGGATCATTGTTGAAATGTTGATTCAAAACTAAAATAAAACAAAAATACCAAAAATCTAACCATTTTGAGTAAAAAATAAAAAATAAAAATAGAGAAACCGAAACTAAATTCTCGAAATCAAACTAAGAAATCAAAATATTTTCAGAAATACATATAAAATTTTTTTTTTTGATAATTTCTAAAATAATTCCTACCGAAAAAAAAATAATTTCAAAAGAATCGAACCATATTTTTTTTAAAAACACAGATCTAATTTTTTAAAAGAAAATCGAAAAAATAAAAATGTTTCCAAAAATTGAACTAAAACAACTCATTTTTACAAAGAACGAAAGAAACTAGTAATTTTTAGATTTAAACTAACCAAAAGTCATTTCAAAAAATCAAACTATTTTAAAAAAATATTTTTTCAAAATGGAATCAAAAAATACCAATGTATTTACTTTCTTGAATCATTTTAGAATAGAACAGAAAAAATATTCTGAAAAAAACAATGATTTTTAAGAAAAAAATCCAAACAATTTTCAGATAAAAACCAGACAAATAAAATTTTCAAAATAAAAATAAAGAACAAATTAGGTAATTAGACGGAAAAAATCAAATAAATGAAATTCTCAAAATTTATTACTTGTGCGAATTTTCTACTTTAAACTTTTTTTTGACTAAAAATGCAATGTAAATGTGTCATGAAAAGGGACAAAATGTTCTCCCTTCACTCCTTCTTTAATTTAGGTAGTCCTGCACAGAGGCGTCGTCAAGGGGGGGGGGGCTAGGCCCACCCGAAAAAAATCCTGCCCCCCCTTGCCTCCCCAAAACTTATGTTGTATTTATAAATTTACATTACAATTACATCAGATAGGATTTTCAAAGCATTAAAACATGAAAAAATGTCTTTTTAGGGCATTAAAAATCCAATTTTTTTCAAAGTTTCGCCCTCGCTTTGCTCGGGCATGTATAAAATTACAATTCTATGATGTATCTGAGACGAAAGGGCAGAAGAAGGCTCCCTTTTTATCCCCTCCCCCTCCCCTTTTTTAGCAGGTGAAAAAAGTCAGTCCCCCTCCCCCTCTCCTCCATCTTTTCCATTTCGAAAAAGCAAAAAAAGTTGTCCAACACACGGCCCCTTTTGTGCCCCCAATTTTCGATTCTGACGACGTCACTGGTCCTGCAGGAAAACCAAATAGAAATGGGTCTATTTTATTGACCATAAAAATACGAATAGTTGTTAGCATCCTCAATGAAGATTAAGAAGGGTGCATACAACCTTTTCAAAGATTACGATTTCCTTAATTCGAATTGTATGCAAAGATTTGTTTTATTAAATCTTCAATCTTCTCAAAATAATAGTTTCGTTCGTGTTTTGTTTCATAATATCTTATAAATTTTCATTTTAATAGTAAAAAACACGTTACCTCCCCCACAAACATTCCTGTAAATGTACTTGAGCCAAATGTTGAAAATCTTCTAAAAATCAAATGTTTTTTTTTCCAATTCAGCTTTAAATAAGACCTAATGATTGAAAAGTAATTTTTCATCAATTTTCAGTACGTATTTTTTATCTGAATCTAGCAATAAAATTAACCTAAAATTTTTTGATTTTTTCTTTTTGAATGTCAGCGATTTTTTGTTAATCTTTTGTATGTAGGATCGAAAGGAGGTGGTTGAGCTTTGTTGATTTCTCAGATCGATGATTTCTCGTCATCTTATCTAAGTCCATCCAAATTCGAAGTCTCATTATTTCAATATAGGAACATTCCAATCAGTCTAAATATATTTTTAATATTATTAAAAAAAAAATAAAAAATAAAAAACATTTACGTCATTCATAAAAAAATTTGTGTTAGAGCTTGAAAAATCTGTATTAAGAAATCTTTGAATGGCATTTACGATTTTTTTCAGTACCTTGAAACTCGAAAGTGAATGGCATGATATCCCAAAAATGTGGATTTAAGGGCAAATTCAAAATTTTATATGTTGGTAATAATATTTTCTTTTCGATACAGTTTCTCATAGACCCAAAAATTTACAACCTTGTTAAGAAACAGATGACGAAAATTTATCCTTGAAAAATAACCCCGCTGCCCTTGCTTCGACCGTCTAGCTATCTCTCGTATTAAATCTTCAAAACCGCAAATTCTTGAAGAGAAAATTCTGTCAAAAAAATCCACCTGCCTTGTAAAATACCGTACTCATTACTCGTGTTACTAAACACTCGAATCCGAGCTACCTAACTCGCCGCGTATTACGAGCGAAACAAATGAGCTAGACGACGAAAGTAATCCCATCGTAACGACAATATCTTAAATTAATTTCACGACTGCTTCCACATGGAAGCCTTTCATCAAGCCGCAACAAAGCGTCGACATTCATCGTAAATAAAATTACCGAAAATAAAACAACGCCCGCGCTGCTATCACATCGAAACCTCAAATTGTCACTGCGAGACGCGAAATTACGTACAATACACCGCAGACTCTTAAAAGTCAAAAGTTTCAACGCCTAAATAACACTGAAATATTAATAAGCCGCTAATCATCTCGTGTCATTCATATAAAGACCCCCTTTAACTCACGCACATATTACGAGAAGATCCTTCAAAATAAATTTAACCTTATACGCCTACATACGAACGAGACACTGACGAGAGGTAATAAAAGATTCGATTTTTTCCTATACGTAAGTCAATAAAAAATTACTTTCGTTTTAGAAATGTGTAATTTCATTTTGAATACGACGAAGCTCGACTTGAAAGACATTTTTACGATATCGTAAAAATTTTTCACAAGGGTATGCGAATTCGGAGTCTTGGGTAGGCACAAGTACGAGAACAGATTTTATGTATACAGTGAGTCACAAAAGTTTTCTTACGTACGATTTTTTTTCCTTCTAAAAAGAGCAAGAAGTTCTTGAAAAAAATTGAAAAAATTGTGATAATGTAGAAGTGGTGGTGAAGAGTGAAAATCAGTCGAGAGAAACGAAATTGGCCAGTAGAATTAACCGGCCAGTTGAATTTGGGCTCCAATGATCCATTTTTATGCCCTGAACATGAATCTGAAGTGTCCGGTCGCATTTGGTTTTCGCGTCTTTCCAAAATTGTGGATCTTTGCCCCATCTGGTTTTTGATTCGAAAAATACGATTTTGGGGTTGTTTTGGGTGTTTGATCTCACGAAGGACCTGAGAGGGGGCACTGAAATCAAATTTGAAAAAAGTTGGATAATATCAAGTTTGGAGTCAAAATCTAAGTTTTTAAAGTTGAAAAACCCGAGTTTTTTTTGATTTTTGACTTTTTGGTGGGGTAATATTGAACTCAAATTATATTTAGCCTATGAGTGCATTCCTGAAGATGTGGAATGGAGTACTTTTGATACCAAACTTGATGCTATCCATTTTTTTTCAAATTTGAGTTTGGTACTTCCCTACTACTCCCATACCTCGAAGAAAATCAAACACATAAAACGACCCCAAAATTGTAATTTTCGGACCGGAAAACCTCTATTTTGACACTAAATTCGATATTATCAATTTTTTTAAATTTGAGTTCGACACCATCTCCCCTGGGCCCTCCAGGAGATAAAACATCCAAAACAACTCCGAAATAGTATTTTTCGGATCATAAAACCTTGATTTTGACACCAAACTCGATATTATCTATTTTTCTTGAATTTTAGTTCTGCACCGCCCTTATCCTGGGGACTGGAGACAAAAACTGACTCAAAATTCGGATTCTACGTCGAAAAATACATGTAAATACCAAAAAACTGAAAAAATTATCTAATTTTTATCAATTTTTTCAGTCATACTTCATTTTTTGAACTCATAATTTTTTTCAATTTTTCCCTCGAATTTTCTGTAATATAAAAAGGGGGGTTTGAAAGAGGGTTGAAAGAGGACTGTCCAAAGGCGGGTTGTAATTTCTTCAAAAGATGATAAACGTTTGTTTTTTTCAACTCTGGCCCAGTGTGCATTGGGGCAATTTCGTTTCTCTTGACGGATTTTTACGATTGTCGAACAATGAACATTTACCCGAATTCATTTCCCTGAAAGACATTTCTTCGAATGACAAATCCCCGAATTTTTGTTACCCATATCCATTTCCGCGAATGTCTTGTACCCGAAATAAAAACACCGGAAAGGTTCCAAAATTTATTTTATTAAATATTACTTATAAATTCATATTGTGTGTTAATTGAGCTTAAAAATTCTAATTTTTGATCTTCATCCACGTTACGACAAATTACGGTAATTTACCGAAGAATTTCCACAAATTACGGTAATTTATCTAAGAATTACGACAAATTACGGTAATTTACCAAAAATTACGACAAATTACGGTTTTTTACCAAAAAATACGACAAATTACGGTAATTTACCGAAAATTACGACAAATTACGGTAATTTACCAAAAATTACGAAAAATAACGGTAATTTACCAAAATTACAAAAAATTACAGTAATTTACCGAAAATTACGAAAAACTTCGGTAATTTACCAAAGAATTGCGTATGGTAATTTATCGAAGAATTGCGAAAAATGACGGTAATTTACCGAAAAATTACAACAAATTACGGTAATTTATTCAGAATTCTCGTAAATTATAGTAATTCCTTGGAAATTATCGAAAGTTACAGTAATTGATTAAAAATCACGGTGAATTACAACAATCGATCAAGAATATCAAGGTATCGTAAATTACGTTGATTACCAAATACAGTCAAATTACGATTTCCAAAATCTACTCAATTTTCAACTAATTTGAGCGCCTCAACTATAAAATTTTCAACTACAAAAATCTCCAAAACCAATCGAATTATGGATTTTTTTCAGAAAAATTTTACTGGCGAATAATTTTATGATTTTTATGTAGGTAATCTTCATGACCAAAAATAGAAGGAAATGAACAAATATTTTTTTAATATCTTCCAATGCGAGGATCATTTGAGACAGCTGAAAAAAAAAAATCATAACCAAATGAGAGACTCCGTAGTAGGTAGAAAATCAATCCAATTGTTCCTCGTAGCAAAAATGATCAAAATTTTCACACATTTTCATTTCCACGGCAAAGGCATTCGGGACTACGGTTCGGGTGAAAGGCATTCAAGGAATTGAATTCGTTTTTAAAAAAATTCGGAAATTTATCACTTAGGAAAATGTCTTTCGGGGGAATGAATTCGGGTAAATGTCTGGGTATCGATTTTCACTATTTACCCCCTCTTCCACCTACTATAATTTTTTCTATTTTTTTAGACCTACTCGCTCTATAAAGACAGCAGAAAACAAAAAAAATTCGGATGTACGAAGACTTTTGCGACTCACTGTACATCTACTGCGTATTTCTTCGGGATTAAATTCCGTCTTTAAAAACATCACCCCTCGGGTAGTAAACGAAATTGACGCAAGAAATTAAATTTTCCGTTTACCGAGAACATAGAGGGGAGATGATTTCGGCGTGAAAATGCAGAATAGCGAGACCTCGTGTACTACACGAGGTCGTTTTCGGCCTCGTGTGTGCCTTTGCGCTGGCAAAAGCGTGACAATTTTAATACACGAAATTTCGCGTGAATATGCCCAAATGAGTTGGCAAATTAACCCGCAGCATTTTCACGACATCTTTGTTATAATATTTTTATGGCGAAGTTGCCTTCGCGTTGTAACTAAATAGGTACCGTTTATAAACGACACGACATCTGCACCGAACGCCAACGCCAATGTTTCAATTCCTAATGTTGGCAATTTTGTCGCACCTCGAACCTCCCCTCGTCTCCAGCCACATACACGAGTACCATCGACATGTAATTTTTTTCGCTAATGTCGCCGCGAAATAAGATTACCGCCGGCGAGGAAAAAAACCTCACCCTTATATCTTTTAAACGGATCTTAAACGCTTTATTTTGCTCCAAATGACCGAACAGTTTTAACCGTAACCAATGTTACACTTTATAGCCGCCACTCAAATAACTCCCGAGTACGTGCCAAACACTGACGTTGAATAAATTGCCTATCAGCTCCTTAATAACATAGCCAACTTATTCTACTTAAACGCTTAGCTTGTAATTGGCGCCTGCTTTAAGGCGTTCGGAACACACGATATATATAGATTTATTACGCTCAAGTAGAAAAAGCAAGAAAAAATCTTTCGCATTAAGTTGTCGCCTGATTTTGAAATTGCTTCCATTTTATCGCTGAGTTTCATTATCTAAGTGAATCGAGGTGGATGCTTGAACGAGTAGGGAAATTTAATATGAATGATCGATGTATGGTCGTTCTCGTAGGGTTTCAGAGAAGTTTATGATCGATTTGAAATTTATTTGAGATAATTTACGGAAAATGAGTCACAGGAGAAATCAATAGATTTTCTCTATGAGGCGTTTTGAAAGAAAAAAATGTTTTTTAAAAAATTGAAATTTTTCGTCTGCCCTTGAACTTGATAAATAAATATTTTTCAAGAACCAGTGTTTGCGTGTGGCTTAAACTGTACCTTCAGGTCAATTAATCTTTTAAAAAATTTGTTCTTTTTGGCTCATTCGTGTCATAAATGAATATTTCTCAAGAAGCAGCGGTTGAGCGTGGGTTGAATTATACCCTCAGATCAATTTATTTAAAAAAAATGTTTTGTATCTTATTTTGGCTCGGTGAAATTGAAATAAAATTTTATATTTCTATATTGGCACATTCACATTTTAAAAATTCAATTTTCTAACCCTTCTTGGCACATTAACAGTGCAAAAAATTATTCAAAATCATCCTGCCACATTTGTATAACGGAAGAAAGTAAATTGCACACAAACGAGTGTAATTTGCACACGTATGTAATCTGCACACACTAAGAAGAAGTGTAATTTGCACACATATGTAATTAGCACACAAAAAATAAATGAACGAAATGGCACATACAAAAAATGATAAACATTCATGATCAAAATTGGTGTCAACTGCTCTCTGATTTATAAATAAGTGAAAATTATCAAAAATCACTGGAAAAAAGTCAGAATTGCAGCACAGTAAAAATCAGTGAAAAAATTGCTGAAAAATCAGTGAAAATTCACCGGAAAGTCAGTAAAATCTCTGAAATTTATTTAAAAAATCAGTGAAATTTTTTGAAAAATTAGCAAATATCCTCTGAAAACCAAAGAATTTCGCTGATTTTCTCTGTGCTGCAATTCTGATCATTTTTCAGTGATTTTCCACTGATTCAAAATGAGAGAGAAATTACAGAATTTTTTTGATCTGTCGACCCTAAGTGCTGCCAAAAGGTTGTTAAATCAGTTAAAAGGGGGAGAAATAAATTCAAAAATTTACAGAATTTAGTCAAATTCTCATAATAGTCATATAATTGGATTGAAAGGGGTTTAAAAATTGTTCCAAGCGTTACTCACTCGACAATTTTTCCCAATAAAAGCTTTATTAGCGAAAATTGTTTATTTTTTTTGGATTCTGCTAATTCACCTACACCAAAAAAGAAGTAAATTGCACGTTGGTATGCAAAAACTGTAAATTCTGCCGAATCTCATGAACGATTCAATCGTTCATTCAAACCAACGGTGTGCAGAATACCTTATCGCTGTGAGTGTGCAATTTACATATGTGTGCAGTTTACATACACCATTTCGTTGTTTACTCCAACGTGTGTGCAGTTTACATGCGCCCTGTATAACAGATATTCAAATTTTAAAGTGCTCTCATCTTTCCACATTTCGTAATACCAAAAAAAGAACTTTGGCTCATTAATCATAATAAGAAGTTCCGACTTGGTGCTTTGGCTTATTTTCACTGAAGAAATTTTTCAATTTTCGATTACTGATCTACGTCTCAAATAAATTTACCTACATTTCAAAAAAGTTACCATTTTATGTTTGTATATCCGCATTTCAAAAAAATATGGCAAGGGAGGTATCCCAACTCGAAATAAAATTTTGAGCAAAAACAAAAATAAATCGGAAATGAAAGAACCCCATATTAAAAATTTTAGGTACTGAAGTTCATTTCTGGAATTTTGGAAAATTTTTGAACTTTCAAACTTATCTCATCGCCCTGCAAATTATGAAAATCTGATCTAATCAATGAAAAAGGCTGGAATGTAGTATATACCTTATTTTTGACCTCTTGAATCGATTGGAAGTGGTTTCGAAACGTTTCAGAGCCTCCAGAAAATTTTGGAATTTCCCAGCACTGGAAAAAAGTTTATTAAAATGGCCCATATGTACCTCTGCACTTATAATCGCGGATTACTCATATTGGTGACTTATTTGATTGATTAAAACACAATTTTCTAAAATTCGGGTGATCCGCGATTTTAGGTGCTGAGGTTCATATGGACCATTTTTATGGGCTTTTCTCCAGTGTTGGAAAATTAAAAAATTTTCTGGGGCTCCGAAATATTTCAAAACCGATTTCAATCGATTTTGTAAGTTGAAAATAGGGAATCTCCCAACTTTCAAATTTTTACCTCGATGCGTACACTGTTGACATATTTTCAAATGTTTGTCAGGAAAACTTTCTATCAAAAAATATGAATTATAACTCAAAGTTACAAATTTCGAAAAATTGTGCTTTATCCGATCAAATAAATGCTTAAGTCATCAATATGGGAAATCCGCGATTATAGGTGCTAAAGTTCATATAGATCATTTTTATGGGCATTTCTCCAGTGATGGAAAATTCCAAAATTTTCTGGAGGCTCCGAAACGTCTTGAAACCACTTCCAATCGATTTGGTAGGTCGAAAATAGGATGTAAGGTGCAGTGGGGCAATTGCAAACCACTTTTTGATTAGTGACACTTTGCCGGTTCACTGTGCCGGCTCTATGGCACCAATCAACCTGAAATTTCTGTCACACAAACTTCAAGGGGTTCTCTATTGGTGGGAAAAATTTCGTATCATTTAGTTTATAAATTTATGAGAAAATAAAATTTTAAAATTTTTCAATTGCGTTTTTGCATTTACCCCGCCATGGGGCAAATGCCAAATCGTAAATTATTTCTGAAGGTGCTAATTTTTTTTTCAGTTTTGATGGTCAAATCGGAATCTACGTAAAATTTACTACCTTTTAATATACTCATTACCTTCGCTTGATCAAAATTTGTCGGAGATATCCAAGAAAGAAAGAATTTTTTAAGGAAGTGAAAAAATCTCATTTTTTATTTTTATTTTTATTTTTTTTTAATGAGCTAAAAATTGAAAACAAATGATCACTTGTGATAAGTATGACGTATTTTATTGGAAAACACAAAATTTTGATGAAATTTGAACAATATTTTGATAATAACTCCCAAAAAACGCAAAAAATGGCAAAATTTTGTAAGTAAATATCAAAAATTTAATATAAATTTTCACACTTTTGAAGAACTAGTATTCTTTTTTTGTATTTTCGACCCATTTACATCTAAAAATCGTTTAAAAAATTCTGAGAGTATAAATAAAATGATAGATATTTTCGATTTTGCAATTGCCCCCGCATGACCTTTTTCGGGGTAAATGCAAAAACGCATTTTTCCGCCAATGTAATGAAAATTTTTCAAAAGTGATAGTCTTAGCTTTAACTTAGATCCATTCGTATAATTAATCAACAAAAATCAGTTCAAAAAAATTTTACTTTATACGTTTTTGACCATTTTGAAAAAAACTGATTCAACTTTACTTATGAGTGATTTTGACACATGTTGATAAAAACATTTCCACAAAGCAAATACGTGTACCGATTTCGTTCAAACTGAGTGAGTATATAGGTAATAGATGTGGCTTGACCTACCAAAAGATGGCGCGATCAAAAATTATGTTAACTGACCTCCAGAAGCTGATTTTGCAAATACCCCGATTTTGCAATTACCCCACTGCACCTTATACCAAATTTCAGCTTTTTTCATTGATTAGATCAAATTTTCATAGTTTTCATGGCAATGAGTTCATTTTGAGATTGCCTCATCTATGTACATATGATTAGTTGATTACAAAAAATTATAAAATTTCCAACATTCATTTTGACTTATTCGCGTTGAAAAAACAACTGACCAGGGGTTATTTTGGCACATTCACATGGAATAAAATTTTCAATTTTTATAGTTTTGTTTTTCGGTACATTTACATTGCAAAAAAATCTACATGGCTAAGTACTTATTTTTGCATATTGTATATTTCATAGTTGAGGGGTTTACTTTTATACGCTTATTCTGGCTGCTGTTGGAATTTTCATTTTGTTTTTTTTTCATAAAAATTAATTTTCTATTGCTTATTTTTGTTTATTGATATTGCAATAAAAATCAATTTCATTTTGTATTGGCACATTTGCAGTGCAGAAAAAACGAATTTCAAACATCAAGTTTGACTGATTTACATTTTTTTTAAATTTGGCCGAGTAATTTTACTGTAATGCATTTTTGTACCTATGTAAAATTTCTATTTTTTTAAAATTTCAGTTGGGTTCATTGACATTGCAAAAAAACTGGAAAATTATTTTGAGAAACTTGCATATCAAATTTTTTTCACTCTTTTCTTCTACTTTGGGCTTATTCAAATTTCAAAAATTCTGGTTTGTGTTGACTGTGGACACTTTTATTTTTTCAAGAATCTTTTTCCATTTTTTTTTTTTGCTCATTGACAGTACAAAAAATTTAAAGTCAATTTGTATTGGCACAACTATATTGTAAAAAAACAAATGTTAATTTTCGCTTCCTGGTGCTAAAAAAAAAAAAAAAAAAAACAGATTTGTGCGTAGTATTATTATTTAAATGTATTTACACTTCGCAAGTTTTTCAATTTTTGGAGTGCCATTTTGGTACATTTACAGTGCAAAAAATGGCTTATTGTCCTAATGCATGAAATTACATTCTCAACTAATTTTTTGTTTTTTCGATGATAATTTTGGCTTATTTTCGTCACAAAAAATCTTGTTCGATATTAATTTGTCTCATTACATTACCTTACGATAAAAACTCCAGATGATTTTGTATTGACGCTTTTGCACTGCAAAAAAAAAACAATCTTCAAACATTCGTTTTGTGAAAAAATTCAACTCGTACGTTTTGTTTTGGCACATTTACTTATGCTGCAAAAATTTTTCATTTTTCAAAAAAATGGCACATTTACGTTGCAAAAAAAAATGACCTATTGTTTTGGTACACGTTTATTTTAGAGCGATTGTTTCATTTTTAGGGCTCATTTTAGTGTATTCTGTTACAAAAAATTTGACTCTGTGTTCTTCTGTCTCATTAACATCACAATAAAAAAATCCATGTCATTTTGAATTGGCGCATTTACATTACAAAAAAAAGTTTTCTCATTTTTAATGGAATTTTTGAAAAAATGCGATTTTTTAGCAATTATTTTCCATGATAGACCCATCGGCAGGTACCATTACTCGCTGTAAAATTTATTTTACAGGACACTGTGTGAAGGGGATCAATTCTAAAATTTCAAATTCACCAATTATTACGAAATCACGACACATTACCTTTCACTAAACTTCTCTCTTCACTCATTTTAGTAATTGTTGAGGAAAAAAAAACCTCCACCCATCTGTCTACATACAATAACTCGTCTAAATCAAAATATCCGAACGTCTGAAAAAGTTTATAAACCAAACTTGGAAAAATATGCCAGCGAATGAAATCCCATATAGAGTTCCATACGAACACATTCAAAGTACACCGAAAAAGCCTTCACTTTGAAATATATATAAGCTTCATATCAATCACACCTTTTTTTTACCTGTCTGAAACGCATTCCGACGTGAATTCGTTTGCTCAATCTGAAGAAAAACTTACTTAATCTTGGCTCGATGCTAGAAGAAGGAGAAAAAAAACGCCAACGAAAAACCAGGCGATAAAAGATTAATGTATAAAAATCACCATGAAAGGTATTCTCATACGGAACGAGATAAGGTCAAAGAATAAAGTTAAGACGGGTATCTTTGGCTGGTAATCTATCATCACACTCGGTGCAGTTCATATAATCCCTTCGTTGGTTGGTAGAGTGAGTGTAACGCCAAACGTGGCGATTTAAATTTTCATCCGGGCCATAAGATTGCCGGCGATATTTCTGCGCCAGGAGGAGACAGCGGCGGAAATATTTCCCCGGAGACGGAACCGCTCGTAATTCGTGAAAAACCTACGAAACGACGAAATTGTGGGGACTATGATTAAAATGGGGCGGGGAGAGTTCGATATAATTTCTCGCGTATTAGTTCGTCTCCGGGGGTCGAAAAAAACCCGGCTATTGGTATTTCGTCACTACACACGACCTAGCTACAAATCATAAATAATAAAACGATTCCTTATAACGATATCGTCGCTCAATTTCGAAAAAAAAGTAATCTCACGATTGACAAATTGATTCGGTTGATGTGTTTTCACGACGATGTCAACGTCGTACAGTAAACCAGCCGTGGAGAAAAAAAACTAGGCCATTGGCGGTTAAAACTCGACGACCGCAAAGTATCTGGATATATTCCAATTCCCACATGTACGAGTATCTAGACTTTGCGCAAACTTGAGCCGAGCTTCCTTTTCGCTACGACAAAATTGGCTAATTAACGATTAAGAAGAATTTTACCCGCAGTCGAATCGATTTCGAAGGGTAAAGATGGCGATATTATAAAAACGCTGGCCCCGCACGCTGTTTCGCGAGTTTTGCCAACTACCATACCGTTGTGAATATTGATGAGGTTGCTCGATAGCATAAAGACATTGCCGATTCACGCCTTTTTGCCATCGACATGTACTTGGGGGTCTCGGTGCACTGCGGGTCTGCGAAGAAGACGCGAATCCGCGTTAAAACTTTCCAAGATAAGACTGCTTTACATATTTAAATTAACCTTATCGAATACTCCATGCGGTAATTTTCAAATTGCGGTGTTTAAAACGATATCGTCCGCAGAAATTGCATTCCGAAGATAGTCCATTTTTTCCCCTATTGAAAAAATTTCATCCAATAAACGCCCTTCATTTATTTATGGATTATTTTAATCCATAAATAAATTTTTAACGCTAATTAAAACTCGATCGAATCGGGCTGAAAATAAACGACAGTAATTTCCTCTTTTTTAAAACACACCCTTCTCGATGCTCCCCACTGGCCGGAGCCGTGAGCACGCAGCATTAAAAATAAATTACTTTGTTAAAAGACAAACTACCGGCGACCGAATTAGCGCAATAATCAACGAGAATAATAAAAAAGCGACAATATTTCCGAAGTAATTAATTTCGTTGAAACGAAATATAAGAACAATTCTTCAATTTATTTCTTAACGTAATCAAGGACATATCTCCTCATTATGAGGAATTTTTGTACCGAACTAATTTACAAAACGACATCGTAATTTTGTATTAAATTAAAAACTAAAGCAAGGTTTCGCGTTGCGCTTTCTTTCCAAGAAATGTTTTCGTTAACGCTTCGTTACGTTTGTAAAAGCCGAGGAAAAAGAAAACGTTATTTTGCCTTTGTACGGTGCCAACGTAAGCAAAAATGTGTTAGAATTATAACCATTTGTGCCGAAATAGAATGTATGGTCGAATTTCATATTTTTCGTATCTTTTTAGATGTCTTGCTTTGGCCTTTTCTGAATCTCAGCTCTTCATTAGTGCTGATTCCTTTGCTTGAACTTGGAGATTTGCATTTTAGATTAATTTTGGACCAAAAATCATCAATGTAAATAGAAATTTGAATACAATGATGGAATATTAATTATTTCGAATTCTCGACAGATAAAGATGTGGTAGTTGTGATTAAATAATTGAGGAAAATTATGTAAAATTAGTATCGATGCAGATATTCATCGTAAAATATGCTAAAATTATATAGTTCTGTTTTTTAAAAATTGGTGGTGGTGGTGGTGGGGGGGGGAGGTTGAGAAATGTAAATGTTCAACTGTAAATCTAAATTTCTTGATTGGAAAATGGCTCTATCATTTTCTTCATATTTTTCAACTCTTTTCGAAATTATCTCCATCCAAATACCAAATACATAATTAGGCTGCCTAATTTCATCAACGTAATTACCTCCCCTTCGTAAACAAAATCAGCTCACCTTCGGTACATAAATGTCTCATGCATTATCTAATTTCTCAAAAAATAGCTCCCTTATAGACATCTTATACTTCGTATATGTCGAATAAGTTGCCCATACTGTAAATCTAATTGCCCCTCTAGAGAAAAGAATAAACGACCTTTTGTGCTACAAAAATGTCGACTGAATTGCCTACAATCTCGAGGATTGAAAATATTGTCTTTTTTTTTTTCATTCGCACGAGAATGAAACGTTTATTGATTTTGACGTAACGAAGAAAAAACTGACCTTTTCGAATAACCGTCTAGAAGTATAACGTTCTTACGTATTGTGGGAATGTTACATTTCCTACGGAGAATTTTGTCAAGAAATAAAAAGATGGGAAAAAATCAGAGTGTTTGTCTTATGGTGGGTGGATGCGATGGGTTTCATTTTACAGGGTGTTCACTTTTGGGAAAATCTGGAAAAATCCGAATTTTCATCCGCATGATTTGGTAAACATTCTGATGTAATTTGGTTATGTTTTCAAAACTTCATAATTTTACTTTAAAACAAGAGTTTTTCATTTTCTTTTGAATTTTTTTTCGTAATAAATTCAAGTTCCCAAGTTTTTGTGTGGGGGGGGGGAGTCAAAAATTTTCAAAATTGAATTTGAGTCGTTTTTGTGACCGGAAAAATGGAAATCTAAAAATATCGTAAAAAAGTGATTTTTGAAAAAAAAAATTGTCAAGACATTGTGCGGAAAAATTACCCTCTCCTCCATGCTTCATAATATCATATTTAAAGAGTCTGGAAACTTGCTGAAGAGATACTTAATGTAAAGAGACAGTTGTGGGGTGGGAGTGGGAGTGCCAAAGTAGCTGAGAAAATGAACTTTGATTATCTGCTTTCGATGTTTATTTACAAATGAGAATATAAATGAATACAATTGAAATCCTTAAATTTATCATGAATACCTACTCAAATATTACTCGATAAGCTGATTTTTGCCTAGCTATTAAATCAACGCAATTGTGAAATTGTTAGTTAGATACCTAACGAACAAATCCAATTTTTTAGAGGATTAACTGGTTCTCAAAGTTTGATTTTTTGAACTTTTTTGGAATCATGGTAGGTACTCTCATTTATAAAACAGTAAAAATTATTGAAATTCTCTAAAAAAAAATAGTCAGAATTGTAACACAGGAGAAAATACTTGAACAAATTTTCAATTAAAACTAATTAATGAGTGAAACCGAGTTAGAATTGTAGCATAAAGGAAAATCAGTGAAAAAATTTTCAATAAGGTAAAGACAAATCAATGAGAAAAATCACTGGAAAATGAAAATATTACTTACTTGATCAAATTCCTCCTCCTTAACCTAAATAGGTAACAGAAATTCATCATCATCATCACTTACTTTTTCTTTGGTCTGGATTGGTGATGTTAGAGGAACTTTGTCAACTTCCATGATTAATTTTAAAAACTTCACTGTTCATGATTTTCAAATGGAATGAAGATGTTGGATTTGAAATCCTTCTTTCATCCCTTTTTTCCACCTCCACTTCTTTAGCTTTTAGCCAAAAAATCCATCAACATTATACTACCATGGACTGCTAACATAAATGGAACAATTTGAAGCACCAAGTGCAGGAAGAATTTTGAAAAACTTGTTATGAGTCTGCCTGAGATTCTCACTACTACTTGATGTATTATGATTATACGCAACAACATCACTCACACACATACGATGATGATACGACACAAGACATGCAACATCTAGTTGGGGAGAGGGATGAATAAAACGCATATGCCCAGAACATTGTTTTCAAAGTTCTTCCCATACTTCCTACTTCAAAAAACTAGTCAATTCAACATTGCAGTAGCAGTCCATAGTAACATAACGTTGATGAAAAAATCAGGTGGTCAAAGGAAACTACTGTTATAGACCAGCACTAAGTGGTCTGGGTGCTAATGATCAAAAAATGTGATCAAGTGTGATGGGATTATATTATAGTCACCAAGGTATTATTAATTACTGGTACCCAGAGTAAATAACTGTACTACAGGCAGGATCTAGCCCACAAATAATTCATGCAGCCCTTAATTTACTAATACTTTAGCTTGAATAATTCCCGAATAAGATCCCCCTGTAGAAACAAATATTTTGTACCTTTTTTTCACCAAAATAGTTAATTCCAAAAGTGGAAAAACTGTAGTTTCTGTCACAGGATTATCTGGATCCAGTCAATGGATTATCTGGATCCAGCCAATGGACTAGATCCAGGTATAGTCCATGGACTAGATCCTGCAGGAGAATCAGCATATTCCCAATTTCCCACAAACATATGTGACTGTGGCAGTCAAAACGAACATTAAATGTCAACATTTCAATTTTCTTTTTTTTTTAGAATTTTATTGTTAATAGCCTTAAAATTCAGTAGAAACCAACCCAAAGTTTCAAAGTTAAAAATTAAATTTATGAACAAAAATGTGATGTTTTTTTTTGAAAATCCCAATAGAAAATATACAAATACCATTTAAAAAATTGCTGTAAATGAACAAATTAAAAGCATAGTGCCATTCAAAAAAGCTGCTCAGGGTTACTCTAACTTATAGCTCATTTTAGTTGAAGAATATAGTTCAAATGTTATACAAGAAAGAAAACCCCTCTTTTTCATTAGTATCCCACCTCAAACTTTGAAAGCTTGCATCTCGAAAAGTTGTTTTTGGATGAATGGGTGGTTTTGTCTGCTAAGGTCACATATATTACAAAAAATTAAGAATATTTGAATAGAATCATCGTAATTTTATATTAATCTTTTGACATTTCCAATGGATATAACTTATTAATGGGTCAATTTATTTTGACCAAGTTTTTGATTTTGATTTTATAAGAACGAACGTAATTTCTTTGCTTCTATGAATTTTGATAACTTCATCGACTTTCCATGCTCCACCTGGAGTGTGTTTTTCACTTTCTATGAGAACTATATCACCAACTTTTGGTTTAACATTGATATTTCTGTGTGTAGTAGAGGATTCCTCCATATTGCTACATGCATTACACGAGTTTGGGAGGAATCCTCCATACTTCAATAATAAATGTATATCCTGGACAATTTTTCTTCTAAATGGAACAAAATCAGCAAATTTAAATCTATGAAAAGCCGTTTGTCACTTTGTCAGTGTTGAGCATTTCTCCATAATGTGTCTAATGCACGGTATGTAAAAATATGGAGGAATCCTCCACTACACGCCTGCTATCTGTTAGAATTAGAAATGGTATGTGATTCACCAAGGGATAATCATTCTAATCATAAAGACTAGCTAAGTATTGAGATTTCCATTGATTTCTTCCTTAGTTCAATGAGTTTAGTTTAAGTGCTATTTTTTCCTGAAGTAAGATCAAGTGATATATTAAATTTTAAATTTATCAAATCATTTGGAGATAAAATGTTTCTCTTTGTTCTGCAGCATATTTGTTGTAACTTTGTAAGGTAGTGGATAATTTTAATACTCTGCTACCATGGATTTCTCCCAGAGGTGTCACTAGGGGGGGAGCAGGCCCACAAAAAACTCTGGCCCTCGCCCCCCCCCACCACAAAAAAAAATCATATTGTATTTATAAATTTACATAACAGTTTCATCAGAAAGGGATTTTCAAAGAATTAAAACATGAAAAATTGTCTTTAAAGGACATTAAAAATAAATTTTTTCAAAGCTTCGCTCGGCCATAAACAAAATTACAATTCTATAATCTATCTAAGACTAAAGTGCGGAAGAATGCTCCCTTTTTATCTCCTCCCCATTTTTAGCAGGTGAAAAGAGTCAGTCCCCCTTTTCCACTTCGAAAAATCAAAAAAAGTTGACCAACACTCTGCCTCTTTTGTGCCCCCTCCCATTTTCAATTCTGACGACGCCGCTGCTTTCTACATTTTTTTACAAATGAGATTATAAACGAATACAATTGAGATCTATAAAACTTACCATGAATAGCCGAATATTATTATAATAAATCCCAAATTCGATAGACGACTATTTTTTTTCCAAATGATGCTAATCTGCTTCCACTGCCTGGAAAAGTCAGGGAAAATGATAATTTCTGAAATATTGCGAATACCCTGTTTTATACCGTAATATGAGCGACATTGTAGAAAAATTAATTTTTTCGTGCATTCATACGTTTTGACGGACAGCAGAAAAAAAGGGGGTAGGATCGATTGTGCCTGTGATGGAATATTGTTATAGGTATGTTGGAAACTGGGTGATTTCACGTTTGAATAAACAGAGCACATGGTTGATGTACGTATAAATGTGTCCTAGATTCGCGAGCACGTTTATGTATAACACGTCAGTTGGAAGCTTTTAAAAGTATACGCGACGTAGCGTCCTATCGTTTTACCATTCGTTACCGCATCCTGGTTTATTTGCTCTCGGTGTGCGGCGTTGCGTCGCCGATGCACACAATGAAATACGACTTCGGAGACGTAATTTTGCGCAATTTTACAGCACGACTGTTTGACTGGACGAATGAGGCGCTGAGGCGATCGAATCGATGAAACCGGCGGCGATCCGGTCCGGCATCGTGTAAGGTCCCGCGTGAAAAACGATGGGGCCGGAAACGAGATGAATTACAGACAATGGCCGAAGAGCCGGAGGTTATTATTCCAATTCCGCCGACTTTGAAAGAGAAACTAACTTTCTACACGACTGCTTTTTTTCTACTCGTCGCCATATTCAGCTTATTCGGATTCATGTTCCTGGTGCCGTTTATCATCGAGCCGGCCTACACGACCATCAAAATGGATTTCGACGAAGAGCCAGCTCATTGCATTACCGCCTCGACAGAAAGCAAACGCGGATTGTCCAATTGCTCGTGGACATCGTGTCGCGAAGGATGTACCAGAGAGGTATACGAATGCACGCAGATTCTAGTCAATTACATGCATACGAATATACCGAACTCGATGGTGCTGCAGAATACCAACGTCGAAGACGAAACCGTACCTTCGTTCGAGTCGCGGACCGGCGACTACGACGATGAGTATCCGCTGGACGAGTCCAATCCGGCGAATACGTATTCGGCTGCGGCTCTCGAGGATACCAAAAAGTACAAATGGTTTTACGGTGCTCGACTGTTTCCCAATGTCAAAGGTTGTGGTTACCCTCCGTATTTGAATTGTACGATATTTAACCTGACCCACGTGACCGTCGGTACGAATTTTAGTTGTTTTTATAGCCGCGCCGATCCTAGTTTAGTGGTCAGCGAATTAGACATGGAGCAGGTGCATTTAAATTTAGTCTGCGCCGTAGCCATACCTATCGTATCTTTCATTGTATCCGTGATATACCTCACGATAGCCTATTTTTTCATATACAACGATCCGAAAACGGAGAAGAGTACGCCGTGTAGGCGAAACACTACTGCCACCTCGAAAACCATCGTACAAGTGACGCCGCTGGCGCTATCGACGCCAATGGCGCCACCTACCAGCGGGGTACTCACCCCAGCCAGTGATATATTTCGCGAAGACATGGCCAGCTTCGGGCATCAATATAAGTACGCCATGGTCGACGATATGCTCAGCCGAGACAGTCTGGATTCGTTAGCGTTTAATTATTCGTCTTCGATGAACGGGTAAGTCTTATTGAGTTTACTAGCGACGTAATAGAGGTTCTTAGGGCGTCGTTTGGCGACGTCTCGGTCCGACCGTGTCGTAGGATGATGGATGACCCCGAGATTGTTTTCTAAGTGGTTTTTAAACTCTCGCAGATGACACGTTTGTCGCAAATAGTAACAGATTGATCGATGGTAGAATGACAAAAGGTGCGAGTTTACCCCTTCTACCTCTTTTTCCTAGCCGAATGTTTCGCAGAAGTGTGAAAGTTATTTATAAAAGTATCACGAGTGTGTTATATGAATGATAATGCGTGTAAAAAAAATAAAAAGCCCACGTGAGAGTAATACCGTATAAATGTCAAATAAATGTATCGTTGATTTAAAAAGTGGTGTGGCTGTTCATCAGATTTATATAGGTGCATATGTATCAGCTGAATTGACTATGTTGTTGGGTAATTTTATATATTTTTGTATTTTGTACGTTAGTAATTTTTCATGTTGAAAAAAATTGCATGATGAATCCCTTGCAAAAGTGTACAAGTGTTGTTGGAAAGTTTACTCGAAAATAAAATTTTTTCAGGAGGATCCTATCTAAAGTTGAGCCAGTTTCCAAGAGAACCCCCATATATTCTAACTCGTGAGACCATTCTCTACTCTCTCATTTTTGAATCAGTGAAATTTATCAAAAAACACTGAAAAACTGCTAGAATTGCAGCAAAGAAATAAATCAATGAACATTTTTTCACTGAACGCAAGTCAGTGAAAGAAGATCACTGAAAATCAGTGAAAGAAAATCATTGAAAATCAGTGAAAGAAAACCAGTGAAAATCAGTGAAAGAAAATCACTGAAAATTAGTGAAAGAAAATCACTGAAAATCAGTGAAAATCCACTAAAAACTCAGTGATATTTATGAAATTTCCTGAAAAATCTGTGAAATTCTTTGAATAATCAGTGAAAAATCTCTGAAAATCAGTGAAATTCACCGATTTTTCCTGTGCTGCAATTCTGACTGTTTATCAGTGACTTTTCACTGATTCGGAATGAGAAAGTACCAAAACGTAATAGCAAAAATTATCCCCAAGCAACTCCAAAAAAATAGGAGGTTTGAGCCTTTTCATGTAAAGTTCAACTTTCAAACATTTCTAAAAGTTAAAAAAAAAAAACTCATTGAAATCAGTTGAAAATACCAAGAATGCAACGTTGGCAACTTGGATTTTTTCAGAGTGTTGCCAGAATTTTCAAAGTTCGACCCCTCTAAAAAAATATTATTGGGTACTTTGACACCCCCCTCCCCTCACAAAAAATTGTAAATTTTCTGCAAGCTTCTGATCGACTTGAAAGCTCTTCCAATTAATTTATGAGGTAGAAAATGGAGTGTATACTCTCTTAATTTGAATCAGTCAAATTGACTGATGAAATAGAGAAAATCAAGTCACGGATTAATCAGTCAAATTCCACTGATTTCCCTGTTAATCAGTGACATTTTATTGCCAATCAGTGAAAAATTACCGATTCAAATAGTGAATTTTGATTATTGAATCAGTAAAAATTAATTGACTGATTTCAATCAGTCAAAATTTACTGATTTCAATCAGTGAATTTTCATTATTGAATCAGTAAAAATTCACTGATTAAATCAGTAAATTTTTTCACTGATTCCTACAGTAACTCAATTTTGTCGATTTAAATCAGTCAATTTTGACTGATTCAAATTAAGAGAGTACCTCTTTTCCACTCTTGACTTTGATTAGATCAAATTTTCATTACATTTTGTTGGTCCATGAGGCAATTCTGTCTGACATTTCAGAAAATTGAGAAAATTTGAAAAATGAAAGAAAAAAACAATCAAGATGCAGGTGTAACAACCTCTTCTAAACAAATTCCAGTCTCAATATGACTTTTGCTGCTTGAATGACGCTGTGAAATTTTTTTCGGGTGGTACCAGTCGTTTTCAACTTGCTACTGGCAAAGATTGTCATCCCTGTAAGAATAACCTTTATCATGGCGATTGTTATTATCAATGATTTCTGTTTTGAAATCTCTGAATTCTATATGGAAGTCGATGCATACCTTCTCCCCCTTCCATTTCAAGCGAAGTTCAGAACACTTGAATATTTTGTGTTGATGGCATATCGTTTGTAACGTTTTTTGAATCGTAGGGGTTGAAAATTTACCAAGGTTGTAAATTTGACCCTCTCATTCCCTCCTCCGGACTCAAATTCGGTCCAGAAAATGAAAACTTCCAAAATCTTGAGTGGCATGTTGGTCGTTATGTTTCCAATACTACAGTGTCTAGTGCCAAGTTTGGAATTGATTCATTTGTCTATTTCGACCGCCTGCCAATTTCTTGTTTTCTTCCAACCATATTAGATTTGGCCCCTCAGTCTCTTCATGTTCATAGGGACCCAAATTTAGCTCTAAAATGATAAAATCCTAAATCTACTCTCTCATTTTTGAATCGGTGAAATTTATCAAAAAACACTGAAAAACAGTCAGAATTGCAGCACAGTGAAAGAAAATCACTGAAAATCAGTGAAAATTCACTAAAAACTCAGTGATATTTATGAAATTCACTGTAAAATCGGTGAAATTCTTTGAATAATCAGTGAAACATCATTGAAAATCAGTGAATTTCATTGCTTTTTCTTGTGCTGCAATTCTGACTGTTCATCAGTGACTTTTCTCTGATTCGGAATGAGAGAGTAGGTTGCATAATATAATATGGTTTGTTACGTTTTCAAAAGATCCATTTTTCAAATTTTGATCAATTTTCAAAACTCAGAATTGCACCGTGGACAAGCAAAATATGAAAATTTGATATAATCAAGGGTAAAAGCTGAAATTTAGTAGGTATATTATGCATAGGTACCTTATTTTCGACCTCCCAAATCGATCAAAAGCAGTTTCGAGGCGTTTTGGAGCCTCCAGATAATTTTGGAATTTTTAACATTGAAAAAAAGTCCATAAAAATGGTCTAAGTACATGAGTTTTATTTTTTGCAGCGAAAATTGGAAAATTCACGAATAGCATACACAACGAGGTAGAAAGTCTTAATTTCCGAAATTAAAAAATTCTTCAAAACTTGAAAAACTTTCTGAAAATTGTAGAATTCGTCAAAACATGAACAATTTTTCAAAACATTAACAATTTTCCAAACATTTGGTGCTTTTCCAAAAAGAGAAAATATTTCAAAATTGAGAAAGTTTTCTAAAAATTAGAGACTTTCTCAAAACTTGTTCAGTTTTTTGGATTGGAAATTTTTTCAAAAATTAAAATTATTTAGTCTTAAATAATTGTGTTACTTAATTTTCTGAGAAATTAAATGATATCTTTTAAAAATTGGACGGTGTTCCCCATACTTCTTTAAAATATTGAAACGAGATATTGCATTAGGTAATCAAAAAATTTCTGCAATGAAATGAATTTGAATGTTTTCAAAATCAAAATTTTTAGTATCTTGAAGATTTTACCACTTTTGTAAAACTTTTCAGTTTCTTAAGTATAAATTAAAAAAAATAAAAATGAAGAAATCTTTTACTGAAGTTTGAAGAATTACCTAAAAATTTACAAATTTTCTTTAAAAAGGTGTAATAGTTTCAAATATTTATTTAAAAAAATTTCAGTAAATCAAGTAGGCAAGTATAGGTACTTGAAACATTGCAAAAATTTCTAGACGGTTGATGGAATTAGTTTTATTACTGCATTTAAAAAGAATGTTTGTCTTGTAAACATTTTTTCATTGCAGTTTTTTACTAGATTTTTTTTGGAAAATTAGAATTCAGAATAGGTACCTACAACTTTTGAAACTATGTATTTTTTCTCAAGTTTGATGCCACAAATTGTCGTAATTTTTCACGTTGGTAAAGAATGATTTAAAATGAAATCAGAGTGGTATGAAGTCTCTCAGAATAAATACTAAATGATATCGAGTCATTTAAATTGAAAGGCTGAAAATCCATGGTAATATATATTTTAGACTGAATTAAGCACAATATATTTGCGAATCAAAATGGAACAAGTCCAATCATTCAAAATGAAACTTTAAAATGAAAGGGGGGAATACTTACGACTCATATTTTTGGAGGAGCACATTTTCGTTCGGAGTACTACAGAGTTGTTTAGGAATAATGCTTGATAATTTAAATTAAATGACGAATAGTGCAGAATTACGCTACAAAATTGAATATGACGAATATAAGCTATATGGATGAGCCTGTGTATTATTTGTGCTGTGAAAATTAGTATTCCAAGATGGTTCTTGGCATATGGAATATACCCAAAAAATTTCTCACTTCGTATTCATTTTCTATTCGTAATATCAAAATTTGAAAATGATACTCGAAATTATAATAAAAACACATTCCCATTTATACAAAAAGGAAACTCAAAATTATAATACGGAATGAAAAATGGCACGAAATTTTACCAAATGAAAAAGTACACCTACTGGTAGATACCACGAGGTATTAGCGTATTACATAAGGAAATTTTCGCAAATGCTTTTTACCGCTGATACGACACTCTCATCTCGTTTATCAGCGTGAAAGGAGTAGATTTACCAAACGATTCATCTTATATGCAGATGTTTCATCAAACATTCCATTATGCGGATTTAGTACTTAAAGAAGCTGTATCTCGGCGTACGAGGCATAGACGTTTTATTTAATTAGATTTCGGAATATATTTTCGATAAAATACGTGACTCTGCGATAGGCTTCGATGAAGTTTTCGATTTTATAATTGGAAATAACGTCGAATTTTAGATACCTACGTCTTCCCTATTGACATTTTTGCTAGCAAAATGCTAGCATTCCTAACACATTCCTAACAAAGCTAGCAAAACACTCGCATCACTCTAGCATAAATCATGCTAGCAACAGATTTGCTAGCAAAATGCTAGCATTTCGCGAGCACAATTTTCTCACAAAAAATACAGTAGCACAATACTAGCATCGCACTAGCTCAAGTCAGACTAGCATTATGTCTGCTAGCAAAGTGCTAGCTTTTTGCTAGCACAACTTGCTAACAATCAGTTACTGTAGACAAATACTAGCATCACGCTAGCATAAATTGAGCTAGCATCCCATCTGCTAGCAAAATGCTAACATTTCACCACTAGAAAAGTTCTAGCATTTTACCGCTAACAAAATGCTAGCATTTTACTAGCATAAATGATGCTAGCTCGAACTAACTTCGCATCTGCTAGCAAAATGCTAGCGTTTTACCACTAGCAGAGTACTAGCATTTTACCGCTAACAAAATGCTAGCATTTTACTAGCATAAATGATGCTAGCACGAACTAAATTCGTATCTGCTAGCAAAATGCTAGCGTTTTAACCACTAGCAGAGTTCTAGCATTTTACCGCTAACAAAATGCTAGCATTTCGCGAGCACAATTTTTCTCACAAAAAATACAGTAGCACAATACTAGCATCGCACTAGCTCAAGTCAGACTAGCATTATGTCTGCTAGCAAAGTGCTAGCTTTTTGCTAGCACAACTTGCTAACAATCAGTTACTGTAGACAAATACTAGCATCACGCTAACATAAATTGAGCTAGCATCCCATCTGCTAGCAAAATGCTAACATTTCACCACTAGAAAAGTTCTAGCATTTTACCGCTAACAAAATGCTAGCATTTTACTAGCATAAATGATGCTAGCTCGAACTAACTTCGCATCTGCTAGCAAAATGCTAGCGTTTTACCACTAGCAGAGTTCTAGCATTTTACCGCTAACAAAATGCTAGCATTTTTACTAGCATAAATGATGCTAGCTCGAACTAACTTCGCATCTGCTAGCAAAATGCTAGCGTTTTTACCACTAGCAAAGTTCTAGCATTTTACCGCTAACAAAATGCTAGCATTTCGCGAACACAATTTTCTCACAAAAAATACAGTAGCACAATACTAGCATCGCACTAGCTCAAGTCAGACTAGCATTATGTCTGCTAGCAAAGTGCTAGCTTTTTGCTAGCACAATTTGCTAACAATCAGTTACTGTAGACAAATACTAGCATCACGCTAGCATAAATTGAGCTAGCATCCCATCTGCTAGCAAAATGCTAACATTTCACCACTAGAAAAGTTCTAGCATTTTACCGCTAACAAAATGCTAGCATTTTACTAGCATAAATGATGCTAGCTCGAACTAACTTCGCATCTGCTAGCAAAATGCTAGCGTTTTACCACTAGCAGAGTTCTAGCATTTTACCGCTAACAAAATGCTAGCATTTTACTAGCACAAATGATGCTAGCTCGAACTAACTTCGCATCTGCTAGCAAAATGCTAGCGTTTCACCACTAGCAAAGTTCTAGCATTTTACCGCTAACAAAATGCTAGCATTTCGCGAGCACAATTTTCTAACAAAAAAAATACAGTAGCACAATACTAGCATCGCACTAGCTCAAGTCAGACTAGCATTATGTCTGCTAGCAGAGTGCTAGCTTTTTGCTAGCACAATTTGCTAACAATCAGTTACTGTAAACAAATACTAGCATCACGCTAGCATAAATTAAACTAGCATCCCATCTGCTAGCAAAATGCTAACATTTCACCACTAGCTTTGTTAGGGATGTGTTAGGAATGCTAGTATTTTGCTAGCAAAAATGTCAATAGGGATCTACCTACTTTTCTATGAATAAGATAACAAAACGGTTCAATTGCTACAGTTGCACATTTTTAATATACACTGCTAAAAATTTACTGGTGGCAAAGCAAATACGAAGCTAGTTCAGGCTAGTCTAATTTATGGTATTGAGATGCTAGTATTTGGCAAAAATGTAACTTTATGTTAGAAAAATTGTGCTAGTGAAATGCTAGCGTTTTGTTAGCTGTAAAATGCTAGAATTTGTTAGTGGTAAAACGCTATCATTTTGCTAGCAGATGCGAAGCTAGTTTATGCTAGGCTTAGTGATGGTAGTGTGATGCTAATATTTCGCAAATGTAACTTTATGTTTAAAAAAACGTGCTAGTGAAATGCTAGCATTGTGTTAGCGCTAAAATGCTAGAACTTTGCTAGTGGTCAAACGCTAGCATTTTGCTAGCAGATGCGAAGTTAGTTCGAGCTAGCATCATTTATAAAGTTCTAGCATTTTTTCCGCTAACACAATGCTAGCATTTTACTAGCATAAATGATGCTAGCTCGAACTAACTTCGCATCTGCTAGCGAAATGCTAGCGTTTCACCACTAGCAAAGTTCTAGCATTTTACCGCTAACACAATGCTAGCATTTTACCAGCATAAATGATGCTAGCTCGAATCAACTTCGCATCTGCTAGCAAAATGCTAGCGTTTTACTAGCATAAATGATGCTAGCTCGAACTAACTTCGCATCTGCTAGCGAAATGCTAGCGTTTCACCACTAGCAAAGTTCTAGCATTTTACCACTAACAAAATGCTAGTATTTTTCTAGCATTCCTAACACATTCCTAACATAGCTAACAAAACACTCGCATCACTCTAGCATAAGACAGGCTAGCTACAGATTTGCTAGCAAAATGCTAGCATTTCGCTAGCACAATTTTTCTCACAAAAAGTTAAAGTATCCAAATACTAGCATCGCACTAGCTCAAGTTAGACTAGCATTATGTCTGCTAGCATAGTGCTAGCCTTTTGCTAGCGCAATTTACTAACAATTAGTTACAGTAGCCAAATACTTAGCTTCGCATCTGCTAGCAAAATGCTAGCGTTTCACCACCAGCAAACTTCTAGCATTATACTGTCAACAAAATGCTAGCATTTCACTAACATAAATAATACTAGCTCGAACTAGCTTCAAATCTGCTAGCAAAACGCTAACATTTTGCCACTAGCTGATTTTAGGCTAGCAAATCTGTAGAGCCTGACTTATTCTAGAGTGATGCTAGTGTTTGATGGGTTAGAAATGCTAGTATTTTGCTAGCAAAATTTTCAGTAGGGCTAAATCACTAAAGAATGTTGCCAAATATTATACAATTTCCAAGTCTTACGCTTAGAACCCCTCACTAACCAAACAGAAAAATATCGCCAAATTTGTAATCTTCACCCTCTTGAAAACATTCATTTTGATAAAAGTTGAAAAAAATTACGATTATTCCAGATCTCATCCATCACCCTCTACATAAGAAACAAATAACGCTATATTCCACATGGAAATATCGCAATATTATAATTTTTTCAACACTCACCTCCTCAACCCAATGCTTCATTTCTTTGAGACGTTTGAGGAAAAGTATTGTCAAATTTGTACTCCACATCCTCGAGAACCTAGGTTTTGATACATCACAAAAGAAAGAATAACGAATTGTTTTTCAAGTCTTGTCCCTTCTTCCAACCCCTATCTTTCTTCTCTAAGAAAAAAATATTTCTGGATTCTTATTCTACGTCCTCAAAATTTAGATTTTGATACATCACTCGAAAAAATTGAAAAAATTCACATTTTTATAAGTTTTACCCCCCGCTCCACCCCCACGTGGCGCTTCATCCTTACGAGAAAAATATTTCCAGATTCATATCCTTCACTCACAAAAATATAGATTCCGATATATCACCAGGGAAAATTGTGTAATTCAAATTTTTCCAGGCATCCCCCTCCCCTTCCCTCTCATCACACCCTATACCTTCATCCCTAAGAGAAAAATATATTCGTTTCCTACGCTCTCGAAAACATGGATTTTGATATATAACACAAAAAAACTGCAAATTCAAATTTTTCCTGCCCCCTCCCTCTCTTATCCTTGGCCCGTAAGAGAAAAATCTTGTCAAATTCTTATTCTATGTCCCCGAAAACATAGATTTCGATATATCAATTGAAAAAATGAAAATTTTCTCAGTCTCAACCCCTCCCCACTCCTCCACACCCAACTCTTGAATTTTCAACGGAAAAATATCATCAAATTCGAATTCTGCGTCCTCGAAAACCTAGATTTTGATATATCACTTGAAAAATTGATGAAATTTTCCAAGTCTCATCCCCACTCCCTCCCCCGCATTCAACCCTAAATTTTCATCCCAAGAGAAAAATTTTGTCGAATTCGTATTCTACGTCCCCGAAAACATAGATTTCGATATATCACTCGAAAAATTAAAATTTTCCCAGTCTCAACCCCTCCCCACTCCTCCACACCCAACTCTTGAATTCTTAACGGAAAAATATCATCAAATTCGAATTCTGCGTCCTCAAAAACCTAGATTTTGATATATCACTTGAAAAATTGAAATTTTCCAAGTCTCATCCCCACTCCCTCCCCCGCATTCAACCCTAAATTTTCATCCCAAGAGAAAAATTTTGTCGAATTCGTATTCTACGTCCCCGAAAACATAGATTTCGATATATCACTCGAAAAATTAAAATTTTCCCAGTCTCAACCCCTCCCCACTCCTTCCACACCCAACTCTTGAATTCCTAACAGAAAAATATCATCAAATTCGAATTCTGCGTCCTCAAAAACCTAGATTTTGATATATCATTCGAAAAATTGAAATTTTTCAAGTCTCATCCCCACTCCCTCCCCCGCATTCAACCCTAAATTTTCATCCCGAGAGAAAAATTTTGTCGAATTCGTATTCTACGTCCCCGAAAACATAGATTTCGATATATCACTCGAAAAATTAAAATTTTCCCAGTCTCAACCCCTCCCCACTCCTTCCACACCCAACTCTTGAATTCCTAACAGAAAAATATCATCAAATTCGAATTCTGCGTCCTCAAAAACCTAGATTTTGATATATCACTCGAAAAATTGAAATTTTTCAAGTCTTACCCCACCCCCTCCCCCCGCATCCAGCCCTAAACTTTCATCCTCAAGAGAAAAATATTGTCGAATTTGTATTCTACGCCCTCGAAAATATGGATTTTGATGTACCACACAAAACGATTTCAAAATTCAAATTTTTTCAGTCATTATTACACCCCCCCCCCCCCACCCTTCATTTCCAAGAGAAAATTATGGCCGATTACATATTCCTACATCCTCAAAAACATATATTTAATATATCACACACAAATTTTACAAAATTTGAGTTTTATTATATTTTATTTCCATTTTGTTCTTGAATTGTGAATTTTGGGGCTCCAGCCCCCAAGGGGAGAGATAAAAATTTGTTGAATATGTCTTAGAAAATTTGTTTTATTGCAATATTCTAAAAAATCAAAAAATTTCCAAATTTGGTCAAAATTGAGGAAAAAAAATTTTTTGACTTCCAAGTTTAAATATTACTTTTAATACCTAACATACAACCTGACATGGTGGCGTACTCCTCTAACCCAAGACCCAGAGCAAAGGTAAGTACATAATATTAGAAGTTTAAACAGTGTAACAATTGTTAGTAAAATGTTTACAGAATGCTAGCACAGCATACCAGCAAAACCCTAGAACCATGCATAGCATACGAATACCAGATGAGGGTTAGCAAAATGCTAGCACACCTTACCAAAGAATACTAGCAGAATGCTAACATAAAGTGCTAGCAAGTGCTAGCACACGTAGCACACGTTGCTAGCATTTGCTATCATCATTTTAGACACTTTTGACCAAGTTTTGTTAGCAATTATGCTAGCATTTTATGCGAGCACTTGCTAGCAATATTGCTAGCTTTACGCTAGCTCATAAAATGCTAGCAAAATGCTAGCACGCTTTGCTAGCATATGCTATCATCATTTTGGACACTTTTAAACCAGTTTTGTTAGCAATTATGCTAGCATTTTATGCGAGCACTTGCTAGCAATATTGCTAGCTTTACGCTAGCACATAAAATGCTAGCAAAATGCTAGCACGCTTTGCTAGCATATGCTATCATTATTTTGGACACTTTTGAACCAGTTTTGTTAGCAATTATGCTAGCATTTTATGCGAGCACTTGCTAGCAATATTGCTAGCTTTACGCTAGCACATAAAATGCTAGCAAAATGCTAGCACACCTTGCTAGCATATGCTATCATCATTTTGGACACTTTTGAACCCGTTTTGTTAACAATTATGCTAGCATTTTATGCTAGCACTTGCTAGCAATTGTTAGCAAGTGCTAGCATAAAATGCTAGCTTAATTGCTAACAAAACGGGTTCAAAAGTGTCCAAAATGATGATAGCACATGCTAGCAAGGTGTGCTAGCATTTTGCTAGCATTTTTCATTTTTTTTTGTCAATAGGGTTTCTACGAGTATTATGTTTCCTAATTTCGAGACGTTGATAAAAGACAAAAAGTTGTAAATTTCAAATGGAAAATTTAGCAGCTATACGACGTTTAATTATATTTTACGAATTCTTTTGTCTACCTGTCTCTAAGAAAATGTAACTTTTAAAAACGAAACGTCGCAAAAGTGATTTTTTTCCTCGTTCGATTGGGGGAAAAAAATGAAAATGATGGTAATATCTTTTTGTAAGTATATGAGGGGTTTCTTTCTCTTTTCAAATATTACCGCTGTCAAGTACGGCTGGCTTACTTATTGAATCAATATTATCACGGCGGGTGGTGACAGATATATGGAAACTAAGGTGACAAATCGGTTATATTACGTATTTTTCTTTAGTAGAGGATTTTTTTTCTTTCAAGTAGGCTGTTTTTTAAAAAGTGTTTGCAACTTATCGTTGATTGACCACGTTTGAGAATTTTTGACGTTGTTTTTTTTATCAGATTGGTATTTTATTCAAATCGAATTTTCCAAGATGGTTTCAAAAAAATATTATAGAGGTAATTTTAATTTTGTGATTTTTTCCTTAATGATTAAATTTTCTTTTTTTCTTTCTCGAATTAAAATTCTCGCCAGGTACTTTTTTGAAAAAATTAAAATATTCGAGTGGTTTTCGATTAAACGCTATTCATAGGTAAATTTTCAAACGAAAAAAATTAAAGAAAAGTACCTACCTAAAAGTTGAAAGTTTTCAATACATTTCTTCTAAATCCATTCCATATTGTATGTAAGCACATTTATCCAAAAGGTACTTTACTTATTAAAAGAGATGTTTTTAATTTTCGATGTGTTATTTTCGAAATGATGAATTGGCGAATTTTCATTGTGTCGACTCATCGTGACATTTACGCTCGTTGCGGTACTGTAATACACATGTAGTTCAACTAGGTATTACTTGCGTGGGAAATAATTAGTAGCTATGCAATTTAGAAAATGAAAATGCTTTTAGAATTAGTGTTGTGGTATTGTTCTTTAATCAACGAATGCCACGTCTGATTTGGATTATTTTGTCATCTTGGGGTAATTTGACAAAGGATTTTTTCACTTCAGATATAGGTACCTGTGGCTTTTGTAGATGATGAATTTCCCATGAAGATTTAATTTGGGAATAAAAATTCTATTTTATATTATCAAACGAAAACTTTGCTGGAACGATGCAAAGGCAACAGTTTTGAAAAAAATTCAAATTTTAGCCTAAAAATAGACTTTTTTTGATTTTGTATACTTTTTTAAATGAATTATGAAATTAAATTAAATTTCTGCTTTTTCGAATTTTGTGAATATTGTCGAGCCACAGTCGAAATTTTGAAATATTACAAATAATAGGAGAGATCGTTTTGCTCTCTTTTTTGAAAATTAATGAGAGGAATAGATAAAGTGTTGCATGTGGACTTTAAAAAAAAATTGATGAAAATTTCACTCCTTTTTCTTTCCTCTTCCTATTGCCCAATAAACTTCAAAATTTTAAGAAAAACACTTTTTACTTAAGTTGATAGCTTTAATACATTTTTGTTTTTTTTTTATTTTGAAAAATGCCAAAGATGAAGATCAACGATAAAAAAATTGTAAAACCATTTCTTGATTACTTAGATATCTATATTTTTTCGCTTAATAATTTTTTTCAATGTTTTAGGTACAAGAAATTTAAAAAACACAAAAAACCTGATTTTTATAAGTTGTCGAATGAGGGAGGGGGGGGGGAGATTTTTAACACATCTTTTGAAATTTAGAGAATTTAGACACGATTTCCTGACTACTCTATCCTATTTAATTTTTTTAAAAAATCAGAACAATCCACCCTGTTACAGAGTATGCCTTTAATATCAAAAATGTTGCCAAATTTCCAATGATTCTGACTGTTTTTTTTCTTCAAAAACTGCACGATTTTTTGTGGAAAATTTACCTACCTACTTTTTATGGAGGTTTGTTAATTTTTTTTTAGGCAAATCTGCCATTTTTCCCCTGTTTTTTACAGTTGTTTGTCAATTTTTCGCTGAGTTGATGATCTCTTCGACATTTATTAGAGTGCGTTTGAAACTTTTTTGATAAACCTTAATTTTTTGCGAGCTCTCTATGGCTTTTTTGTCAGTAACCAAGGATCCAGAGTGGAGCCGGAGGGAGGAGCCCTCACCCACCAGGTGATTTTTCCGGAGCCGGAGTCGGAGGGACTAGATCCCCTCCCTCCGAATTCATGGAAAATTCAGACCCGAACTGGACCCTCTCACGTCGATTTCGGTATTAAAAGAACTTTTTTGAAGAATTCTATGGCACAATTTTTGGCAGTTTTGAAAATTATAAAAATTGTAAGCCACCAAAAATTATTTCCAAACAGGCTTGTAGTCAATACTAGCTCTAAATTATTTTTGCCAAAAATAGGACTTCAACGATCTAAGTCCAGTTAAAATTGTTTCAACTCTAAAGTTTTTTAATTCCATTAATTCTGAATTTTTTTCAAAATTGTATTCAATAATTAAAAAATTCAGTTCACGTCTAACCTTTGTCGAGTAAAATTTTCTCAATTAAATTTTCTCAGCATTTTTCCAACTTTTATTTCTTACATTTTATTTCAATTTCATAGTTTTATTTTTTTTTAATTTTTTCTACTTAATCTTTTATTGAGTTTGAAGAAAATTTCAAAAACAGAAGTTTACCTTTTTTTGGAAAATTCAATGGTTGGAAAAATTGTAAACAATTTTTTACTAAAAAATTTGGAAGTTGAAAACTCTGAGGAAAATTTTTTTCCAAAAGACTTTTTTTTTATTTACATTTTTTCAAAAATTTTCCAACTTCGATTTTTTTTACTTTCATTTTTTTCAACTTTATATTTTTTTAATTTCTTCAACTCGAAAATTTTTTCCAATAATTTTAACATTTTTCTTTAATTTTTTTTTCATTTTTTCATTTTTGACAAACTTTTTTCAACTTAATTTTCAATTGGAAGAAATTTTTAAAAATATTCAAACTTTAAAAATTTTACAGTGAAGGAAATCAAAAATTTGATACAGTTTTGAAAAGAATTTAGAATTAAGGAAATTGAAAACATTTGAAATCGGAATAAATTTGAACTTGGATCGTCGAAATCCCATTTTTGACAAAAATAATTAGGCGCCAGTGAAGTCAATCTGTTGAATAGCATGTACTTAAGGTTCGTTTTTTTTTTGGAAATCTTTCTGATTATTATTTTTTTATATATATAAAAAAAATAAGGGCTTACCCAACTCCAAAAAATTGATATTTAAAAAAAAATTACCAAAGTTTTTTTTGACAAAATTCAAGTTATAATGCTACTTGAAGCAAATCAGTATTATTTGAATTAAAAATTTTATTTGTAAATCTACCGAAATCGCCAAAGGCAGTTCCACCATAAAAAAAAAAATCTCAGTAAAATTTGACTTCCATACCCAAATTTGTGATTTTTTCTCCCAATCTCATATCTGTCTCTACATTTCAATCTCAAACAATTGCTCATAATCTCGAATTAATACAAACCACACTCGATGTGTTAAGTAGATCCAAGCACATAATATTCATCTCTCGTCGAAGTCAAATACTTTCGCAGCACTCAGGGGTATTGGTATACAATATACTTACATACCACGTATATCGAACGAGTACACACATTTTCATAAACATTCGCATCGCCGGCATCGGCGTCGGGGTCTCCGATGAATAGATTTACGACGGTCGGTCGCTCGTTTATTGACAAGCAAACATTTACTACTCGGCGAATAACACGAATTGTCGGTGCCTTTTGAAATTAGCATAGGCATTTCGTTCTACTGGCACGTATAAAATAAGTTGGTTAATTAGCGACCGGTTAAATTAGACTATACCTACGTTGTGTATAGTCTACTATATTACCTACGTGTGAGAATTTCGAGCGTATGTCGTTCCGTCGTTATAATTACCTTTGTATTATGAAGAAAATTAACGATTTTTTAACGAGAATTTCACTCGAGTGACATCAGGGAACGCCTTTACGCGTATATTTTGTATGACTGCGCCGTGTTTAGTTTTCCCTTTTCTAGTCATTCGTGTAAAATTGAATTAGGTTACAATGCAACTATTTGGTTCGATGAGAACAGAATTTGGGAAAATTACACGGGATTGTATTTTTTCAATTTTTTTCTACGTAAGCAACACTGATGGATGATTCTGGCCTATTTTTTGACGCCAAGATCGAATATGATTTCAGTTTTTCCCCAGCACGTCAAGATTATTCGTAATTTGCATTTTTTGATAACTTTTGACCCTTGAAGTCGATTTTCTGGGCAAAGAAAAGGTCCTACGAAAAAAATGAATGGAAAATAAATTGTAGAGAATAAAAATTTTTTTCATGTAGTTCAATCATTTTTTTTTCTAGAAAGCTTAGTTTTTGAGTTATTCTAACCGAAAGTTCAACGTTCAATTTTCATTTTTTATTGAAAATATTTCAAAAACTAAACTTCCTAGAAAAAAACGAATTGAACTCTATAATACTGTAATTTTAGGTCTGGACCTCAGAAAAAATCCCTCAAGGCCAGCTTTTTGTGTTTTCCGTCGAAATAAAAAGTGCACTTAATCAAAAAATGTCAAGAGTAAACATTTTTTCTACGTTAAATAAAACTTTTTGAAAAATTTTCATTTTCAAGTTATTTTGAAGGGGTTGAAAATTAGGATCTTTTCGAAGAAAAATCACGAGAAACAAATTCATTTTCACATCGAATTTCCAATAGAAGACATCTCTCAGTTTTTCCATGCGGACAGGGGTGGTGCGAGGAACAGGGTAGGGGAAGAACAAAGTTGTTTTTATGGAAATAACAATGGCAATAAGACATATTCAGAAGGGTAGAGCAAAAAAAAAAAAACTTACCTCAAATTCTGAAAAAATTCTAGGATGGTTCATTTTGAGTTAGAAACTCGCCATAAAAAATTTCAGGGTTCTAGCTCAAAGTGAGGCAGACCCAGGGGCCCTCAACGTAGAGTCATTTTTGAAAAAAATCTCAATTTATTATGAGTAAACCCCGATTAAAATAGCGTTAAAAGAAGGAAAGAGGGCTAAATAGATACAATATTTGAGTTTCTACAGATTAAAACTCCCTGCATTTTTGGCGACTCAATTCGATCCTACTTAAAGGGTACTCACTACGTTGGGCCGAAAAACCAAAAATTTTAATTTTTGAAAAGTTACTCCTGTAAAAGTTGTTGGCTGGATAGACTTGAAAAATAAAATAAAAAATTTCAAAATCGATTCATATCTTCTAGGGAACAATTCCCTAATATCTTCCAATCGTGCAAGAGCCTTCAATTCTTCAAAAATTGCCAAAAATTCAATACCTATTCTCAGAAATTTAAAAAACTTTAAGAATAAATCAAAATTCATTATAATCAATTTTAGAGTTTATTTAGTGACTATCTAGACCAAAAAGTACATTTTTTTGAAAAAATCAATATTTTATAGTTGTTTTTAAATTTCTCATATTTCTTTACCTCTGAAACACAGTTGAAAAAGTTATAAAACACTGATTTTTTTTTAAAAATGTGCTTTTTGGTCTAGATAGTCACTAAATAAGCTCTAAAATTAATTTTAATCAATATAAATTTCTTCAAAATTTTGAATTTTTTGCAATTTTTGAAGAATTGAAGGCCCTTGCGCGATCGGAAGATATAAATCAATTTTGAAATTTTTTATTTCATTTTTCTAGTCTATTCAGCCAACAACTTTTGGAGGGGGTAACTTTTCAAAAATCAAAATTTTAGGTTTTTCGGCCCACCCTAGTGCTCACAGCTGGTTCAAAAGTTACAGATCGTTAAAAAATCGAGATTTTTGTTTTTCTTGAAAGCTAAATTATTTTTTCTTGATTTTCCAAAACTCAACCAACATCTAAACACCACTGAAAAAAACCCTATTCTGATATAAAAAATTTTAAACTTTGAATTGCAGTACTACCCTGCATAAAAATAAAGTTTTTCGGAAAAAATTGGAAAAATTTTGGCAATAAAAAATATTTTTACCAAATCGAAAATTGGCACCTCATAAATGAAAATTTTTCAATTTCTTATATCCGCCTTACTTTGACTAAGGACTCTGAAATTTTTTATGGTGAGTTTCCAACTCAAAATAAAGCACCCATGTAAATTAAGAAATTGTGAATTTTAAAAAATCCCTATTTTCAACCCCTCCGAAATGGCTTAAAAATGAAAATTGTTCAAAAAGTCTTACAACATTTCTATAGGAAATTTAACGTAGAAAAAACTTTTTCTCTTAAAATTTTTTGATCAAACCTTTTATTTTGCCGCAAAACGCAAAAAACTGGTTTTGAGGGAGTTTTTACCTTTTTGTGAGGGTTGTCGCATACTTGCGGGGTGCAAGTCTTAGTATGCTGTTTAGGAGGTCATTCCACACAAATAATGTAAAATTCAGCTCTCCAAGAAGTTGTTTGAGATTCAAACCTAAAATTACTTCCCAGAGAATCGATTTTTTGAAATGAACCACGTTTTCAACATTTTTTTATTATTCGTAACAATTTATTGAATCACAGACCAACAATACAGCAATTTTTTCCTACGTAATCGATTCTGATAGGTGATTCCGACCTATTTTTTGGTGCTGAGTATTACATTTTTTCTTCATCACGTTATGTCAGGGTTTCTTTCAATTTAAATTGTTTGTTGAAAATTTTTTTTACACCTTAAAGTTGATTTTATAAGCACAGAAATGAGTCCTACGAAAAAAATGTATAGAACATAAATTGTAGAACGTGAAATTTTCTTTCAGTAAAATTTAATTAGTTTTTTTCTAGGAAGCTTAGTTTTCGAGATATTTTCAATAAAATATAAAAGTTGAACTTTTGACTGAAATATCTCGAAAACTAAGCTTTCTAGAAAAAAAACTAATTGAACTTTACTGATAGAAAATTTCGCGCTTTACAATTTATGTTCTATTCATTTTTTTCGTAGAGCCCTTTCTTTGCTCAGAAAATTCACTCAAAATGTCAAAAATTATCAAGAAGTGTAAAAAAATTTTCACAAAAAATTCACTTGTGAATAATTCCAACCTGCTGGAATTTTTTCACCATTTTTTCGTCGATCAGCACAAAAAATACTATCAAGATCACCCATCGAAGTCGAATACGTATTTTCGTGCAGGCCTGTGTTATTGACCGATAAACCGGGGTAATTTTTCGCAAACGATTTTCGCGACGAAGCTGCGGTAAAACCGAAGCTTAGCATTTTACCCAAGTAACGAGCAGCGTTGGAGGTTTAAAAAGATCAAATGAAGGTAATTCGGGCATACGTAGGTATTGTATTTCGCGTATACGGGGCAATATGTCTGTTAGAACCAAAACGGAAGCGTTTATTTGGTGGAAAACGGAGGCTGGCAGCGGGTTAATTTATATCCCATGGTGTAGTACGAGTTCGAGGTTACTTGGTTATTTTATCGACCTACCAAAGTTTTTATTTTTTTGTTTTTCCAGAAACTTAAACAAGATGATGACGACGTGTATCTTAACTCCTCCTGGGCCGATAGCACAGCTTTGAAGAAATCTTTCCAGGGTGTTACGGATATCAAATGGAAAGCGCAGTGAAACCAGACGATCTTGTAATTTTACCGCTTAATTTACGCGTAGTTTAAAAAATGTATGTACAAATTGAAAGTGCATGGTATTTTGTTCCCTTTTGCACTATTCACCCGAAGGTTACATGTACATTGTACAGTATACAATTGAAAAAATCTCGAAGGCTGAATGGCGTGACGTATTATCAAAATTCGATCTCGCATGCACAATGTTTAAGGATATTTTTCTGTTTTTTTCTCTTCTTCTTTCCTGAATTTTTTTTTCGTTTAGACGATATAAAGTAGGTTTTTTTTTAGTTCCTATTTACGTTTAATTTGGCCGTATTTTTTTTTCCTTTTTAATTTTTAAGGAGTGTATATTTTTTGTACGTTTTGATGTGTTCAGATGTTACTACGTGGTTGGGGTTTTATATATTTTGCTCACGGTCGAGTTACACTAGCGTATTGTGATTTTTCAACCGGATAGAAACGCTGCTGGATGGGGAAAAGGCGCGGTGTTCGTTCCACAGTTTTATTTGTTGTGTTTCGATGTAGTAAATTTTTTTTTTCGTCGAAGGGACCAAAATAAGTTACATATAAGGTGTGTGGATTCAGGCATCGTACTAGTTTAAATTATTTACCGAGTTGGTTTGGATATATCTAAGGATACGTGGGAAGTTGAGAAAAAAAGAATGGAAAAGGGCAAATTTTCTAAAATCATGTTTGTTTTGAATAATTTACACGTGTGGTGTTTTGAAATGGTATCAGGGTCGAAGGAAAAATCGAAGAGGGTTTTTTCGTGTGTCGGTGTTGGAGGGGTTTGAAATGAAAGAGAGAAAGAGTCGCGTCTGAGGATTTTTGTGTTTGTTTATTTGCTCAAATAATGATTAAATATTGATTGAATCGATATAATTAAGAGAATAGATTAAAATAACGATATAAGTAGGGTGTGTTTCGAAAAAAAATGATTTTGATGATTTTTAATGAGGATTTTGAAGAGGCTGGAAGAATGAGAAATGACGAAATTTTCGATTATTTTTTCAGTAGGGAATGATTTTTTGAATTGAAATTTTGAAAAATGTATTTTTAATAGATTTTTTTTCTGAAAGTTTGTCGTCGGCTGGCTCATGATCAGGTGTACGAATGACTACTACGATTGAAATGAGAGGAACACTATGTATTTGAGTGATGGGCTATCGTGAAAAAAATGAAAAAATGCTTTGAAGAAAAAATTTCTAAAATTGATTGAGTACTTATTAAAAATAATAGAATTTGAGAAAATATATAGAAGAAATTTTGCAAGAATTAAAAAAAAAATTGGGTAGGATAATTTTTGAAAAAAATTTCATGGCAAAGCTGCTAAATGTATTTTGATTTACATACCTAATTTTTTAGAAAATCTAATCGACAGCACTGCTAAAAAAAAAATTCAAAACATCTACATTTACCTAAAATGATGAAAATTTTATTGCAAAGGAACCATTACAAACATTCCCTCAGGATTGAGTCGAAATTTGGCTCATTAAAAAGGAATGTAATCGAAACTTCAGAATCAAATTTTTAGGTGCCCGAGTTGATTTTTGTGTCCTCCAGGGCAATTTGAGTACGCTGGAGAAAAGTTGACTTTTGTTGGAGGCTGTAGATCGACTCAAAACTGGTTGCAATTAATCCGAGGGGGTTGTTTTCAGATAGGAGGCGAAGTTTTGAGCTCGTTGCTGCAGAAATGTGAGATTTTGGCATTTTTTCAATACATGGGATAAGTATTCAACTTGTAAAAAACTACTCAACCTGTTCTCTTGAATTTGCGAATTGCCCTTACTAATCGATTCAGATATCGAATTTACTGGGCTGAAACAAAAATAAATCGAAAGTACATTGTAAAACAACTTCATATGGAAAATTTGAGATGCTAACGTTCATTTCTCGAATTTTGGTGAATTTTTAAAATTTCGAAATGCCATGCCTCATTGCTTTGAAATATATGAACATTTGATGTAATGAACAAAAAAAAAATGGAATTTGGCATATAGGTAATACCCCATTTCCGACCTCCCGAATTGATTGAAAACAGTTTCGAGACGTTTTGGAGCTTCCAGAAAATTTTGGAATTTTTCAGCCATGAAGAAAAATCTATAAAAATGGCCCATATCAACTTTAACATCTAAAAACTCAGATTACCCATATTGGTGAATTATTTGGTCAATTAAAGCATAATTTTTCGAAATTCGTTACTGCCGGGTCAAATATAATTATAATTTTCTCCAATATACTTTTTCGACCTCTCGAATCAATTCGAAGTGATTTTAAGACTTTTGGAGGCAGCAGAAAATTTTCGAAATTTTCAGCATGAAAAAATGTCTATAAAAGTGGATTGCCTATTTGATCGATTCAAGTACAATTTCTCAAAATTCGTATCTGTCAAGTCAACTCCATATTTTTGATAAAATTTTTTTTGAAAAAATTTTTATTTGACCCGACAGTTAGGAATTTTGATAATCGATCAAATAGGTCCTCAGTATGGGTACCTAATTCGAGTTTTTTTAGGTGATAAAGTTCATTTATTTTATGAGATTTTTTTCATCGCTGGAAAATTCCAAAATTTTCTGGATGCTTCAAAACGTCTCGAAACCGCTTCTAATCGATCCGGGAGATCAAAAATAAGTTATACCAAATTTCAGCTTTTTTCGTTGGTTAGATCAAATTTTCATATTTTGCTAGGCATGGGGCATTCTGAAATTTTAAAAATTCGCCAAAATTTGAGAAATGAACTTTAGCACTTAAAATTTTGGACATGGGGTTCCTTTATGATGTATTTCCGATTTATTTTTTTGTTTTAGCTTAAAATTTTACTGCCGGTTGGGATTCCTTCTTTGTAAGCAAAAATGTTATACTTCAGCTAATCCTAACTTTGATACCGAAAGATAAAATTAATAGTTTTTTGTCCGAAAAAAATTCATACTAAAGTTTTTTAAATCGTGGAAGCTTTAGAAAAATATCAAATTTATTGAAAATGGAAATATTATGAAATTCATAAAAATTATTGTGAAGCCATTATTAGTTAATTTTTGTACTCAAAAGTTACTATTGGTTACTTTTTATTCAAAAAAGTTACTTTTTTCAAAAATTTGAGCAAAAAATCAATTTTTTGGGGTTTTGCTTTAAAAAAAAATGCTTTTAAAAAAATTTTGCTTTAAAAAAATCAAACGTTGCTTTAAAAAAATAATTTAAAAAAAGTATACCATGACATTACTTGATACTTAACTAAATATTTTGTGATTTTGTTGAAATACAAGTAAAAATTCGAATGACTTAATTCTACCTTCTGATTCCACATAACCCCTCCCTCCGGACTCAAAAATCTGACCATGTTCAAAAATGATGTCCCTAGGTACTTAGTATGAATGTTTTTACACAAAAAGACCATTAGCATCAATTTTTCATCAGGAGTCCTTGATGAAAATCAATTTTTCATGTTTTTTCAACATTTGGTAAAAAATTGGAAAAAATTGGAAAATTTTTCCCCCAGAATTATATTAAATGAATATTTTAATGTTGGTGTCAATTTCCTTTGCTTTTCCCTTAAAGGGTTAAATTAAAATAGATATTCATATGCTCATCATTTTGAGGACAACTTGATTTTTTGCTGAATACCTATTGAAAAAAAAATGAAAAAATTATATTTTTAAAGACTTCTGAAAAATAAAATTATGATTTAAAATGAGTGCCAAAGGTATTTCTGGGTAACTACCTAAAAAAAAACCATTCGTTCTAAAATCATTTTTGAAAAAAAGTCATTTAACCAACCTCCCCGTGATATCTTTTGGGTAACACTTGTAGGCTGAAAGAGGTTCGGAAACAACTTGTACTTATATCCCCCTCCCAAATGGGAATAATTTCATAATTTCGTACATACCCACATCAAAAAAAAGTTGGGAATCAATTCACATATTTCTGAATACAGAGAATCAACTCACCAACTCCCTCTCCCCCCCCATCTAACTCTAACTCTAGCCGTCTTTAGAACGCAAAAGTTTACTTACTACGTACTGAATATGCAGATATTTTCAATTGGGTCAATTTTTATGACATTTCAATAGAAAATTTAATGTTTTCACTGCAACATTTGTTTATTATTTTAACCCTGGGACACCATACGTAAAAAAATGTCATTTTCCAATTAATTTTCTAGCGCTGGACCGAAGTTTGATAGGACACTATAACTTCTAGGGGGTGTACATGAATGCTCTACCGTTCATTTCCCTTGATGGCCAAATTGTCTACTTTCTTATTTGAAGGGGCAAAAATTTTAGAAAAAAATATGTATTTTTTGTATTTATTGATATTTTTTTTCTCACCGAATGAAAAGTGGAGGGGATGAAATCATCACCCAACAGATACTTGTGTATCTATGCCCTACTGGTTCGTGCACAACACTTTGCCTACCCTTTGGATTTAAGGGGCAAAAAAAATTAAAATTCGTACCGGTAAAGATTTTTTTCAGAAACGTCTGCCCCTTCAAAAAGTTTGAAATTATTATTTTATTACTTGCCCTTGAAACTTTTTTCGTTAAAATAAAAAGGAAAAAGTAATAAAAATGGATAAAAATGAATTCATGATTTTTTTTTGAAAGCTTGAAAAATCCAAATCCTTTCAACAGAAAATGAAAACCAAAACGTAAATCAAGATGAAAAATTCGTACCTAATTTTAAAAATTTAAGATCCCTGGGGATTACGTAATTTTTCCTAAAACGCACGATTAAATCTGCGGAAATATTTCTTATCAATTTACTACCTACGAAAATTCGTACCTACAAAAACATAGTCTAATTTCAATTCCTAAATGAAAATTTCCAAAAGCACAGAATACTTCGTTGGTTCGTTTGATAAAAAAATTTAATTACTTAACATTTTACCTTATACGTGTAGAATTGCAACTTTCGGCGTATTCGAAACGAGGAAAATCCCACCAGAGTGCTCGAACAGACTATGTAGTCGTATCTGTACTCATACAACATCTATAAAATACCTCGGCTTCTTTTCGGCCATTAGATAATTTTCCAGTCGAAATAGGAAATAACGTTTGGAAAATTAATTTTTCATTACTCGCGATACACCGGCGGCTCTCGAAGAATCATTCGAGTTCGAGATATGTGTGCTCTTTGTGAGAAAAATTTCAAAGGTGTTTTTACCTAGCTATAGGTACCTATAAAGAAAATGATTTCGTGCTGCGAATCTATCTGCGAGTAACGCTGAATAAGCGAAACAGTCGTCCAAATCAATAACGTGCCTTTCACACGAGTTATATAAACGTAAAAGTTTTGTCGTTTGTTCGGATGGATACGAGAAAGCTACGACATGTACACAGCGAAAGAGAAAAAATAATACGATTCGTTTTTACTATTTCCAGATAGCAGCAGGAAAAAAACACACCGCTATCGTTGAAATATTGTGGAAATTTCTCTTTGAAAAGCTTTGAATGATGTATGAGTTGCTGATATGTGTTATCAAAACTTTTTTTTTCTCCATTCGAACCATTCGTGAGAAAATTTTTATCTGATTGGGATGTTGAACCGAGCCATCGAGTCGAATTTAGGTTATCTTTTTAGCCTTTGCAAAAATCGCTACTGGATGTTGAAATTTTTTTTCACGTTTTCGTCGCAATTCGCCCGAGTAATTTTAACATTTTTTCATAAAGATGTAGTAGCTTTTTACGTGAGATTGTTTAATTATGTAAATTACCCAGAACGAGTGGACTTGCGACGTTGCTGAGTCGAGTACGCAGGCAAAAAAGAATCTCGAATCTTTTCGTCGGTAGATTTATGAAATTTTCATGAAATATAGGCTCGTAATTTTACTCGAGTTTGCCAAATGTTGCACCGACGAAGCGTAAGGAACACCTTGGAATGAATTCTCGGCTCATTCCATCTTTTTTTTTTCCAAGGGGAATTTTTTCTCGAAATTACGATGGAGTGAGAAAGTTGCGAGTGGAAACCGAAGTCAAAAATTGAGCTCATTTTTAACCCTCAGAGCTTATAGAATTTTAAACTCCGAAACGGTTTCGATATCGATCCGAGTACCCAGGTTGGAATTTTGGAATAAAATTATGCAACCAGTGTTACCTTTTCGAGATACGAACGAGTAGGAAAATCACAATGACTCGATTAATGTATTTTTTACCAGACACGACGCTAGTGTAACGCCGGCTTAAATATAAAATAAAAAAATTTACGAGCGAACTGGGTTCGTTTAATGCTCCATCAGTCGAATACTTTCGTCAAAATGACGATTGTAATCGGAAAAATAATCCTGGAGGAGATTGGCGATTCGCTGGAAAAATTCAGCTCGTCGAGCGACTCGTCGAATACCAAATGAGAGTGAACTGGAGAAACGCTCAAAAAACAAACATTTCGAATTATTATAGCTTAAAGTTCACCATTTTATGTTCATTTTATTCTGCCACGAATTTTACAAAAAAAATTCTGTCCATATTTTTTTAGATTAATTTTTTTTCGTCGTCTTTAGTGCTCGAAATTTTGACCTTGACAAAAACTAATGAGTGACTTATTGTAAATGTTTCTACACGAGCTTGATTAATTTTTTTTTATTTTCATATGTTTAATGAGAAATTTTATTGTCTTTATTAATTTATTACGTATGTACCTGTGTGTTAATGATAATTACCTTTGGAATCCCCCCTCCTTATATTTTTTTTCTTTTGTGAATATTTTATTGGTCGCTCGATTTTACCTATTGCATTACGAATTCGCTAATTTGCCAATCATCTGGTTAATTTGTATCGCGACGAAATTCGAATGCTTTGGAATTTTCGTTTTTTATTTTCCTTACGTTAGATCGTCATCAGCTTCTAAGCGTTGACTTAATTACTTGTAATAAGCTGACTTACGAACTATATAAGCGTTTGTATATGATAAAGAGTAAAAAAAAATTCAATAAAAATAAAAAACATTTTCGTGAAATTTTCATTTTTCGTTGTTTCATACCCGGAGTGTAAATTTTAAGCACCACTGAATGGATTAGGTACCGTAGAACGAAGGAACGACCGAGAGAATACCGACGAAATGTAAATATTAAAGTATTCGGCGTTTTTGAGCTGAGTAATTCTTAACCTTATACTTTTAAAACTTTTTCGATAGCTCGAGAATTAATGTATTTCCATTATTGCTGCTTTGAGATGAAGAATTTCCTCTCGGTATTACAAGTTTCACGTACAAAGTACCTGATGTGTTTTTTGTGTGTTTGAGGGGGGGGGGGGGTGTCTCTCACGACTGTACCGTTTTTTGCCTGGTTGATTTAATTTATAAGCTACGAGTATTAGTAAAACGTTCATTATCTGAGAAAAAAAATACGTATTTTGCGAAATAGTTTCCTCGTCTGTTGGATTGTCGGGGATGACGGGTTTTTAACATGAGAGAAGTATTGCTTTTTTTTAACGACTGGTTTCTGCAGGTATTTGAAATTTTTGGTGTGTTTTTGGATTGAATATTTGGAAATAATAAAAAATCCAACTTATTAGGGAGGTATAAGTGGGAGGGAGATTTGTTTTCAAAACTGGACTGAAATCTGAGTCGGAATGGCGGAAATTTTATTTTTATGGAACTAAATTAAATTATCTATGAATTTTTTTTTTTGAAACAGAATTAAAATTAGAGATCTTAATATCTATGGGGGAGAAAAAATTTCACTTATAGGGGAGGGGGGTAAAGGTGGGAGGGAAGGTTCGTATTTCTTTTTGAAAACTGCAGTTATGAACCATGCATGGTCCATAACTTGACTCAAAAACAGCAGGAATTTTGATTTTTTAAGAAAATTGAAAGATTTGGAAGCTATTTTTTTCAAAACAGAGACGTAAAAATTAATTCAAAATGGCAGTAATTGAGTCAAAATGATAGAAATTTGATATCCTGCGAAAACTGTAATGTCTGGAATTTTTTTTAAAAGCAAGGCTAAAAATTGAGTAAGAAATTACAGGAATTTGAATTTTTTGAAATGAAAATATTTTTGTGAAAACTACAAATTCAAAACTGAATTAGGTGTTTTATAAAAAACACGTGAAATTTCGATGGTGTTGAAATTCGCTAAAAAAAAGATCCGTTGATATGGGGGAAAAAGTCGAAAACGTAAGTTTTTCGAAATTGATCTTTTCAAAAAAAAATTGCATAGATGCGTGAAAGCCAGAAAATTGCTGACTTTTAGAACGAGAAAATTGTAGAGTTTCGTAAAAATTATTCAAAAATTTCGAATTGGTGAATAAAAAATGCAAAAAAAATCGAAATAAAAATTGAAAAAGTTTAGTAGATGATTTTTTGGAAATTCCGAAAAAATGTGATGTTGCTCTGAGTGAAAAATTTGAAAGAAATCCAGATCAGTCGATGGAATTGATGTGCCATTTTTTCTTGTACTTATTGATAAGGAGGAGAGGTAAGGGAGGTAAGTAAAAATTATAAATTGAAGGTTAAAAATTTTAAAAACAATTAGTTTGTTGATATGAATTTGGTTGGTGAGGGAGGAAGGTGAGGTGTTCACAAAAAAATCAAAATTTAAAAAAATACAAAAGTAATGAAATAAGATTTTAATATGGTGGGTTTTTTGGATTTTTTTTTTCAACTCTGAATAAAATTCGGGGTGGAGATTCGAACTGAAACACCTATTTTTTGGAAAATTTCGGTACCTATTCACTATTAAAACAAAAAACCTATAAAAGATGACATTTTGAGTCTGAATTTCATTTTGATGAAAATGTAAAATCTTTGCTCCCCTCAAAATAATGTCTTTTTAAGTTCGTTTCTATTATTATAATTAAATCTTTGGGGGAGAAGAGTTGAATAATTATCTACTTGAATTTTTTTTTAAATTTCCCAAGAGAATCCGTTTTATGAATTTGCCAATGGATTTATCATTCTTGTGATCGTCTGGAAATTCTGGGACGAATCCAAGTTGATTTATTTGAAGCGGGGGGGGGGGGGATGAAAAATCGATCATTTCGGACTGACATGGATTTTTTCTGATTTTTTTTTCGACTTTATGGGTGTAACTTTACTATTTTTTCCGTGAGCAACTCAAAACGAAACTCTTCCTCTCTCAAAGAAATAAAATTTTCCTGTTCAAACCTAATTTTCACGACTAAAAATATTATTTTTTATAATGAGGAAAGGTGTAGGTAAACAAGTTCATAAGCGCACCCAGGGGGGAGGCTCAAGAGACACGACCCTCCCCCCAAGCTCGGCAAGGAGATTTTTTTTAATTTTCGCCTTCGCTTCGCTTGGGCAGTATTTTAGTAACTATTTCTTGAATAAACATACCACTCTCTAAATTTGAATCAGTAGAATTTGCAGAATTTCTGACTTTTTTAATCAGTGAAATAATTTTCATTGAAAATTAATGATTTTTCACTGATTTTTCGCTCAAAAATTAATAATTTCTCAATCAATGCCCATTTACCAGGAAAAATCAGTAGGTAATTTTGACTAAGAAAAAAATCAGAAAATCTCGCCATTATCAATTTTTCTTCGCTCAAATCTATACCTAAGTATATATTATCTTCCTAATGAAAATACCCTAACTACTTCAGCTCCGCTGAAATAACAGGTTGAGTACTTCATTTTTTTAAATTGAATTTTGACCCCCTCCCTTTTTTCGAAATCTGATCCCCCCTTATACAATTTCTGGGTGCGCTTATGAGCAAGTTTCCCTTCAGCTTCCTCTCTATTCAGCCCGTCCCAGAAAAATTGGTCCAGTTCAATTTTTTCTCGGTCCTCTTTCTTCTCAAAACTGCTCAAATGGAAAGAAATTAATTAAAAATTCAAAATATATTCATTTTACAAAAAAAAAATTCAATTGCAAAACTTTAGAAGTCCATTCAATTTTTGAATTTAAAAAAATGCCAGTAAATTATAAAAATCATTAAAAAATCTTGAAATTGGGATGATTTGATTGGCGATTTGACTTGGACATTTCGGGTCCTGTATCAGACCAGACGGAGGGGGCAGCGAAAGGAGTAATTTTTTGCTTTTCTATTAAAAAAATGTGATATTTCAAGCCAAAAAAATTGAGTAGAAGTACAAATTTTTTTCAAGTCATGATTTTGAGAATTTAGAACATGCTTAGTCTTTTTGAACCGAATACTTTCAATTATTTTGATTTCCCATCCTTGATTTATTAAATTAGTGGATCCGAAGGGTAAATTGATGAAAATTTGAGCCAAATGAAAATTTTCCAGCTTTTTTGAATTTTATCGATTTTTCTAAAATTTTAGCTGAAAAGAGAATCACCCACTATGTCACTAACCACCTTCAGGCATAAAAAGTGAACTGAATTTCCATAATTGTTAATAAAAATTGAAAAATCAATGTAGGTAATTAATGGTAAGTGCCATACAATTCTTGAAAAGTTGAAAACTCCTTAGTTAAGATGTAAACTCCTGTTTTATTCATTTGCAAAAAAAGAAAAACATGAAACCGCAGGTTTGTTCCAAGATATTTTAATTCCTCATGAATAAATTTATTATAAAAAGAGGAAAAAAATTGATGCAGAAAATAAGTAAATTATCTTTTTTCAATATCTTCGAATTTGAATAAAATACTTACTGAATATAAAAAAAAAAAACGAACTCGTATTCCGAAACGATTCGACCATCAATAACAAAAAAATTCGTAAAAAAGGAACAAGAAAACGAGTGAACTTTTCGTATAATCAAATAACGCAGTTAATTCGTAAAATAGCATTGTAAAGTTTCCATTGAGAATTTGATTAGACAACTGCCGAAGCAGCATTGTACACAACGTGCAGATCGATTAAATTGGAGGAGCTCGAATCATACCCCTTGAGATTTTTCTCGCCTCGTATCGAAAATAAGTATTTTTTATTTAGAACAACTTCAAGCAGGTAACCATAAACTAAGTCCCTTCAGCTTAATCGATCCGCAACTAGGTACTTGAAAATTTTCCGAATCATTTTCCACCCTTATACATTTTTTCAAATCTTCTCAAATCAGAGAATTCTCTTCATGAAATTTCCAAAATAATCGGTTCACATCTGGGACAAAAATTAAAAAAAATCGCCTCAATCGATTAGTCAACTGTTGATTTTTACCAAGACGAATTTCGGATCAACACGAAGATAAAAAAATTCTATCGTCGTTTGTCATAATCGACGTGCGAAATTCTACACCAACGATATTTTCGATACTGGTTTATTAAACTCAGGTAAACGAGTTTTTCACGCGGAATTGAATTATTAAAAGAATTTCACTGATAGGGACTGGCATCGTCGCCGGATCCGAGTGTCATCTCTATCTCGCTGCTGGTTATTACATTATGTAAATATCTATCGCTCGATTTAATCTTCGACGTGAAACGAAACTTATAATCGAATTTCAAATGTACATTGGACCACCATTCTCACATTTTATATCTCTCGTTACTCGGGCGAAATTCGACGAATAAATTCAAAAGCCTCTATGAACAAAGAAAAATCCAAGCCAAGCTTTTTTTTCTCTCGAATAATCGGTTCACATCTGGGACAAAAATTAAAAAAAATCGCCTCAATCGATTAGTCAACTGTTGATTTTTACCAAGACGAATTTCGGATCAACACGAAGATAAAAAAATTCTATCGTCGTTTGTCATAATCGACGTGCGAAATTCTACACCAACGATATTTTCGATACTGGTTTATTAAACTCAGGTAAACGAGTTTTTCACGCGGAATTGAATTATTAAAAGAATTTCACTGATAGGGACTGGCATCGTCGCCGGATCCGAGTGTCATCTCTATCTCGCTGCTGGTTATTACATTATGTAAATATCTATCGCTCGATTTAATCTTCGACGTGAAACGAAACTTATAATCGAATTTCAAATGTACATTGGACCACCATTCTCACATTTTATATCTCTCGTTACTCGGGCGAAATTCGACGAATAAATTCAAAAGCCTCTATGAACAAAGAAAAATCCAAGCCAAGCTTTTTTTTCTCTCGAATAAACGTCCCTGTATCAATGTACCGTACGCGATGGCAACATGTTGCGGATATCCTGTATTACTTAGAAAATTGATTTTTTTTTTACTTAAAAACATTTTATTATACGTATACCGAGGTTTTTTTTACCCAAGTGCAGGTGATTGGCTTATTTATATACCTATGCTTGTGTATGGGTCTTTGTTTAGTTTACGTGTATTACATTATTATAAGTTGTTTAAAAGCTCAATATTATTATAAGGGATAAAATTTGATTTTAAATTCGTACGTTTAAATGTTCGTTTAAACATCAGGGTAATAAAATGTTTAGAATTTAAGTTCAATGGCATTATATTAAAGGTGTTGTTTTATTAGGATCGAGGGCTGTAGCTGCAGTTGATGAGGGAGCCAGCCACGAATCAAAAGGGGGTTGGAAAAATCCCTCGCTGGGTGGAAAATGACTTCTAAAATGTTAAAAACTTCGCCAATTTTTTCATTTTCCAAACGTAATTTTTCAGGGAATTTTGTAATAAATTGACATTACCTAAATATATTTGAGTTCTGAAAAAAAATTTTTAAAACCAATTTTACGTTTTTTTATTGCATAAATTTTGTTTTTACATTTAACCCTTTCCTTGGGAAAATTCAAAAAAAATTTGAATAAACAATTTCATGCCCCTTTCCTAAAATTTCAGTCTGAATTCGCTTTGCCCCATCACAATATTTAAGCGCAGAGAAGTCATTAAATCATATTTTATGATTCAGTCAAAAAAGTGATCCAGTCATGAATTTAAAAAAAAAATTCGAACCTTTCCCTTCCCTCGGAAGTTTCATCAAAATATTTCCTCCTCCTTCCCTTTCAAACAGACTCAAGTTATTCCTTTCAAAAATTGTTTAAATACCTAGGTGTTCAACTTGAAAATAGGTACACACATTGGTACCTAAATTTAGCATACGAATCTTTGCCCCATTTTTTTGAATACCTAATCACTTAATCTAAAAATTTTTGAATTTGAGACATTTTGTGATCAGCAGAAATCCAAAATCTTCGATTTGAGAAGATTTTTGAACGCGACTGGGAAAGATTTGAAGCATGCGTTTCCAAACTGCCCAAGTCCAAAAATTTTATCATCAATTTTTCGTTGAATTTTGGCGCCCTGTGGAAACGTAGAAATAGGAAACGTGATTTTTATCGCCTCGTTTGGAAGAGAAATATTCAATTTTCATAAATAAAAAAAAACGAGGCGTTGTTTCATTCGAGCGAAAATCCTATGACAGAGGACGTTCCAAACTCGAAAATCACGAAAATGGACTTGGGGCAGTTTGGAAACGCATGCTTCATTCAAATTTAAAAGCCAGCAAAATCCTCACACTCAATTTTCGATTTTTCGTATTTTTTCAGGTGTACTCGCATAAGTGAAATTAAAATTGAACTTGGATGAGCTGAAAACCCAAACTGCGGTAGAAATGAGAGTAAAAAATAAGTCATAAAAATAAAGAAAAATTTAGGTAAGCACTTACTGGGTGTTTCGAGGAAGAAGTAAGTCCTTTAGCTCATTAGCTATGCAACACGTACCAACTACGTAGGTGTATTTACCCACATTACGAACCTCGCTACCATAAAGGTGAAACTGTAATTGTATTTCAATATTGCTCATTACAGTGGCTTAGGCTTAAACATCAAACCCCATCTCTCTCTTCCTTTGAATTACACTAAAAGTTATACTGGAACACTGGTAGGTATTTATTCCTTGAGGAAGTAAAAAAAACTTTTGCCATTTTTTTTTTTTCAATGCCTATTAAGAAGCTGTAGATCATTTTTTGTCTAATGAAGATGAAGAGTTATGATTTGTGTTTTGTTCACGTCACTGCAAAGAGATCTTTCTCATTCAAAATCGTTCTTTAACTACATATGTACAATGTTTGCTGATAAAAAAAAGTATTTAAAAAAATACCCACATACATACCATAATTATTTTGATGAAATTGAAATAAGTTGTGTACTCTCTTACACAAGTTTTGAAGAAGTTTAGGTAAATTTACTGTTAAGATTGCAACAGGGGCGCAATCAAGGGGGTGGCTAAGGGGCTAAAGCCCCCCCCCAAACTTTTTGTAATGTTTTGATTTTTTTGTTATGTATACACTTACACTATACAAGTATTTAGCTAAACGCGAATGTTACATACAAAAATCATCCCGAAACTACTGTCATTAACTTATTTTGAAGAGGCAACACCTCATACGGGTAAATGGACGGCAGGATCGTGCAGATTGAAACTTTTTCTAATTTCTATACCATCCCTTACTATCCCTTAGTCTCATAGCAGAACTCGTTTGAGGCAAATTTAGAGTAGTGGTTTTGAAAACGTGTTGATTTTAGTCTCCGAACAAGCGAAACAACGAAATTCTTCGAAAATTAGTGTCCTCGAAGACGTTTCTTTAGCTCGGAGAATAGAGAAAAGTCACAGGGAGCCAATTTTCCAGATTTGGCTTCCCGTGGCTATTCTCTATTCCTCGACCTGAAGAAATGTCTTCGAGGACCCTAATTTTCGAAGAATTTCGCAGTTTTGCTAGTTTGGAAGCAAAAATCAACACGTCTTCAGAATCACTACCCTAAATCAACCCAAACGAGTTCTAGGATGAGACTAAAGGATTGTATAGATAGAAAAAATTCAATTTACACGATTCTTCCTTCGTTTTACCTGTATGAGATGTTGATCCCGCTTCAAAAAAATTCACTTCTAGTTGGTTCTGAATGCCCTTCGTACTCCGTTGTTTTGAATAAAATTCATTTTTATAATTCAAGGAGAAAAAAATCTAAAATGGCTCATGAAAATAGATAGTCACTAAGCCGAGTCTACACCCCCTTAGAGCCATACAGAGAAAATTTGGGCTCCAGGGGGAAAATGTACTGTCAAAAAAAGGTCTTGCGATATTTTGAATGTCGATATCTGACGTAATTAGGCAAATTTTCCATTTGTTCTAAGGTCCTCACAGTAAAAAGACTACAATTTTCAACTTTTTAAACCATGGCGAGTCCTAGCGAGCCCTCTAAAAAACGCAGGCCCCCCTCCCCCGAGGTCTGCCCCCTTACTTTTCTCATAAATTCTAGCCACCCCCAAAAAAGAGGTCTGGTTGCACGCCTGGATTGCAATTTGCAAACCTTACTAAGCTAAAAAAAAATCAAGACTTCTAAGAAATAACAAAGTTTGAATTTGACGAAGGATAATGAAGAACGTTTCTGCAACATTTCTGCACTTCCATGCCATTTCCATAACATTCCTGTAGCGTTTTCATAACGGTTCTGTAACGTTTTCATAACGGTTCTGTAACGGTTCTGTAACGTTTCCATAACGATTCTGTGACGTTTTCATAACGTTTCTGTAACGTTTCTATAACGTTTCTATAACGTCCATGTAAAGTTTCATAGCATTCCTGTAACGTTTTCATAGAGTTTCCGTAACAATTTCATAACATTTCTGTGCAATTTTTAAAAACGTTCTGTCAAGTTTTCATAACGTTTCTGTGAAGTTTTCATAACGTTTCTGTGAAGTTTTCATAACGTTTCTGTGAAATTTTCATAACGGTTCTGTAACGTTTTCATAACGGTTCTGTAACGTTTTCATAACGTTTCCGTAACGTTTCTATAACATCCATGTAAAGTTTTCATAGAGTTTCCGACTCCATAAAATTTTCGTAACGTTTCTGTAAAGTTTTCATAACGTTTCCGTAATGATTCCGTAACGTTTTCATAACGTTTCTGCGCAATTTTTAAAAACGGTCTGTCAAGTTTTCATAACGTTTCTGTGAAGTTTTCATATTGTTTCTGTGAAGTTTTCATATAGACCAGGGGCCAGCATAGAGGGGTACTTCACCCCCCCGCCGATCCTCCGGGACATATTTTTTCTTGAAGGGGAGGTCCTAGGGAACATTTTTAGCGGTTGTCCTCAAAAAAAAACTGGCCCCAATAACAAAATGGCGCCCATTTTCATTGACCTACCCCCTCAAAATCAACATTTTCCCCTCTAACTCCAAAACGGTACGACTTAGGGGCAAAATGACCATGACAAAAAATGTTCTCCATAAAATTTAGAACATTTTACTTCTATCATGGACGCGTGAAGTCGCGGCGTTTGCGAGATACACGCGCGTGAAGTTGCGCGTACTTTTCAAAAAAGGCAAGAAAATGGCAAAGTTGGGTAAAAATTCGTGTCCAAGTCTTTTTCTCGAATGAATTGACACCGGACACTTCTCCAAGCAGCATCTCAAAATGTCCGAGCCCCTTGAGGACGCGGGGGTTAAACCCCCACCTCCTCAAAATCAATATTCTCCTTTCAATTCCGAAACGGTACGACTTACGGCAAATTTTATAATAACAAAAACAACAAATATTCTGTATAAAATTTAGAACATTTTATGTTCTTGACCAAATAGAAATTTTAGAGAAGGGGAGTCATTCAAAATTTACCATAGGGGGTGCGTGAGGGGTAGTTTTTTGAGGCTCCAGCCCCCTATGTGGTAAGGTTGAGCAAAGTCGGCGTTCTTGGGGTCGATTTCATATATTTCGACCTTCCTGAACAAGAATATGCCATTACTTTTGAAATCCGATAACTAGAACTGCCCCAAATTTCAAATTAAAAACCCCGCTATTTACCAATATTTATGAAAAATATCCGAAAAACACAATTTTTGGTCCCTACACCTCACACAACGGTCAGGAACGAATTTCTAATGCGATATTCGGATAGTAGAGGTCAAACCCGATCTATAGTCTCACATCCGAGCTTCACACGTCTTCAAGGGGAGGAGTAGGGGGTGCCACAATATTCTCAATTTTGATGATTTTTAGAGTTTTTCACTGTTTTTTTGAATATTTTGGTCCCTGTACGTCATGTACAGGATTTTGAACCATTGCGAATCGCAGATATGTCAAGTAGACACTTCGCCTCGTAAAGCTTGGTATTTGTGAGTGCGCCCAGATTCGCGTTTGAGGAGGCAGGGGGTTCAAAATTTCATTAAATTTGTAGGTTTTTTGCATAACTCATGCACTGTCTGTGCTGACATACACCTTTTGAAATATTTGAAACCTTACGTTCGATATGATGTTCAACTTTCAATACCGAATGAATCACATTGTAATCAAAACACTCACCCCTCTTCCGGAGGAGGGGTATGAGAGGGTGAGTAGTCCCAAGGATTTAAATTTTTCTATAATAATTATTTTCAGCGATTTCGTATTTCTGTTTCATTTCATTGATTGTTGAAATATGAACCGATGGTAATTCAAAGGGGTAGCTTTTACGGATCCCTTTGTATTCACTTGTGTTCTAAAGGAGGGGATGGAGTGGGATAAAAACAATATATATTATTTTAGGTCGTAGGACATGAATTCTACTCAACCTCTAATACCCCCTCTTCCGGAAGAGGGGTGAGTGTTTTGATTACAATGTGATTCATTCGATATAGAAAGTTGAACATCATGTCGAACGTAAGGTTTCAAATATTTCAAAAGGTGTATGTCAGCACAGACAGTGCATGAGTTATGCAAAAAACCTACAAATTTAATGAAATTTTGAACCCCCTGCCTAAAAATTGTGTTTTTCGGATATTTTTCATAAATATTGGTAAATAGCGGGGTTTTTAATTTGAAATTTGGGGCAGTTCTAGTTATCGGATTTCAAAAGTAATGGCATATTCTTGTTCAGGAAGGTCGAAATATATGAAATCGACCCCAAGAACGCCGACTTTGCTCACCTTACCACATAGGGGGCTGGAGCCTCAAAAAACTACCCCTCACGCACCCCCTATGGTAAATTTTGAATGACTCCCCTTCTCTAAAATTTCTATTTGGTCAAGAACATAAAATGTTCTAAATTTTATACAGAATATTTGTTGTTTTTGTTATTATAAAATTTGCCGTAAGTCGTACCGTTTCGGAATTGAAAGGAGAATATTGATTTTGAGGAGGTGGGGGTTTAACCCACGCGTCCTCAAGGGGCTCGGACATTTTGAGATGCTGCTTGGAGAAGTGTCCGGTGTCAATTCATTCGAGAAAAAGACTTGGACACGAATTTTTACCCAACTTTGCCATTTTCTTGCCTTTTTTGAAAAGTACGCGCAACTTGACGCGCGTGTATCTCGCAAACGCCGCGACTTCGCGCGTCCATAATAGAAGTAAAATGTTCTAAATTTTATGGAGAACATTTTTTGTCATGGTCATTTTGCCCCTAAGTCGTACCGTTTTGGAGTTAGAGGGGAAAATGTTGATTTTGAGGGGGTAGGTCAATGAAAATGGGCGCCATTTTGTTATTGGGGCCAGTTTTTTTTTTGAGGACAACCGCTAAAAATGTTCCCTAGGACCTCCCCTTCAAGAAAAAATAGGTCCCGGCGGATCGGCGGGGGGGGGGGGTGAAGTACCCCTCTATGCTGGCCCCTGGTCTAATAACGTTTCTGTAAAGTTTTCATAACGTTTCTTCAACGGTTCCATAACGTTTCTTTAACGGTTCCATGCCGGTTCTGTAACGTTTCCACAACATTTTCATAACGTTTCTGTGCAATGCAAAAGTTTTCATAACGTTTCTGTGAAGTTATCATAACGTTTCTGTAACGTTTTCATAATGTTACTGTAACGGTTCCATGCCGGTTCTGTAACGTTTCTTCAACGTTCGTATAATGTTTTCACATTTCCATAACGTTTCTGTAACGTTTCCATAACGTTCTGTAACGTTTCTGTAACGTCTTCATAATCATAACATTTCTGTTACGTTTTCATAACGTTTTCGTAATGTTTCTGTATCCCGTACCGTTTCTATAATGTTTTGTTATTGTTTCATATTGTTTGAGAAAAATACTTTGTTAAATAGAGGAAATTGCATTCAATTTTCGAAATTTTGAAGAAAACGCTTATTTATTTAAAAAAAAAATTGTAGGTAGGTATGTTAGTACAGTCGCATTATGTACGTAAAAAAAGGAGTTCCGCTCGAAAGGAATGTTAAAAGCAATTTGATGATTGATCTTTAATCTAGACTGTATAATGAACAAATTTAGCTTGGGTGCCATTTTTTTAACCCCCTCCCCGCCCGAGGATCCACCCCCCTATTCTTAAAATCGTTCTAACTCCGAATGATTTCATCCGATTTCGATTTTTTTCGACTCTAATGATAGTTAAAAGGGTTCTGCACATTTTTTGTTATTACAAAAATTTTTAAAAACCCATAACCGGATCGTCAAATTTTCAAAAACAGTCATAAATTATGTTCAAATTTTCATTTTTTGCCATTTTCATCAAAAATAAACGAAATACAATGAAACTTGTTATAATAAAAGTTGTTTAGAATGGTAAAATGAGTGCGTATATGTAAGGTGTTTTTTCAAAAACTGCTCCCCTCCCCTCAGGGTCCACCCCCTTTTCAAAAATCCTTGTAACTCTGGCACATCTATTCCAAATTTTGGCCGAAAGGGGTTCACGCATTTTTTGTTATTATTAAAATTTCGAAAACTGATCTTCCGAGTTGTCAACTTTCAAATAACGGTCAAAAACGTTTTTCGCAATTTTCATTATAGGCGGGGGGGGGGAGGAGGAGGACGTTTTGGGAGATGATGAAATTGATTTTTTAGAGAGTGCACAGAGAATCCGTCTTGTATAGCTGAATATGAAATCTCAATTTCAGTCAGCCTTTATCGCCCAAAAAAATTGGAGATTCTAGAAAATAAATTATTTCAAATGATTTCTCGACAAAAGTACTTCCTAAAAAAATTACGACCGACGAGATTTTTTTTTGTAATATTTATTTACCTATGGATCATAATTCTACCCAACTCTGAGCATTTATTTTTTGATTTTTGGTAACGATAAAAAAAGTTCAAATTTCAACCCTACTACCTACTACAGTAAAATCAGGCACTTCCCAAAAATGAAGTTTCGACGTTCTTGGAATCTATACAGTACACTTTTTTTTTTTAGTAAAGAAACAAAAAGAATGGTAAAATATGAGAAAAGTGATGAAAATGTGTTATTTGGCCTTGAAAAGTTGAACTTTTGAGATAGTTTTCTTTGTAATTGAATGGAGGGCTTTAGGGAAATTTCAACTTTATCCAAAAAATTTCGTCGATCCATTCAAAATGAGTACAGTAAACCAATTCAACGCAAAAGCATGAGAATTGAAACGTCCAAAAATCCATCGGTTAAATTACAAAGAAAGCTTTTCTGAACATAATAAAATGAATAAATAGAAAATCGACAAGGTAGTATTGAAAGAAATGGGACAAAAAATGAAAAAAAAAAATTTCAGGATACAAACTTTTAAATGAGGAAATTTCAATTTGGAAAAAAGACATTTTTATCACTTTTCCCATTATTTTGTTTTACTGTATCCCAATGATAAGTGTTTAGGTACCGAGAAAACTTCGTTTTTGGGCAGTATCTAATATACTGTAGGTAGTAGGTACAGGTAGCTAGGTAGTAGGTACTCAGTGGAGTTGAAATTCAAACTTCTTCTATTGTTCCCAGAAATCAAAAAATAAATGCTCAGATTTGATTAGAATTTGACCTAAAAATAAATCGTCGTCGTCGGGGGTCGCGTCCCCTTACAGGGGGCTGTGTACATTTGTTGCCTGTATTGTCAGCTCTTGAAACGAAAAAAAAAAAATTTTGTCAGTCAGAACTTTTTTAGGAAGTACTTTTGTCGAGAAATCATTTGAAATAATTTATTTTCTAGAATCTCCAATTTTTTTGGGCGATAAAGGCTGACTGAAATTGAGATTTCATATTCAGCTATACAAGACGGATTCTCTGTGCACTCTCTAAAAAATCAATTTCATCATCTCCCAAAACCTCCTCCCCCCCCCCACCTATAATGAAAATTGCGAAAAACGTTTTTGATCGTTATTTGAAAGTTGACAACTCGGAAGATCAGTTTTCGAAATTTTAATAATAACAAAAAATGCGTGAACCCCTTTCGGCCAAAATTTGGAATAGATGTGCCAGAGTTACAAGGATTTTTGAAAAGGGGGTGGACCCTGAGGGGAGGGGAGCAGTTTTTGAAAAAACACCTTACATATACGCACTCATTTTACCATTCTAAACAACTTTTATTATAACAAGTTTCATTGTATTTCGTTTATTTTTGATGAAAATGGCAAAAAATGAAAATTTGAACATAATTTATGACTGTTTTTGGAAATTTGACGATCCGGTTATGGGTTTTTCAAAATTTTTGTAATAACAAAAAATGTGCAGAACCCTTTTAACTATCATTAGAGTCGAAAAAAATCGAAATCGGATGAAATCATTCGGAGTTAGAACGATTTTAAGAATAGGGGGGTGGATCCTCGGGAGGGGAGGGGGTTAAAAAAATGGCACCCAAGCTAAATTTGTTCATTATACAGTCTAGATTAAGGATCAATCATCAAATTGCTTTTAACATTCCTTTCGAGCGGAACTCCTTTTTTTACGTACATAATGCGACTGTACTAACATACCTACCTACAATTTTTTTTTTAAATAAATAAGCGTTTTCTTCAAAATTTCGAAAATTGAATGCAATTTCCTCTATTTAACAAAGTATTTTTCTCAAACAATATGAAACAATAACAAAACATTATAGAAACGGTACGGGATACAGAAACATTACGAAAACGTTATGAAAACGTAACAGAAATGTTATGATTATGAAGACGTTACAGAAACGTTACAGAACGTTATGGAAACGTTACAGAAACGTTATGGAAATGTGAAAACATTATACGAACGTTGAAGAAACGTTACAGAACCGGCATGGAACCGTTACAGTAACATTATGAAAACGTTACAGAAACGTTATGATAACTTCACAGAAACGTTATGAAAACTTTTGCATTGCACAGAAACGTTATGAAAATGTTGTGGAAACGTTACAGAACCGGCATGGAACCGTTAAAGAAACGTTATGGAACCGTTGAAGAAACGTTATGAAAACTTTACAGAAACGTTATTAGACCAGGGGCCAGCATAGAGGGGTACTTCACCCCCCCCCCGCCGATCCTCCGGGACATATTTTTTCTTGAAGGGGAGGTCCTAGGGAACATTTTTAGCGGTTGTCCTCAAAAAAAAAACTGGCCCCAATAACAAAATGGCGCCCATTTTCATTGACCTACCCCCTCAAAATCAACATTTTCCCCTCTAACTCCAAAACGGTACGACTTAGGGGCAAAATGACCATGACAAAAAATGTTCTCCATAAAATTTAGAACATTTTACTTCTATTATGGACGCGCGAAGTCGCGGCGTTTGCGAGATACACGCGCGTCAAGTTGCGCGTACTTTTCAAAAAAGGCAAGAAAATGGCAAAGTTGGGTAAAAATTCGTGTCCAAGTCTTTTTCTCGAATGAATTGACACCGGACACTTCTCCAAGCAGCATCTCAAAATGTCCGAGCCCCTTGAGGACGCGTGGGTTAAACCCCCACCTCCTCAAAATCAATATTCTCCTTTCAATTCCGAAACGGTACGACTTACGGCAAATTTTATAATAACAAAAACAACAAATATTCTGTATAAAATTTAGAACATTTTATGTTCTTGACCAAATAGAAATTTTAGAGAAGGGGAGTCATTCAAAATTTACCATAGGGGGTGCGTGAGGGGTAGTTTTTTGAGGCTCCAGCCCCCTATGTGGTAAGGTTGAGCAAAGTCGGCGTTCTTGGGGTCGATTTCATATATTTCGACCTTCCTGAACAAGAATATGCCATTACTTTTGAAATCCGATAACTAGAACTGCCCCAAATTTCAAATTAAAAACCCCGCTATTTACCAATATTTATGAAAAATATCCGAAAAACACAATTTTTAGGCAGGGGGTTCAAAATTTCATTAAATTTGTAGGTTTTTTGCATAACTCATGCACTGTCTGTGCTGACATACACCTTTTGAAATATTTGAAACCTTACGTTCGACATGATGTTCAACTTTCTATATCGAATGAATCACATTGTAATCAAAACACTCACCCCTCTTCCGGAAGAGGGGGTATTAGAGGTTGAGTAGAATTCATGTCCTACGACCTAAAATAATATATATTGTTTTTATCCCACTCCATCCCCTCCTTTAGAACACAAGTGAATACAAAGGGATCCGTAAAAGCTACCCCTTTGAATTACCATCGGTTCATATTTCAACAATCAATGAAATGAAACAGAAATACGAAATCGCTGAAAATAATTATTATAGAAAAATTTAAATCCTTGGGACTACTCACCCTCTCATACCCCTCCTCCGGAAGAGGGGTGAGTGTTTTGATTACAATGTGATTCATTCGGTATTGAAAGTTGAACATCATATCGAACGTAAGGTTTCAAATATTTCAAAAGGTGTATGTCAGCACAGACAGTGCATGAGTTATGCAAAAAACCTACAAATTTAATGAAATTTTGAACCCCCTGCCTCCTCAAACGCGAATCTGGGCGCACTCACAAATACCAAGCTTTACGAGGCGAAGTGTCTACTTGACATATCTGCGATTCGCAATGGTTCAAAATCCTGTACATGACGTACAGGGACCAAAATATTCAAAAAAAACAGTGAAAAACTCTAAAAATCATCAAAATTGAGAATATTGTGGCACCCCCTACTCCTCCCCTTGAAGACGTGTGAAGCTCGGATGTGAGACTATAGATCGGGTTTGACCTCTACTATCCGAATATCGCATTAGAAATTCGTTCCTGACCGTTGTGTGAGGTGTAGGGACCAAAAATTGTGTTTTTCGGATATTTTTCATAAATATTGGTAAATAGCGGGGTTTTTAATTTGAAATTTGGGGCAGTTCTAGTTATCGGATTTCAAAAGTAATGGCATATTCTTGTTCAGGAAGGTCGAAATATATGAAATCGACCCCAAGAACGCCGACTTTGCTCAACCTTACCACATAGGGGGCTGGAGCCTCAAAAAACTACCCCTCACGCACCCCCTATGGTAAATTTTGAATGACTCCCCTTCTCTAAAATTTCTATTTGGTCAAGAACATAAAATGTTCTAAATTTTATACAGAATATTTGTTGTTTTTGTTATTATAAAATTTGCCGTAAGTCGTACCGTTTCGGAATTGAAAGGAGAATATTGATTTTGAGGAGGTGGGGGTTTAACCCACGCGTCCTCAAGGGGCTCGGACATTTTGAGATGCTGCTTGGAGAAGTGTCCGGTGTCAATTCATTCGAGAAAAAGACTTGGACACGAATTTTTACCCAACTTTGCCATTTTCTTGCCTTTTTTGAAAAGTACGCGCAACTTGACGCGCGTGTATCTCGCAAACGCCGCGACTTCGCGCGTCCATAATAGAAGTAAAATGTTCTAAATTTTATGGAGAACATTTTTTGTCATGGTCATTTTGCCCCTAAGTCGTACCGTTTTGGAGTTAGAGGGGAAAATGTTGATTTTGAGGGGGTAGGTCAATGAAAATGGGCGCCATTTTGTTATTGGGGCCAGTTTTTTTTTTGAGGACAACCGCTAAAAATGTTCCCTAGGACCTCCCCTTCAAGAAAAAATATGTCCCGGAGGATCGGCGGGGGGGGGGGGTGAAGTACCCCTCTATGCTGGCCCCTGGTCTAATAACGTTTCTGTAAAGTTTTCATAACGTTTCTTCAACGGTTCCATAACGTTTCTTTAACGGTTCCATGCCGGTTCTGTAACGTTTCCACAACATTTTCATAACGTTTCTGTGCAATGCAAAAGTTTTCATAACGTTTCTGTGAAGTTATCATAACGTTTCTGTAACGTTTTCATAATGTTACTGTAACGGTTCCATGCCGGTTCTGTAACGTTTCTTCAACGTTCGTATAATGTTTTCACATTTCCATAACGTTTCTGTAACGTTTCCATAACGTTCTGTAACGTTTCTGTAACGTCTTCATAATCATAACATTTCTGTTACGTTTTCATAACGTTTTCGTAATGTTTCTGTATCCCGTACCGTTTCTATAATGTTTTGTTATTGTTTCATATTGTTTGAGAAAAATACTTTGTTAAATAGAGGAAATTGCATTCAATTTTCGAAATTTTGAAGAAAACGCTTATTTATTTAAAAAAAAAATTGTAGGTAGGTATGTTAGTACAGTCGCATTATGTACGTAAAAAAAGGAGTTCCGCTCGAAAGGAATGTTAAAAGCAATTTGATGATTGATCCTTAATCTAGACTGTATAATGAACAAATTTAGCTTGGGTGCCATTTTTTTAACCCCTCCCCTCCCGAGGATCCACCCCCCTATTCTTAAAATCGTTCTAACTCCGAATGATTTCATCCGATTTCGATTTTTTTCGACTCTAATGATAGTTAAAAGGGTTCTGCACATTTTTTGTTATTACAAAAATTTTGAAAAACCCATAACCGGATCGTCAAATTTCCAAAAACAGTCATAAATTATGTTCAAATTTTCATTTTTTGCCATTTTCATCAAAAATAAACGAAATACAATGAAACTTGTTATAATAAAAGTTGTTTAGAATGGTAAAATGAGTGCGTATATGTAAGGTGTTTTTTCAAAAACTGCTCCCCTCCCCTCAGGGTCCACCCCCTTTTCAAAAATCCTTGTAACTCTGGCACATCTATTCCAAATTTTGGCCGAAAGGGGTTCACGCATTTTTTGTTATTATTAAAATTTCGAAAACTGATCTTCCGAGTTGTCAACTTTCAAATAACGATCAAAAACGTTTTTCGCAATTTTCATTATAGGTGGGGGGGGGGAGGAGGTTTTGGGAGATGATGAAATTGATTTTTTAGAGAGTGCACAGAGAATCCGTCTTGTATAGCTGAATATGAAATCTCAATTTCAGTCAGCCTTTATCGCCCAAAAAAATTGGAGATTCTAGAAAATAAATTATTTCAAATGATTTCTCGACAAAAGTACTTCCTAAAAAAATTACGACTGACAGCGAGATTTTTTTTTGTAATATTTATTTACCTATGGATCATAATTCTACCCAACTCTGAGCATTTATTTTTTGATTTTTGGTAACGATGAAAAAAGTTCAAATTTCAACCCTACTACCTACTACAGTAAAATCAGGCACTTCCCAAAAATGAAGTTTCGACGTTCTTGGAATCTATACAGTACACTTTTTTTTTTTAGTAAAGAAACAAAAAGAATGGTAAAATATGAGAAAAGTGATGAAAATGTGTTATTTGGCCTTGAAAAGTTGAACTTTTGAGATAGTTTTCTTTGTAATTGAATGGAGGGCTTTAGGGAAATTTCAACTTTATCCAAAAAATTTCGTCGATCCATTCAAAATGAGTACAGTAAACCAATTCAACGCAAAAGCATGAGAATTGAAACGTCCAAAAATCCATCGGTTAAATTACAAAGAAAGCTTTTCTGAACATAATAAAATGAATAAATAGAAAATCGACAAGGTAGTATTGAAAGAAATGGGACAAAAAATGAAAAAAAAAAATTTCAGGATACAAACTTTTAAATGAGGAAATTTCAATTTGGAAAAAAGACATTTTTATCACTTTTCCCATTATTTTGTTTTACTGTATCCCAATGATAAGTGTTTAGGTACCGAGAAAACTTCGTTTTTGGGCAGTATCTAATATACTGTAGGTAGTAGGTACAGGTAGCTAGGTAGTAGGTACTCAGTGGAGTTGAAATTCAAACTTCTTCTATTGTTCCCAGAAATCAAAAAATAAATGCTCAGATTTGATTAGAATTTGACCTAAAAATAAATCGTCGTCGTCGGGGTCGCGTCCCCTTACAGGGGGCTGTGTACATTTGTTGCCTGTATTGTCAGCTCTTGAAACGAAAAAAAAAAAATTTTGTCAGTCAGAACTTTTTTAGGAAGTACTTTTGTCGAGAAATCATTTGAAATAATTTATTTTCTAGAATCTCCAATTTTTTTGGGCGATAAAGGCTGACTGAAATTGAGATTTCATATTCAGCTATACAAGACGGATTCTCTGTGCACTCTCTAAAAAATCAATTTCATCATCTCCCAAAACCTCCTCCCCCCCCCCACCTATAATGAAAATTGCGAAAAACGTTTTTGATCGTTATTTGAAAGTTGACAACTCGGAAGATCAGTTTTCGAAATTTTAATAATAACAAAAAATGCGTGAACCCCTTTCGGCCAAAATTTGGAATAGATGTGCCAGAGTTACAAGGATTTTTGAAAAGGGGGTGGACCCTGAGGGGAGGGGAGCAGTTTTTGAAAAAACACCTTACATATACGCACTCATTTTACCATTCTAAACAACTTTTATTATAACAAGTTTCATTGTATTTCGTTTATTTTTGATGAAAATGGCAAAAAATGAAAATTTGAACATAATTTATGACTGTTTTTGGAAATTTGACGATCCGGTTATGGGTTTTTCAAAATTTTTGTAATAACAAAAAATGTGCAGAACCCTTTTAACTATCATTAGAGTCGAAAAAAATCGAAATCGGATGAAATCATTCGGAGTTAGAACGATTTTAAGAATAGGGGGGTGGATCCTCGGGAGGGGAGGGGGTTAAAAAAATGGCACCCAAGCTAAATTTGTTCATTATACAGTCTAGATTAAGGATCAATCATCAAATTGCTTTTAACATTCCGATCGAGCGGAATTCACTATGCGACTGTACTATGTAGTAGGTACTTTAAATGGCCTAAATTTTCCTGAGTTGTATGTATGATTTGTTTGATCCCTCTTGGTTTGAGCACCTGAGCAAATTTTCGATTGGAGTCGGTGATTGTGATGTCATTATGACTCGAATTTTTTAAAGCTGACAATATTTGGTACAAATTAAAAATTGTGAATGACTGAATCCTTCAATATTTTTTTTACATCAACTGATGTTCAAAATTCGTGTTGGTGTTGACATCCTTATAAGTTATAATAATATAATGCCAAAACCTAAATATAATGTAAATATTATTATTTTAAAGAATAATATCGTGATATAAATCTAAACCATAATTGTTATAATTCTCGCACAATGTATTAAATTGTACATACCATTACTGTATATTAGGTAACGAAAAAAAGAAGATGAAAAATCTTGTATTTTAGCTTTTTTGTTGCTATAAAACGCTGTGCCATGATATTAAAATTTTTATTACCTACCTATAAAGCGTACCTACCAAAAATGTTGTTTTTCTCGTACCTATTTTTACCTAAATATGCTGATTGTGTAGTCCGTTGCGCATTAAAATTAGACAAACGATTAAATATATTTCATTTCGCGACTGTTTAAAGAATTCTTCAACTCGAATGAAAGACTAGGACCACGCAGCGCCTCTAATTGATGCCAAGAAACTTACCAAAAAGTAAAATTTCGTTTGAATAACTTCATTGTAGTCTAGAGTAGAATTCACCCTCATGAATTATTCGTTTACGTAACAGAGAAGAGAAACCTAGCTTGCACATTACTGGCATGCCAGTTTCGAGCGTATTTGCTCATTTCGCCGAGCTTTAACCAAATGAAAAACCATAGCGGTGGTATTTTATGATGTAAGAATTAAACTCACCGCCGTAAGGTTTACATTGTATAAAAACTAAATTGTCGCAGGAAACGTAAACTTTTTTTATTTTTTACTTATTCACTCGATAAGAAAATCCAGAATTAAAATTCACTCGTACGAAGGTCTACGGGTTGCCTTTTGCGTGTTCTGCTTGTAACGTCGATGGGTTTACCGAATCGATTATTTTTTATGAATTACATACCCAAGAAGAATTTTTCTTTTTCGCGATATCGTCGAACTTGCCGGGGTCGGTTTTGTTGCCATAAAAATATGACTTTAATGAACGTTCAAGAGAGAGGTTAAATTTATAGCAAATAGTATCGAAAATTGATGATTTTGGAGTGGCTCGGGGGAAGGAAATTTTTCGAGATGAAATTTATCGAGTTTTGAAAATTTAAATTTCATTTAGATAGGTACCTATTTAAATACTGTATTTTCCCATCTTATAATATCTCCTTTCAGCATTTTCATCATCGCAGCGATTAATTCAAAGTCTATTTTGTAAGGTATAAAACATTCTAAATAACGAATCTAATTTACATTCTCATTTCAAAAGCATTCCCAACAATAAAATTTTCCAACTGATTCCAGTTTAAATTCCGGGCGCTTTTTATATTTCGATAGTAAAACGAGTCTTAAAACGTCTGCGGGGTTGAGAAAAATTCAAAAATTAAACTCGCGAGTCTTTGTTTCTATAATCTTTTTTTCTGTATTTTGTATTCCGACCATTAAAAAAATTACAACAAAGCCTCGCCAACTGGAAACACGGCGAGTACATTTAAATAAAATAAAATTTTCAATTAAAAAATACCTCCAGTTGTAAAAATACCCACAAAAGTAGTTCTTTTTACTATTTCGCGGAATAATTACGCGGAATTTCGTATACTGCGATTTCGAACCTTTTCTCATAATTCTGCAGAAACCCTTCCAGCCAGGTGTTTTTTCTACGGTCTCGGCGAATAAAATAAATAAGAAGCGTTGGCCGGAGCGAAATAAATTGCAAATTGTGTCGGCTGTAAAATAAATACGCTGACAAATTAAACTGGCTAACCACATGGTGAACTCGAATGCTTCTGGTATCGGGCAATTTCACCTTTATAAATTTTCAAATTGCTCAAACGACCAGATGAAAATTACTCGGATGTGTAATTAAATAAAAAGATACATTTCGTTGTTTGATGAAGAAAACAAGTAGGTACCTACCTAACGAGATGGTCTTTTAATCTCAAAACCGACCTAGAGATATAAAGCACAAGGATAAAAATAATGGGTAAATTGGAAAGTAGGTAATTAGGTATTATATTTATCGTTTTCTCGCAACTTTCCAGCCCCGTGTGCTAAAAATTACACTCGAAAAGCTTTCGAGAGTCGAGAATGGTGTGTTTTAATTCAATAAAAAAGAACGTAACGTCATGGCGAGAGGTGAACGTACCAAAACAGTTGTAATTTTACATGCTGAAGAAGATTTTTACTCTAGAAGGACTCGTGTGTGTAGTGTGCGAAGGTTGTTATGAATTTTTAATACCATTGAATATGGCTAGGTAGATACGTTGTAGTAAAAAGCAAGAATAAAAAAATCATATTTCATAGAAAAAAAAGCAGCTATCATTTTCCATTGCTCGCAGTACTTCTCAAACGCTGCCGAGAGAAAAGCGTAAATTAAAATGCAACTCGAAAGCACCATGTAGGATCTCGATTATTTTGTAAATTCCTCGTTAGCGAGTTCATTCAACTAAAAAGTGTAGAATTTAGTGACTGCGTAAACACGCCGAGTAAGATTACCGAAGAGATTTTCCTAATACTAAAAATAAACACAGGTTTGCTGCAGAAATAATCATATCGCACGTACTCGTTCGATTTTAGGAACCACTGTTTTAACTCGACAAAATTATCCGCATATACTTATAGTTCCGAGTGAGTATTGATCGCAAACTAAATTTATTCTCTTACACTCGCATAGTTTTTTGTACTTATATCGAGGTGGAATAAAAATGCTATCTTATAGCTTATTTAAAACACGAATAAATATTTAAATGGTTGAATTTCGATCATTCGTAGAATACAAATAGCCCATGTTAAGATTATTAGGAATAGTAAACGCGTTTAGAAGTTCAGTATTTTTAATTCTTTTCATGTTTCTGAAGTCATTTTTCATCATATTATTTATAATTATCATTTTTTTATTCGAAATGATTTTCAATTGAAAATTTATTTCCACAACTTCAAATATTTAGACGAATTTACCCCAGAAAAAAAGAAAAAAGAGAAGAGAAAAATGGCGAACTACAAAACCACTTTAGATAGGTCAAAAACATATCAGCGTAACGTTGTTTTCATTTTAGGTACCTTTTTTCTCGCTTCACCTCCTTCAACCGCAACAACGAAAAATAGAAAAAAAAGAGTAACGAAATTAAAATGTTTTGCTGAAGATTACAAAAACATTGTTTGGAATTCGGCAAGCTTGAAAGGTATTCCTGGTTGGTAATCTGTTCAGTCGTTTAGAAAAGGATTCAAAGGAATGTAATAAATTTTAATATTAAATGGATATTTTCACAAAAGAATTTAATTTATCATCTTTCCAAGAACTTTTATTGTAATAAAATAAAATTAGGTACAATTTAGAGTTTCGAGGAAATATCACCGAAGGGCAGTGCAACTGCCAGTATATCTACAAAGGCTCGAATCTTACGTTAGGATTTTTTTCAAGTTTTAAAAATAAAAACACGAATGAAACAATGAGAAGTAAATAATTTACGTAGATTGTATACTTATAAGATACTAACACAATTATCGAAATTAATCTACTATTAACAAAAGGAGGTTGTTCATACTTCGTACAATGAAAAAAATAATATACACGATTATTTAAGAGAAAGATCCAATTCAGGTAGTTCTTTACTGAGTGCTGGGTAAATAGCGGTATTACCTTGAGCTGTAGCACTAGCCTTGTATCTGTTATCTTCTAAAATAATACTTCTAGGATTTAATCCATCGGTAACAACGAACAAATAACGATAATCGTAATTTCCTTTCTCATTCTCGAACATCTCCAAATGCACGGTACCGCTTTCACGATTACCTTTGATGTAGAATTTCATTCTTAACAAATTTAAGCCATCTTTTTGATACGAAATGTGGGCGATGTGCTGTCTCCGGCCACGACGTGTTTCTTCGCCGAATCCTTTAATTTGATCACCCATTACGTTCTGTATCCTGGGATCTTTTGATACGTAATCGAAAGCTTTGGCGTAGACTTTATTCGGACTTTTGCTCGAGAATAGTTCGTAACAGATGGCGAATATGACTGAAAGCCCGATACTAAATCCGACCAGAACGAATCCTAGGTAAGAGACGGTTTTAGTAGTTTCTTTGATATTTTCTATTACCGTGGTTTGGACTGCTTTTCCATCGCTGGTTACGTTCTCGACTAGTTGGTTTCCAGGTTTCTTCGACGTAGATGAGTAGGATCGGCGGATCAGCACGAAGATATTGGTGTTTTTGGTCTCCGGTGAAGCTGGAGCTGGTAGACGATGAGATCTGATGCCGACGGTGGTGTTGAGCTGATGCAAAGCGAGTTGTTTCCGCGGTAGGAATAGACTTCGGTTGAGGATACGCATTTTCGTAATAGTTTACAGACTAGATGAATTAACAATGGATGACTGAGTTGTGCTTACTGAATGATTCATTTCCTTGGTTTAATGCCGTAATAAAAAAAACATGTAAGTACAAAATAATTAATGATAAAAATAAAGTGCCTGAGATAAGAATAATTTTGCATAGATACGATATTGGTAGAGATGGAATTTCTGGGAGTTTATATCAGTGTGGAAAATAATCTGTAGAGTCGCTGTATACGAACGTTTAACTTTTCCAATTTTTTCGTTTTTTAATTTTTTTTTTAAATACGAAATAGTTGCTTAGTGTTTCAAAAACGGAAAATTTTAGAGTTTCGCTTTTGCTCTTTTCGTTTTTAATAAAATTAAAACAATTTTTTTGGTCTTTGAATTTTTTTTTGAAAGTTAAAATATGAATATCGAAAAGTAAGTAAGAATAACGATAAAAACTGATAAGTCGAAACATTTATGAAAAGAGCAAGAAAATGGGCAAAATGTTGTTTTTTTCTTTTTTAATGAATTTCTTCATAAACTGAAAATAAAATAATAAAAAATGAACTATTATTTTATTTTATCAAATTCAAATCACTATCCCATGAAACGAAAAACATAAAGACAGTTTCAGTTTTCATTTTTATGTTTCTCCTTTCTCTATGAAATCTAAGTGTTTTTTTTAAAGATTGAGAAACCTAATTATTCAAGATTTCGCCATCATAAACTGGATTTTATCTACTTTTCACTTGATTTTTAAAATCTTGAGCTTTTTGTACCCTAAATATTTCATTTTAAAAATTTATACTTACCCCATCATCACACCACAGGTCTGTATGGATTGAAAAATCAATTTAAATCATCTTTTCGCTACCAAAATGTTGAAAAAAATTAGAAACGAAAAAAACAAACAAAAAGAAAATGTTTTTCAGTGTTGAAATTTAAGCTCCAATCCAAAACTACCCCAAAGAAGCCATCGATCTGAAGTTTGTCCCATTTTGTTCAATTTTTTTCGAAAATAATTTTAAGTGATAGCGATTAGCGAATGAGGTTTTCTCATTAGAGAAAGTGTAAAAAATTCCATCTTCTTCAGTTTTTCTTTTCAGAACGATTATTTCAGTGAAAATAAAAAAAATTATAAAAAATCCCGAGTTGAATGATTGCGATGACGAAAAAATGAATGGTGGACGATTTGATAAAAATTCAAATTAAAACAAATTTGATATAAAAACTGGTGAAGTAAGTATCTACTTGTAAGTACTTAATGTAAGTACTTAATGTAAGTAATTTTCGCTGAGAGATCATTACTAAATTGCTATTGATTGAAAAATGCATTCGTTGTTGTAATGAGACTGAAAATAAATGTATCTTATGGTTTCAGAATTGTAAGTCACCGATTCTAATTTTTTTTTATTAGATTCTGTTCATGCTAAATCCAGGTTCAAAAGAAGAAAAATAACTCGACGAAAAAAAAACTCGATTTCTTGTTACACCTAGGTATTTTTATAATTTTTGTAATATGTACTGATGTGATTGCAATTCAAATTTAAAGCGATTTCCATGTCTTAATTAATAAATTCAGATGTTACCTTATCTACCCATATTGCATTTCGTGTTCGTATCAATTTTTTACGAAACTTTCATACCTACCTACAAATTATATTGTGATAAGCAATAAAATCAACATAATTATGTACAATTTTCCAGATTTCATTTCTTCATTTTTTTATCATTTCGTTTCAATCTTTCGAATTCTGAATAAGTATGATTCATTTTGGAGATCGACTGCGCGAAGGTTTAGTTTGAATTTTAAAGTTGAAGTTTTGAGCTTATGTTTATAGAACAAAAGTTTTGGCTTCAGGTTTCACCTTATACCTACCTTATACTCAAGTTTTAAAAAAATAGAACTTTCGTTTTTCAAGTCTCAGATTTTTGGAAACCAGTTTTCTAAATTCTAATCTGATCTCGACAGCAACCAAACCTAAAAATTTTGGAAAAAATTGTACATACCTACATACGCTGGAAATCATTATTTTAAGGTTGAAAGAAATTGAAGCGTTCGTTTAAATTTAAAAAACAATCGAAGTCCGAGTTTGAGAAAAACAATTTTACCTACTGGATTTATTTTGAAAAAATGTTTCGTTTCAACTTTTGAGAACCAGAAGGAATATTCATTTTCGATTGATATCTCCCTCAAATATCGATCTATATCGATATTGAAAAAAGAGAAATATCAACACCACTTTTTAAATAAAAAAATACAAATATTTTAATTGGTAAAATAATAAACATCAGAATCCAATCTAAAATTTATTCAAGTATAAAAGTGCATGTAGTAAAAAAAAATTATTTTCATGTACTTGACATAAATATGAATTTGGACCTGAAATTTATCTAAAAATTGAAAGGATCAAAAATTCGAGAATCGAGATAAGTAGACGAAGAAACATTATACATGCATTTTGCATTTTACATTCAAGAATTAAGTTACTTACAACAGTAGGAAATTAATATTTTAATATTTTCAATTTTTTTAAATCATCAAAAATCTTTAAATCATTGTTCTTCCACGACATATACTTAAACTCCATTTTACCAATTTGAAAAAAGAAGAGAGAAAATTGAAAAATTGAAAAAAAATTGAAAAAATAAAGACGATATTTAATAATGTACTCGACGAGAGAAGAAAAATGGCGTATTCAAATCAAAATTTTTCTACCTCCCTCCATTTTCTCTCCGACCTCCCTATGAAATTGGTAAAATGAATGAAGTTGGGAGAGAAAAAGAAAATGGAGGGAGGTAGAAAAAATTTAAATACGCCATTTTTAGGGGTTTTGCGCGATGCGCGAAAAACCCTATTGCGAACGTTTTTTCTTCTATTTCTTCTATTTCTTCTTCTGCTTCTTTTTTCTCAATTTGTAGCCAATCAGCGACCAGTATTCTGAAACGGCCAATTAGCTAGCCGCATTTCTATGAGCTAGATGTGGTATTAAATTAATATGAAAATGCAACTGATTACGATTTTTTTTTTATGATGGCGTTGAATTTTCAAATTTGTTTCATGATTTTGTAATATTTAAGCATCTTTGCCTATGAAATTACAAAGTTTCGGTGATGAGCTTTACTATTTTCGGTAAAAAAAATGATAATTGCCCAACAAGCTTTGAAAGAATAATGAATATTTTTTTTAATTTTTTAAAAAAATTGATTAAAATGCAAAAACCCTGTTCGTGATCGGCTACTGCCGATCCGCCTTGTTCTTCTCTCGTCAAGTACATTAAAACATCGTCTTCATTTTTTTTTTCAATTTTTTTCAGGTAAAATGGAGGGGACGAGAGAGAAAATTGAGGAAGGTAGAAAAATTTTGAATACCTCATTTTTCTTCTCACGTTGAGTAGTGAGTACATTAAAAATTAAATAGGTATCGTCTTCATTTTTTCAATTTTTTTTTAAATTTGCTCCCCTCCCTTTTGAAATTGGTAAAATGTGGTATGGTGTGGTGGGAGAGAAAAAGAAAATGAAGGGTTCGGGGGTTGGTGGGAAAATTTTATTACCGTAAGTAATTTAATTTCATTTTGTTCAGTTTTTCCTTTTTCAAGTACAATCAGAATCGTGTTTCATCCAGTGATGTAAGAGCCGGGAGCGAGCCGGAGCGGGAGCCTAAAAGAGCCGTACTTTTTGAGAGAGCGAGAGCGGAGCGAAGAGCTAAAAATTTAAAATCTTGGAACTAACGAGAGCGCTCCCATAAAAAATTCCACGACACTCATTTGAAGAGCGTTACCAAAGAGTGCGCTTGAATCTGAGAAGAGCCGGAGCGGAGCCAGAGCCAGAAAATTCCTTCGGCTCTCGCTCTTTTTCAAATTTTTTTGGTGCCACTTTCTGTATTGTACAGCGCTACCCTCAGACTCCAATTTCATGTTATTTTCTGTGTGCTCGTGAAAATGATGAAATAAAATGTAAAAATTTCGTCAACAAATGAAGTAGAAAATGGTTGCAAGGAAAACCATGTTATGATTAATTGGGAAAAAAGTGTAAAATAATATGTTATATGCCCATTTTAATGTGATTTAATCAATAGGTAATAGTTAGCATTAAATACCTCTGGTTTTTACGACTTTGTGACATGGATAATTGGTGTTCATCTCAAAAACTTGCAAAAAAATTTTCAATTTTGAAGAGTCAGGAGCGAGAGCCGGAGCGGGAGCGAGAGTGAAGAAATTCAAAGAGCGAGCCAAGAGCCAAGAGCGAGAATCGTTTTTAAAATTGAAGAGTTGAAGAACGATAATTTTGATGATCAAAATTTTTAAAAGAGCGAATGAAGAGCCGGAGCCTAAAATAATGAAGAGCCTCGTGCGGGAGCGAGAGCGGGAGCCCTCAAATCGGGGCTCTTACATCACTGGTTTCATCCTGTATTAATTATTATTTATTAAATTTTTTTTTTTTTTTTTTGTTTTCATCTCATATTTTTTATCTGTGTACAGCGCCACCTATGCGGAAAAGGTGGGATCTAACATGCGCTTGCGAATTGTCGACTGTCGAGTCCTAAGTTATACATCTGTGCCATATCTGGTTCCACAGTGCTTTGTGACAGGCCGAACCGCCGAATGCGAGAAACGTATGTAACTTTTGCCTTTGTTTTGCTTTCTGTAATGTGTAATTATTCTCAATTAATTCATTAAATTCGTCGCCATTTCCGCGCTTCGGGCTGTATTCGGAAGTAGACGCGATAGTTGACAGATTCGTCATTATATTTTCGCTTGAACTGAACTACAAAGTTTCGAGACCGAGTGCAACTCGTAAATCACGTGCGAGCGTGTGATGTGTTATTTCTTCTTATTCTTGTTCGTCGTTATATTGCAACCTGGTAAATATATATTTATTTCTAAATAGTTTAATTCCTAACATACTACATACAGTTATCTGTATACTGTTCAGTGGAAGTCATCATTTGATTTTCATTCCAGATAATCACCACTTGTTGCGTACACGTTCTACGCCGCAACTTAATGCTTTGGATTTGATCAACGACGTCGTAATCGATCCGAACGGAACCTTCAAGTATCTATCCATAAAGGTAATATATTTTGATATCGTGGGTGAAATCTACCCTTATATATTTGTATATTGTATATTTCGCCTGTGGATTGAGAACATCAAACACGTGATATTGTTCATCGAATTTTGTACCCTTTTTATTCGTGGTTGCTTTGTTCAAGGATTACTATATTAATACGTCAAGTCATTTTCATCCCTCAACTTTCGAAGCTTCGCTAAACTATGATTTCGAATTGAAACCCCTCCTGCAATCGTATTTTTCATTTCAACGTTACACTAATCAATCGTTCGAATTGATAGTCTATCTTAATTATATCAATTCTAATTTCAGCTACTGATTTCCTCTCAAATGTAAAATTGAATCGTAAATAAACAAAATTATCCCACTAATGAAACTTATCTAATTTCAGGTCGTCTATCTTGCAGATAATTTAACCGAGAAAGTCGTTATCAGAGGATCATCACGTAACCAGTATCACGGTGAGTCACGTTTTTGCTCTAGCGCATGCTTGGTTCGGTTTCGGTTTTCGGTGTTAGGTATAATTAAGATCCACATTATTCAAAAAAAAAAAACGTAACAACTGCTTTATTTCTCAAACAAGTTTATTAATATGAAAAAATTCTCCGATTGTTTTACGATTACTGAAAACACTAACGAAAATTGACGACAAATTACAAAGAAAGGGGGATAGGGGGGCAATACACATAGAAATGGGTCGCTATATACGTACGTATAGTATACAAAGGTACCTTTAAATTGATTATGATTGATAATCTACTTCTAGAACATAAATATTACCTTAAAATCTATCTACACATCGAAGAGAAAGATAGAAAGTCGATCGACGAATTTTTTTGTCCAAATATTTACAATAACGCTGGGTTTAAGGATATGTGTTAATTAATCGTCTTAATAATATAACGCGTAGCCATTACAGTAAAGAATGGGGATTGTTTCGAGTTCGAGGTAACGTTGAGCTTGCCGATTTAGTAATTCGAAATTGGCGTGAATTATGCTAATTGCATCGATAAAGTATTGTGAAAAAAAAATCGTTCGATGGATATTTTTCATATTGCGTCGTTCTTCGGCATCATTCAACGTTTCGTGTTGTAGGAAAAAACGAGAAAAAAAGGGCAGTGAACATATATATTGTATTAGCTCACTATCGATAGCTTCTTTTTGCATAGTTACACGTATATCATGAACATACCACACAAATACCTTATGGTTAAAAAACCGAGACAAAAATGATATCGAGAAAAACAAATTGGTATAAAACAACACAGATAATTATTTCTCCGGCGTGATCGATGACGAGGTAGGGAGAAATTATATTGACTGAGATCGGCCGATACCTCGACTCGAGGATCTCTCAAGTATTCTCTTTTTTTTTACAAAACATCAAACAGCACAGTGCATTTTGTATGTTGAACCTGCTGGCTAACTCGTTTGCTTGCCTAGATCGATGATGGCGTCTAGTCTTGATGGAGTTCATTTCACCCTCATCGGGGTTGGTATCAACCGAAGGTCATCTCTCTGGCTGGGTCGTATCGACGGTTATCATATCCTGGGCGAAGCTGGTCCCAGGCGTGACGTGATCCGCTGACGTACTCTGGATGGGCGAATATCGTTCCGGAGACTGATCCAGGAGCTCGGCATCGGCCGGCGAAGGAGTCAAAGCGAATGGTAACTTGACCGAGACGTCGCTGCCCAAAGCTCCAACTTGGGTTTTGATTTTCACGTAGTACGATACGTAAATAGCGAATACATTCCGTTCGTCGGGCGAATTACAGACCACCGTGGCTGCCAGAGATGACGGAGCTCGAACGTACGAATCCTCCAGAGCGATCCAGTTCTTGGTCACTCCTTTGGCTGGATTCAAGACGAACGTTTTCGTCAGCGTCGCTCCGGGCCGAAGAGGACAATCTTCTTTGCTGTCGATCATGGCAACGACGTTTTTAAATTTACCATTCGAAAACATGCAAACGTCCACATGCTGAATCACCAGAATCTACCGAACAGAATAAAGCGTTGAAAAATCTACGAATTAGGTCACCTAACTCGTATAAACGCGTACGAAGGGAAATTACGATTTTCCCTATACTTAGTACGAGCCGTAAACAAATATTTTATATACCTTTAAACGTCGAACCGTCTTTTTGGTTTCATTGGTGATTGATACATTAACTTGGATACTGTCGCCATGCGAGTAAACAGCTTTATCTAAAGAGGCTTCCAGTTTCACTTTACCCTCGCTCAGAAGGAACGGTTTGTTGAGCACTACGTGCGGCGCAGGCACATCGGACTGAGGTACTTGTGATGAATTATTATTGGACGTCATCTGAGGTGGCATCGCTGCTCGCTGTATTACTCGGATACCCATTCGAACGTAATTCCTCCTGTTTAATTTCTCATCGGCTCGAGTAGCTGTAAAAGACCAAATCGATGTGCTTTTAGAGTTCGCATCGTCGAATAAGACTCCAGCGCCTGTGTATGGTATAAAATGAAAGATACCTCAATTATCGATCATATAAATAGCTTTTAAAGCTCGTATGAAATAACGAGATATACTGATGCGTCTGTGTCCTGTTTGGTTAAGCTTTTTACCATCGTTGAGATTTTCCCAATGTTATTTTTACCCTTTAACAACAAATCTGCTCGTATTGTTTTTTTCCCTCTCTCTTTCGCTACCTATTTACAAATCTCGTACGAACCTGAGCTCCAAGACGGAAGAGATTTATTTTCATATTTTTCAATATCGTCGTGTCGACGTACATTTCGTAATAAATTACCGAGCTGATAACGATGGAGGATATTTTTCATGCATTATCGATGATGGAATGCATTAGTCGTGTTTATATTTTACGTCATCGAAAATGCTTCACGCGGATAATTGGCATCGTCGAATTACCATCATCTCACCTACGAGTGTAAATGACCATAGAGATTCAATTATTGTGTTTCGAGGTGTCATATTCCCAAATCTATATAAGTAATGAGTAAGTGGGCGAAATGATGATGAAATTGTATCTGCGGACTAATTAGGCCCTTTTTCTCGAATCCTTTCGTTAAATTATTCGAATTTGTTGTTTTTGTTTGATTCCACCCCTTAGGATATTTGATCAGTATTGAGAATCTCGTAGGCTAGTTCGAATGTAATTTTATCTCAAGTTGTGGTGAAACTTTCTCGAAACAACGAAAAGGTTGCTAACCTAATTCTCTTATTTCTAGATAATAATACATCGTGGGGGAAAAATACTAATTTACCTGCTTCTCGAAAGTCAATACTGTGAAAATTATAGAAAGAAAAACGTAAGTTTTCAGTTCGAATGTTGATTCGCGATAAGTTCGTGCTCGAATTGAGTATTTTCTTATAAGGAAACCTCTATATTTTCGCATAACATGATAAGTATCATTAAGAAGATTCCTTCAATTATCCAAATGACGTGCCTAAGACATTAGTAATGTATTAGGGAGTATCCGATGAAGATCTAACGTAATTTGCGTGCTTGAAAATCTCTAGAGAAAAACTGTCATGCTGAAGTTCTCTTGTACCTCTCGATTCTGTCTTCAGTACGGCATTAAACCTTTATAAGTTGTTACCGGAAAATAGGTTGAAAATTTATAAGATTTAGGAATTTTATGGGTTGAATGCGATTCCCATTGTGTATTTTTTTCCTCCCTGGTAGAGTAATATTGTAAAAATTGAAGTAGTTTTGGGACTCGTTGAAATAATACCTGGGAGAAAAATGACAAATGTTGTAATAATTTTGAAATTTTTCGTTTATATAAAAAATTCAAAGGTTTGGAAACTGGGAAAATATTATACCATTTTATTCGAGGGTTTTTACGAAAGAAGAAATTATGGTTTTAGGCCCAGGTTTTATTAACTATTCCGAAATATAAATAAATTATCCCTGAAAAATATAAATTACTTCTTATATAAAGGTTGGAATGGTGAATGGATATTTTTTACCTACCTATCTGTAAAAAATTTACAATGGTTATTAGGGAATTTTAGCTTTTCGATGTCACAAAATCGTTCTCGAATAATGATTTTGTCACTTTGTTGGTACTTTTATGAAGTTTAAAACTCGTTGACGAATTCAATAATATGGCAGATTAATTAGATTAATTAATAGATAACATAATCGACGTGATATTTTATGAAATATTTTTTCAAATTATGAAATCAATGGTTTGAATGAGACCAGAATAAAAAAGTGTGATTAAATATTCCATTATTTTTAAATTGACTTGAAAAGTGGGCTTGGGATTTTGAATTCATCTAATGAGCCATTATAATCTAATTTGGTTTGGTAAACCTATATCACTGGAAAGATTTTATAATTTTGAAGTTCGTTCGTTAGTTAGCTTGAGAAATTGATATTACCTATTAATACTTCGTCGGTCTGTTGATTTTTCATTGTCGTGGAATTTTCCATAAATTGGATCCATGTTTAGTTTTATTTTGAATTTTTTTTGTCTTTGAAAAAATGAATTTTCGATTATTTTGCAAAATATGCCGTAAAAAATGGAAAAAACTGGTATAATCATCAAAAAATATGTCAATTTATACTTTTTACCGAAAAAATGTCAAAATATGCTCGTACAAATTGAGCTCATTTTACTCGGAATTTTATGATTCGCAAAGATATTGTAAACATTCCTACCGGCAATCAACCAAAAAATATGTGTAAAAACGTAAAAACCCCATCTCTACTAATAAGTTTATTCTATATTTTGAGTTCAAAACCGAAAAAAATGTATGGTTGAAAAAATTATTTCTCTTGTCCTATGGCTTTTTAGAGTTTTGATTTGAATTGTTCGTAGAACTTTTTTTTTTGGTCACCTCGAATGTAATTTTTTCTCGTGCTAATTTGAGAACATCGAATTGGTTGGAAAAATCCATTCATCGAGTTAGACGCAAGACTCGGCTTTATTAATTTTTGCCTAATTTCATTTTGCCAATTTGATTTATTTTGTAGACTTTACAAATTGATTTTTCCCAAAATCGTTCTCTTTTTTGTCAATTATATTTCAATTCGTATCTTTTTTGTGTACCTACTTACTGTATTTCATCTTGCAAATTTTGTTCATTTCGCCAGTGTTTGTTTTTATTTTTATTTTTTTTTGTCTTACAAATGTTGGTGCACTTTTCTGGGATATCATAATTTTTTATCTTGTATTTTTTTCCAATTTTAATTTTTTTTTGTTGAATTGCTTTTCGTCACTCTCCAATTTATTTTGAAAAATTTCTTTCATTTGGCCAATTCGGATTGATTTTGTAAAATTTTGCTCATTTCGTCAGATTACAGCAATAATTTATGAACTTGAAAATCATTTTCGTTACTTTTAATTTATTTTTCGTAATTTGTCAGTTTTATAGAGTTTTATCCTTTATGGAAATTTTAGCACATCCTTTCGATTGAAGTTCACGTGATCAGATTTTTTCATTTTGCCACGTTTTGCTCATTTTTTCTAATTTTGTTTTTTCGCCAATTTTGGTTATTTTTGTCGAATTTCATTTAGTGAATTTGAGCTGATTTGTCGGTTTCCAATTCATTTGGTCAGATTTCTTGCATTTCGTCAATTTCATTCAATTTGCCAATTTGAGATTGATCTTACCTAGTATTTCAGTTTCTCTTTCTTAATCTTAATGCAGTTTGCAAATTCTTGTTTTTTTGTGTTGTTGTCGAATGTATTTTGCTCATTTTCTTCTTTCCAGTTAATTTATCAATTTTGAAGTTCATTTGGCCATTTTCACGTTATTTTTTCCATCGTGTAGTTGATTTTGTGAATTCTTGTGTATTTTGCCAGTTTTAGTTCTTTTTCTCCGATTTATGTGAATAATTAACGTAGTAAAATTTTATTCGTTTTGATAATTTTTAATCGTTTTTAAAAGTATGATGGTAGTGATGATTGATGAATTTCTGATAATTGATAAATCTGAAAATCAATGTGTCAATTTTTTGTTCATTTTCTCGTCATTTTTATTTAAAATTTTGATACATTTTCTCAACTTTGATTATGTTTTCAATTTTTGTTGATCACTCGTTCTTTTCTCTCAATTTTGATATTTTTGTCAGATTTCATTTTTAAAATTTTTTTTTATCGATTCGTCAATGCTGAGTGCAGTATTCGTGCTTGGGTTCATTTTTCTCTTTGTTTGTTAATTTTATCGGATTTTGTTCATTTGGCGAATTTCGGTGTCATTTTAACCGATTCAAGTTCCTTTTGTCAATTTTTGCTTGTTTTGCCCATTTTAGTTCATTTTCTCTCATTTTTGTTTGTGTCAAATTTTATTCCTTTCGTTAATTTTGGTCAATTTATTCGATTTGGAACTCGTTGTTTTTTTTTCATTTTTACTTCATTTCATTAATTCTATTGTTTATTTTTTCGAATTTCGCTTATTTCGTTAATTCGGGTAGTCAATCAAGTTGGCAGTAATTTCGCCAGTTGAAGCGTCAGTTTAAAAAACAACCATAGTCCATTTTGAAACTCTCACTTCAGAGAGTAATTGTGAAAAAAAATCTTCAAGGAGGAAAATTACAACGCTAATAATTTATCCTCGAATATTTGAAAATTTTATAGACCTAAATACCAATTTTTTTTAGTATGAAATTCTTCTCACAGTAACTGTTGAAAATCAGAATTTCAAAATGGGCTATGTTTTTTTTTAAACGAGTGGTTCAATTTTAATCAAATTTTTTATTTATTCGGTCTCGTCAAGTCGATTTTTACACTTAATGTTTTTTTTTTCAAGTTTAGTTCTTTTTAAATTTTTTTTGCATTGATATTAATTTTAATTAATTCGTCAGGTCTGACTTCCTTTTGTCATTTTCAGTTCTGTTTTTCCCAACGTTAGTTGGTTTTATTAATTTTTACACGTGCTTCTTCAAATTTAATTCATGTGGTCAGATTCCGTTAATTTTGTCACTTGTTTGTTTTTCATATTTTTTGTTGAATTTTTTCAATTTTTTCATCAAATTTTGTTCACGGTATCAATTTTAGTTGATTCGTCAAGTTTGAGTTCAGTTGGCCCCTTTTCAAAATTCATTTTGCTTTTCTTCAATTTTTTATTCATTTTGTCAGGTTTTTGATCTTTTTGTCAATTATTTTGAGTTCATTTTGTCTTCTTCAGTTCATTTTTTTTCGTTTCATCTTTTGACAATTTTTGGTATTTTTTTCAATTTCAGTTCATTATTGCCAAAAGTTGTAAAAAATTGGAAACTTTTTCAACACTTTCAGCAAATCAAAATAATACTCAATGTTTTTTCAATTTTGGCAGCTTTAACATCCAAAACTGCGTCATATCATTCATACCAATGAAGAAAAAATTTAACGAAAAAAATATCAATTTTAGAATCTTACGTGACCTATTTTATTCAGTCATCAATTCCCAATACCTGAAATACTTTTTAATCTAAATTTTTTTCCACTGAATTTCGGGTAATTGAGCCTAATTTCAGTTTATTCGACCAATTTTCCCAACATCTGCATACTTTTAGCTCCCAAAAAGCCCCTCTCCCCTTCCAAAAAAAATAAATTATCAATTTTGTAAATCTAAAAACATCAACACCGTCTGGGCATATTACGAAATTAATCACCTTTATAGATTTGCTTTCGAAACTCGTTAGCACCTTGGAAATTCAAGGTCTGCAAACATATTTACATTTCTCCGTATATGTTGCTCGGGTTACCGCATCACCATACGTAAGGCGCGTTAAACCGCGACCAGCACACCCTGTATAAGTGAATTATGGCCATGTCAGCGTTTCGCCCTACCTCATCTCATCTTCAGCTGCGAGCACACACGACACGACACGACACACGCATTCTCGATTACAGAACAGAACACAGAACACAATTCTAGCCACCGTATCGATTCGAAGACTCCGCTAAACAGTTGCTTTTCCGGGGTAATGGGACTCATTAAAATTACCTGCGAATGCTCGTATATCGTAACTGGTGCCTATAGGCGCTCCGTTGTATTCTTTGGCCGGAACTAGCTGCACGCTGGGTGGCGCCATCGGTGTAACTTCCATCATAAACGGGTGAGCATTCGGTCCGAGTCGTTTCAATAGCGCTTCCTACAGACAGAAGAAAAATGAATAAATATCCTTTTCGTCGAGCTCCACAAACGAATGAAACAGAGTTTTCGTTTGTTTTCCAAGGCTAAAGGCCGGTCGGAATTTCACAAAGGGAGCCAGGGGAGGTGGGGTAGGCCCCGGACATAAATAATTTAAATAATACGAGCGCTGCTGCGTTTGAAAAGCGTCTCGCCGCAGGCGTTCGTATTACAATTATAATCGTTCACTTGTTTTCGGCAGCAACCTATAAGTTTGAAACGTCAACTGAACCGAGGACATTATGTTTCATCTCGTTTTAAACAAAAACTAGACAAACGTCCACGACGAAGCGTGTACGTTACGTAGACGTACATCGTACATGTACAATCGAAAATACTACGAGTTCGCGAAATTGTCATTGAGTAAAATATTTTATTAACGAGAGGATATGTGGAAGAGTATCATCGTTCTATTTTCCTACTCACCAAAGGCCAATCAAATAAACCAAGTGTCGCCGAATAACGCAACACCAAACGATAAGATGCCCGAAGAAAAACGTCACATGAGATACCATCGCCCTTTACTGCGTAGATTTTTATTCGATAAAGTAGATAAAAGTATTGTATACGTTGAGTCGTTGATACGATGTCTATTCGAGATAGTGTGCTTTATCTGACATGGCGAAACGAGTGAGTGGATATTTAGAATGAAACAACAGCACATGAAACCCCTCGTACTAGATTCATCCAATTTTTAATGAAAAAAATTACGACGAAATTTTGACGAAAATTGGCGAGAAAGTTTAATTTAAGCGAGAGACCTCCCGAAATGAGCTTGAGTTCCCTAGTCGTAATGATGGAGTAGCCAGGGTTTCTCAAAGTGGTGCCATTTTTTAAAAAGGTAATTTGTGTCGCTTTCAAATTGAGCCACAATTTATTCCATAAAATAGTCAATTTGTTTATTTTCATTTCAAAGAATTTCGGTTATTTTTGAAAACTTTCCCAACATTCAAAAATTACTAAAGTTATTGGAAAAGTTGATATGTCTGATATTTTGCTGGAGATGAGAAAACCTCGGGTAATATCATCACCAATTTGATATTTCCCATTTAATGATAATAGCAAAAAATCATAGAACTACTTATGGGTGTATGGAAATCATTTTAACTCACTTGTTGGAAAAATTTTGTAATGTTTGACAAAATACCCATAGAAAAGTCACACAAATGTCAAAAAGTGAACTTTTAAAATGAAATTGAGAAGTTTTTATTTTTATGGCAGGGTTGCCAAATGCATTACGACCCATAATTTTTATAAAATTCAGATGTTCACTGTCGAGAAAAACAAGAAAAAACAAAAATAGCAAAAATTTCACCTTGGTAAGCAAAAAAAAAAAAAAATAGCAAGAATTTTGATGATTTTACTGCCAAAAGCATAAATTTTTTATATTTCCAGGCATCATAGCGGGTCACTTTTTCAGGGTGTTAGTCACTTTTTTCGACTTCAGTCACTTTTGGTTACTTTTCACGTCTAAAAGGTCACTTTGGTTACTTTTTTCCCCTCAAAAGTCTCTTTTTCTTCGCACTTCCAGGCAAAAATTCAAATTTTTGCGTAGAAATTGCTAGTTTGTTTGGTGTTTTGACGGAGGAATTAAAGAAATTATTCACTTCTTTTCAGTTGATGTATTTTTGAAATGTTTGCAGAAAAATATTACAAAAAAAATTGCCTCCCAGAAAACTGTAAAAAGCAATTTACTTGCCCCCCCCCGAAAAGTCGAATTTTTGGTTACTTTTCGTTTCTTTTTTGGTCACTTTTTGATCACTTTTTGCTCATAAAAAGTTACTGAAAGTTACCCTTTTCTTCAAAAATTTCACTATGATGCCTGCATTTCCTTTTTTTTTGATTTTTTAATGGAAGGATAAAAAGGGGGGTTCTTTTTTGCATAAATTCAAAGCAAGAAAAAATTACACAAAAATGGCAAAAAAAATCCAGGAATACCTAAAATTTTCATTTTTTTGATTCAGTAGATACTCGTAGTACAGACGCAAACTGTAAATTTTTCAAAAAAAGTGGCCTTTAGTGAAAGAAGCATGAAAGTTGGCATGATGAACAACAAGACCAAATAGATATTTTAGAGAAGGGGAGTCATTCAAAATTTACCATAGGGGGTGCATGAGGGGTAGTTTTTCGAGGCCCCAGCCCCCCATGTGGTAAGGTTGAGCAAAGTCAGCGTTCTTGGGGTCGATTCCATATATTTCGACCTTCCTGAACACGAATATGCCATTACTTTTGAAATCCGATAACTAGAAGCGCCCCAAATTTCAAATTAAAAACCTCCCTATTTACCAATATTTTTGAAAAATACCCGAAAAACACAGTTTTTGGCCCCTACACCTCACACAACGCTCAGGAACGAATTTTCAATGCGATATTCGGATTGTAGAGGTCAAACCCGATCTATAGACTCACATCCGAGCTTCGCACGTCTTCGAGGGGAGGAGTAGGGGGTGCCACAATATTCTCAATTTTGATGATTTTTAGAGTTTTTTTTACAGTTTTTTTGAATATTTTTGTCCCTGTACGTAATGTACAGGATTTTGAACCATTGAGAATTGCAGATATGTAAAGTAGACACTTCGCCTCATAAAGCCTGACATTTGTGAGTGCACCCAGATTCGCGGTTGAGGAGGCAGGGGGTTCAAAATCTCGTTAAATTTGTAGGTTTTTGGCATAACTCAAGCACAGTCTGTGCTGACATATACTTACCTTTTGAAATATTTGAAACCTTACGTTCGATATGATGTTCAACTTACCATATCTGATGAATCACATTGTAATCAAAACACTCACCCCTCTTCCGGAGGAGGGGGGTGAGAGGATGAGTAGTTCCAAGGAATTAAATTTTTTTACTTATAATAATTATTTTCAGCGATTTCGTATTTCTGTTTTCATTTCATTGATTGTCGAAATATGAACTGATGGTAATTCAAAGGGGTAGCTTATAAGGATCCCTTTGTATTCATTTGTGTGCTGAAGGAGGTGGTAGAGTGGGGTCAAAACAATATATATTATAGGTGTAATATGTATAAATCTACATTTTTGAGGTCGGAGGACATGAATTTTGCAATATTTTAACGTTCACGAGCAAGGGGTGCGTGATGGTGAGTGGGTGGTTGATTGGAATAACATGGAAAATTTTGGTCTTTCATAGTGTCAAAAAAGTAAAATCCTGCGTTTTTGAAGTCGTAGGACATGAATTTTGCAATATTTTTATGTTTATGAGCAAGGGGTGGGTGGTGGTGGGTGGGCGGTTGATTGGGGTAAAATGCAAAATTTTGGTCTTTCAGTGTGAAAAATGTAAAATCCTGCGTTTTTGAGGTTGCAGGACATGAATCTCGCAAAAAAAAATTATTCCTTGGAACTACTCATCCTCTAACACCCCCCTCCTCCGGAAGAGGGGTGAGTGTTTTGATTACAATGTGATTCATCAGATATGGTAAGTTGAACATCATATCGAACGTAAGGTTTCAAATATTTCAAAAGGTAAGTATATGTCAGCACAGACTGTGCTTGAGTTATGCCAAAAACCTACAAATTTAACGAGATTTTGAACCCCCTGCCTCCTCAACCGCGAATCTGGGTGCACTCACAAATGTCAGGCTTTATGAGGCGAAGTGTCTACTTTACATATCTGCAATTCTCAATGGTTCAAAATTCTGTACATTACGTGCATGGACAAAAATATTCAAAAAAACTGTAAAAAAACTCTAAAAATCATCAAAATTGAGAATATTGTGGCACCCCCTACTCCTCCCCTCGAAGACGTGCGAAGCTCAGATGTGAGTCTATAGATCGGGTTTGACCTCTACAATCCGAATATCGCATTGAAAATTCGTTCCTGAGCGTTGTGTGAGGTGTAGGGGCCAAAAACTGTGTTTTTCGGGTATTTTTCAAAAATATTGGTAAATAGGGAGGTTTTTAATTTGAAATTTGGGGCGCTTCTAGTTATCGGATTTCAAAAGTAATGGCATATTCGTGTTCAGGAAGGTCGAAATATATGGAATCGACCCCAAGAACGCTGACTTTGCTCAACCTTACCACATGGGGGGCTGGGGCCTCGAAAAACTACCCCTCATGCACCCCCTATGGTAAATTTTGAATGACTCCCCTTCTCTAAAATATCTATTTGGTCTTGTTGTTCATCATGCCAACTTTCATGCTTCTTTCACTAAAGGCCATTTTTTTACAGTTTGCGTCTCTACTATCGTACCACGAATGGCTTGTGAAAATGAACCAAAATTGTTTTGATCTCAAAAATTGAATTTGAATTAATTTTTGGATTTTTTTTGAAACTGTGTTACCATCGGCAACATTATGAAAGTGGTCAATTTTTTCTGAAAAATTCCTAATTTTATTCTTTGTGATTAAAACAAATTGAACACAGTTTTCAGATAATAGAATGAGCAATTTAAATTCTGTGAAAACGAGGTGTTTACTGGGTCTGAAAAGTCCAAATTTCAGAAAGAATGGCAATTTTCACTAAAACGGGGTGTCTAGCTTTTGACCAAGAGATCAAGCTAGTCATGCAAAGTCGAGCTTTTTGACTCAAAGGCAGGCATCAAAGTGGGCCACTTTTTTTAGGATGTTTGTCACTTTTTTCGACTTCGATCACTTTGGATTACTTTTCACGTCTAAAAGGTCACTTTGGTTACTTTTTTCTCTTCAAAAGTCACTTTTTCTTCGCACTTCCAGGCAAAAATTCAAATTTTCACGTAGAAATTGCTATTATTCAAAATTCTTCAAGAAAAAAATATAAAAATTGATTTTTGCTTGTCTGTTTGTTGTTTTGACGAAGGAATTTAATAAATGAAATTATTCACGTCTTTTCAGTTGATTTATCTTTGAAATGTTTGCAGAAAACTTCAAAAAGTTGCCCCCCCCGAAAAAATTGAATTTTTGGTTACTTTTTGGCCATTTTTTGGTCACTTTTTGGTTAAAAAAAAGTTACTGAAAGTTACTTTTTTCCCCAAAAATTTCGCTGTGATGCCTGCTCAAAGGTCCAAACTTTTTTTTTCAAAAATTAAAAAAAATTTCATTCACCCTTGATAAATGATTTAAATAAAAAAAGAGCTCATTGTGATTTTTTTGTTCGTAAAAATTGTTTTTTTTGGGGGGGGGGGGGTCTATAAAAAATCGAAAAAGTTATGCCAAAGGTCTAGCTATGTCAAGCCCTTCATTTAACAAATTTTGCCAACATACCCTGTAAAATTTGGGGGAAAATACTGACATTTTCTCACTTGTTTTTTGACGTAGTTCATTTTTTTTTGTTTAGTTGGAATCGTATCAAAAATTACAAATTACTTTCCCTAATAACTGAAAAACTGGAAAAATGATGAAATTTCAACTTTCGATCGTCTTTTTCTAGAAAAATTTTTTCCTTCGTTTCGCTTGAACTCAGTAAATAAACGTATCTTATTATTAGCAAAATGATTCATATTTTTGGTAACTATGTAATGTACCTAAGCTGTTTTTTCATCGAGAAACCTCCTTTCCCTCATTTATTTTCTGTTTATTGGGGCCAGCCAGAAAGATGACAGGGATGGTGTTACTGTCAGGAAAAATGAGAAAATAGCAAGAATTTTCAACGTTTTTCTCTTTCCTTGAATTTTTTAATTGAAGGTAATGAGGTTAACTTTTTGGGCAAAATATCAAGAAAAATTACACGAAAATGGCACGAAAAGTCCAGAAAATGACAAGAATTTTCATTTTTCTGATCCAGTGGACAGCATGAGAGACTTTGACCTTCATGAAATTTATCAATTTTAAGCACGTGTTTTTTCATTTTTTTCATTTTTTTTGAAAGGGTGTAGTTCAGCAATGATTTGTGGTGAAAATTCTAAATTTTCAGTCTGATAGAAGACGCACGGAAAATAGCACGAATTTTCATTTTGGTGATTTAGTAGACATTTTGAAAAGTCAAGATAATTTTAATTCAGAGCTGTCGGACAAAATTAAAAAATCTGGAATCGTCCAAAAAATCGTTCGAAACTAAGTATAAACGTTTTTTCGTTGCATTTTAATTTGTAATGAGTTTAGAGTTTTTATGAAAATCTGAGGTAAAATTTGTATTAGGTTTGCTTTTCAATATTTCTCATTCATTATTCGAGAAAAAAAATACTAGGAATGGTCAAAAATTAGTTTGTGTAGTACGCATGATTTTACAGAAAATCGTGAGATAGAAAACGATTGTCAGTTTTTAAATTTAAATTTTAGACTTTTCTGTTATTTTTTTAACATTTTAAAAAATTCCTAAAAATCTTCGTAAAGTAAAAAAAAAGTTTTGAAAAACCATAAAAATTTATTACAAAATGTCAAAAATCTTCAACTTTTTTAATTTTCTCAATTATTACAGTTTTTCATGTTTTTTTTAAACGGGAAATTTGTGATATCCAATTTGAAAGACAATGGGCCATAGAAGTATAGAAATAGAAACTCAAACAGCAGTTTTTCAGGAGCTGACCAACGGCTAAGGCAGTTGGCACGTCCAAAAAATGGCACATACTCCTGTTTTTTTCAAAAGTAACCCACCTTGAAGACCCCCAGCATCATTTTCCTTAAGAACAAAGAGCTGAAAAATTTTCTACGAGCTTCCATCTTCAGAGCAAACTATCTCACCAATTTTCGTCAAAATCCGAGCTATTTTTTTCGATCCACCCTATCGCATATACTTGGTAAATTGCTGTCTATTCCAAGGGTATTTCTCGCGTTATTAACCATTATAAAGGCGGCGGCGCGCCTTTGATTCGTCGTATTATAGGCAATATATGGACGTATAACATTTTCAAATCGTTTAACCTCCCTTGCCCTCTTCTCTTCTACCCCTCGATCGTCGTCGTTTTCTCGTACCTAAACCTATACGTACGTATACGCGCTAAATATACAATCTATCAGTAAAATATGTTGCACGTTTTTAAAACGCGAATATGTGGAACGCTTGTAAAATTAATCTGTTTTTTTTTAAACGCGCGTCTCGCTGGTTGGGAATTTTTCACGCGGCTAATAACGTTTATTTTTATAATGTTGCATAGAATGAAGATAAATGTTTTAAAAGGGGGTCAATTTTTTCACATTACTTAATGGATTTCGTCGTATAATACTCTTTGCTACTGTATATGTATAAAATACCCGGCCATGTACGTATTGTTACGTACAAAAAGTACCTATGACATTTAACCGAGTATTAAAGACCTCAGTATAATCTCCGGAGAGTGATTTGGTTCTTGGTTGTTGACATTAGCAAAACCAAAGTTGCAAACGACCTTTTATCTGGCTTCCCAACGTATAATTTGGCGACTGCTGTGGCGTTGCCCTCTCCGTATACAATACGATGCCACGGTGGTTGGCGGATATAAATTTCTTAGGTGTTTGAGGATCGAGCTCGGTGTACCTGTGTACGTAAATTTAAGGGTTAATGTCTTCACCCCCGCGAGTGTGTTTTATGCTGCGGAAATGGTGACAGTTTTGTCGACTCGGTGAAATATGCACAGTGTCGGATAATCGCGTGCTAACATCGGATCGATTCGGATGTGTAGTTGAGCTGCTATCAACGATCGAATTTCAGTATATTTATGTACGTGAATTGATATTTTTATCGGTATGATTTGATGTGGCTGTTTTACGAGTTCAGTTCAATTTTCATAGTTTATTACTCGAGCTCGTATAATAAAACTTGACTTTTTTTCAACGAAACTATCACCTTAAGGTAGTCTAAGGTGTAAAAAAATACGTATTGCACTTGGGGATTCGATGACGCGAAATTCGAATATATTAGTAATAAATGTCAATTTGCTTCAATTCTCCATGTTGAAGAAACAATATATTATACAAATGGCTAACGATTGAAAAAAAATCGCGGTGAAGTTCACCGGAAGTTATATCCTTAATGGAGCTGATGAATTTGAACTCCCGGGGGTTTGAATAATTTGATTTTCTCACCTTTACCTAACCATAATGCTTCGCGAATAAAGTGCAATTCTTTAAATTAAATATATTTTTACGTTTACGTGTTATTATGATTGCGTGGATTTTGCGTAGAGAATTGGTAAAAAATTTTGTGAGCAGTCAGATGTTCGTATGTTGACATATTCATGTGGAAAGATTTTTTTTGAAAATGAAGACTTATTATTGAAAGTTTTTTCATCATTGAAAATAGCATTTTTATTTTATTGAAATGATGAAAAATTGATAATGGCTGAAAAGTTTTCAAATCAGGGTGTCCATTCTCTAGAATACCTGAAAAACCGGAAAAAGTCAGGGAAAAATCAGGAAATTTTAGAATTTTCTCTGGAATTTTTCGAAAATCCCAAAAAAAGATAAATCATTTAGAAAAGTGTTTCTTTACGTATTTTATCATAATTTTTCAAGTTTTTTGGAAAGTTACTTTTTAATGAGCTGTGATCAGAAAGAAATGCCATAATGCTCTTGACCACGATGTTGAAAAAAAAAAGGAAGGGAATGGAACTTACAGAATTCGAAATCATTGGCCATGTTTTGGAAAACATGAATGAGGGAAAGTGGCGAATTTTCATATCTTGAAAATCTTTTTTCGAAAAAGTTTATATGTTTCCACAAAATGATTTATATTTTGCCTCTTCATCGTCGTTTTTCATTTGAGGAGAGGGGGAGGAATAAAATGTGATTTTTTTTGAATTTTTAGCTCGAAAAAATCCGAATTTTCATTCACTTGATTTGGTAGACATACTGGCATAATTTGTTTTATTTTTCAAAAATTGATTTTGCGTTGAAAACTTAGTTTTTCCTTTTTATTTGAAATTTTTTCTGTTGGTAATGAATTCAAATTTTCAAATTTTTGTGGTGAGGGGGAATTTGATGGGCTCAAAAATTTTCAGAATTGAATTTCAATATTTTTTGGATCGAAGAAGAACATCTAAAGATCTCGTAAAAAGTATCTAGTGATTTTGAAAAAAAAATCGTCAAGACACCATGTATTTTATCATCATTTTTATGCAAAATTTCGGGATGTAAGTACATCACGTGAAAAATTACCCCCTCCCCCCTCCCTCCCCGGTTTACAAATATCATAGTGTTTGTAAGGTGTGAAAAAATCAAAAAAAATGGGCTGGAAAATCTGGGAAAGTCCGGGAAAATCCAGGGTGTCCAACAAGTCCTTCCGGTCCTTCCGAAGTCCTTATATTTAGTAAAAAGTCCTTCCCATTTCAAATTTTGAGACTCGCCCGCCAAAAGCTAAAATAAATCACTAATATTTGAAATGTCGCTAGTGGCAAATTTGTGTAAGATGATGAAAAATGATATGGGTGCCTGAAAAAAGTACAGCTTTTGAATGCTCTTTTCTCCAAAAAATTTCGCACTCGCTTCGCTCGGGCTCGGTAAATTTACACAATTTTATTTTCAAAATAATGGTATGAAACTTCTTCCTTTCCCAGCCTAGGCAATTAATATTTTCAAGTGAAAAAATTGCCCTTCTCACTTATCAAAGGAGGTAACGATCTCGATTGCAATTTTCAAAAATGTTTTGATTTTTTGGAAGGAAATCAGGAACGGGTCCATAGATATTGTTTTTTTTTGAAAGTCTAAACAAAACACGGAAAAAAGCACAAATTTTACCTAATGAAGAAATTTTTAGATTCTGGATGCCTTTTTTTTCAAAAATTTTCGCCTTCGCTTCGCTTAGGCTCAGTAAATTTACTTTTTTTCGAAATCATGGTAAAAACTCTTCTCTTCCATCTTAAACAATGAAATATTTTGAAACAGAAAAAATTTGTCCTCCTAAAATGAGTTTGAAATTTTTTTTGGTGGGGGAGGGGGTACAATATTAATTTTGAAAAGGTCATGCTGAAAGTCCTTCCAAGGTCCTTCTAAAGTCCTTCTTTTGGGGTTTGAGATTTTGTTAGACACCCTGAAATCATTTCTGAAATATAGTGGACACCCTGTAAATTTTCATGTTCAAGGTCAAGTTCACCTAAAATGCAAAAAATAGTGTATACTGGCAAGGAAAACAATAAACTTCAGAAAATAGCAAGAATTTTCGGCCTTCGTAGCTAGAAAATTCGAAAATGACGAGATTTTTAATAATATTACATATGGAAAGCAAGAATTTTCAACAATTTCCTTTTGAATTTTTTATTCGTAAGATGGCCTTTAAATGATTTTTCAACTTGAATTTTCCAAAAAAAAATTCCAGCCTCATTTCGCTCGGGCAAGATTTCTGTTTTTTTTTTCTTTGAATATCATTATTCGACTTTTACAATCAAAATTTCAAAACTTTCATTTTTCTGTCTGGAATGATCACTGTAGCTGCCTTCATGTTTGTTTTTTAAAAATTCCTGACTACGTCTTTGTCGGTAGACTTCACTTGTAAAATACATGCTTTGACCAACATGATTGGGCGAGGCCAAATTCTTCAACGTTGTTGAAAATTGATAAATTTTGTGCTTACCTAAAAAATTTTCAGGTCTTGTTCAGACAGTGAAATATTAGTATTTAGCTCTTCTTTATGTGTGTTAAATATTTCGATTTTCAAGGATTTTTGCCCTTGTTTAGCTCGAGAGGAATTATTTATCCTTCTGACGTTTGGAGTTTTAATGAATTAATTGAAAAGGTCTATATCTTCTGTTTGAAATTATTATTTTTTAAGAACATTCACCCTCTCTATTTGTGTTGAATAATTTTTTCTCTAAAATTCCACGATTTTTATCAATGCTTTTATTTTTTGCGTTAAATATTTGTTTAAAAAATCCATAAAATTTGTTTCGAGAGTATTTTTTTGGTAAGTACTTGAAATTTTTATTTTGTAAAATTTTTGTCCTGGTTTCGCTAGGGCTTGATTCATAGATGAATTGGAATACAACCTTTTGAGGAGGAGAGAGAAATTACAAAACAATTAATTTATCAGTTGAAGGAATATTTGGAGAGTAGAAAGGAAGCATGGCTGGACAGGATTTAAAATCCAAAAAATTTCAAAATCCGGATTTTGGATTTAAATCCACTTTAATTTCGGATTTTGGATTTTAAATCCTATTTTTTCAAAATCTTATATTTTAAATCTAAAAATTTTGGTGTTACGTGATCCAGTGATCAGTGTTCAGGCTTTATGGGTGTTCGAAAAATTCTGCCCCCCCCCCTTTGTTTTACCAATTCATAAACAGCACGACAAACACTTTTTTTTAAATTGTTTTTATGTTCCGAAAAATTTAAATTTGTTCCATTCAGTTACATAATGCAATTCTAAATTGAAATAAAACATAATTTCATAATTTTCAACTTATTTTTTCATTATCTTTACCTGAATTTTGGATTTTGGAATTTGAATTTGAAATCTTATTATACGGTGATTTTGGATCTTAGATTCGAAATCCATTTTTGCGGAGGATTTCGAAATTCAGATATGAAATCCTGTTGTCCCGGATTCTGCCCAACCCTGGAAGGAAAATACATTTTTCCAAAGTTATGGGGAAAAGTTATGCGAAACCTGTTTGAAAGGTGGTGTTACAATCCTGCCTGTTGATTTCAATAATTTGTTGAACGAACTTCAAATGTTTTTATTTTGCTCGTCAATCTGTATTTTTTCTTACCTTATAAAAATTATCTCAACAAAATGAAATTACCAAAGAAAGTGATTGCAATTTTATTATAAAACGAGTATACGTTAGAAATTCCTTTTTGAGTATGAAGCAAGAAATATGGCATGAAAATGTCAAGAAAAGTCCAGAAAATAGCCCGTATTTTCATAGTTATGGGCCCACTTGGCACCACGATAATACAGTATGACACAGAAGTCTTGGTAACTTGAAACGCTTCTCAATATCTCAGACCTGAAAAGAGATACCAAGACGGTTCAAACGGCAATGTGTTCCTGCCGTTGAGAACATTGAAAATCGATAATCAAGCTTTCAGCCCGACGTATAGGGTGTCTACAAATTGAGAAACCGGTTTTGGTCAAAAAATGGGAGTCCGGTTTTTTTATTGAAATGAAGTCTACACACTGATGCGATTAAAATGTGATATGTTTTTTTGAAACTGGTTCAGCAGTTTCGAACCAGTTAACAAAAATATCCAAAAAAATGGAGATATGAAAAAAAGTTTGAAACAAAAGTTGTAGAGAATGAAAAAACAATCATTTTTGATTTCATTACTTTTCTTTCATCTTGCAATGGAAAGAAGTTGTCGTACAAAAGTTTTGAAGTAATTTTTTCTTATTCAAGCCATAACCCTTTTCCATTGCTAGACGTGGAAAAAATTACAGAACGTAAAATGTTCAATTTTTAATTCTCTGCAACTTTTATTTCAAACTTTTTTTGTTATCTCCACTTTTTGATAACTGATTATCGACATGGAATAAAAACTACCTGAAAAACTTGAAAAAATTTGAAAAATTTTGTAATAGTTTCAAAAAAGTGAAGATATCAAAAAAAGTTTGAAATAAAAGTTGTAGAGAATTAAAAACTGAACATTTTATGTTTTGTAATTTTTTACTTACCCATCTATGGAGAAGGATTATGGCTTGAAAAATAAAAAATTATAGTCGAGTTCTTTGTCCCATAACTTCTTTCCATTGCAAAAGATGGAAAAAAAAGTTATGGAACAAAGAATGTTTCATTTTCAATTTTCTACAACTTTTGATTCAAACTTTTCTTCATATCTCCACTTTTTTGGATATTATTGACAACTGGTTCGAAACTGCTGAACTGGTTTCAAAAAAGCATATCACATTTTAATCGCGTTAGTGTGTAGACTTCATTTCAATAAAAAAATCGGACCCCAATTTTTTGACCAAAACCGGTTTCTCAATTTGTGGACACCCTATACGTTGAGCTGAAAGTATGATTACCGATCTTCAATGTTGTCGATGCCAGGAACGTATTCCCGTTTGAACCATTTTGGGATCTCTTTTCAGTTCTGAGATATTGAGAAGTGTTTCAAGTGACCAAGACTTCTATGTCATACTGTATAATCTGATCAAATGGCTTCATAATTTTAATTCGTGAGCATGTGTATAAGTAATAGTACATATATGACGAGATCCATTTTTTTCATCATTCTGTTTTTAAAACCGCCGACATTTGATAAAAGTATTTTAAATTCATAATTTCAGACATTCAAAATGGACTTATCCACCATCCTCAATGAATTACCAGAGGATTATTTCGTCTTTCATGAGATAGTACCAACGTTACAGGATATTGCTTCGTTCACGGTAGCCTTGACATTGCGTTATGATATTTTACATCGAACGAAGTCCAACAATGAGTTGGATAGCGATGAAGACGTCCTGGACGTAGTGCTTTCTCCTGAAATAATGGCTTCAGAAACTGAACGCACAATGGAACATATAAACATTCCTCAAAGTATCAAAAATCTTATTAATGAAAAGTGCAAGACGATTAATAATAAAATGTCGAACTGGGCATGTGATATTCGTTGGGATGTTTTTGACAATAACTTTGGTCACGTGAAACCTTCTCATTTAGAATGCATCGTTTGGCAGTTTAATGGAGAAATTGATTGCGAGAGGACTGCTAGAAAATTTATATCTGATTCTGGTCTTACTGAAGTGAATAAATTCAATATAATGTGCAAATTCTGTTGGGAAAATGACATCAATGGTTTAGTTCCCGACGCTGAACTTCAACAGTTTTTCAAATCAATTTCCAGAGATGGCATGGATTCATGGTTTAGAAATCCTCTTGTATACTATTGGACATGCAAATTGAATAATGAGCTTCACAGGATAACCATCAACGAAGAATTTTCGCTAGAAATTAATATGCTGGGTCACGTATACTCTTTGTCAGCAGTCGAGTATTTTTGGAATTTTTTGAACGAACCTGATCAAGTCACAGGGGCTACTGAATTGCTTCGCAATAACTATTTCATGAAGGATAAACAGAAAACAGTATTTGCAAAGTTGAACGATTTTCAGAAACGTAGTGTCATCGCAGCAATCCCATTTGATATCATAGAGAATTTTATCAGCAATTCTGATTTCGAGGCCGCGCGTTTGGTATGGAATGGTATGAAAAATTTCATCAGTGATGATCAGTTCTCTGCATCGATTAACCGTATTTCGAGGACGCTTGACGAAGAAAATTTCTTTTTCGCGATTGAACTATGGAATACAGCTAATGAGCATCATAAAAACCATTTTGTTTACGCCTGCAGAAATGTTATTATCAAGTTGTTTTTCGATCGCGAATTTAAATACGAATGTCATCGTGATTATAGGTTATCATTTTTATCCACTATTTTGTCTTACTCGTCCTCCGGATACAGGAAGAATATTATTTTAGATCATGGAGACATTTTGTTTGTTGAATATCGAAATTGTTCCAAGGTAAATGAAATTATCGAATTTTGTTTGCCGAATTCCGACGATATTGCTCAATTCAAAGAACGTTTGCGTAGATCGAAAGAGATACAAGAATATTATAATCGATGCGTTAGCGGTGGTTGTTTTGAAATATTGATTGAATATTTGGAATCATATGTTCGTTACGAATCGGTGTTGAAAGATCACGTGAGACAAATTCTGAGTAATTTTTACTGCTTTCGGGATAGCAAAGTTTTTATTTTCAGAACTTGGTCTGATGTTAAAAAATTGCTGAATATTGTTTATGGTACCGATACGTCAAGTATCGTGGAAATCAAGAATAAATTTATTTTTTCTCACCGGGGGGAACATCACTTTTATCCGCCGAATTTCGTAAATGTGCGTGATTTCAGAAATGCGCTTCAAGATCTATTCGATGATATGGCCGCATTGAATGAAAAATCATCAGTGGAATAAATAATTTAGTATTAGACGAACAGTCAAGTTTTTCGTTCAATATTCTTCCAAATCGTGTTTATAATTTTTTTTCGATTTATAGTTTTAATTATTTTAAAATTGTTTTCCAGGTGCTTATGGTATCTTAAACTTTGTACTCTCCGTGTTTTTTTTTTCGGTACCCATCCATTTTCCTGAATACCTACTCTCTCAATTATAAATCAGTGAAAATTACCGAAAATCACTGAGAAACAGTCAGAATTGCAGCACAGGAGAAAATCAGTGAAAATTTTTTCACTGAAAACAAATCAGTGAAAAAAATCACTGGAAATCAGTGAAAATTCACTGAAAACTCAGTGATATTTATGAAATTCACTGAAAAAACTGTGAAATTCTTTGAATAATCAGTGAAAAATCACTGAAAATCAGTGAATTTCACTGATTTTTCCTGTGCTGCAATTCTGACTGTTTACCAGTGATTTTTCACTGATTCGGAATGAGAGAGTAAGAATTGGAAAATTACTCTTGGGTACTTATTGCTTCAATTTGCCAACTATCGATTGACTTTTTTATTCTTCATGATTAATTTCGAACTGTGAATTTCATTTTTCATTTCTTATTATCAATATTTTAAGCTGTACACAGACAGGCATCATAGCAAGTCACTTTTTAAGGGTGTTTGTCACTTTTTTCGACTTTGGTCACTAAAAGTCACTTTTTTCGACTTTGGTCACTAAAAGTCACTTTTTTCATCCAAAGGTCACTAAAAGTCACTTTTTCCCTCCCAAAGTCACTTTTTTTCACATTTTCAAGCAAAAATTCAAATTTTCACGTAAAAATTGCTATTTTTCAAAATTCTTCAAGAAAAAAATTAAAAGTTGACAATGATTTTTCAAAAAAAATTTGCCCTCGCTTCGCTCGGGCGGTATTTCAATATATTTATAAATTTGAAAAAATTCTGTTTTCTTAAATCAGTAAAGTAATTGATTTTTTAATCAATTCCACATTTGACAGAATAAATCAATAATTTTGACTAAAATAAATAAATCAAACAATTGAAATATCACAGATTTTCAAATAAATTCATTTCACTGATTCAAGGCACATGTTTTACGAAAATTGACTGATTTAGATTTAGAGAGTAGATATCGGTCATATATTAATTGTTTGTTCCAAAAATCTCGTCATTTTTCAATTTTTCTTTGCTCAAATCCGTATAATTAAATTAATTATGTATATCTGCCTCCTAAAGTGCCACTAAAAAAAGTTAGATTTTTAGATTACCTAATTTATTCATTGAATTTTGACCCCCTCCCCTCCATTTTTTCTTGAATTCTCAGCTTTCGTTTAACTGTAAAAAAATCCCCCCCCCCCGAAAAAATCGAATTTTTGGTTACTTTTGGTCATTTTTTGGTCAAAAAAAGTCACTAAAAGTCACTTTTTTTCTTCGAAATTTCGCTATGATGCCTGTATTAAAAAAATCCTCTAAAAAACTGTAAAATTGCCTCCCCCCAAAAAAATGAATTTTTGGTCACTTTTTAGTAACTTTTTGGTTACCTTTTTCTCAAAAAAGGTCACTAAAAGTCACTTTTTTTCTTCGGAATTTCGCTATGATGCCTGCTGTACATTTTTCGATGAAAAATCAATTTGCAAAATTTGCCAAAAAAATAACTGCATTTTTTTCCAATTTAAATGCAAGAAAGTAATAATCTAATTTTTTTTTTAATCATGGAGGATTCTTCGATCAATTTGATTCCAACGAATTCATTCGACTTTCACGAAAAATTTCATTTGGGTGAGTGCAATGGATTCGAGAATAAATTTTTCGGGATTGTTGACTCGGAATCGTTTTTTTAATAGTATTTTTCAGATTTTAGAATTTTTATATAAGACTGTTTATGTTACGTTATTCTGAGATGCATGCTTGTTTTAATAACACTATTATAAGTACCGTAAGGCGGGGTGACTCTGCCGAAAAAAACACCAATTTTCAACTTTGACGCCTTGTATCTTCCGTTTGGTTGACGTTTGGAAAAAAGTAATGATTGCTCCATACAGATACATCATTTGACAACATATTCGTGAAAAAAATTTTTGGTTACCCCCCTCCCCCGATTTTTAATGAATTTTTCAAAATCGTCGGCATAGTCCCCCGCGCTTGGGTTCACTTTGCCGATACGTGTTTTTTCATTAGAAATTGGCAGGAAAAAAACTTGAATTACGTTTATAATGTATTATTCTTCGTGAAATACCAAATTAATCAATAACAAGGCTCCGGGAACACAAATCTGCCTCTTTTTTCTTCCGGTTTAGGCAAAATCTTCACTATCATTTCGATAAATACTTTCGAGGCATAATAAATTCGGAATTGTGTTACAAATCAAAATTAAAACACTTTTATGGCATAATAAATCGTTACCGAACCAAAATTGATCATCAAACGCATTGGAATCTGTTATCAATAAAAATAATCACAGAAAAAAAGCATCGGCAAAGTGACCCCCACCACTTCAACCTTGATTTTCTCACAGATAAAAAATCGGTGGAAGTTGTGTGATACATCATTGGAAAGCCAAAAAAAAAAGCAATTTGTTGAGTCCAAAACGAATTCGGTCGGATGTCACCTTCATACCTTTACCCGACCAATTATACAAGGGTTACTTTCACAGCTAGTTATCACTACTTTCTAAACGATCTCATTTGAAGGCATAGACTGCATGAAAAGTGGACTTCTTATACACCAAAATGTAGATCCAACCTTCCTCTTTCAGTAGAGACCACTCCCAGTGCTGTATCTATCATAGTTTTAAAATTTCCGGCCAAAACATGATTGAAAACGCGAATCGGCAAAGCCGCCCGCGATTCTAAAGTCACCCCTCCTTACGGTATCTGTACTTTCGATGAAAAAATCAGAATGGGTATACGTAAGGATTATTATTTATTTTTCCCTAGAATACAAATTTTTTATATTTCTAGAGCGTTTTTTTCATAAGCCAGCCATATCTTACGAAATTGTGAAATTTTTTTAAATTCATGTAATTATGTCCTGATTACCTGTCAAAATCACGTTAACTTTCATAATAAGGATGTACCGCTCTCTCCACTCACTGAGTTGCAGCGACAGGATCATTCCTTGTCAAATCATCCAATTTTTTTGCACTTGGGGATTTTGATTTTTGAAATTATTTCTACATAGATAGGCCTCGAAAGTAGAAGTTCAACGACGCAAACCCAAGATATCCGAGTCTTTGAATTAAAATTTGAAACCCACTCAACATAAGTCTGACATGGGATGAGAGGAGGAGGTATTTCCATTTCAAAAGCTTGACTTTTTAGCCTTTTTATGAGTCTGATTTCATTTTAGTTTTACAGGGTCATTCTTATTTAGCGCTCCAGTTTTGAAAAATCGTAGAAAAATTACATTTTATTTTTACGCCGCTTTCTTGGCTGCACTGAGTGCCCAGAAGCGGGATATTTTTTATACTTGACATGCCGCGGCACCAGGGAACTCTCACTCGGCTCTATAATTGAATTAGTAAAAGCTATTACTTTGAACATTTTCGAAAAAATGTGCTTTTTGGGGGGGCGTGATTTTTGAAAACAACGAGTTTTTGGAATTTTATTGAACATTTCACCTTTTTATGGTCATTGAATTATGTTAGAAGGTTGTAATTCGTGTTCCTGTTCGGTTTCCCTCAACGCAGACCTATGAAGTGTTTCATAAAATTCCAAAAACTTGTTTTCAAAAATCAAGCCCCCCCCCCAAAAAAGTACATTTTTTCGAAAATGTTCAAAGTAATAGCTTTTACTAATTCAATTATAGAGCCGAGTGAGAGTTCCCTGGTGCCGCGGCATGTCAAGTATAAAAAATATCCCGCTTCTGGGCACTCAGTGCAGCCAAGAAAGCGGCGTAAAAATAAAATGTAATTTTTCTACGATTTTTCAAAACTGGAGCGCTCAAAAAGAATGACCCTGTATTTTTACGCAAAAGGTAGTCGAGTGCATTTGTATGTATATAGTTTTTTTTATAGTTACTTTGAAATGTTTTCATGCATTCGATGTTATGAACGTCGAGCAGAGTGCGTTCGGAAAAGTCTGGGAATTTTGAACAGCTGGAAAAGTTGGGAAAATGTCAAGGAATTTTGGAATTTTTTGAAAATCTAAAAGAATAATTTGTTATATTATCAGCTCACGTGTTTCTTTCTTTGCTTATTTTATTATAAATTTTTCAAAAAATTAACACACTTTTTCCTTTAAGGTAAAAACCTTGATCATGGATATATTTTTCCCCCAATTTTTCTCTTAATTTTCCAACATTTTAAAATAAGTACCTGCTTTTTTCAGTTTTTTTAAATCATTTTTTAAAATATTTTATTCTTTATAAAAATGTATCCTGCTTTGTAACTTTTTATCAATATGTCTGTATAAAACAAAATATATTACCTATGCAAGCGATCATCTAAAATTTTTCCAAGTTTTTTCGAGTCAAACAAAATTTTATTAGTGTTACGTTACAGTAAAACGTTAAACGTTACACAAAATCGTTACATTTTTCAAATTTCTCCTTGTTGACTGATTTTTTAATTCATCATTTTTTGTTGATCGTAATGTACAAAAAATTTCATTTTAAATGAATGTCTTTGAATACCGAATTATGCATTTTTCAAAAAAGAAATGTTTCCCTCGCTACGCTAGGGGCAATTTACACTTATTCTTTCCACCGAATTCATTTGAAATTTAATTTTTCTTTAAATAAGTCACATCTTACGAATGTGTCATTTTTTTTAAAATTTTCATGTACTTGATACATGTACCCCTCTCCCCAGTCGCGGAGTTCCAGCTAAAGGATCATTACATGCCAGATCGTCCTCTTTTTTGCACTCGGAGACTTCGATTTTTAAAATTATTTTCCCGTGGACCTCGAAAATGGAACAGGGTGTCCATTCTTTAGAAAACCGGGAAAAGACAGGGAATTTTGGTGGTCTGGGAAAGTCAGGGAAAAGTCAGGAAATTTTGTAATTTTCTCCGGAATTTTTCAAAAATCCAAAAAAAAAGATAAATCATTTAGAAAAGTGTTTCTTTGCTTATTTTATTATAACTTTTTCAAAAAATTTTACCCTCGCTTCGCTCGGGCCAAATTATTGCATCTTTTATCTGATTCTTTTATTCATCATTTTTTGTGGATCGTGATAATTCAAAATGCATGTCTTTGTCCATTGAACTATGAATTATTCAAAAAAAAAAAATTCCCTCGCTACGCTCGAGGTAATTTACACTCTTTCTTTTTACAGAATTTATTTAAAATCCTAAGTTTTTTGGAAACTTACTTTTTAATGAGCTATGATGAGAAAGAAATGTCATGATGCCCTTTGGTTGATTGATTGATTGATTGATTGACCACGATGTTGAAAAAAAAGGGAAGGGAGTGGAACAGAATTCGGAATTATTGGCCATGGTTTGGAAAACATGAATTGAAGATCTTTTTTGCAATATTTTTCGCCCTCGCTTTACTCGAACTCTACACGTTGATGTTTCCATAAAATGATTGATATTTTATCCCTTCATTGATTTTTTATTCAGTGGAACAAACCGAAGAGATAGCAGGGAATCGGGTGGAATTTATGAATTTGAGGTACGTATTTTTTGGGGATGGGGAAAGGAGAGGAGGAATGATTTGTGAAGACACTTTGAATTTTCAGCTCTGAAAAATTCGTTTTGTTTTTGAATGATTTGGTAGACACCCTGACATAATTTGTTTCATTTTCAAAAACTTTATAATTTTGCTTTGAAAGAGTTTTTCTTTCCTATTAGAAATTTTTTATAATAAATTCAATTTATCAAGTTTGTGTGGGGAGGGAGAGGGAGATCACTCCCCGATAGGAAATCTTGTGCTCAATTTAAATACGTAAGAAATTGTAAATTTTCAATTTCATCTCAGATCTCGTTTCGAAATAGCGTTAATATCTCTCGAATATTGAAATTATACTCTTCAAAAGTGTAGAAAATACCTACTAGAAAATATGTAAAAAATTTACTTTTCAATAGTCGTATAAACAGAATAATAGATTACGAATCATTTTTAACAACAATCTGCTTCGTCAAATCGCAGATTTTCTCCCTATTCTAACGATTCGAATCTCAAACACAATGGATCATTTTGTGGCAACACGACGAAACGTTCTAACGTGGAATTTTTCTTGACCGACGATAAATAATCGCGAAAATATTTCAATAAGCACATTTTTCAGCGGTTAACGCCGTTTCAGCAGATTTTCGATGTTTTTACCGACTTTTTTCATTATTTGATTTGAAAATAGGGGAAAAAGTTGGGAAATATTTTTTTTACACAATTTGATGTTTATTTTGTTACGGGGTTTCGCATTATTCCTTCATTTCGCTGCCTATTCCGATGGTAATTTTTTTCCCTACGAATCGAATTAGGTTGGTGGAATTTTTCAACGAATCGTTCCACTTTATTGGAATTGTTTCGCGAGAAAATTCGGTCGAGTATTCGAATTTCTCAATTTTCAAGGAAAAGGTACCAGAGGGGTCCTTAAGGTATTAGCTGTAATAAGGATAATGATCTCGGGCCGAATCCGGGCCATCGTTCGGTTCGATTCGATTACTAATTCGAACTAATTATTTTTACAAATGTTCAGTCTTCGGTTGGATGTATTAAAATGGCGCGAAAACGAGAAGCAAAGCTAGCGTGAAAATTGATTCGAGAGTATTTCCCATTTCCGTGGACGTTTTACCTTATAAATCAACCCAACGGTCTTATATATATTTTTAATGAAATAACCGAAACGGTAGCGGTATTAATATTTTAATGAACCGAACCTCAGTTGCGCTTATCGGGGGAAATTTTTTTCCTTGGTTTTTTAAAAATACCTAAACGAAGCAACGCGACGTTTTTAGTTATATTTTTCCTGGTGCTTTTTTTTTTTTACCTGTAACGGAGTCAGCGGTGCTTTGGGTAGTTTTTCATGCGGTGGATGCAGCTGCGCTAAACACATAATTGCTTCGTTACAGAATTTTAGTCCCATTACTTCTTCGTCTTCTCTGCCGTATCGAAAAGTCAACGTTACTTGGCCGTAGACCTGCGTAAGTACGGAACGGTAAATCTTATTTTAGATAGATTAATAAGTCGCTGGTGCGTATATCTAGTGTACGAGTGCCTTTTTTTTTCAACTCTTCCCTTCGGACGACCGATGAAGATTCTCAGCTAAATGAAACGTTATAAACGAGCTAACATGTCGAACGTCTGCGGGCCTCAGATAAAATATTCTCGTACGAGATGACTCTCGAGCAGAGAACACTTTTTGGTACGAGAAAATACATTTGGGATGGTATTGTGATAAATTGACGCCGTTTTGTTGCGACCAACGCCAGCGAAATTTCGATGATACCTTTCTTTATTTTTTTTCATTTTCAGTTTGCTAGATTTTCGAAAACGAGGAGTAAATTGATCGTGTTTGTTTTTTATATACTTAGATGATCTGCTTTATATGAGTGATGAAGTTTTTATTTACGATTTATTTTTTTTCTATCGTGGCCGCGTTAAGACCCGGAATAGTGTTTTGTGCGGAGTTGAAGTTTGAAAAATTGATGAAAATTATGGTATACCTTTTTGTCTTTGAGGTAATCCGGATCGACGTAAACGACTCCTTGAATTTTATCTGCTGATTTGTCCGATACGACGATGTCTCTGGTGCCTAAGTATAGTATGATTTTGTTGTTTTGCGCTGATTTTTTGTATACTCTGAAATCAGAAAGAAAAATCATTTTTTATTATAAAGTATTTATACGGAGAAAAATCGATCTTTTTTTGTCTGAATGATTCAAAAATGTGGCGAAATTCCGTCAATTTAAATAAATGAAACAATCGATTTTCACAGAAAATCAGTAATTTTTCACTTATTTTTTTGTTGAACATTATTGATTCTTTTTGACATATTACGACATGATTGAGAAATTAGTGGTATTTGACGAAAGGATCAGTGAAAAATCACTAAAATCCAGTCGAAAATGCAGAATTCCACCAAATTCTCAACTGATTAGAATTTAGAGAGTGAATTTTTTTTGCTAGGAAACAGAATTTCACTTTCATTAAAGGCTAAAATGATAACATCAGGGCAAAAAATATAACTTGAAATCATGGATAGGAAGCTAATCCTCAGTGGATTTGTTCAAGTGAAGTACAGAGATGAGAAGAATTAGAAGTATTTTATAATTGTAGGAGTTTTTTTGTTCATACTCGTAATTATACTAATTTTACAATCAGTTTTTTCACCTTGGGCCATCATAGGTAGTCATCATTAACTGTTTAAGTATTATAATCTTTATTTTATCACTAAAAAATATTTGTTCAAAAATACAAATTCTGTGAATTTTTCGAACGATTTTCTCGACAATCATTATCATCTTTGAAATGTTTAGGTATACGAATATAATTACCTCAGTTTCCAACCCTCCTTGCCCCATTTGTCCCGTATTGCAATATAAGGGTTTAAATAATTAAAGTAGACGTTTTGAATTGACCTTTACGGGGCAGTGCCTTGTATCTCAGAACTGGTGATATTTGGAGTAATGTAATTTATGCAGCTGGAAAGAGGACTGAAAAAGGATCCAGAATAGTTATAAGTATTTTCAAAAGTTCAGAGCTGAGATTTTCAGCGAAAAACTCCCTTATTAATAATGATACATCAAAGTCCAAGGATGTTATTTAAAAATACTTCATCATGAAATATTATTTATTTGTATCGATGAAATCGATTTTTACATTATTTTTTTCACAATATTTGATGAGCTTCTCACTACTAAGTGTTGGCATGAAGAAAAACAAAAGTACGCGATTTTGCTAATTGTTTGGGGGTTTCTTTTTAATTGAAACTCGTTTCTCTCTTAATCTGAATCAGTCAAATTGACTGATTAAAAAAGGCAGAATTGAGTCATTAATGAAATCAGTGAAAAATTTTCTGATTCACTAATTGAATCAGTAATTTTTCGCTGATTGGCAGTCAAATTTCACAGATTAACAGTGAAATCAGTGGAATTTCACTGCCAATCCAGTGACTCAAGTTTGTCGATTTCAGTCAGGCAATCTTCAGTTTTTGACTGATTAAAAAGTTGATTCTCATATAAGATTTTGAATTGTTCTGACTTCTGATTATTTAAAGTGAAGGTATGAGTTCTAAAAGTAAAAGTTCTTGTTACATTTTTTTCTTGATTTTTGCCCCATTTCCTTTTTATAATCGCGCTGAAATTAGGGATAAATGAGTAATATTATCAATTCTAGTAATTTTACGAGACTATAAAGCATTTTACGAAAAAAAAATCAATCAGCTAATGTTATTGAAAAGAAAATTTCGCTTTCTGAATGAATGCCTTGTTTTTTTCAGCATTGAAAAAATAAGAGTGTTTAAAATTAAGTATATTCTTTGTTCAAAAATGATCAGTTGTATATCTATGAGTATAATGCATTTTTTGACATTGAAAATCTAATTAAGTAAGTATAAAATAATTTGAAAAATTATCAAAATTTTTTAAATTTTTTGGCGAAATGAGACGTAAAATAGATTTTGATACTCAGAAAAGAAATGTGATGTGCATCAATTGCATCATGCATTCCCTTAGAAAGTGTAATTGAAGTTTGAATTTGGATTCTTCCCGCTTCTTACAAAGATTTTTTTGATGTTTGTGCTCAAAATTGCCTCAGAAATATATTCCGGGGTTGAAAAAACGTGCACTTTGATACCCATAATAGAACTTCTTTTCCTTGAATGTCTGAAATTAACTAGAGGGGTCTAAAACAGGGTGTCTAACGGTCTCAATAAGTCAAGTTGGTCCTGATAAGTCTATCTTTTTTCAAAAAGGTCATGCGGGTCCTGAAAAGTCAAGCATTTTGACTAATTTACTTTAAATTACTCAAAAGGTCAATTTTTTTTCAAAAATCAAAAAAACTTCCATTTAGGTACTTACCCTTAGTAAATAATTTTTTTAAAGTGAAAAAACACAAATTTTTTAGTTAATATTTTGTTGTTTTTTTTTGGGGGGGGGGGGTGTTTTTTTTTGAAAATCACCAATTTTTCTAATCTTGGCCCTCGGTTTGCTCGGGCAGATACGGTTTAAAATTTATATAAAAGACGGGGGTTGAAGATTTCGCTTCCCTTTTAATACTAAAACATCGATTAAACAATGAAGAAATTTAAATTTTTGAATGCCTTTTTCTTCAAAAAATTTCGTGAAATTTCTTCCTTTCCAGCCTAGATAATTATTATTTTCAAATGAAAAAAATTGTCCTCCTGATTTATCAAAGGACTCGGTAACGATTTTGATTGGAATTTGAAGGACATTAGGAGATGAGTCAATAGATATCGTTTTTTTCATAACTCGAAAAAAAAATTTCAGATTCTGAGTGTCCTTTTTCAAAAATGTTCGCTCGGGCTCAGTGTATTTACATAATTCTTCTTCAAAATATGGTATGAACTCTTCTCTGTCATCTCAGACAATTAAATATTTTGAAACGGAAAAAATTTGTCTTTCCAATTTATTAGAGGACTTGATGGCGACCCCGCATTTTTGAGTCATAAAAGTAGCACAAAAAAGCAAGAATTTTTGTTTTTGGTTTCAATACATGTGATTGGCAAATTTCCCCCTTTTAAAAAAAAAATACGAGTCGGCAAATTTTTCCTTTTTGAAAAAATATGATTTGGCCAATTTTTCATTTTCACCCGGCACCCACCAAGATCACCAAGATTTTTGCCCAAGTTTTGTTTCTGATTATTGTTATTTTCATAATCTTTTATCGTTTTCTTGAAAACGTAACTACTGTTTTGTTTGTAATCTATGACCACTACATTGTTTGAAGATATAAAATAGCTACAGGCATTCAGACGTATCGGTGGGGGGGGGGGGGTAATAGCTTCAGGCATTTAGACACAAAGCATTTTTTTTTGTTGGAGGCCCTCAAAAAAGTCATTCCAAAAGGTCAAGCTAAGTCAAGCGTTTTGTTCAACAAATTTCGTTAGATACCCTGTAAAAACATTTTGGAACTTGGCTCAATAATATCGCAGAATTTTCTATTTCGGTCTCACCGTCATGTCACTGATAGATTTAGGGCTACAATAATGCAGAAATCGGGTTTAGGGGTATCTATTATATATATTTTGGAATATTTCATTTTTTTCGAATGAGTTTCACTTAAACGTATTTTTTTTATCCTGTAGGTGTTTTTTTTTATACCAACTTGCAATGATAGAATTTAGTTTTGAATTTTAATTTCAGATCGGATCGATCATTGATATAATATCATTATGTTCTGAAACCAAAGCACTGGCTTCAATTTCGGAGGCTAAAAAATCAAAATTAATTTTTTTAGAATCATTAGCCATTTCAATGTGAACACTTATTTGATGTAGAAAGTTTTCAAAATGTAATTAACTTTATAACTTCTATTAATATTGTTAATTTAATCTAGATAATATATCTGTTGTGTATTTGTCGCTAAGTATTTAGCTATGGTAAGCTGTAACGCGACAATAAATAAACCATTTAAAAAAAATCTTTTTCGAAACAGATGTTCTATACCTTGTTATCAGTGAAAAATTTAGGATCGGGATATCTTGAGGATTATTGAATAAAATGTTCTGAAAATGTAATATGTGCTTCGGAACAACATTATCTTTTGAGGACTTTGAGATATTTTCAAAATTTTTCTTCAATTTGAAAAAAAAAAAAATTTCAAAAATACTTTGGATAAAAAATGTTGTTGTTTGCCCTATTTTTTCTAAATATATTTTTTTTTTCAAAAATGGAATAGAAATTTTGAAAATATCTCAAAAGTCCTCAGAAGATAGTGTTGTTCCGAAGCACTTATTACATTTTCAGAACATTTTATTCGATAATGCTTAAGATATCCCGATCCTAAATTTTTCACTGAAAACAAAGTAGAGCATACTCTTAAATTTTAGAAACAAATATCAAAATCAATGATATCGTGTAGCATTTTTGTTTTTGTTTTTAGTTTAGTCAGAAATGTTTTTTCAACTACTTCTGAAACAAAGTTGTCGAAATTTCAATTTTTCAGAAATTCCAAATGGATCCTTTACCTCTCAGAAATTGGCCAGACGATATTTTCATCTTTAAAAAAGTGGTACCAACATTACAGGAAATTGCTTCTTTCAACGTGGCGTTACCATTGTGGTGTAGTATTCTATATCGAGAAAATTTCAACGATGAGTCTGATAGCTCCGAAGATGAACTGAGAGCAGAACTCCGAGTAGATAAAATATGCAAGGAAGCTGAAAAATCTGTAAATCAATGGGACGTTACACAACTAACGAAAAATCTTATCAATAAATCTTGCAAAACGATCAATGATGAAATATACTATTGGGGAAAGAATATCAATCGTGAGCCTTTAGATAAATCCTACCCTAATGTGCGTCGTTCTCATATCGAATGTCTCGTTTGGCAACCAAATGGGAAAACAATTTATTATGAGAAAACTGCTAGAAAAATGTTGTCTCATCCTGGCTTTGGTCAAGTAGAGAAATTCCAACTTATGTGTGAATTCTGTTGGGAAGATGAAATCAATGGTTTAGTGCCAGACGTTGAGCTTCAATTTTTCATGAAGAATTTTATAGATGAACCGAGTGCATTTTCTCAATGTCCTCTCACATATTATTGGATATGCAAGTTGAACAACCAACTTCATAGGATCAGTTTCAACGAAGATGATCAATCGTTGGAAAGTTACATGATCTTGAACCTAAATCTCACTCTGGCTTCTATAGAGTACTACTGGAATTTATTACGCGAAAATGAGCATGTTCCCGTGGCCGTTGAATTTCTTGGATATAATCCATACGCGCAGGAATTAATATTGTCGAAATTGAACGAATTTCAGAAATCGAGCGTAATTTCAAAAATTCCACATTATATCATTGCGAATTTTATAATTAATTATGATTTTGAAGCTGCACGTTCTATTTGGATCGGTATTGTAGATCTGATAAGTGATGATCAATTTGAAGACTTAATGTGGAATGTTTTAATGAAAATGTGGGATCAAGAGCATTTTTGTTTTCTGGCTGAATTATGGAGTACGGCTAGTGATGCACGTAAAAACCTTTGTTTGTACCTTCGCGAGATGAATATAATCCAGGTGTTTTTCGATCCGGATTCTCAAGTTTCGCGTGATAACGGTTTACCATTTTTATTTTGCGTTTTATCTTACGCATCGCCGACGTGCAGAAGAGATACGATTTTAGAACGCGGAGACTTTTTACTCACACTTTATCTTGATCACACAAAAGTAAATAAAATAATCAAATTCTGTCTGCCTGATTCCGATGACATGGATGAATTTAAAAACCGTCTGCGACAATCTACTCGCATAAAAGAACATTATACTGAATTATTCCGCCGTGGTGAATTTCAAATATTGATTGATGATTTGAAGGCATACTTTCCCGAAGAATCTATATTGAAAAATCATATGAAGGAAATCCTAGATGAAGACAGTTTGGAATTCGGGTTTTTCATTTTCGAACCTTCTGTATGGACTAAAATTGATCTGTTGCTGAATATTGTTTACAATGCGGATTCGTCGGCTGTGAAAAACATTCAGAAAGAAATAATTTTGGCGTTCGCATCGCGCGATGACGATGGTTATGTACTAGGTGTTGAAAAAGTTATGATTTTTGTAATAGTTTTTGTTTTTTCTAAAGTTTACGACTTTCTTTTTATTTCTTAGGTTCTTGTTTGATTTATTTATCTAGTTTACTGTCGTTTTATTCTTTCGTGTTCCTCATATTTATGCAAATTTTAGAAATTTTTTTACAAGGTTTACATGAAATAATCTATAATTTGATCATTTTTGTTTTTCATACTCGTAATAAAATTATACTAATTTTACAATCCGGTTTTGTATTTGCTTAAGTTATCGTATAGTCGTTATTAATTGTTTATGATAATATTTTATCTTATGAAAAAGAAATATTTGTGCAGAAATACAAATTCGCTGAATTTCTCGAATCATATCATTATCATTTTTGAAATATCTAGAGGAATACAATAATAATTACCTCAATTTTCAACCCTCCTTGCCCCATCTGTCCTTGTGCTGCAATATAAAGTTCTCCGAATTTTTTCAAATTGATAAATATTCTGGTAAAAATTAACTGACTTTGAAATTTGAATTGCTGTAACTCTTTTTCCAATTATTAAGAAACTACCTTTGCAGATATGCACTCTCTCATTCTGAATCAGTGAAAAGTCACTGATAAATGGTCAGAATTGCAGTACAGGAAAAATCGGCAGAATTTACTGACTTTCAGCGAATTTTCGCTGATTTTTCAAAGATTTTCGATGATTTTTCAGCAAATTTCATAAATTTTACTGACTTTTCAGTGAATTTCACTGATCTGTTTTCAGTAAAAAAAATTTCACTGATTTTTTCCTGTGCTGCAATTCTGACTGTTTCTCAGTGATTTTCGATAATTTTCATTGATTTTAGGCATCATAGCAGGTCACTTTTTTAGGGTATTTGTCACTTTTTTCGGCTTTGGTCACTAAAAGTCACTTTTTTCCTCCCAAAGTCACTTTTTTCGCATTTTCAAGCAAAAGTTCAAATTTTCACGTAAAAATTGATATTTTTCAAAATTCTTCAAGAAAAAAAATTAAAAGTTAATAATGATTTTTCAAAAAAAATTGCCCTCGCTTCGCTCGGGCATTATTTCAATTCTATTTCTAAATTTGAAAAAATTCTGTTTTTCTAAATCAGTAAAGTAATTGGTTTTTTAATCAATTACCCATTTGACAGAATAACTCAATAATTTTGACTAAAATAAATCAATCAAACAATTGAAATATCACAGATTTTCAAATAAATTCATTTCGCTGATTCAAAAAGACGCAGTTTTACGAAAATTGACTGATTTGTATTTAGAGAGTAGATATAGGTCATATATTAATTGTTTGTTCCAAAAATCTCGTCATTTTTCAATTTTTCTTTGCTCAAATCTGTATAATTAAATTAATGCCATTTTAAAAAATTATATTTTTAGATTACTTAATTTTTTCATTGAATTTTGACCCCCTCCCCTCATTTTTTCTTGAATTCTCAGCCCTCTTTTAACTGTAAAAAAATTCCCCCGAAAAAATCGAATTTTTGGTAACTTTTGGTTACTTTTTGGTCATTTTTTGGTGACTTTTTGGTGACTTTTCTCAAAAAAGGTCACTAAAAGTCACTTTTTTTCTTCGGAATTTCGCTATGATGCCTGTGATTTATAATTGATAGAGTACAATTTTATATAAACTCGGAAAATATTACCAACTTTCTATCAAAATATTTAGCTTTGATATTATTTTTCGTCTCAGCATATGAATTCATACTCTCTCATTCCGAATCAGTGAAAAATCACTGATAAACAGTCAGAATTGCAGCACAGGAAAAATCAGTGAAATTCACTGATTTTCAGTGATTTTTCACTGATTATTCAAAGAATTTCACAGATTTTTCAGTGAATTTCATAAATATCACTGAGTTTTCAGTGAATTTTCACTGATTTCCAGTGATTTTCTTTCACTGATTTGTTTTCAGTGAAAAAAATTTCACTGATTTTCTCCTGTGCTGCAATTCTGACTGTTTCTCAGTGATTTTCGGTAATTTTCACTGATTTATAATTGAGAGAGTACCTACATCAATTAATGATATTTTTACTTTTTGACGTGTCTCGAAATCGACATTCGAATATTATCGACTGAGATAATTTTCCTATTGCGAGCTTGAGACAATAATGAGCCATAGATATCGATTTTCTTCAACATTTTATCAAATTTGTGAACTGATGAGTCGTGGTATTTGACATTTTAGGTTTATGAATTGATTTCTCGCAAAATTATCATCCTCATTTTTCTCGGCCTTGAGGAATTTCCCTGTTTTCATAAAATAATGATATTTTTTAAAATTTCGTAACATTAATTTTTCTTTCTACCACTCAAGCCCGGCCCCAAAAATCAGAAGATCGCTGATACTATGAAAAGCACTTGCACGAGAACTGGGAGAAACCCTGATACGAAAGGAAGGGGAGAGCGAAAAGGTGTTCGTCTGTGTGACATACTTTACCTCACTTTTTTAAAATTTACGGGGCATCATTGTGGGATTAGGTGGGTGGTGTCTGTGATTTTCTCGCGTGAACACTTTCAAATTCACTGCAAATTATTGTTCGTATCAAATCTATCGCTCAAAAAATTTCATTGATGGAGGGGGGGGGGAAATTACGATTCAAATTCACAGAGTACAAGTTGCTATCGAGCTACGAAAAAGGTCTGAAAAAAATTATATGAATTTTGCTTTATGGATTCCAATGGACACCCTGGTTAGGTTTTCAATGGTACAGAATTCAATAACAGAAGTATTTTTTGATTCTGGCTTTTTAGTCTCTACCGCACTTCACCAGAATTGAATTATTTGTTAATGAAAATGGCATGTGGCATGGTACCTATATCATTTGTTACGTTTTTCGGGATTCCGAGTGTGAATATGGATTCTTTTTTATGATTTATAACCTCACTGAGCAGGGTGTCTACCGGTCGCGAAAAAGTCGCAAATTTGGATTTAGGTTGCTCAAGTTGCAAAATTGACCCAAAACTCATCAAAGGTCGCGAATTTTTCCGAAATTACCTACTTGAATTTTTTTTCACCTTGTACAAAACAGAAAAAGTACAGAAATTTCACCTTTTGAACATTTTTTTGTGAAAAATTGTATTTTTTTTAAATTTAAGACGTATTTCCCTCCGCGTATGAAATTTTTTCTGTAATAAATTTGATCTCGTTGATTTGGGGAGGGGGGGATGGGCGAGCGTCAAATTGAGATGTAGATACTAGATACCTTAGAAATAAGTCGCGAAATTTGATTTTGAAAAATCGGTAGACACCCTGCTGAGGTCCTTTCTCGCTTTTATCTCAGACTCAGAAAGGAGCATGCAAAACAGTTACGAGTAAGGAAAGCTTTTATGAAAATTCGCGCAAAAAACTCCTAATTTTTATTCGTAGATTCTATTCAGTTCGACGATATTTTTTCGCATGCTGATGGCAGATTCGAATTGAAAATTGCATTCTAAATTCTAATTTGTCACAATTCGTGGTTCTATTTCTGCAACTTTTCCTGAAACAATATTTGAAATATTTCAGATATTCAAAATGGATCCACTTATTCGCAGTAATTTACCGGAAGATTGTCTCATTTTTAAACAAATAGTTCCAACGTTGCAAGAAATCGCAGTTTTTAACGTAGCATCACCTTTGTGCTATAACATTCTATGTCGAATAACGTCCGACGACAAAGATGAACTAACCACCGTTTTCAGAACTCAAGTATTGGAAAAAGAAGCTGAAATTTATACGAAACAATTTAACGTACCCCACCTTATCAAGGATCTTATCAAAAAATCGTTCCTGAAGATCAAATACGAAATAATTATGTGGTCATACGATACTATCTGCGAACTTCTTTTCTATTTAGAAAATGATGCGAGCCTGCGTCGTTCGCATATAAAATATCTCATTTGGAAACCAAATGGAAGAATTGATTACGAGAAGACCGCCAGAAACATTCTATCCCATCCTGATGATTTTACTCAGGTGGAAAAATTCAATCTAATGTGTCAGTTCTGTTGGAAAGATGAAATCGAAGCTTTAGTTCCGGACGTGGAGCTACAAAAATTCATGGTACATTTTCTTACTGCGCCTGATCGATTACCTCAGTTTCCTGAAATGTATTATTGGATATGCAAGTTGGAAAACAAACTTCACGAGATACCATTCCCGCCTAATTTTAGCTCATTAGAAAGGTTCATGCTTACCCTGGATCTGAAGAGTTCAGCTTCAGTGGAATATTTTTGGGATTTCATACGTGAAGAAGATCAAATGATAGTTGCTTTTGAATTACTCAAAGAAGACGAAGGCATGATGTCAAAACAGAAATCAATATTATCGAAATTGAACGAATTTCAAAAATCCACTGTCCTTTCAACGATCCCTCATTATATCATTTTAAATTTTATGAATAGTCCTAATTTCGAAGATGCTCGTTTGGTATGGACTCATGTAGAAAATTCGATAACCGATGAGGAATTTGTTACATTGGTAAAAGAAGTTTTGAGAAGAATTTCACCAGGCAACATAGATAATTTCTCCTTCATGGCTGAAATGTGGAAAACATCTAGCGATCAACATAAAAACTATTTTGTGTGTAGAGAAAGAAATCTTATAGTCGATATGTTTTTTGGCTTACTATCGCCCTGCTGTGCGGATTCCAGTCTATCGTTTTTATCTGCTGTTTTACGTTATTCGCCGCCAACATATAGAAGGGATATGATTTTAGAGCAATGGAAAACTTTATTTGAACTAAATCAGAATTTTGCAGTAGTAAATAAAATAATCGGAGTTTGTCTGCCAACTTCTGACGATGTTGCTCGATTTGAAAAACTTGTGCGGGAATCTTCTATTGTAGAAGAACGTCTATCTCAGTTATTTCGCGGGCGTGCATTTGACGAATTGATTTCATATTTTGAATCATATGGTTTTTTTGAATCGATCTTGAATGACTGCATGAAACAATTCTTCGATGAATATGTACTCCAATACGATTATTTCATGTTTGAACCTTCTATTTGGTCTAAAATTAAGAAATTGTTGAAAAGTGTTTATGTTGGCGATACTTTGGGAATCGTTCGTTTCAAAAAGAAATTGTTGTTATCATTTCAATGGGACAATGTGTATCTAATGACTACCGAAAATGCACGCCATTGGAAGAACGCGTTTGAAGATCTTATTGAGGATATGGCCGTGTTAGATACTATTCCATTTAGTGTTATCTAATCATTTTAAATTATTTGAGTTGCGTTTTACTTTCTCATTTTCTTGATTAATTTTCATAATTTTGTATCGTATTTTCATTTATGTTTTTAATGCACGTGACCACCTTATTTTCCATAATGTTTAGAATTTTTGTGAAGTACGTCTCGAAGTCGTCTATAATCGTTTTGGTAATCATTATGTACAGATTTTCACAATCTTTAAATTATTTATGTAGTAAGATATTTCGAGTTTATAATCTTTTTTTTTCCGTAAAAGTCTTCGTTATTCGTTCGCCATTGTAATGCATTTTCAATTTCAAAATTTAATATCGTTTTTCAAAAATACAAAATTTTCTGAATTTCTTCATATCATTTTTATTTTACAAATATGCAAAGTATCTAATATCTATCGACATTTTTTCAAATCATGAGTGTTTTTGAAGGTCGATTTTGGACTGATAACCGATAGAAATTCAATATCCTAATTTTTTTTGAGTCCTCAAAAATGAGAATTTTGAAAATGTTGGAAGCACTACCTAAACACAGCATTTATTTTTTATAGAAAACATGAAAAAGTTGAAGAATTTCATTTCTTGAAAAAATTAAAGTTTTTCTGAATTTTATTCCTTGAAAATAGTGCATCGTTTTTCAACCATTTCTCGTTTCCCTGTTTTAAAATGGAAGGTGGGTAATTTTTTACAGGTTGAATCGCCTACAATTTTGTTACCCTTTTTTTCGGTTTGGGTTCATTGCTTTCACTCGTTGTTTCCTCAATGATAAAATGTAACGATTTTTGGAGAAATTGAAAAGTTTATTGCGGAACAAACAATTAATTCAGTAATTACGTTCGCTTGAGTGCTCCAAATGCTGAAAAAAATTGATGTTGAAAAATTTTAAAGTACTTATTCGTAACCTGAGAAAAAAGTCCCGACATATTTCTCTGTTGACCTCCTTTTGTCTTTTTCTCCACCTCCCCCTATTAATTTTCATTTCAAGTGCAAAAATGGCCAATTTTAGGTCAAGTCTAGACCCTTTAAAAACGAATAACTCAGTAATATTTGAGCAATCAAAGCCAATCGTGTAGGTATGCAACATTTTTTATTCCAGAATTGGTTTTGTTATTTCAAACCTCTTATCCAGTAAGGTGGGCCGAAAAGCCAAAAATTTTGATTTTTGAACAGTTACCCCCGCAAAAGTTGTTGGCTGGATAGACTAGAAAAATAAAATAAAAAATTTCAAAATCGATTCATATCTTCCGATCGCGCTAGAGCCTTCAATTCTTCAGAAATTGTCAAAAATTCAACATTTTCAAAAATTTTAAAAAATTTCAAAAAAAATCAAAATTTATTAAAATTAATTTTAGAACTTATTTACGGTCTATTTAAAACAAAAAACACAACTTTTTTGAAAAAATCCATATTTCATAGTTTTTTAAATTTCTTATATTTTTTCACCTCTGAAAAAAATTGAAAAAAGTTATAAAACACTGATTTTTTCAGAAAAAATGTGTTTTTTGGTCTAGATAGTCACTACAGAACTTCTAAAATTAATTTTAGTAAATTTTAATTTTTTTCGAAATTTTTGAAATTTTGAATTTTTGGCAATTTTTGAAGAATTGAAGGCTCTAGCGCGATCGGAAGATATGAATCGATTTTGAAATTTTTCATTTTATTTTTCCAGTCTATCCAGCCAACAACTTTTGTGGGGTAACTTTCAAAAATCAAAATTTTTGGTTTTTCGGCCCACCCTATTGTCCAGATCACCATGTGTAAAAATGAGTTATAATAATTGCGAAAAAGTATTGATATGTTACGAGCATCATTCGAAAATTCAATTAATGCCTGAAAGGAATGAAATTATTGTGATTTCCCCCCTTTTTTTTGTTGCAAGCTGCTTTATTTATCGTACACTTTGCGTACCAACGTCAGAAATCATCAATTTTTTCGCTTCATTTACCTCAAATTCGGAATTTATTTTTATGAGCAGATGCTTGATCGATCAGAACTTCCTTATTTCGTATATAATTTGATTATAAATGAGAATCAGAAATTTAAAAATTGTAGAAAAAGTTACTTAGATTGGGAAATTTCTGATTGTTTGATGAGTAGTCTTCTACCATGGTCGAAATAGTACTTGTTTTTCTTCTTCTTTTTTTTGCTACATGAATCTGAGAGAGCGAATGCGAGATGTAGGTAATGCGAAAATTTGTGGACCCAAATTTCTTGAGAAAAATTTTTAATTAAATTTTTTCTTCCCTAGTTCCCTTTCCCTCTTAAACACAAAAAAGGCATATGTGACCTTCCATGACAAAACCGACCTTCGGGCCGAAAACACCTAGGGTGTTCGAGAAGGTTTTAAATGAATTTTGAAGGTTTGGAGACCAAAATTATAAAAAAAGTGAAAAACTCAATTTTCAGCCCGAAGGTCGGTTTTGTCATGGAAGGTCACATATATCTAGGAGGGGAGAGACATCATTTGTTTTTTTTGTTAGTTGAGAGAAAGAAGGTAGAAAGACGTTGAAAATTTCACTCTTTATTTAACTTTCCTTTTAAATTGAAAAACATGAAAAATTCAGGGGATTTCGAAAAAATAGAAAAAATAAAATATTCTTTCAGATTATACAGGGTGTTCCATGAATCGTTTGCCAAACATATTTTTTTAGATATAACCATAACCGTGTACCACTAAAAAAACCTCGAGATGAACATGTTGCCTATTTTGAAAATTGAAGGGGCACTGGTGCTTCTAAAAAAATCACGTCAAAATTTTTTTTTAATCATGGGTATTGATAGTACTTTGAAAGCGGAACAAATTTTACTCGATGATTTATTATCCATCTTGAAAATTGAAGGAGCTACAAAAAAAATTATTCAGAAAGATTCTCAAAAAATAAAAAAAAGTTTTCTGGATGAGGAAGATAGTATCAAATCCGGGGGATAGTTTATTTCGGAGGGAGGAGATGAGTGGTAGCGAACATTCGAACAGTAAATGGTATGCATGTTTCATTTACATCTTGTGAGCATCGACAGTTTGGTGTATTTGATTTTTTAAATTTATGTCGGAACGATTGAAAATTTCCATGATTAGTGAAAATTTGAGCGGAGTGAAATGTTTCAAAATTTGAATTATAAAAAGCTTTTAATTTTGTGATCAAAATATGGGTTATCTCCGCTTTTTCTATTAAATTCCAACGCACTGGCCAGTTTTCAAGAGCCCAGGAGTACAGTATGTTTTTTAATTGTTTAATAATGAAGATATGGCACTTGAGAACTATACAGGGTGTCCGATAAGTGGTCTGCCATACTTCATTTTGGGATATAACCGGGTACCACTATAACTGTAAGAAAAAAGTTAGATGAACAAGTTGCATATCTTGAAAATTGAAGGGGCAAATGATGTTTTTTAAACAATCACGTATTTTTTTTTCAACCATGGGAATGGATAGTACTTTAAAAACTGAATAAATTTTCATTATATGACTTTTTGCATAACTTGAAAATTGAAGGGCTACACAAAATTTTGTTCAAAAAAGTTCTAAAAAAATTAACTAATCAAGGGAATGGATAGTATGTTGAAAAAGGAACAAATTTTGTTCTACAGACTTTTTGCCTAACATCAAAAATGAAGGGGCTACGGGTCATTCAAAAAAAGTGGGCTTCAAAATTTTTTTTACTTTTCTCAATTTTGGATGACCCTTGGTCCCTTCGATGTTAGGCAAAAAGTCTGTAGAACAAAATTTGTTCCTTTCTCAACATGCTATCCATTCCCTTAATTAGTTAATTTTTTTATAACTTTTTTCGAACAAAATTTTTTGTACCCCCTTCAATTTTCAAGTTATGCAAAAAGTCATATAATGAAAATGTATTCAGTTTTCAAAATACTATCCATTCCCATGGTTGAAAAAAAAATTTACGAGACTTTAAATAACATTGTTTGCCCCTTCAATTTTCAAGATATGCAACTTGTTCATCTAACTTTTTTTTTAGTGGTACCCGGTTATATCCAAAAATGAAGTATGGCAGATCGCACTTACCCGACACCCTGTATTGATTTGGAAGTCAGGAAAATCTTGAGGTGGGATTAAGTACATCTATTTCAATGTTCAAAATTATTTGATATTGTATGTTAAATGTTTTGTAGAGCTGAGTTCAAAAATCTAGTAATATTTCGGCTCTGATCATTTAACGTTGTCTCACCCACTGCCCATTACCCCACTTTTTGATCATTGATTCTCATGAATATATAATTTTATGACTTTTGAGTTTCTAAAGGTGAATATGGTTTAATTTTTTTTTTCATGCAACAATCATACCAACGCAGAGACTGTTGAAGAGAAATGCAAACTTTGAAAAAAAAACTTCAATTTTTATTCGTGTTTAGAATTTTTTCGTCTGCTGGTGGCAGATTAAAATTGAAAATTACATTCTTACTCGAAATAAAATAGATCATGGTTCTATTTTTGCGACTACTTCTGAAACAATATTTTCAAAATTTCAGATATTCAAAATGGATTCAACTCTTCGCAGTAATTTACAAGAAGATTGTCTTTTTAACGAAATAATACCAACGTTGCAAGAAATGGCTACTTTCAACGTGGCATTGCCGTTATATTATGATATTCTATATCGACTAAAATCCGAAGATGAGCTGGATAACTGCAAAGATGAACTAAGCAAATTAGTCGAATCATTCTCAATAGAGGAAGAAGGCGAAAAATACATGAAACAATTGAACGTACCTCAGCTCATTAAGGATCATATCGATAAATCATTCACGATGATAAGTTGGGAAGTATACGATTGGGTTTTCCAAACGTGCCGTGACGTTTTCAGTGAAGATGGCGTGAATTTACGTCGTTCACATATAAAATGCCTCGTTTGGCAAAGGAATGAAAAAATTGATTACGAGAAGACCGCTAGAAAAATTCTATCCCATCCTGATTTTACTCAAGTAGAAAAATTCAATCTGATGTGCGAATTCTGTTGGGAAGATGAAATCAAAGCTTTCGTTCAGAGTGTGGAACTTCAACAGTACATGGAAGATTTCTTCAGTGCTCCTAATTCACTTGATCGGTTTCCTACTGTGTATTATTGGATACGCAAGTTGAAAAACGAACTTCATAAGATACAATTCCAGCCAGATTTCGATTCGTTGGAAAGGTTCATGCTTTCGCAGAACCTTAGCAGTCCAGCTTCCGTGGAGTATTTTTTGAGTTCATTGTCCGAAGAAGATCAAATCACTGTTGTCATTGAAATGCTCAAAGTCAACAAAAATATTATGTTGAAACAGAAATTATTATTGTTGAAACTGAACGAATTTCAAAAATGTGCTGTCATTTCAGCAATCCCTCATCGGATCATTACGAACTTTATGAATAATTATGATTTTGAAGATGCTCGTTTAGTGTGGACTCGTGTTGAAAATTCGATGACCGATGATGAGTTTATTACATTGGTAAAAAAGATTTTAAAAAGAATTACGAGATACATTGAAGAACAGTTTCCTCTCATGACTGAACTATGGAATGCAGCTAGCGACCGACATAAAAATTATTGCGTGTATGGCAGTAATGACATAATCGATTTGTTTTTCGATCGAGAATCAAAAATTGAACGTGATAGGTCCTGTCTGCCATTTTTATCTGCCATTTTGTCTTACGCGTCGCCGTCCTACAGAAGAGATATCATTTTAGAACGTGGAGACGTTTTATTGGCAGATTCTCATCCTTATTCAGAGGTATTCGAATTGATCAAATTTTGTCTACCTAGTTCCGGTGACATTGCCAAGTTTAAAAATCTTGTGCGAAAGTCGACTTTCATAAAAGAGGATTACGCTAGAACTTTTCACGAAGGTGACTTTACTATGTTGGTTCAATATTTAGAATCATATTTCCCGGATGAATCTATATTGAAAGATCTTGTGAAAAAAATTATTGACAAGGATAGTTTAAAATTTGATTTTTTCATTTTCGAAGATTGCAAGTGGAGTGAAATGGAGCAATTGCTTAATATTGTTTACCGCGGTGACGAGGTGGCTGTGAAAAATATCAAAAAGAAATTGATTTTATCCTTCTCGTGGTCCGATGATTATCAATTGAATTTTGAAAATGTGAGTCTTTGGCGAAATGCGATTCAATTTTTACTTGGTGAATTGCCGCAACCGAATGATAAATCGTCAATGGAAGTAGAATGAAAATCGGAGTGTAAGCGATGGTGGTGTATTTTTATAAACTTTCTCGTTGGTTTTTTTCATCGTCATTAATTTCCGACTTTTTTTGGTTAGCAATTATTTTTTTAATAATTATTTTTTTATATTATTTTATTCGATTTTTTGTGATTTTTTTCATTTTTAAGGTTTTTACTACGTTTTCCTAGTTCACTCATTTCATATATCAATTTTCTACATAATTTTTTCAATTTCCAAGATTTTTAGGAGTTTTGTAAATAAAATTTCCGAATGTATAATTCTTGAATGTTTTGTTCTAATAATTATTCATATTTTATTATCAAGTTCTTTTATTTCTCAAAATTTTCATTGATAGTTTACTAAGTAGTTATGTAATCCATTTATTTAAATTTCATAACTAGTTTCTTAAAAGCACAAAATTTTCTATCTCTTCATTGATTTTCTCGATGAACATTATTTACTTATCTGATAATTCTGCAAAATATCTATCTAATAAATGTGTTTATATGAACAGGGTTGAGTCGATTTTAGACTGGTGGCCAATTGGATTTTGAATACTTCAAATTTTGTTGTATGCAGTGCTCTTGATACAAATCAGCTCCTTGATCACATAAGTACAAGCAGCAGCTTAAAAGGTGTCTAGCCATGTTCACTAGGGTGGGTCGAAAAACCAAAAATTTTGATGTTTGAAAAGTTACCCTTGACAAAAGTTGTTGGCTGGATAGACTAGAAAAATAAAATGAAAAAATTCAGAATCAATTCATATTTTCCGATCGCGCAAGAGCCTTCAATTCTTCAAAAATTTCCTAAAATTCAATATTGTCAAAAATTTCAAAAAAATCAAAATTCATTAAAATTTATTAAAATCAATTTTAGAGTTTCTTGAGAGACTATTTAAAGCAAAAAGCACAACTTTTTTGAAAAAATCCATGTTTTATAGTTTTTTTAAAATTTCTCATATTTCTTCACCTCTGAAAAAAAATTTTAAGATTTATAAAACACTGATTTTTTCAAAAAAAAATTGCTTCTTGGTCTAGATAGTCACTAAATAGGCTTTAAAATTAATTTCAATCAATTTAAAATTTTTTCGAAATTTTTGAAATTTCGAATTTTTGGCAATTTTTGGAGAATTGAAGGCTCTTACGCGATTGGAAAATATGAATCGATTTTGAAATTTTTCATTTTATTTTTCTAGTCTATCTAGCCAACAACTTTTGCGGGGGTAACTTTGCAAAAATCAAAATTTTTGGTTTTTCGTCCCACCCTACTGTTCACCCGAGCTACTGATCGTAAAAGTCGTGACTTTTTTCATTTTAATTTTTTGTACCCTTGAAAAATTTTCAACTTTTTTCATTTTTCCGGCGGTAACAATAATTTTTTAGTCGTGTTTAGGGTTACGAAAAAAACAAAAAAATCATGAAAATTCAGAAGGCCAGTCCAGTAGACATTCCGTATTTGCACGATCAATATTATGCCCTCATGTATTTTCTTGCGTAAGAATACCATAAGGTGTTTCCTGACTTCACGGAAAAATTACTTCAACTTTTTTCAAATCCATCTCTGGAAATTTTAACGAATTTAGATATTTGAATTACCCACTTATCTACAGGGTGTTACATGAATCGTCTGCCAAACCTATTTTTTTGGATATACCCGGGTACCGCTAAGAAAAACTTTATATGGACATGTTGCCTGTTTTAAAAATTGAAGGGGCAAACGCTGCTTCTAAAAAAATTACCTCAAATAATTTTTTCAATCTCGGGAATGATAGTATTACCTACTTTGAAAACTGAACAAATTTTCATTCTGACTTTTTGCCTATTTTTAAAATTGAAGGCGCTACAAAACAAATTGTTCGAAAGAAATTCTCAAAAAAAAACTGATCAAGGGAATGGGCAGTACGTTGAAAACTGAAGAAAATTTGTTCTGTACACTTTTTGCCTAACATCAAAAATAAACTGGCTAAGGGTCATTAAAAATTGAGAAAATTTGAAAATTTTTTATTACCCATTTATTTTGACTGACCCGTAGTCCCTTCATTTTCGATGTTAGGCAAAAAGTTCATGGGACAAAATTTCTTCAGTTTTCAACGTACTATCCATTCCTTTGATAAGTTCATTTTTTGAGAATTCTTTTTGAATAATTTTTTTTGTAGCCCCTTCAGTTTTAAAGATAGGCAAAAAATCATGAAGTGAAAATTTGTTCAGGTTTCAAAGTACTGTATCCATTCCCATGGTTGAAAGAATCTTTTGACGTGATTTTTTAAGAAGCATAATTTGCCCCTTCAATTTTCAAAGTAGGCAACATGTTTATCTCAAGGGTTTTTTTTAGTGGTACTCTGTTATATCAAAAAAATACGTTTGCCAGACGATTCATGAATGAAAATACAACCATGAAAGTCCAACTATACCTTTGATATGAAGAAAAAAAAAACCATCTCTTATGCCTGTTCATGTGTTTATTTTATTTACTTTTACTGTGCTTTTCTGTATGCTGAGGTGGCAGATGAAAATTGAAAATGGCATTCTCATTCGAGATACGTATTTCGTCTTGATTCTGTTTTTTTTTTAATACTTCTGAAACAATCTTTTCGAAATTTCACATTTCAGGTATTCAAAATGGATCAATCCTTTCTCGGGTTTCTGCAAGAAGATCATTTCATCTTAAATACAATAGTACCAAAATTACGAGAAATTGCTTCGTTTAACTTAGCTTTGCCATTATGTTATGATATTCTGTACGGAAAAAAATATCACCCCGAGTTTAGTCTTTCTAGAAATTTACTAAATAACGTGATAGATTCCAAAGCCTTGCCTAAAGAAGCAAAGAAATGTATCGAACAATGGAACGTTCCTCGGCTTATCAAGAATCAAATCATCGAATCGTGCGAAAGGATTAATGCAGAAATACTCGATTGGTCACATCGTAATCCTTGCTGCGGAGATCTCGATAAATTTTCTATCAGAATACGTCATTCACATCTGAAATGTCACGTTTGGCAGTCAGCTGGAAAAATTGACGATGAGAAGACCGCTATAAAAATGTTATCCTGTCCAGATTTCGGTCAAGTTGAGAAATTCAAAATTATGTGTAATTTTTGCCGGGCTGATGAAATCGAAGCTTTAGTTCCAGGCAAAGAACTTCAACTTCTCATGGAAGAGTTTATAAATGGTACAGATATCATGTCATGTAATCGGCCCCTTGTATATTACTGGATATACAAGTTTAAAAACGAACTTCATACGATATCGATTCCCGAAGATTATGATTCGTTAGAAAGCTTCGTGCTTACCGACCAGTTTAAAAATTTGACGTCAGTGGAATATTTTTGGAATTTATTACGCGAAGACGAGTATGTCCCCGTAGCTGTTGAATTGCTTGAAGACGAACGATATATAATGCCTTTGCAGAAATTAATCTTGTCGAAGTTGAACAAATTTCAGAAATTGAGCGTAGTTTCTGAGATCCCATATATAACGATTGTGAACTGTATACATAATTTCAATTTTGAAACCGCTCGTTTTTTGTACATTCGCATAGATAATTTGTTGAGCAATGAACAGTTTCCAGCATTTGTGGAGAATATTTTGAGGAGACTCGACAATGAAGAACATTTCTCCTTCATGGCTGAACTATGGAGTACATCTAGCGATCAACACAAAAATCATTTTCTGTGCAACGAAAGAAAACTTATAGTTGAACTGTTTTTTGATACATATTCGCACGTCGCTCGTGATTGCAGTCTACCGTTTTTATCGGCTATTTTGTCCTACTCATCGCCAAAGTATAGAAGAAAAATTATTCTAAAGCACTGCGATATTTTATTTCAAATATATGAGAATTATGCGGAAATAAATAAAATAATAGAATTTTGTCTGCCAACTTCCGATGATATTGCTCGGTTTAAAAAACGTGTGCAGGAGTCGTCTATTGTAAAAGCACGTTTCTCCATGTTATTTCGCGATGGTAAATATGAAGTGTTGATTTCATATTTTGAGTCATGCCGTTACGTTGAATCGATCTCGAAGGAATCGGCTATTTTGTCCTACTCATCGTCAATGTATAGAAGAGAAATTATTCTAGAGCACTGGGATATTTTATTTAAAAAATATGAGAACTATGCGGAAATAAATAAAATAATAGAATTTTGTCTGCCAACTTCCGATGATATTGCTTGGGTTAAAAAACGTGTGCAGGAGTCGTCTATAAAGAGACGTTTCTTCGTGTTATTTCGCGCGGGTAAATTTGAAGTATTGATTTCACATTTTGAATCATACCGTTCCGTTGAATCGATCTTGAAGGATTATATGAGACAATTCCTCGATTCGTATGAATTTCCAGACCATTATTTCATTTTCGAAATGTCTACCTGGTCCCATATCAACAAGTTGCTGAATATTGTTTATGGCGACGATAAGGGTAAGGGTACCGAATATGGACCGGTTCCCTAATATGGACCACCCACCTATCTCCTCCGTTTATGATGCAATCTGACGGGAAAAAATTGTATCTTGTTCATTTTTCACAGAGAAACACAATGAGACCAAAATCGCAGCCCAAAAGTTAAAATTCGCGGAGTTATAGCCAAAAAACGATTTTGCCCTATGCTAAAATTTTTTCAATCAACATTTTGATTGACAATGTGACAACTTTAAATAATGTAATTCAATGTGGTTTTAATTTTAATTTGTAGTCCAGAGTTGAAAGTTTCAGTTGTGATAATTAGTTTTAGATTACGTTTACGGTAAGTTAAGTTATAATTTTTCAAAAGAAAAATTATAAGGTGTCCAAATATGGACCACCTTTCTCAGGTGGTCCATATTTGGACACTTCATAAATTTTTTTTTGAAAAATTATAATTGCATCGATAAGAAGACATATACATGCAGCTATTGTCTTAATTAATGTTCTACTTTACTTGATAAATTTATTTGACTCGATTAAACAATTTTTTTACGATTTTTTACCCATTATTTTCGTTTTTTACGACCGGTCCATATTAGGAACCCAAAATTTCGATTTTCGTTTTTGACACTTTTTGGGAAACCATTGTTTTGGTCAACTTAGACTTTATGGTGGGGGTTGAAATTTTGGGGAATAAAACTAGATAGATGTGGCTACATTTTAAGCCATCTACCTCATTCCTACCTCAATCCTAGCGCCGTAGGCATTGAAAATAAAAAATGCGGTCCATATTAGGGACTCTTACCCTTATGTTAAAAATCGTAAATTTCAAAAAGAAATTGTTTTCGTCGTTTACATGGAATGAGAAATACGAACTGAATTACGAAAATGCGTGCTGTTGGAAGAATGCGTTTGATGATTTTGTTGATAATATGGCCGTATTGAATAAAGAGTCGTCTATGAACTGAATTCAATTTGTTTAGGTATTTCAATAATTGTCAATCGACGAATATTGTAATTTTTTTGAATTGTGTTTAATTCTCTCAAGTTTGGGGAGAGGAGCAGGAGGTGTTCAAAGTGCATCTCTTTTTGAAAAAAAACACGGTTTTTTGTGTTTTTTAGCCAATCAAAATTGTGTGAGAAGTCTCCGTAGCACGTAAAAGATGCGATTTGAGTTTCTACATCTCCCTGAACCTTCGCCATTCACCTCCGAGCAAAACTCAGACCGCTACCAGGGGGTTGAAAAGTTGCAGATTGCAATATTCCAATAATATGAAATTTTCACTAAGCTGAAATGATTTTTTTTTTCAAGTAATTGAACAGAAAATTTTTTTCAACCTAAAATTCCAAAATACGGAATTTATATCGACTTTGAATGGATTATTTTTTCGCCTGAAATTTTTATGTATTTTTTTTCAATCACTAAAATTAGTATGTTTCGGAAATTTTTTTGGAAAATTTTCTTAGACCATATAGTATTAACATAGACCGCGCTACTGATAAGCGGCGAGTTCCAACAATATTTTTTTAATTATTTTGCCTAAATTGGGCCCATTTCTGCGGGAAAAATCAAGAGAAATTATACCACATCAGCAGTCAGACAATTTGCACCAATCATAAAAAAAAAATGGAGCGAAATGAGAGGATACGACTTCATTTTTGGTTCGAGTTCGGTGCTTTGATCATATTTTCCGCCGTGGACCCAGTATTTATTCGCGTGAATTGGGACCATTGCTGCAAACGAAATTTGGAAAATCGGTAGTCAAACAATTTGTACTGTCAATGGAGACGCATAGAAACAATTAGAGCGAAATCAAATGACGCGAGTTCGTTTTTAGATCATTTTCCGCGTTTTCCGCCCTGGACCCAGTTTAATGTTGGAACACCGTAACAACATAAGTTTTATGGACCGTAGCGCGGTCTATGTTAATACTATATGGTCTAAGAAAATTTTGTATGTCAGTGCAGCCAGTTGCTAAATGTGATATTGTGAAATTGTGATATTACGAACTCGAATGCATTATTTTTTCGTCAAGTGATTGGACCACTTTTTTCTTCCAATCAATAGAAGTTTGTTTTGAATTTTAGGACATCGGAATATCTCAATTAGCAACTGGCTGCACAGACGTACAAAATTTTCGAAGAAAAATTTTAAATTTTTTACTTCTGATGATGGAAAACAAAATTATAACCCAAAAAACATCGTTTTTTTTAAAAGGAGGAGCACTTTGAGCACCTCCTGCTCCCCTCCCCTTGCCCCTAGGGGGCTCTATTTTTTGGGGGGAGGTCAACCACTCAAAGTAAACCACCCTATCAAATTTGGTCAAAATCCAAGATGTTTTTTTGTCACTCCACCCTAATGAATATGTTACGCCTAATCGATGTAATTCCCTAATTCATGAAATAGGCAAAAGTAAGGCTTAATTTTTGCCTATTGCATGAAACAGGCAATAAATTTGAACAAAATTACATCATTTAGGCAACGTTAAATGAAGCATCGAAATGATCATTGTGTGGAGCAGCTATGTCAGTGCTTAATGTGAATTATGAACGAAGTATTGAATGGAACGATAAATATTTATCATTCTATGGTAAAAGTATACTATGAATGAGATGCAAATTGAAAAATAGAATTGATTTTCTGGGAAAATCAAGCCCCTCCCCCCCCCCCCCAAAAAAAATAATAGAACTTGAATTGTAGAGCATAAAATTTCTTTTCTGTACAGTCGAATTAGTTTTTTTTCTAAGAGGCTTCGTTTTTGAGATATTTTCAATATAAAAATTAGTTGTACTTTGAACTTTGAACTGAAATATCTCGAAATCTAAAGCCTCGTGAGAAAAAAATTAATTGGACTCTACAGAAAAGAAAGTTTACATTCTACATACAATTTATGTTCCAAATGTTCAGTTAACAAAAATACGAATTTTGAAAAATCCTTGGGTGATAGAATTTTTTCACTACTTTTCTCGTGATCAGGGTTAAAAATACAATAAAAATCATCCATTAAACTTCAAACAGTATTTTAAAAGTTTGAAAAAGTTGACCTGTGTTGTGTATAATTTTTTTTTTTTTTTGATAAATTAACGAGATTGTGTCAGTTTTTGGTCAAGATTGGTCAAATCGATTTTTTATTAAAACCTGTCAATTTCGGATAAAAAATTTGCAATTTTTTCGATTTTTAGTCCTATTGGTTGGTCTTATGTTTTATGGATTGACCACATGCTTTACAACATAATATTCAAATTTTTGATGTAAGAAAGGTTCATTTTTATGTAAAATGGTCAGCGTTTGCTAGAAAGTGGTCATTTTGTCCAAATTATAGTTTCTATTTTTGATCCCGCTTTTACGGATTCACAAAAAAAATTGAAAATTCTTTTATTCATTGTTGGTCATAAAACACACAACCAATCATCAAAAAAAGACAAAAAATGAACATTGGTATGCATTTTTTGAAAATTTAGAAATATTTCGAAACCCATTTTGTATCTAGTGGAAATTATCAAGTTGGAGAGCTCAAATTTTCATCACATTTTTTCGACGTCACTCCATAACTATTTTTTTCAATATCCTTTAATTTTTTTTAAAAAGTGAAAAATAATCCCATAGACCTTTAAGTATTAACATAGACCGCGCTTGGTGATAAAAAGCGTGTTCGTCTATGAATAATCCACCCTGCAGGTAAATTTTTTACATTATCTATGGCAAAGGTTCCAAATTTTTTCGGTTTTTGACTTAGATGTTTCCTGGTTGTCCCTCCAATGAGATTTTCGAGAAACCTGATAAACCAAAGTAAACTGGGCCCAAATTCGATTGTTCAAGGTCATTCAAGTCAAAATTCCAATGGGGAACAAAAACTCAAACCAGCCTTTTCAAATTCCTACTTTTCATTTTCTTTAAACGCTGAATTCATTCTTCAAAGATTCCTTCATTTCGATGCTTCCTTTAACGTTGCCTAAATGATGTAATTTTGTTCAAATTTATTGCCTATTTCGGCTATTTCTAGTACGGTCATTTTAGGTTTTGACCCAAAAAAAATTTCCGGAAACGGGAAAGTTCGTATATACGCTTTGTAGAGGGTGTATTTCAACATACCCGACTTTCCCTAAAATCGGTGAATATTTTGACCCCCTTTTGGGGGTGAGGGGGTTCAAATTTTCGTTTTTCGGCTATAACTTTCAAAATTACGTATTTACAAAAAAATAGTTGGAACAAAAATTGTAGAGAATAAAAAAACAAACAATTTTGTTGGTTACAATTTTTTCCTAGGACGTCATGAGAGGGAGCTAGGGGCTTCAGAAAAAAATCAATTTTGAAAATTTTCCATCATCAGAAAAAATCACCAAAAATCGGGTTAATCGACTTTTAGGAGCGGCTCTTTTGCATAGTACATCCTATTACTATGTAGAATAAGAAAAATGAACAACCGACCCCTCATCTCAAAGTAGGGGGTAGACCCCCTGTGGAAAAAGTTGAATTTTCCCCCTGGAATATGTCAGCTACAGTGAAAAATTCGAAAAATTGGTTCAAACAAACGTTGTAGAGCGTTAAAAGACGAACATTTTCCTTTTTTTTACATTTTTTCTACGAAGTCTTGGGGCCGAGCTAATGCAAAATGAAAAAAGATCGACGAAGGTTTTGAAAATTTTTCATCAACTCAATAAATAGGTCTGGTATAAAATCTAGCGAACCAATAGCCCAACAAGTGGGTTTCTGGGGTTTTCGTGGTCACTAAAGTCGATTTTTATAATCATCTAACCCCTGGACCCAAATTGGACCCCAAAAGAGGGGGTTTAAAATTTTGTGAGAAATTTTCGAACGCTTCGTCGATCTTTTTCCTTTTTGAATTAGCTCGGCCCCAAGACTACGTAGAAAAAATGTAAAAAAAAGGAAAATGTTCGTTTTTTAACGCTCTACAACGTTTGTTTGAACCAATTTTTCGAATTTTTCACTGTAGCTTAGATACCCCAGGGGGAAAATACAACTTTTTCTATAGGGAGTCCACCCCCTTACTTTGAGATGAGGGGTCGGTTGTTCATTTTTCTTATTCTACATAGTAATAGGTAGAGACCGGATTCTTATGCAATTGCATATTTTTCTATGTGACAGTTGATTGCGCATATCGATCAGATCTTTGCGATTCATGCAATTTCGAGTTCATAGAGCCCCATTGATGTTGCATATTTTTGCATATTTGGGCCATAAATGCATAAATCGACATAAATGAGGTGTTTTAAGTGCATATTTGTGCATATTTAGCGTATTTTCACTATTTTTCTGCATATTTTCACCAAAACATTTAAAATTTGGTATTTTTTCAATGTTTTCCAAACAAAACAGAGCCGTAATGAAAAAAATGCCACAAATTTTCGAAAAAAATCAGAATTAAAAAAAAAATTGTTCATTAACTTGACTTTTTTTTTTAGTGGTACCCGGTTATATCCAAAAATGAAGTATGGCAGACCACTTACCGGACACCCTGTATGAAAATCAAAATTTAATCATACTTTCAGATTTTTAACAAATATTTGGAAATTTTGCTTCATTTTCCCAAAGTTTTTTTTTCAATTTCGTGTTTCAATAATAAAGATTAATGTTTGACGATTTTTTCAAAGAATAAAATGATAAAATACAGTAACAGTGTAAATCTGATTGAAAAATGCTTTCCGTAGACACCCATGTCGATTGTACATATTTATGCATATTTTGCTCATAAGTGCATATTTTTGCATATTTGGGCAATTATAAATGCATATTTTATGCGCATAAACAGAGATTTTAAGCGCATAATAATCCGGTCTCTAGTAATAGGATATACTATGCAAAAGAGCCGCTCCTAAAAGTCGATTAACCCGATTTTTGGTGATTTTTTCTGATAATGGGAAATTTTCAAAATTGATTTTTTTCTGAAGCCCCTAGCTCCCTCCCATGACGTCCTAGGAAAAAATTGTAAGTAACGAAATTGTTTGTTTTTTTATTCTCTACAATTTTTGTTCCAACTATTTTTTGTAAATACGTAATTTTAAAAGTTATAGCCGAAAAACGAAAATTTGAACCACCTCACCCCCCAAAAAGGGGTCAAAATATTCACCGATTTTAGGGAAAGTCGGGTATTTTGAAATACACCCTTTACAAAGCTTATATTCGAACTTTCCTATTTCCGGTAATTTTTTTTGGCTTTTGGCTTTTTTTAAGCTAAATCGTCCGTACTATTCATGCAATAGGCAAGAATTATGTCTTACTTTTGCCTATTTCATGAATTAGGCAATTACATCGATTAGGCGTAACAAATATATATTATGATATATGGTTTTTAAGGTTCTAAGAGTGAATATGATTTAATTTTTTTAATTTTTTTTTATGCAAACTAATCTTATTAACGCGGAGACTGTTGAAAGAGAAATGGTAAACATTTTTATGAGTGAAGTCGCTCTGAAAAAATCTCCAATTTTTATTTGTGCGTAGATTTTATTTAGTCTGTGACTGTATTCTTTCGTATGCTGGTACATAGCAGTTTAAATTTGAAAATTGCATTCTTATTCGAAATAGAATAGATCGTGATTCTATTTTGCGACTACTTCTGAAACAATAATTTGAAAATTTCAGATATTCAAAATGGATTCAACTCTTCGCAGTAATTTACTAGAGGATCATCTCGTTTTCAATGAAATAGTACCATCGTTGCAAGAAATCGCTTCTTTTAACGTAGCATTGCCGTTGTATTATGATATTCTATATCGACTAAAATCCGAAGATGAGTTGAACAATTACAAAGATGAATTGGGAGAAATACTTGAATCATTAAAAATAGAGAAACAAGCTGAAAACTACATTAATAAGTTGAACGTACCTCAGCTCATTAAGGATCAAATCGATAAATCGTTCACGGCGATGAAATATGAAATATACGATTGGGCTTACAATACCTGTCGTGAGGTGTTCAATGAAGATAACATGAACGTGCGTCATTCACATATGAAATGCCTCGTTTGGCAATCAATTCGAAAAATTGATTATGAAAAGACCGCTAGAAAAGTTCTGTCCCATCCTGGTTTTACTCAAGTAGAAAAATTCAATCTGATGTGCGAATTCTGTTGGGAAGATGAAATCGAAGCTTTTGTTCCGAGTGTGGAACTTGAACAGTACATGGAAGATTTCTTTAGTGCTCCTAATTCACTTGGTTGGTTTCCTACTGTATATTATTGGATTCGCAAATTTAAAAACGAACTTCATAAAATACAATTCCAGCAGGATTTCGATTCGTTGGAAAGGTTCATGCTTTCGCAGAACCTTAGCAGTCCAGCTTCCGTCGAGTATTTTTTGAATTCCTTGTCCGAAGAAGATCAAATCACTGTTGTCATTGAAATGCTCAAAGACAACAAAAATATTATGTCGAAACAGAAATTATTATTGTTGAAACTGAACGAATTTCAGAAATGTGCTGTCATTTCAGCAATCCCCGACTGGATCATTACGAACTTTATGAATAGTTCTGATTTTGAAGATGCTCGTTTAGTGTGGACTCGTGCTGAAAATTCGATGACTGATGATGAGTTTGTAATACTGGTAAAAAATATTTTAAAAAGAATTCCACAGGACAACGAGATACAGTTTCCTTTCATGGCTGAACTATGGAATGCAGCTAGTGATCAGCATAAAAATTATTGCGTGTATGGCAGAAGTGACATAACCGACCTGTTTTTCAATCGAAAATCAAAAATTGAACGTGATGTTTGTCTATCATTCTTATCTGCCATTTTGTCTTATGCATCGCCGACGTACAGAAAAGATATTATTTTAGAGCGTGGAGACGTTTTGTTAGCTGATTATTTTCCGCATGAAGAAGTAATCGAATTGATCAAATTTTGTCTGCCTAGTTCCAGTGACGTTGCTGAGTTTAAAATACGCGTTCGAAATTCGACTTTTATAAAAAAACGTTACGCAAAATTATTTCGCCTAGGTGGCTTTATTCCGTTGTTTCACAATTTGGAATCATATTTTCCCAATGAACCTATATTGAGAGATCTTATGAAACAAATCATTGATGAGAGCGATTTGAAATTTAATTTTTTCATTTTTGAAGATTACGAGTTGAGTAGAATGGAGCTATTGCTTGATATTGTTTACAGCGGTGACAAAGAAGCCGTGAAAAATATCATAAAGAAAGTGATTTTATCGTTCACGTGGTCTGATGATCATCAACTAAATTTCGAAAATTTAAGTCGTTGGCGGAATGCGATTCAGTTCTTAATTGATGAATTGTCTCAATCGAATGATGAATCGCCTCAATGGAGTGATGAATCGTCAATGGAAGTAGAATAAGGATTGGAGTATGAGCAGTAGGGTGGATCGCTAAAAAAAAACATATCTCAGATTTCAACCAAATTCGCTGGAGTTGTTAGGTCATCATCGGAGACTACCCAAAAAAATTTTGAGCCCCCTAGGTGAAGAGGGAGGGGAGCTAGGGGCTCTTAAAGGGCACCTCCTTTTGAAAAAAACGCGGTTTTTTGTGTTTTTTAGCTCGAAAATATGGCGTACGATTCACGAAAGAGCACTAAAAAGGTGCGATTTGAGTTTCTACACCCCCCTGAGCAATTGCCGCCCCTCGAAAATGAAAACCCATTCTGCTACCCGGGGGTCCAAAAGTTGCAGATCGCGAAATTTCAATGTTGTGAAATTGTATTTGGCCTCGAATTGATTACTTTGACACCGGACAATTTTATAATTTTTTTTTCTAATTTTTGAAGAAAATTTTGAAAATTTTTTTCGATCAGTGTGACCAACCGCAAATTGTAATATTCAAATATATGGGATTCGCGTTGATCTGATCATGTATATCTAATAGGGTGGATCGAAAAAAAAAACATATCTTGGATTTTGACCAAATTTGGTGGGGTGGTTTACTTTGAGTGAAAGACTTCACAAAAAAATTTTGAGCCTCCGAGGGGCAGGGGGAGGGGAGCAGGAGGTGCTCAAAGTGCACCTCTTTTTGAAAAAAACGCCGTTTTTTGCGTTTTTTAGCCAATCAAAATTGTGTGAGAAGCCTTAGTAAGACTTGAAAGATGCGATTCGAGTTTCTACATCTCCCTGAACCATCGCCGTCCTCCTCCGATCAAAATTCTGACTGCTACCAGGGGGTTGAAAAGTTGCAGATTGCAATATTTCAATAATATGAAATTATCACTAAGCTGGAATGATTTTTTTTTGTCATCGAGTAAGTGAACAAAAAATTTTTTCAACCACTAAAAGTGAATTTTGAAAAAAAAAATTGAAAATTTTGTACCCCAGTGCAGCCAACAGCAAATCATAAAATTCCAAAATACGGAATTTATATCGACTTTGAATTGATTATTTTTTCGCCTGAAAATATTATGTATTTTTTTTCAATCACTGAAAGTATATTTCGAAAATTTTTTTCAAAAATTTTGTATGTCAGTGCTGCCAGTTGCAAATCGTGGCATACTACACACCTGTGGGGTTTACGTTGACCTCAAATTAATTTTTTTGTCGTTTGAAAAATACACAATAATTTTGTTTTCAATCATCAGAAATTAAAAATTAAAAATTTTTCTTTGAACATTTTGTACTTCAGTGCAACCAGTTGCTAATTGTGATATTCTGATATTATGAACTCGAATCCATTATTTTTTCGTCAAGTGATTGGACAAATTTTTTCTCCCAATCAATAGAAATACGTTTCGAATTTGAGGACTTACTCGATGACAAAAAAAATCATTCCAGCTTAGTGATAATTTCATATTATTGAAATATTGCAATCTGCAACTTTTCAACCCCCTGGTAGCAGTCAGAATTTTGATCGGAGGAGGACGACGATGGTTCAGGGAGATGTAGAAACTCGAATCGCATCTTTTAAGTCTTACTAAGGCTTCTCACACAATTTTGATTAGCTAAAAAACGCAAAAAACGGCGTTTTTTTCAAAAAGAGGTGCACTTTGAGCACCTCCTGCTCCTCTCCCCCTGCCCCTCGGAGGCTCAAAATTTTTTTGTGAAGTCTACCAATCAAAGTAAACCACCCCACCAAATTTGGTCAAAATCCAAGATATGTTTTTTTTTTCGATCCACCCTATTAGATATACATGATCAGATCAACGCGAATCCCATATATTTGAATATTACAATTTGCGGTTGGTCACACTGATCGAAAAAAATTTTCAAAATTTTCTTCAAAAATTAGAAAAAAAAATTATAAAATTGTCCGGTGTCAAAGTAATCAATTCGAGGCCAAATACAATTTCACAACATTGAAATTTCGCGATCTGCAACTTTTGGACCCCCGGGTAGCAGAATGGGTTTTCATTTTCGAGGGGCGGCAATTGCTCAGGGGGGTGTAGAAACTCAAATCGCACCTTTTTAGTGCTTTTTCGTGAATCATACGCCATATTTTCGAGCTAAAAAACACAAAAAACCGCGTTTTTTTCAAAAGGAGGTGCCCTTTAAGAGCCCCTAGCTCCCCTCCCTCTTCACCTAGGGGGCTCAAATTTTTTTTGGGTAGTCTCCGATGATGACCCAACAACTCCAGCGAATTTGGTTGAAATCTGAGATATGTTTTTTTTTTAGCGATCCACCCTAATGAGCAGTGACTTTTTTTTTCTATTTTTTAAATAATCGTCGTAAACGATAGTTTTCTTGTTCGTTTTTTCAATCGTCAATTGCTCAGTTTTTTATTGTATTTTTTTTTTAAATTTCAAAAGTAATTCGATTTTTTGTGACTTTTTCATTTTTGAATCATTTTTAAGGATTTTCTCATGTTTACTTACCTAGTACATGCAATCTATTGACTTTTTAGAGTACCTACGTATTAATGTTCTGTTCGGTAAATTTTTTTGAAGTTTTGTAAAAAAAAAAGACATTTATTACGTAATTTTTGAATATTTTGTTTTTATAGTTATTCTTATTTTATAATCGAGAGTTTTTATTTTCTGAAGTCTTCATTGAACAATTACAATGTATTAATCTTAACTGTTTTTTTTTTCTAAAAATTAAATTCCATTAATTTTTCAATGATCATTACTTACTTGATAAATCTACGAAATATCCGTCATGATTTTTTTTTTCTAAATGGAGTGTTTGAAATTTTGTTTCCACTGTGTCTATTGGCAAAAAAAAATTAGAAAAACAAGAAAATAGTATGAATTTCCCATTAGTTGCAAGAAAACTATAAAATAGCGCATTTAATAATTTTTTTTATGAAATGAACGATTTTTTTACAATTTCCTCTCGAATTTTTCAAATGGCTGATTGACTTTAAATGCTCTTTTAACGAGATTTTTTCATAAAAATTTCTGGATGTCATTGCTCAATTTTTTCAGTCAAAATATTAAAATTTTAATTTTTCTGTTCGACATTATCCCTGCAGTTACCTTCCTGTTTGGCCCCTTTCTTTAGGAATCCCCGACTACGCCTTTGCCAACAGACTTCAAGTTTTGATACATAAATTCTTCGATTGAGTGAGGCCAAATTCTTCAACTTTTTATAAAATGGTGAATCTTGTGCTTACCATTTTTTTTTCAGATTCTTTTCGGTTAATGAAATATTTCACTCAAGTTGAATAAATTCTCTTCCCTAAAATTTAATGCCCTATATTTCAACTTTTCTTCAATAAATATTTGTAAAAAAAAAATACACAAAATTCATACCAACAAAAGTATTTTTTGATACTTGCAATTTTTCTTTTCTGAAATTGTTGTCCTCGTTTCCAGTGTGTCTAACAGGTCCTGTTGGTCCTGTTGGTCCTGTTTTGGGCTGAATGGTCCTGTTAGTCCTGTTTTGGTCCTGTTTTGAGGCTTTTTTAGAAAAATGTCCTGTTTTCAGGGTGTCTCCTGGTCGCGAAAGTCGCGAAATAGTCGCGAAATTGACCCAAAATTCATCAAAGGTCGTGAATTTGTCTCAAATTAATTTATTTCCCTCAAAAATTTTTATTTAAAGAATTGCCTTTAGATGATTTTTTAACTAAAATTTTGTATAAAAAATTTCCGCCCTCGCTTCGCTCGGGCAAACTGTATATTTTCTTTTACTTAATACTTCAAAATTGATTAGAATTCGAGGTTTTTCATTCAAAATCTCTCAATTTTTATTTTTCTGTCTGGAATTACCACTGCAATCGCCTTCATGTGACTCTCTTTAGTTTTTAGAAACTTAGAAAATTTTCGCCCTCGCTCCGCTCAGGCTCAGTAACTTTTCACAGTTAATTTTCAAAATGATAGTATGAACCTCTTTCCCTTTCAACCTGAACAATTTAAAATTCTCAAGTAAAGGAGAGAATTTCGAAATGAATTTTAAAAATTTCTGTAGGTACGTAGATGTTTTGGACGGAGAGGAGCTCTACAAAATATGTACCTAACTTGTATTTTGGAAGTCAAAAAAATAGCATGAAAAAAGCAGAAATTTCAATTTCTAGATGCCTTTTTCTTCAAAAATTTTCGCCCTCGCTTCGCTCGGGCTCTTTGATATGTTTACACAAGTAATTCTCAAAATGATAAGCTGGACTCTTTCCCTTTCTATTCCACACAATTCATTCTATAACGTAAAAATTTGTCTTTGAAATTTCGATTTTTTTCGAAAATTTTATCTTCTCTTCATTGGTGTTGAATAATCATTTTCCTTAAAACGTATGTAATTAGGTATAAAATCAATTTAATTTTCAATTTCCTATAAAAAAAAAGAGTATTTGCGGGGGAGGCACTAAAAAATGCTTGAAATTTCCTTTAAAACAAGTATACGAAAGGAGGAGGGGGGGGGGTCTTTGGTCGAATTTGAAGCATGGTTTGAAAAGTTTGGAAAATGTCGCGAAAAGTCGCGAATTTTGATTTTCAAAAATCAGTAGACACCCTGGTTTTGTAACTTTGTTTGTATTCTACCTTCCTTATTCTTGAATTTTAAAAATAAATTTACGCTCATTTCTAACAATTATTGATTTTTTTTTTGGGAAGGGGGGGTTACAAAATTTATCAGTACCTATTTTCAAAAGGTACTGTTGAAGGTCCTGTTTGGTCCTGTTTTGGAGCTGGTCATGTTTATTAGACACTCTGGTTTCGTTCGGGCCAAATTCATTGAAAAATAAGAGTACAACCTTTTGTGGAGGATAGGGATGGGAAATTAGAAACCAATTCAAGTCTTTCGGCTTGAAAAAATGTGGAGAATAGGGAAAAGGATGTGTGTTCAAAGCAAATGTTTTTTCAAAGCTCAGAACAAAAGTTACGCAATATTTCAGAAAATCCTGCTAATATCCTGCGCGGTAATTTTGAGAATTTTTTTAAGCCCTTCGAATGTTTTTATTTTTCTCGTCAATTCACATTATTTTTTTACCTAATAAGTAGGTAATATTTCATGAGAATGAAATTGTCAATAAAAGTGCTCGAAATTCCTTTTTAAAAAAAGTACATTATACGTTACGTAGATGATCTTTTTTACGTGAATTTGAAGCAAGAAAATATCAAGAAATGATGAAAATTTTCATTTTTTAGATCCAGTAAATACCATGTAGATAAATATGGCATCGTTAAATAACTGGTATGCCTTATCCCTTTTCCAGTTATTGCCAGTATTATTTTGAATATTGATGTAAAAACCCTCTTTGTAATTTCGTAAAAATACTTCATCTCATTTATAATTGTTTCACTACTGATAAGAAATTTGACGTTGTATTCGCGAAAAATTACTCATAAAATTTATTATCTTTTATTTTCTGTGTTATCAAGTGATATTCTGTACCTAATACCGACCAATAACGAGTTGTTCTTAATGAGAGGGGATTTTTTTTCACATGTGCCTAATTTAACTAGCAAACAGTATCAGATCACATTTGTATAAATAGTGTGATTATTATATGGTACGCGAAATATCTACCTCTGTATGAACGAAAAAATGTATATGTATTCCTTAAAATGCACATAATAATGAATGTTGTGAAAATTATCTGCATTTAATTACAGAATACTAAGTAAGTAGATCCGTGATTTTTATTGTATACCTTCGTTAAATTCTAACGCTTTCTTTAAATTGCGTTGAAAAAAGAAGGCATAAGCTCGAAAAAAATTATTTATATTAACATGGATATGTCTGGGTGTCCATTTTTTGGAAACCTGAAAAAGTCTGGGAATTTTGATGGTCTGGGAAGTTTGGAATTTTCTCCGGAATTTTTTAAAAATCGAAACAAACGATTTTCTTGCTTATTTTATTATAAATTAAAAAAAAATTGCAGGTATGTCTTTCAACTGATTTTTTTATTCACCTTTTTCGATAACTTACACTATTTATTTCTATAGAATTCATTTAAAATCCAAGTTTTTTGGAAACTTGATTTTTAATAAGCTGTGATGGGAAAGAAATGTCATAATGCCTTTGGCCACGATGTTAAAAAAAATGAAGGGAATGGAACAGAATTCGAAATTATTGGCTATGTTTTGGAAAACGTAAATGAGGGGAAAGTAATGAATTTTCAACTTTTGAAGTTCTTTTTTCGAAAAAATGTTCGCAATAATATGTTCCAACAAAATGATCTATATTTTACCTCCTCATTAATTTTTTAATTTATTGGTAAAATCTGAAAGGATTACAGGGAATTGCGTGAATTCATAAATTTGAGGCTTGTATTTTTCATCATTTTTTGGGAGGGGGAGGGGCGCAATAAAATGTGAAGAAATTTTTGAATTTTTAGCCCGGAAAAATCAGAATTTTCACTCGCTTGATTTGATACGACACCGTGGCATACCTTAATTTAATAATTCATATTTCAAAACTTTATAATTTTGCTTTGAAATACTTAGTTTTTCCTTTTTATTTGAAATTTTTTCTGGAATAAATTCAAATTTTCAAATTTTTATGATGAGGGGTAGTTGGGTGAGTTCAAAAATTGTCAGAATTTAATTAGAATCTTTTTTTTGGTCCAAAGAGGAGAATTAAAAAATTTCGTAAAAAGTACTGCATTTCATATCATTCTTATGCAATATTTCAGTATGTAGGCACATCACGCGACCCCCCCCCCCCTCCTTAGTTCATGCATATCATATTTTTAAGGGTCTGGAAAACTTCGAAAAATTGGTCTAGATAACCTGGAACAATTAGGGAAAATCATCTCTGAAATATTGTGGACACCCTGTGTGTGTAATCAGGGTGTCTACCAGTCACGAAAGTCGCGAAATTGACCCGAAATTCATCAAAAGTCGCGAATTTTTCTGAAATTACTTCCATTTTTTTCGCCTTTTTCAAAACAGAAAAAGTAAAGAAATTTCACCTTTTTGAACATTTTTTCTAAAAATTTTCGCCCTCGCTTCGCTCGGGCTCATAAATTTTAAAAACCCATTCTTAAATTATATACTTCTTCGTCCTCTTCCTTTCTATTTCGGACAATTGAATATTTTGAAGCGGAAAAATATGTTCTTGTGGGAGACTAAGTAGCGATCACGATTGAGAATTTCAAAGGTAATATTGTGTCTATTGTCAGGAAAATCAAAATAATTGGATTAAGGGATGTTTTAAAGGAGAAACCCATTTGGAAATATGTCTTTTTTTGCTGTTTTTTAAACAAATTCTTCGAAAAAATTTCTCCCTCGCTTCGCTCTGGCCAAATCTGCTAATATTTCAAACTTTCCATGAATTTATTTCTCAATAATCATTTAACAATTTTATCCGTTCCAACATGAGTTTTCGTAAAATTTTCACCCTCGCTTCGCTCGGGCAGTAACTACTTCTCCTCTTTACCATAAAATAACTCACTTTTGGACAATTTTTGTGAAAAATTTTCTTTTTTCAAAATTAAAGACGTATTTTCTTCCGTGTTATAAACTTTTTTCTATAATAAATTTGATCTCGTTGATTTTTTGGTTGGGGGGGGGGGTCAAATTGAGAGGTAGATACTAGATACCTCGAAAAAAAGGTCGCGAAAAAGTCGCGAAATTTGATTTTTAAAAATTGGTAGACATGGTAATAGTGCTGAAGGGATGGAGATCAAATTTTCTATATCTTTAGGATCGTTGGACATTCTATTAGGCTTGAAAAAACTTAAAAGAGACCAAAATTAATTATTTTTTTATCGAGTGAGGTACTTAACAAAAGTTATGTTTTTTTATCTTCGAATTCATTAATTTTTTGCCTTATACGTTGATGAAAAATCCATGAAAATCATTCTAAGAGTTCGACCTTAAAATTTTTATTCTCTAGAATTTTGTCCTGATTTTTTTTATCCTCTTCGGTCCCATTTATACCTGCTTGAAGAGGAAAACACGAGTAATTTTTTTATCATGAAGACGAACGTCTTGGCAGGATGGAATGGGACAGTAAATCCAAAAATATTCTTTGAATTTAATTTCGAACGTACATTTTTAAATTTCAGGTGAAAAAATTAAAAAATCATTCCCGAAAGCTCGTCCAACTTACAACGATGACGTCGACCAACAACGGACGTATGATATTTTACGAAAATCCTGCCTCGTTACAAGAAATCGCCTCAGTTGCCATAGCTGCTCATGCGTGGCGATTTGAATTCAAAGGAGAACGTGTTTATAATACAGATGAAATTAATCGTCGCCTGAGATCTTTCATCCAGGATCGAATTTCCGTGTGTACTGAAAAAATGATCGCCAAAAGTTTGAAATCAATGTTGCGTTCATTTTCCACCTGGTACTACGATCATCTCCATTTTTTTAACAGTAAAGAGGAGGCCGACCGTTTTCTTCATAAGCATTATGATTTGGTTTCGTGGCGTTCTTGTCATATAGATTACGATCAGACAGCCAAAAATTTGATAACGTGTGTAGATCTTCACTCGATCTCAAAATACCAATTAGCATGTGTTTATTGTTTTGAAAGTGATGTACGAAACATTTGGCGACCCGTGCCAAAAACTATCATTATGACCGAAATCGATCCTTTTGAATTTCGTGGTAAATATCTGAGGATTCATGATTTATTCAATTACTGGTATTTTCGCTTGCGAACCGATTCTACCCCAATTCGTGTCCCTTTCGGTCGTTCAATTGAAAGCAATATTTTCGCGAAAATGACGATTTTCAATCATTTTCCTACGTCAGCCGTATTATATTTTTGGACTAGTTTGAAACCCGATAAACAGGTGAAACAGTTCGCACGTATGATTAAGATAACAAAATATCCGGAAGTATACCTAAGGTTATTGTTACCTTTGCTTAACGAAATTCAGTTTGAAACCGTCATTGAATGGTTAGCTTTAGACATAATGAGAGCTTACACCTATTCGAAAAATAGTGAGGAAGCTTTGCAGATTTGGTATTATGTTAAAAACGCGATTACCGGTGAAGACTTCGTACGTTTGCTCCAATATGCTAGCCCGGATTTTTGTTATAATATTTGGTGTCATGCTCCTGATCGTTTGAAAAGTTACTTTTTGAATGACGATCACTTTGGTGAGTTTTTATTGAAATTTTACAAATTGAATTCTGAGGAAATTCTCCACGACGTAAGATTTTTGACCATATTACTTTCTCACGCAAGTTTTCCATTTCGGAATTGTTTCTGGCAAAATCATTGGCAAAATTTGATCAGATTAAGGAATTCGACCGAGTTGAACGGATTGATCAAATTGTGTTTGGAAAATGACGAAGCCATGGCTGATTTTAAAACAACGTATCTATCTCGTTATTCGAACATCAGGACAAAATGTCGATTTCTGGTGAAACATACGAATTTCGACGATCTAAACAAATTTTTGCGTTTTTGCTCGCCTGATCGGAATGTTTTTGTGGATTTGAAAACTAAAGTCGTATGGTCCAGAGTATCAATCAAATACTTCCTCAAGTGCAAAAGTGTTAGGGGACTATCTTCCTTCTTGGAATTTGCGAAAGATGTTTGCCCCAAAGTTGATGACGATATTAATATTGACTATGATACGATCGCATCCTTTTTGAACGGCGAATATATTTATTATATTATTGAAAAAGGCAGAATGAATTCGCTGAGAAAGTTCATAGACTCGTTATTAACTCGTGAAATTGATACGAATTACGTAAAGAGTCAACTTATCAAAATCTGCCGATCTGTTTTGATGAATGCACAATTCGACACTTTCGTTGCGAAAAAATGGAATAAATTTTTGCTGTGGTGTTTCAACGACAATCAACTTCGATTAGACCTGTTCAAATTATATTTATCTGTTGATACTATTTTTCATATTCTGTTCGAGAAATCTGTTTTACGTTTCGAAGAATGTAAGGCGTGGAATTTGAGTAATCCGATTACTGAAAAAAATTGTGATCACGAGTCGTCTGAAGTTACCGATATTGAGATTTTGAATGTTCCATCGTCGAATCTTTCATCTCTCGATGTTGACATGGTTTTTGAGGATGATAGTAATACCAGATATAATGAATCGAAAATGACAATGACCAATAAAGAGGTATCAATGGATGTTGAACCTGTTACCGAATCAAATGATGACTCCAAAGTAATGGAGTCTGATAGCCAATCTGTTGGGGCTGAATTAGATTGTGAACCATTTGGATCATATGTGCTGAATGATTTTCTAATGTGGTATTTCTCCAGTGAAAAGAAAATTGACGAATTTAAAATGAAGAAGATTGAAAAAAGTGATATTTTTCCTTTACGTGATTTATTCGCCTCTGGCAAGGAATGCCTCATTGGAAAGGTGCTCGAATGGTTTTTCAATGGAGATAATGAACGAATTGAAATATTCAAGACTTCGTTGGATTCTTCGAACTGATTATTATTATTTGTTTTAATTGTTTACGTTCGTTTGTACCTTTTAGTGATACTTGTAACGACATTTTAAGTATAGTCGAGCCAATTTAAGAAAAGGAGCGCTCAAAATAAAAAGTTTCTGTTTGGTGATCAAAGGTTTTTTTGTGTAACTGGTAACTCAAAGTATATCAGGAACATTACCATTCAGAATCCATATTAAATTCAATCTCGAAAAAGTAACTTCTGCATAACTAGCAAAAAAAAATCATATATTTGTGAAATTTTTTCCCATTTCTGCCCCCAAAAAGTACATCTTTGGTAATATTTAGGATAATAATGGTAATTATGTAATGTTTTTGATGTTAGTTAGAGGAAAAATGTACCTCAAATTTTCTTACAAAGGAGGTATCCCAACTCAAAGTAAAATTTTGAGCCCAATCAAACAAAAATCAAAAATACATCATAATAGGACCTGAGGACCCCGTATCCAAAATTTCAGGTGCTGAAGTTCATTTCTCGATTTTTGGCGAATTTTTGAAATTTCAAAATTACTTCCGCCCTGCAAAATATGAAAATTTGATCTAATCAACGAAAAAAGCTGAAATTTGGTATATACCCTATTTTTGACCTCCTGAATCGATGGGAAGCGGTTACGAGACGTTTCGGAGCCACCAGAAAATTTTGAAATTTTCCAGCGCTGGAGAAAAGCCCATAGAAATGGCCCATATGCACTTCAGCGTCTATAATCGCGGATTATCCATATTGGTGACCTATTTGATCGATTAAAACACAATTTTCCAAAATTCGGAACTTTGAGTTCAAGTTCATATTTTTTGGCTGGCAATTTTCCCGAGAAAAATTTAATTTTCTGTCAAAAAATATGGATTTGAACTCAAAAAGTTGCGAATTTCAAAATTCTGCTTTAATCGATCACATAGGTCACCTATATGGGTAATCTGCGATTATAAGTGCTGAACCATTTTTATAGGCTTTTCTCCAAGGCTGGAAAATTCCAAAATTTTCTGGTGGCTCCGAAACGTCTCGAAACCGCTTCCAATCGATTCGGGAGGTCGAAAATAGGGTATATACCAAATTTCAGCTTTTTTCGTTGATAAGATCAAATTTTCATATTTCGCAGGGCGGAGATAATTTTGAAATTTCAAAAATTCGCCAAAAATCGAGAAATGAACTTTAGCACCTGAAATTTTTGGATAATGGGTCCTGTTATGATGTACTTTCGATTTTTGTTTGTTTGGTCTCAAAATTTTACTTTGAGTTGGGATACCTTCCTGGTTAGTATATGAAAAATGTTCAGCTACTCGTTTTGAGCGCTCCTTTTCTTTAATTGGTTCGACTATATGCCCTTGTTTTTTATTTAGAAGTTAATATCTATTTATAGTATGTACTATTTTTATACGAAGAGTCAATTTTCATAAAATAGTATCAATGTACCGTACCTTGTTTTTTTTCAAAAATTATTAAAGAATTAATTCAATTCTCTCAGTTATTCCTCCTTTGAGGTGAAAACCTCGGTGTTCAAGGAACTAAAATTTCGAACAAATTTATAAAATGACGCATTTTTAATTTCAAACTATTTCTAATGGAAAACTCGTGGGAAAATATAATCTTTTTGAATGCAAAGCTATTTGTTGAAATCCAAAAAAAACAAGCTAGTTTTCGCTCAAGGAGAAAAACTTCCAAATTACGAATATGTTTGTGACACTCTATTTATGTTAAAATTCGTACTTTTTCAGAAACGTACAAAATTTTCTGAATTTCTTTAATGATTCTCTCAATGAGCAGTTTTTATTTTACGAGTGTTGCATGAGGGATAGGAAGTATTCTAGACATGCTGTGTATGTGTGCAGAGGCGTGACGAAGTGATGTGTTTGTAAGGGGAGGGGTACTTCAAATTTTTCCAACTATTTTTTCTATATTCCCCCCCCCCAAAAAAAAAAAATCAAACAATTTTCATAAAATTTTCCAACTTTTTATAAAGAATTTCTCAACTTTTCAAAATTTCCCCAATTTTAGTAAAGATTGATTTTGACTGAAAAAATCCTTGAAAAGATATATTTTTTTAAATTCTCGAATTTTTCAAAATTTTACCAAACTGGGAAAAAGTTGGAACAAGTTGAGAAAAAGTTGGGAATCCCAACTTTACCAAACTTTTTGCAGCCTTGGGATGGTCGGGGGGGGGGTCATTTCACCTGTGTATGTGTGTTACGAGCTCTACAGTTTGAACTTTTATTCTACGAATATTGGATCTAGACCCCTGAAAAATGTTCAATTTTGACTGAATGAAAGTCTCATGTACCCATTGAACCATCCGAAAATTTTTTCAGATAAGAAAAGTGCGAAGCAAAAAGTTTCGAGAAACTGCCCCTTCTTTCCTTTTACCCAAAAAATAATCGCCAAAAATTTACTACTCTCTGTATTCATTATTCATTAAGTACTCAAAAGGTTGGGAAAATTTTAGACAATAGTACCAAAAATATTCAAAACTTTCAATTTTTTTGAATTTTTCAATCGAAGGATAAAAACCAGGGTTTTTATTTGGACAAATTTAAAGCAAGAAAAACACAGAATAATGGCGAGAATTTGTATTTTTATATCTATTTGATACCCTGATCAGTGATCACATCATCGACATTATTCAGCAAAAGTCATGAGCTCATGACTTTTTGTTCATTTTTATTTGTTTGTACTCTTGAAAATTTTTTTACTTTTTTTTCGGCGGTAAGAATATTTTTTTTTTAGTCGTGTTGGGGTCACGAAAAGAACAAAAAATTCATGAAAATTCATAAATAAGCCAGTCCAGTAGACATCCAGTATTTGTACGACCAAAATACGCTCTTATGAGCACTCTTACTTTCCTGTGCATGAATAATGTGTTTCTTGACTACGCGACAAAATTCAACTTTCTTTACATCTTCCTCTAGAAATTTCAACAAATAAAATAAATTGACTTTCGAATAGGGTTGGTGCCAAAAATTTAGATTTGGCTGAAATTGAAATATGTTATAGAATATACAATTATAAAGTCAACAAAACAAACCGCACTCAAATCGGTTGAGTAGAACTCGAGAAAACAAATTTTAAAGTTCCGATTTTTGAACTCGTTCGAAAAATGACCGCCTCAACGAAAATATGCCCTGTGACGTCAGTTCCTCGTATTGGCGCCGTAAACATAAAGGATTTCAACGTGCAATTTCAATTTTTCGTTGATTTCGAAGTTGACTTTATCGATTTTGCTGATTTTTTTTTACAAGTTTTTTTCCATGATGTGGCAAAGTAAATTATCAATCATTTCTTCTAATTTTCCCCGCTCAAATTTATTTATTTCAAGTTTCTCAACTCAAATTTTTTTCTTATAATTTTCTCAACTCGAATTTTTTTCTTCAAATTTTTGCAACCTAATTTTTTTTCCTATAATTTCCTCAACTCAAATTTTTTCAGACGTAATTTCCAAAACTTGAATTTTTTCTTTCAATTTTCTCAACTCGAATTTTTTTTCTTATAATTTTTTCAACTCAAACTTTTAAACTTGGATTTTTTCTTCCAATTTTCTCAACTCAAATTCGTTTCTTTCAATTTTCTCAACTTGAATTTTTTTCTTATAATTTTCTGAGATCAAATTTTTTTAGACGTAATTTTCAAAACTTGGATTTTTTTCTTCCAATTTTCTCAACTCAAATTTTTTTCTTTCAATTTTCCAAACTCAATTTTGTTTTTCTTCCAATTTTCTCAACTCAAATTTTTTTCTTTCAATTTTCCAAACTCAAATTTGTTTTTTTTCAATTTTCTCAACCCGAATTTTTCTCTTATAATTTTCTCAAATCAATTTTCTTCTTTCAATTTTCCCAAGTCAAATTTGTTTTTCTTTTCAATTTTCTCAACTCGAATTTTTTCGAACATAATTTCATCAAATCAAATTTTTTCAGAAGTAATTTTCTCAACTCAGATTTTTTCTTTCAATTTTCTCAAATCATTTTTTTTCTTCCAATTTTCTCAACATAATTTTTTTTTCAATCTTCTTAACTTATTTTTTTTCAATTTCATCAACTCATATTTTTTCAAATGTAATTTTCTCAATCAATTTTTTTCTTTCAATTTTCCCAAATCAAATTGTTTTTTTTTTCAATTTTATCAACTCGAATTTTTTTCTTAATAATTTTCTCAAATCAAATTTGTTCAGACGTGGTATTCCACTACATTGTTAAACTTTTATCCGTTAGTTTATTGGGATTATTTTGACTCTTGTATAGCTATAAATAACTCAAACTAGAATATTTTTACGTTCTTAATTCTTAATAAAATAAAATTATCAAGTACACATTGAAAAATCAACGAAAAAAGTACGATAAATCATTAAGTTACCGAAAAATCCCAATATAATTTACGCGACGCGACGCGCCGGCTGTTTCGTTCCCGTTTGAATCCGAGGAACTGACGTCACAACAACGTAACCCGCGTTGCGATTCTTTTTCGCAACCCGCTTAATCTGCGGAATTCAATGGTCAATTTCTTCGATCCTAATGGACCAATTTGGATGCGGTTTGTTCCGTTGAAGTTATAATCACGTATTTTACAACATATATTAATTTCAGCCAAATCTAAATTTATGGCACCAACCCTATTAAAAATCTATTTGTTTGTCCCCAATGACAATACAACCTGAAACTAAACCCAATTACTTTTCTCATATGAAAAGAAAATATCTCTTATGCCTATTCACGTGATTTATTTTAATTCTCATTCGAAATACGTTCATCTTCGTGATTCTGGAAAAAACTATTTTGAGAAACGGAAATATCGTGTGGCATCGATTCTAACTAATTTGAAGGCGTAGAAATCGAATATCGACTTACTTTTTGATCCGACCCCCTCCCCGTGCTCCAACTGACCCCTTCTTCCAGTCTTATGTGATCAATATGAAATTGAATATTTCAAAAAATTACGGGGAGAGGGTGATTTTGAGGCCGCGCCTCTTCAGGGTTGGAAAAGAAATGATCGTGGTTTTGTGAATAGATCACCAAGGGGAATTTGTAAAACAAATTGAGCGAAATCGGAAGACCAGACTTCATTTTTGGTCTGTTTTAATATGGAATAGCCCATCTAACTATTCGGATTTGAGATAGGTAGTCTTCAAGTTTTCCAAATACTGAGTTGAAGAGGTTACATTATTATTAGTTGTGAAAAACCTTGTATAATTTTTAATACGTGAACAATTGAACATGTATATATAATTAATATTGTACCGATGGCAAGATCCATTTTTTTCATCATCCTGTTTCTGAAACTGCCGACTTTTGAAAAAATATGTTTTAAATTTCTAATTTCAGACATTCAAAATGGATCCATCCATCCTCAATGATTTGCCAGAGGATTATTTCGTCTTTCATGCGATGGTTCCAACGTTGAAGCAAATTGCCTCGTTCAACACTGCTTTGGCATTGTGCTATGATGTTATATATCGAACAAATTCCAACACTAAGTTGGGTAGCATTAAACGCAAAGTGTTCATAGTGCCCGCTCTTAAAGAAATGTATTCAGAATCTAAACTATTGATGGAACATTGGAACATTTCTCAGTGTATCAAAAATCGTATTCATGATATATGTAAGATGATTAGTAATGAAATATCCGATTGGGCGAATTATATTTATGACGATGTTTTTGATAAGGACATTTTTCGCTTCAGGCGTTCTCATTTAGAATGCCTCGTTTGGCAGCTGAATGGAAAAATTGATTACGAAAAAAGTGCTAGAAACGTGATATCCGACTCTGGTTTTACTCAAGCGGAGAAATTTAAAATAATGTGCGAATTTTGTTGGGAAAATGATATCAATGGTTTAGTTCCAAGTGCTAAACTTCAACAGTTCATGAAAAATTTTATAAATAGATCGAATTCGTTTCGTCGAAATCCTCTCGTGTACTATTGGATATGCAAATTGAACAACCAACTTCACAGGATACCTGTTAGTACGGAATTCGATTCGCTGGAAACATTCATGCTTTCCAGGAAAATTTTTCGTTTATGCTCCATCGAGTATTTTTGGAATTTCATAAACGAACACGATCAAGTAATGATGGCCAAGAACTGGTTTCAAAATGCCTATTACGGCAAGGATTTACAAATATTCGTATTAGCGAAGATGAACAAATCCCAAAAATCTAGTATTTTCACACAGATTCCACATATCATTATTGCGAATTTTATAAAGATATCTCAATCCGAAGCTGCTCGACTTGTGTGGAATTGCATAGAAAACGCGATCAGCGATGCTCAGTTTGTAGTATTGGTGAAAAACATCCTGAAACTCCTTTGCGACGAAGAGCAATTCTGCTTCATGGGTGAATTGTGGAATACTGCTAATAATCGTCATAAAGACCATTTTCTGTACGGCGCCGGCTGCAAAACAATTGTAATCAAGCTATTTCTCGATTCAGAATTGTACGAGTCGTCATTTATTTTCTCCAGACTGCCATTTTTATCTGCCGTTTTGGCATACGCTTCGTCGATATACAGGAAGAATTTAATTTTGGAATATGGAGACTATTTGTTTGCAATTTATCGTGGTTGTGGTCGAGTGGAAGAAAACAAAATAGACAGTATAAAAAATATTAGCAAACTTATCGAATTCTGTCTGCCGGATTTCAATGATATTGCTGAATTTAAAGAACTCGTGAAGAAATCGTCTGTCATCAAAGAACATTTTGCTGAATGCGTTTCCGAAGGGTATTTTATATTTTTGATTCGATATTTGGAATCATACGGTCCCTGCGAATCGATTTTAAAAGATCACATGAAAGATATCCTGGATCAGGATGGAGTCGAATTTGGGTGTGGAATTTTCATTTTTGAACCTTCTGAGTGGTCTAATATCAACAACCTGCTGAATATTATTTATGGTGCGGATGTATTGACTCTAAGAAGTATTAAAAGTAAAGTGTTTTTTTCGTTCAAATGGGACGAGTTTGATCAACGGGATGTCGAGAGGCTGTGCCATTACAAAAATGCTCTGCAAGATATAATTGATGATACAGTCGAATCGAAAAAAGTATCATCGATAGGAGTAATTGATGGATTTTTATAAACTGTTCGTCTTCTAATTTTAGCCTAAAGCATGCTTCCATTTTTAAAAAATCTCTTATCCGCAAGTTTCGTATGTTTTCAGCGCTTTGTTTCATGTTTATTCGAGTATTTTTTCGGTTTTTATTTTTCACTTTTCATAATTTCTAACATATTTGTTACATTTAATTTATTCAACTATTCTCGTCTTGGTCTTATTTTCCTGTGTTCTTTTTAGCAGCATTGAATGTTTTGTGATAGAAAAAGTTTGTATTACGTAATTCTGAAGAATTGTTTTATTCTTAAGGTTATCATTAATCATGCATAATTTAAATACCTTACGATTAAGTTCGAAAAACTGTTTCAAAAATACAAATTTTCTAGATTTCTCGAAAAATTTTCTCGATTGACTGCAGATATTGTTCACAATTTTTAATATATGAGACGCAGCCAGGGATACCCGACCATATGTCGGAAAAGTAAATTTTAAGAAAAACGTAAATTAAGAAAAAATGACCAAAAATATGGAATTTTTTTTTTATCAATTTGTATACTATGAACCCTCTACTTTCATATGAGAATAGGTTCAGGTCCCAAAAGTGTCATCTTCTTGGTTAAAAAACGAATTTTGCTGAAGGCCTCTGAGAAATTGAAACCATACCATATGTCGGAATTTCATAAAAATATGTTAAAATTTACAACTTTCATTATTATTGAAACGTAGTAGTGTTCAACAAATATCCGAATATCAAAATACCAAATACTATTTGGATTATCCGGATATCACACGGAAATTGCCGAACAGCTCCGAAAACATCCCGAAAACGGTTGAACTTTTCCGAGAGTTCCAGAATTCTTTCACGAACCCTCACAAAATTTAAAGGGCAATTATCGAAATCGAAAAATTGAAATTGAAAAATCGATTATCGAAATATCAAAATTGAAGAATCGATTATCGAAATCGAAAAATCTAAATTGAAGAATCGATTATCGAAATCGAAAAATCGAAATTGAAAAATCGATTATCGAAATCGAAAATTCAATTTTTTCCCGTTGAAACTCTTCATTTCGATTATCCGGATATTTGTTGAACACTAATTTTCAAAGCATGATTTTCACCGTTTGGTTTGTAAAGTTGTTTGACTTGCACTATGATTTCATTTCTCAATGCGCGTAATTTCAGGTTCGTTTTAATGAACTACAGTGGTGTACGATTATTAAGAAAACAAATTTTGTACCAAAAATGCCATTATTTCTTGAAAAAAGATGATTCCCGACATATGGTATGGTTTCGATTTTCGATGCCGGCAACTTCTGGAAGGGGTCAATGACCTAAAGTGATGTAAGAGGACGTAAATAAACCATTTTCGATGAGAAAAGTCGTTTACAGAACATAATTTTTTTTTATTCATTGAAAACAGTTCCAAATTTTGTTTTGCGTTTTTCTCAAAACTTTGATTTTTGAAAATCATTTTTTGGTAAACTTTAAAAAATCATAGAAAATTTATTTCTCAACCTTTTTTAATGTGGTTTGCGCTATTCGAAAGGTACAAGTCTGTACTATTTAAAGAGTCAAAAAAACGGAAAAAAAATTTTCCGACATATGGTCGGGTATCCCTGGCTGCGTCTCATATATAACTTTACGAAATATGAAATATGCCAAGGGAACTCCGAAATGGGTCGCTAGCTCGCCACTACATAAAATATTTAAAAACAACGAGCGAATAAGATCTTAAGATGAAAACTTTTCTATTTTTATGAATCACTGAGAATGTTCACTTTCGGTACCAATGTGGGAAATGTCTGCAGATGAAAAATTTCATATTTTTTAATAGGGTTACCCTCTCTTATCCCTTTATGATTGCATGATACTTAAGAAAAACGAGAATATAGCAAGATGCTTGACTATTTCAATGTAAAAGCAAGAATTTTCAACATTTTTCTTCTTGAACTTTTTCACTGATAGGTAAATACGATTGAAAAGTGATTGAGTATTCATTTTCCTATCTGGCAATTAAGTTTTGAAGCTGCCTGAATATATCATGGTGTATCTGTATAAATACGTTGAAAAAGTTGAGTTTTTGTAGTAGATCGAAATGTACATAGAAAAACATTTGAGAATTTCGCTCAAGATTTTGCAAAAAGATGGGATGTTATGGAAGCAGCGCGGTTGGTGTAGAATCTCATGAAAAAATTTGTTAATGATGATTTGATTCCTACGTTGGGAATACAGTTTTGGAGGAAGTTGAAAATGAAGAGCATATTTTTCTCTTTCAGTGTTGAATTATGAAATGCTGTGAATGATAATTGCAAAACCCATTTCTTGTATGGAAGAGAACCTATAATTATCGAGCTGTTTTTTGTTTTGTTTTTAGCGGACTTCCTGCTTAGTTTTTTTTTTCATCCAATATCATTTGAAGATTATTATGTATAACTTCCGTGGAATTTGTCACGTGAAGACGATTATATCCTCATAGCCGTTGAACTGCTTAGAGAAAAACCATAAATGATGCCTTTGCAGAAATTATCCGGCAAATTGTGCTCCTTTCTGCTGAGAATTTCTGCTCTTTTTTTGCTCCTCTATGCTCTTGTCTGCTGTTTTCTGTTCCTTTTTAACCTTCCGAAGCGCAAGGGGGTCAAAAAGGGTCGTTCAACCCGCAACGGGGGTTCAAGCGAGCAGACAATGAGAATTTCTGCTCTTTTCTGTTCATTTGTCTGGTTTTTTTTTGTACGCCGGGTAATCATTCTGTCGAAGTTGGACAAAGGATACCTGGGGTTAAGAAAGGCGGATCTGCCCCCGAGCTGAAATTCGAAACTTATCGGTGGAATTTAGTTCTTAGGGTCTGAAAACCACGTGGTGAAAATTTTGGCCCCCCACCCTTCCCCTAGCCCTAGTTATGGGACAAAACGTTACTTTTTTCAGCTTTTCCATTAAAAAATTTTATTTTCATGAGTTTTCAACCAAATTTTTTCAAATTTTCGTGAGTTGTACACTATACTAAAGAGTGTAAGTGGGTGGTTTGAAAAAATTTTTAATGATTTTTTTTGCTAAAAATCGCGTTTGAAAATTTCAAATTGAGTTTTCTGTATGATGTTTCAGAGGTGAAATTCTGAAAAAAATATTTTTCATGTACCTAGTCCCTATGTAAAGCGTGATATTTTTTTCAAAATTTTTTAGGGGGTGGAACATCTTGAAAAATGCGAAAAACCATTTTTTTCACAACGTTTTTCACTCATAAATGGTCATTTTTGGCCTAAAATTTTTTTTCTCGTAAATCCCAAAATACGTATTTATATACCACTTGACAGATTTTCACTTTTTCATATCTTTTTCGTGATTTTTGTAATTTCAAGTTCAAATAAGTACAGCACGAGGCTCAAAATTGAATTCTCTCACTTTCTTTGCATACAAAATTGTGATATGAAAAAGTTTGCAATAGATTCATGTTCAGTAGATAAACTCCCAGATTCGCCTATTTTAACAGCCGCCGGTACCCTTTCAGAAGTTGAGTGTTAGTACAGACATTTTAGGTTTTGACCCCAAAAAAATGAACGGGAAAGGGAAGTTTCGTATATAAGCTCAGTATGTATTTCAATCTCGAACTTCCTTAAAATTGGTGAATATTTTGATTCTCTTTTGGAGGGTGAGGAGGTTCAAATTTTGGGGTTTTGGCTATAATTTTCAAAGTTACGTATTTTTGAAAAAAAATTTGAAACAAAAATTGTAGAGCATTAAAAAACAAAAATTTTTGTTATTTACAATTTTTTCCTGGGACGTCATGGTGGAGAGCTAGGGCCTTGTCTTCGGAATTGGATTACTGAAGCGATAACTTGCAGATGACCTTAACCATTATCACATGACAGAATTTGAAATCTCCTCATTTTTTCATAAATATTGGAATCGAAAACTTGGAAAAATTGGTCTGAAAACTTAGAAAAATTAAGGAAAATCATTTCTGAAATATTGTGTTGCAAACACCTTGTATAATAACAGAGAACTATTCGAAAAACAAAATTTACTGAAATTCGGTAAAATCAGTAAATTTTGCATTTTTGTTGTGAATGGTTTCCTATATTTATATAGTTCAATGTAAGTGCCTATTTTTACTGAGTATTTAATTGCAAAAATTGTTCATTTTTTCTAATAAGAAAGGAACGAATTTAATATGATTTGATCCAATCACTTATTACATATAATCTGATCCATTTTTATTATTTTTTTTTTATAACTGCTGTACGTCTGAAACTGTGTTTTCGAAATTTCCAATTTCAGACATTCAAAATGGATCCATTATTTCTGCTCAGTAATATGCAAGGGGATCAATTCGTCTTTCACGAAATAGTGCCAACGTTACAGGAAATTACTTCCTTCAACGCAGCTTTGACGGTGTGCTATGATATTCTACATCGAAAAAAGTCTGCCAACAAATCTGGTCGTCGTAAAAATGGATTGGATTCATTCTTTCGTCTCTGGAATCATCGTGATATGTTCGCAAAAGAAGTCGAGCAATACTTGAAACAGTGGAGAGTTCCTCAGGATATAAGGGATTTTATTGAAACGTCATGCAAGGCAATTGATGCTGAAATTGATATTTGGGCAAATCATATTCGTTGTGAAGTTTTAGTTGAATACACCACGCGCTTGCGCCATTCTCATTTGAATTGCCTCGTTTGGCAAATGAATGGAAACATTGATTACGAGAAGACTGCTAGAAAAATGCTATCACATCCTGGTTTTAGTCAGGTGGAGAAATTCAAACTTATGTGTGATCTCTGTTGCAAAGACGAAATTGAGACTTTAGTTCCTGACGCTGAGCTTAAACTTTTTATGAAAAATTTTATCAAGCCGAGTGCATTGTCGGAATGTCCTGTCATATATTATTGGATATGCAAGTTGAACAATAAACTTGATAAGATCCCTATTGTAGCAAGATTCGATTCGTTGGAAATTTATATGCTGACGTATCACGGCATTCGCAATTTGGCATGCGTGGAGTATTTTTGGAGTTTTTTGAACGAACGCGATCAAATTAAGGTAGCTGTTGAATTGTTTCAAAATAACGCTTGGATGATGGATAAACAAATATCTGTATTAGCAAAAATGAATGATTTTCAGAAATGCAGTGTTATTGCAGAGATCCCTCATATCGTCATAGCTAATTTTATTCGTAGTTCAAATTTTGATGCTGCGCGTTTGGTGTGGAATCATATAGAAAATTTGGTCAGTGATGATCAGTTTACAACATTGCTGAATAATACCGCGAAGGAACTTTTCGATCAAAACAAGTTCTTTTTTGTGGCTGAACTGTGGAATACAGCTAGTGATCAACATAAAAGCCATTTCGCTAGTAGAAGAACTTCAATAATCGAATTATTATTCCAGCCAGAATCACAAGAAGTTGATTACAGTCTGCAATTTTTATCTGTCGTTTTGTCACACGCATTGCCCGCGTACAGAAAGTATATGATTTTAAAACATGGAGACAAATTATTAGTAAAATATGATGATTATTCGGAAGTAAACAGAATAATCGAATTTTGTCTACCAAATTTCTACGAAATTGTTGAATTTCGAGAACTTTTGCAGGAATCGTCTGCCATTAAAAGACATTATGCCGAGTGCGTTTACGTATGTAAATTTCGTGTCTTGATTGAACATTTGAAATTTTACAATTATTACGAATCCATCTTGAAAAATCATATGAAGAAAATCTTGGATGCATCTTATGATTTCTATTATGGTGATTGTGGTGATGAGTGTGAATTTTTCATTTTCACATCTTTCGTGTGGTCTGATTTCATCGAGTTGTTGAAAATGATTTATGGTACTGATGTGTCGACTGTGGTAAAGATCAAGAAAAGAATAATTTCATCGTTCGATTGGGAGCAAGATTCTCCGACGATTCCGATGAATATTGAAAATTTGCGCGATTATAAGAATGCTCTTGAAGATCTCGTCGATGATATGTCTTTATTGGATGCAAATTCTTAATGCAATGAAGAAAGTTGTGTTGAATTTGTATTCAAACGTATAAACTTGCTCCTGTTTATGTATCATCGATTAGTTAATTTTGAAAAATTTTAGCTTCAGTTTTACACTTTTTTCTCCTGAAATATTTTCGTTTATGAATCGTTTCTGTCTCATTTTTATTTGATACAATTTGTAGTATTTTCATAAAGCAAACAATTTAAATTAAATAATTATGAAGTATTTGTTATGATAATCATCTGTATTTTATAATCACTTTCTTCCATTTTCTTACGTCGTCATAAATTTGACACTATTTTGAAAAGTGTATATCTGATAAATGATGAAGATTCAGCAATTTTGTTTTTGCATAAATACCAAATTTTATGTGCCTGTCCCTCTATCAATTGGATGATTTTCTCAATATGCGTAAATTTTTGAACCCGGTAGTTTCTTTGATGATTTTTTTCCAAGTCAATAACCGGTTATCAAAATGTGAAGATATCAAAAAAAGTGTGAAATAAAAGTTGTAGAGAATTAAAAACTGAACATTTCACGTTCTATCATTTTTTCTCCCATCAGGCAACGGAGAAGAGTCAAAGCTTTAAAAAGAAAAAAATTATCCTCGAATTCTTTGTATCATAACTTCTTTTATTGCAAGATGAAAAAAAAAGTTATGGAAGAAAAAATGTTTGTTTTTTAATTTCTACAACTTTTGTTTCAAACTTTTTTTCATGCGTATCTTCATTTTTTCGGATATTATTGATAACTGGTTCGAAACTGCTGAACCGGTTTCAAAAAAACATATCACATTTTTATTTAATCGCGTCAGTGTGCAGACTTCATTTCAATGATGGAAAAAACGGAAAAATAGAAACAAATTGGAAATAAACAAACAATTCCTTTGAACTGATAAAAATTTGATTCAAGCTACTTGATCACACTGGTTCCAGTGAAATTGAAAAAGACTGAAGCGTGTGGACCCCGCTTAACGTCAACCTTATTTTTTTACCAAAGTGAACACACTCATGTTCATTCTGATGGAATGAAAACAAAAAAAAACGTTTTCTGATTGATGAAAATTGTTGTGGTAATTTACTTTGGAAGGGAGACCTCTTCAGAAAAATCTGAACTCCCAGCCCAACCCGGAACAGAACTGTACTAAGTCCTCAAAGTGGGGCGACTTTGAAAAAAAAAAAATCATACGGTATCTCTTCCTCAAACACCTCAAAATCGAGCCAAAAATCACTTGGCCTCTACTTAAAATTTTAATGAAATCTTGAAAAAAAAAATGAAAAATATTCATGGCAATTCCGTCAGCTATATTGTAATTTGGGAACGCTATTTTTATATTATGATGTCAAGTTGTCAGCACCAGTACTTGAAATTTCCAAAAAATTAAAGTTAATTCGGCAAAACTCATAGAAGTTCTTTAAAATTTTTTTAAAATTTATTTTCCTGAACCAAAAAAATGTTCGGCTTGATTATTGATGTTTGAGTGAATGATTCGAATTTGTTAAAAATGAATGAATATTCAATATCGCAATCTGCAGCTTTTTAGCTTTCTTGTAGAGGGCAAAAAGTGGTATCCAATTTCGAACTCATTAATACACCCAAAAGTGGCCAAAAATCAGCGAAATGTAGTTGGGAATTTTAAGAATTGAGTTGGAATTTTCACCCCCCCCCCCATGGGAAATGCCTTTGGCACGCCACTGACCATATCTCATATACCCGAATCCATTTTTCTATAATTTTAGTTATACATCTGCCGTACGTCTGAAACTGTGTTTTCAAAATTTCCAATTTCAGACTTTCAAAATGGATTCATCATTCCTCCTCAGTAATTTGGAAGGGGATCAATTCGTCTTTCATGAAACAGTACCAGCCTTACAGGAAATTGCTTCCTTCAGCGCAGCTTTGACGGTGTGCTATGATATTCTACGTCGAAAAAAGTCTGACGACGAACTGGATGTATTCTTCTGTCGTTGGGATCATCGTTATAATCATATATTCGCAAATGAAGTCGAACAATACTTGAAACAGTGGAAAGTTCCTCAGGATATAAGGGATTTCATTGAAACGTCATGCAATCCAATTATTTCTGAAATTGAAGTTTGGGTACATCATATTCTCTGTAAAGTTTCATATAAATACAATACGCGCCTGCGCCATTCTCATTTGAATTGTCTCGTTTGGCAAATGAATGGAAAAATTGATTACGAGAAGACTGCTAGAAAAATGCTATCACATCCTGGTTTTAGTCAGCTGGAGAAATTCAAACTTATGTGTGATCTCTGTTGCAAAGACGAAATTGAGGCTTTAGTTCCTGACGTTGAGCTTGAATTTTTTATGAAAAATTTTATCAATGAGTCGAGTCCATTGTCGGAATGTCCTGTCATATTTTATTGGATATGCAAGTTGAACAACGAACTTGATAGAATCCCTATTGGAGCAAGATTCGATTCGTTGGAAATTTATATGCTGACGTATCACGACATTCGCAATTTGGCATGCGTGGAGTATTTTTGGAGTTTTTTGAACGAACGCGATCAAATCAAGGTAGCTGTTAAATTGTTTCAAGATAAACCTTGGATGATGGATAAACAAATATCTGTATTAGCGAAAATGAATGATTTTCAGAAACGTAGTGTTATTGCAGAGATCCCACATATCATCATAGCTAATTTTATTCGTAGTTTAAATTTTGATGCTGCGCGTTTGGTGTGGAATCGTATAGAAAATTTGGTCGGTGATGATCAGTCTACAACGTTGCTGAAGAATATTGTGAACACACTTTTTGTTGAAAAAAAATTATTTTTCGTGGCTGAACTGTGGAATACAGCTAGTGATCAACAGAAAAGCCATTTCTCTAGTAGAAAAACTTCAATAATCGAGTTATTATTCGAGCCAAAATCGCAACAAGTTGATTACAGCCTGGCATTGTTATCTGTTGTTTTGTCATACGCATCGCCCGCGTACAGAAAGGATATAATTTTAAAACACGGAGATAAATTATTAATAAATTATGATGATTATTCGGAAGTAAACAGAGTAATCGAACTTTGCCTACCAAATTTCAAAGAAATTGTTGAATTTAGAGAACTTTTGCGGAAATCGTCTGTCATAAAAAAGCATTATTCCGAGTGCTTTTCCGAATGTAAATTTCATGTCTTGATTGAACATTTGAAAGTTTACAATTATTACGAATCAATTTTGAAAGATCATATGAAGAAAATCGTGAACTTATTTCATGATAGGGGATATTTCTATTATGGTGATTACGAAGTGTCTGAATTTTTCATTTTCACATCTTTCGTGTGGTCTGATTTCAACGAGTTGTTGAAAATGATTTATGGTACCGATGTGTCGACTGTGATAAAGATCAAGAAAAGACTGATTTCATCGTTCGATTGGGACCAGGATTCTCCGACGATTCCGATGACTCTTGAAAATGTACGCGATTATAAGAATGCTGTTCAGGATCTCATCGATGATATGGCTTCATTGGATGCAAAATCTTAATGAAGTGAAGGAAGCTGTGTCGAATTTGTATTCGGAAATATAAATAGGTATTCAAAACTTGCTCCTGTTTATGCATCATCGGTCAATCAATCTGAAAAATTTTTAGGGCAGTGCGTCAGTTTTACATTTTCTTTTTAAAAATATTTTCGTTTGTCAACCGTTTCCATCTCATTTGTTATAATATTTATCCATAGCTATTTTACAATCATGTTCTTTCATTTTCTTCAGTCGTCATAAATCGGGTACTAAATACCTATTATGATAAGTGCGCATATCTGCTATATGATGATTGATGAAGATTCAGTAATGTATATTTTTTTCGTACTTAAATAAAAAATTTCTATGTGCCTGTTTCTCTAATGATTTTCTTAATGTGCGTTATAATTTGAATCTATGAGATATCTATCTATCGAAGTTTTTTAATAGTTTATATAATTCATGCTTTGATTTTGTCTCAAAATTACATCAACTTTCAGAATACCCATTCCCCTTCGTGAAATTGGTCGAATTATCGCAAGCTTTTGCAAATTTTGTTGCATTTGATAATAAACTGTGAAAACATATTTTATCAAAGTATAATTTTTAAAATAAATTATTGATTTCAGTTTCAACGTTTTTCGTTGTGTTGATACTGAACATCAGAATTCGTGCATTTGAGGACAATTTATGTGTAAAAATAATTAAAATAGGCAGAATTTGATAAATTTATGCAAACACGATCAAAAAATACTGAATGGAAATTCTACCACCGAGATGGGTTTGCATCATTTCAAGGAATAATCATTTTATTCAAAAACGTCAATAATCATAAATAATTGAGAAACATTTTTAAAAATTTTGACATCATTTGAATAAGCCACAACTTATGCTGATGTATTGACTAACCTACCTACATCAATTCAATACTGATTTGTTTCATAATTGATGGCTGAAACGTTTTGCTTCCAATCAGAAATATTCTTCTGTATGAGTAAATGAATTGATCCAACAACGTAGACGTGTAATCAACATTATATAACTAAATCCATTCTATTGTGGTCCTATTCTTATCATTCTTTCTGAAATAATATTCTCGAAATATCGAATTTCATCTGGGTGGTCAAGATACTGATGACCAGGGGCCCAAAAGCACACTTTATGGACTCTGCGCCTTGTATAAGATTCTAATTTTGAAACTGCGCGGTTTGTGTGGAATGGAATCTTATAAAAAGTTTGATGGAGAAAGTTGAAAATGAAGAGCATATTTTCTCTTTCATGGCTGAATTATAAAATGCTGCGAATGACGATTGCAAAAACTATTTTTTGTATGGAAGAGAATTTATAATTATCGAGCTGTTTTCTTCTTTTTTTTTCATCCAGAATCATTTGAAGATTCTTATACTCTACTCGTAATTTCCGTCTGCCTTTTTATCTGCGGAAAATATCATTTTAAAACATGGTGTTTTTTTTATTTGTTAAATATCAGAATTGTTCCAAAATAAAGGTGATAATATTTATTGCGAAATTTGGTAAAATTCGTTTCGATGCAATAAATTTTACCAAATTTCGCGAGAAATATTATTTTTTCAGAATAAATTTTATCAATTTTGTGAATGGTGCCACGTTATTATTATTTTGGATAAAGTTTATTTATTTGCTTTTTCAGTGCATGTCAGAAATGAGAAAATAAAATTTTACAGAAAACACAAAAACAAAAACATGACCAAAAGTATCGAAATTTTTTCATTTACGATTTGTATAGTATGAACTTTCTACTTTGAAATGACAATGAGTTCAAGTTCCAGAAATGTTTCCTTCCTGCTCGAAAACCAGCATATAAGTACTAAACGTCTCATTAAAATGAAAAGCACGCCATTTCATTTTTAATTAACTTCAATTTTAGGGTCATTTTAATGGCCTAGAATGGTGTAAGAAGAGGAAAAAAAATTCTTACAACAACGTATATCTTTTGTAGTCAACAGAACTCAGTTTGATAAATGGAAAAAGTATGGTACTAAATTTTAATTTGGGTTTTCTCAATTTTGATTTTTTTTTAGATTCGTTGATTTGATGATTTCAAAAATTTACTACCATCTCATTTTACAACATTTTAAAAATCTGTTTTTTTGTTTTTTTTTTTATTATTTGAAAGGGGGGAAATTACTTTATTTGACGGGCCAAAAGAAAAAAAAACATTTCCGACATAATCGCTGGCTCCATCACAAATACTGAATGTTTTACCAAAATGAAAAAACTCTACAAAATGAATTCTTATAATTAATCTGATCATATGTATTATTATGACTAATTACATAATTACCGTAATGTGGGGTTACTTTGAACGACCAGGGCTATTTTAAATATAGACGTTTTTCTTCGGTTTAACACCGCCTGGTAGCCAGAAGTTTTTTTTCGAATGAACCAGTTCTACTAACTGTAAGTAAAACCTCTAATTGACTCTTTTCTCCCATCAAAAATCTCAACGAGCATGGCTTGAAAAATCATGTTTAAAAAAAGCTCAAATTTTAACCTCAACGAACTTTGATTTCAAATATTAGGTCTTGATTCTAAAAATCTGGAAATATTTTCAAATAATAGTCTGGAGAATCCTCTATCAAAATACTCGAAAGTTTTCAACTTTTCATGAAATAGCAACCCTGCTTCAGACCTTCTTTAAAATGAGGCTATTTTGAACGATTCTGATTTGTAATTAGTAATTCCAATTTTTTTTTTTGCTACAATTCCTCAATTTTTATCCATGTTTTAAACTTTTCAATGGTAAAAATTTGGGCAAATTAAAAAAAAACACATTTTTTCTAAAAAATGTTTTCAATTTATTGGTCATAAGTCCCATAAATATGGGACCTTTTTTTTTTAGAAATTTTCGATTTTCCTACCCTAATTGAGAGATTTTCTTTCAGGTACCTAACTTCAGGTTCGAAAATGTCAGCCCATTAAGAGGTAGTATTCAAAGTAGCCCCATGCCAGGGGGTACTTTGAACACTTACTTTTCTGATAGGATACATCTCGACATATGAATGAAAAAAAAAATGATGAAGCGAGAAGGTAAAGGAAGGGATGAGCAACAGATTTGTAACAACCATATTTTTGAATATTTATTGCAAAAAATGATAGGAGAAAAATTGTAGACCGTTTGCAAAACCGTTCAAAGTAGCCCCACATTACTGTATATAAGTTAAGTATGTACTATGTATAGTCTACGCTTGTGTGAGTATATCAATTGATCGCACTTATATGATCATATTTATTTTTGTCATTCAGTTTTATTTCTGACTACTTCTAAAACAAAGCATTGGAAATTTCAGACATTCAAAATGGATCCATCATTTCTCCTCAGTAATTTTCAAGAGGATCAATTCATCTTTCAGTTTCATGACATAGTACCAACTTTACGGGAACTTGCTTCGTTCAAAGTGGCTCTGACGTTATGTTACGATATTCTGTATCAGAAAAAGTCTGGCGATGAATTAGATCGCTATGTAATGCGTAGATTGTGCCTTACCTGTTACGAATATGCACTGTCAAAAGATGCTAAACAATGTATAGAACAGTGGAATGTTCCTCGATGTATCAAGGATCTCATCCCAAAATTGTGTCACACGATTACGTCTGAAATTAACGATTGGACCAGTCGTTCTCTTTACGATGATCTACGTGGAAGCCGTGCTCGCTTGCATCATTCGCATTTAAAATGCTTCGTTTGGCAATTAAATGGAAAAATTGATAATGAAAAGACTGCCAGAAAAATCGTATCTCATCCTGAATTTAGCCAAGTGGAGAAATTCAAAGTTATGTGTGACTTTTGTTGGGAAGATGAAATCCAGAATTTAGTTCCAGGGGTAGAACTTCAACAGTTTATTAAAAATCATATCAAGTATAAGAAAATGTTTGCTTATTGTTCTCCTACCCTTAAATGCTATTGGATATATATGTTGAACAACGAACCTCTTGAACTTATCAACGAAGAATTTGATTCATTAGAAATGTTAATGATCTCTCAAAACCGTGGTAATTTCACTTCCATTGATTATTTTTGGAATTTATTAAACGAACAAGAACAAATCTCGGTAGCTATCCAATTACTCGAACATGTCTTGAATAAGATGGCGGATAAACAGAAACACATATTTGAAAAAATGAACGATTTCCAGAAACGCAGTGTCATCGCAAAAATTCCACATATTGTCATAGCGAATTTTATAAATTATTGTGAATTCGAAGCTGCGCGTTTAGTGTGGATTCGCGTAGAAAATTTGATCAGTGACGATGATTTTTCAACATTGGTGGACGACATTTGGACGAGACTACACGATGAGAAAAGTTTCTGTTTCATGGCTGAACTATGGAATATGGCGAGTGATCAACATAAGAATCATTTTGCGTGTGTCGCCAGGAATTATGTTGGCAAGCTGTTTTCTCAGACGGATTCTTTGATCGATTCTCGCAATTTTCAACTACCATTTTTATTTGCCGTTTTGTCATACGCATCGCCGACGTGCAGAAAGGATATTATCTTAAAACATGGCGACTGGTTGTTTGCAGGACATCATGATTATAAGAAAGTGAACAAAATAATCAAATTCTGTTTGCCAAATTCCGAAGATATTGTGCAATTTAAAAAACTTATGCAAAAATCGTCCCACATTAAAAAATATTATTTTTACTGCTTTTACTCGTTTTGCCCAAATGTCTTGAATGCATTGATTAAATCTTTGAAAATCTACGGTGACTACGACTCGATCTTGAAAGATCATATGATTCAAATTCTGGATCTAGCTGACTTCAAATTTAGGTCCGATGAGTTCATTTTTGAACCTTCCGGATGGTCTAGTTTCAACGAGTTGCTGAATATTATTCATGGTGCCGATGTGTTATCCTTGATAAAGATGAAGAATAAGTTCATCTCATCGTTCGAATGGAACGAAAAACATCCGATGAATATTGAAAATGCACGTCATTATAAGAATGCGCTTCAGGATCTGATCAACGATATTGCCTTGTTGGACGAAAAATCATCGACTGAATGAAAACGGATAACGAGTTGATTTTTTATTCGAATGTGTCAAAAACTTATTTTTATTCGTTCTTTTAAACCTCAACTCGGCCAGTTTTTGAAAAATTTTGAGGCTGTAGTGCAGATTTTAGGTTTTTTTGTGTATTTTTTAAAATAATTTTCTTATACCTATTTTTAGAGGTTTTTATATATCTTATAGTACACTTATTGTAGCCTAACCGTATACTTTTGTGTCTACATTCCTATGTTCTTTCCAATAGAATTTTTTATGTTTCATTTTTTTGAGCGATTTTTTTGCCTAATGCATGATATCAACAGCTCGTTGCAGATTTCATGCATTGGGCAAAAGTAAACTGTATTTCTGGCCTATTTCATGAAATAGGCATTAAATTTGGACAAAATTACACCATTTAAGCAACGTTACATGAAGCATCAAAATGAGGTACAATAATTGATGAAATTATCACAGACTTTCCTCGCATTAAAATATTACGAAATTGCTTATTGAAAAAAATTGAAAAATAATGCAACGTTTAAATTAGCAATGATAGGTACATCGACACGTCATAATTATTAAATAAAATTTTATTGCAATAATATAAAACAAGTGGACGTAAAAACTTGGAAAAATTGAAATTTTGCAATTTTTTGAGGAATGGTGTTTTTGAGAGCGTAGAATACGAATTTAACAAAAATATTCTCTTAGGAATGGAGGGTTGAGATGGGAAGTTTTCAATTAGGTATGCAATGAAATTCAAAATTTTCCAAATTCACTCTCACCTGACCCCCCCCCCCCCATCACAACTTTTCATTTCCACAGAAAATTTTTGTGTTGCCCATTCATTAGAATGGTTTTGAAATGCTTCATTTATTCCTTAAAATTCAGAACTTATGCCATGTACCTACAATACTGGATAATTTTCGATTTTTTTACAAAAAAACATGATTTTCTGCCAAACATGCTGGAAATCTTCTTCATTCCCTAAAAAAACGCAGTTCTAGTTTCTGCACGTCCCTGTACCATTGACCCTGAAATTGGGCTCCATTTTTTGCCCTCTACAGGGAGGTTGAAAAGTTCAATGTCGTGAATTTGACGAATTTTTGATTTTACGAGTTCAAATTGTTCACTCAAACACCGCGTATCCAGGAATTTCTCTGGAGGGGGGAGGGGGTCTGAATTTTCAATTTTTTGAGAAATTTTGAGTTTAACCATCCTCTCCTTTCTACTGAATTTCCTTTTACTATAAAAACACTAAATTCAAAATTTGAATTATTTTCATAAATATTAAGGAGTTGCACAGGTGTTTAAAGTTCATATGTGATTTGCATAGAATATTTAGGAAAAATACTTTGATAAAAATGTAATTTCGGAATAAATAACTTCCATACTAATTATTTTTTGGAAAAATGCAAAATGGGTATAGAGACTTGGAATACCAGAAGAAAGGAGTTTTTTTTTCGCATGGTCACTTCAAATTGATCATTGTGATTTCGTTCGTGCCCAAGGGCAATGGTTTGAAAAAATTTAACTTTTAATTGCTCCAAGACGGTATTTTTTCACGTAAATTCTTGACCTCATTGGGGAGGGGGGGTCCAGACCCCCCTGGCTACGCCACTGCCTCAAAGTCGTACGAAAATTTAGTTTGTGGTCGCCTGAAATAATTTTCGCGGAAATTTTTCAGATCGACTTCGTGGCAGTGCTACCAACTGAATTTTGATTTACTCAATTTTCATAAAATTTCAATTGGAAATACTGTTGCTAAAAAAAATCAGAAAACTATCGAATTTTATTTTAATGATTGAAAAAATTGGTGTCATTTTCGAGCCGCTGAGTGAACAATTTTAATTTTATGAAAATATCGTTCATCAAAATGTATTTGGCAGCACTGTCATTCATCAAAAACTTAGCCCCACACTTCCGACCAGGGTTGTGCCGAATCACGTTCATTTTGATTCGAATTACGAATCACGAATCATCGACATAAATCGTATAAATTACGAATCGCGAATCCTTTTCCAAGAAATGATTCGTGATTCGTATTGAATCATTTAATGAAAATGGCAATGCCAAAAATATCGAAATCCAACTTGGATTTTGCCATTTTCATTAAATAAATGATTTGTAAAATGATTCAAACACTACAGAAAAATCTAACTGGATTTTGGTATTTTTGGCAATTTTCATTAAGTGATTCGTGAAATGATTCGAAAAATACAAAATTTTCGAATCACGAATCATTTTCTGTCGGATGATTCGAATCATTTTCGAATCTCGAATCATTTTCTGTCACATGATTCGAATCATTTTCGAATCTCGAATCATTTTCTGTCACATGATTCGAATCATTTTTTGAATCATAAAATAAGTGATTCGAATCAGCACAACCCTGATGTTTGATGTTCCAACATTATTTGCATGAATTGGGTCCATTTAAGAAAAACGATGTCAACTCATGTAACATTAGAACATTTAAGGCTCATATCTCGAAATCGGTTGCTCTTGGGGTAAAACTGTTAGTGGTATTTGAAAAAGAATTGATAGGAGATTCAAATACGATATTCACATTTTGAAAAACTCAAAGTTTAACTTTTGTGGTGAAAGGTCAAATTTCATGATAAATACAAAAGATGAAGGTTACCATTCAAAAATCTGAAAAATTACAATCAAGAGCCTTTTTACCCTTTTCTGAAACAACAAATTTCCAAAAATTGATCTTGACAGCCCGAGGGTACATGGGTCCTCAAATTTGACCAAATTTTTAAAAAAAATATATAAAAAATTTAAGGTTTTCAGCCGGTAGCCCTACTCAACGGGGGGCAAAACCACGTTTCTTAAAAAGAATACAATCACTGTGACCCCCCTTCTCCGTCCATTTTTGAGCTGCAGACCTCAAAAATGTTTTGGAAAGTCTCCCACCCAAATTAACCTACCTCATCAATTTTTGTAAAAATCCAAGATACCTATGTTTTTTTTTTCAATATACTCTATTGTGTTTGTCTTGAACGTATAATTGACCTTATTATCAAGTCCATTTTATTGTGATCCTGTACTTATCATTCTTTCTGAAACAATATTTTCGAAATTTTGAATTTCAGGTGTTCGGAATGGATCTATCTCTTATTGATTATTTGCAGAAGGACAATTTTGTCTTCCATGAAAGAGTGCCAACGTTACGAGAAATTGCTTCGTTCAATGTAGCTTTGGAGTTATGTACTGGTATTGTACATCGTAAAACGTTCCAGAATGAAGAATTTGAACTGGATCAATTGCTTTGCTATAGTTATAAAAGTATTTCTGAAGAAGCCGAACAAATGTTACAACAGTGGAACATTCCTCTGACTATCAAGGATTTAATCAACGAATGTTGCAGTTCGGTTGCTAAAAAACTTTGTAATTGGGCATATCATATTAACTCGGAACTTTTCCACGGCAATTTTCTATGCCATTCTCATTTCGAATGCCTGGTTTGGCAATCAAATGGAAAAATTCATTATGAGATGAGTGCTAGAAAAATGCTATCTCACCCCAGTATCAGCCAAACGGACAAATTTATTATAATGTGTGATTATTGTTGGAAAGACGAAATCGAGGGTTTAGTTCCGGATGCTGAACTTCAGCAGTTCATAAATGATATCATAAATGATCCAGATGAATTTTATCAGTTTCCTCTTGTATATTATTGGATATGCAAATTGAATAACGAGCTTCACATGATACCTGTCGAAGATGCACTAGATACGATAGAATTTTTCATGAATTTATGGGTGATGTTTTCAGTTTCGACATTTCTAGGTACCTAGTCTGATATCGTTCAAAATTTTTCAAATGGTAAAGATTCGTAGACCTTTAAACATATCAGAAAGAAATTGATTTTATTGTTTGAATGGCAAGAGGAATACGAGTAGAAAGAGCATTTCAAAATATGATGCCTGATATGGCCGAAGTGATTGAAGAATGCCAATGGAAGAAAAAACAAAAGTCAGAGTAATTTTCTCAAATATTTGTCTACTTTTTTTTTCAAATCGCCAGTCAGCCAATTTCTTTAAAATTGAATGTTTTGTTTCGTTTTTTGTTTCAAGAATTTTTATATTTTTTTCCCCCATACTGCTAATTTTAAGTTCGGTCTATATAGGTATGTGATGTATTTTTTAATCTACTTACCTAAATTATCTATGTACCGTTCCGCAGCAGTGTTCAAATTTTTGTAATTTTTCTGAATAAAGCAGCTTTTGTTATTTGTGTGTTGGCTTTGAGAATATTTGGTCTGAGTAAAAACATGTTATTTCAGTTTTGTGATTCAAATCCTTTAGGTACTTAGATAGGTATTTCTAAAACCCTTCATTAATAAACTTGAGAAAATAGCATGTGAAAAATGCTTTTTCAATTCAGAATAGAAGGAAAGTTGAAAAAATTGCTTTTGCTTCGTTCGAGAGTCAATAAGTTTACCTGTTATCGACTTTTTTTAAAAAAAACTAAACTTGCTCAGAATGTTTTATCCAATATGGAAATAAAATGTTGAAAAATAATTATTTTTTCTATTATTTTTTTGTCAGTTTTGAGCAAATTTTTTTGAGGAGAGGTTAAAATTGGGAAAAAAAGTAATTGAAAAAATCAAGGTAACGGTAGAGAAACAATTGAGAAGCCCAATAACTGAATTTTGGTAGGTATCTTAAATATCATTAAATCGCAAATTTGTTCCGAATTTTTTTGATCAAACATATATCAATTTTTTTTAAAAAAGATCATTGTTTTTTAAAACTGCTTTCAATTTTAGTCTATTGTGATATCTTTGCCCGTGAGACTCGATTAAAGCTTGAAAGAGTTGCAATTCTCTTGAAAATATTTTCTGTCAATTCTGTCATCATTTTTAAAAATAATTTACGATCGAAACATATGAGACTGAAAGGTGTGCTTTTCGCCATCGCATCGTAAAGAACGACTTCATTTCATGATTGTACATCATTTGTGAAAATTTTGATAAAAAATGAAAAAAAAATGTCAATCTCGTGCACGATCTTTCAATTACTGACTTAGTTATACTTACTTCTCCTTCTTAACTTTTCATGAAAACCAACTTATAGATTTATTTTTTATTTTTCCCCTATGGACAAAACAATTTACCTTGATATCAAATCTTATGTGGGTTGCATAATGCATAATCGGTGGAATGAAGCGGAATGAAGGTTTCTATCTACTGAAACAGCTTGTGTGAATAAATACTAATAATAAACGCGTCCATTGATCTTACGTGAACTTACGTGGTACTGACTTACCTACATAAATTTTTATTCTTTGGAGCTCAGATCATCAATTTTTCCCTTAGTTAGAAAGTACTATATTTGGATTATTTCAAAAAAAAATTTTCGAGTGTTGAAAAAATATCAATTCACAAAACTAATCTGGAGAAAGGGTCATTGGAGGTCAAATAAAAAAGCCAAATACGCAGCAACATTCGATACCTAAAATCGCACTTCTTTGTAGAAATACTCTGAAATAAAACAGTTATTTTCAATTTTTTGTGAAAACTTTCATTCGAGAACATAGATTCAGGAATTACTTTTTCGGAAGTTTTTCTATTTGAGAAATCGGTTGATCGGGAAACTGAATTTGAGAAAATGGGTGAGAACCTGTTCAATGCTGGGGGAAAAGGTGGAAATAGGAGAGAATTCAAAATTATTGGCCATGTTTTGAAAACTCAAATGAAAGAAAAAATATTTAACTTTTTTCGCAAAAATTCCCGCTTTTTTGCTTCGCTCATGCTCAACACATTGATATATCTCGACCGAATGATTGATATTTTCGGAGTTGGTTTTTTGGAGTAGGTATCATGTACCACTTGATTCCTATTTTTTTTTCGGAGTATGTACGAGTTGATTCCGGCTTTCAGCCTATTAGCGTTACCCAGGAGGGATTTTTGTTTATTATGACTGAAAATATCGTACGAATGACCCCTTTTATAAGTCCTATAATCGAGAGAAGGTCATTTATAGCCGAAAAAATCGAGTTAAAAAAGAGGAATTTGTCAGATTGAGCTTGTAAAATTCGATAAAATCCCACCGGAGTCGAAAATTCTCAATTTTTGGGTCCCTCTATTACAATGATTTCAACCATGTTTTTATCTCCTCGTAAAACATTTTCATCGCCACAAAATTTCTATTTCACTAGTCATCAACACCGACTTTTTTTCATAAAAAAAAAAAACAATTTTGGTGAAAATTTTTTTTAAATGTCCCAAAACTACATTTTATTCAAAATTTTCAAATTTGAATAAAAAAACTAGGCAATTTTTGTTTGAGAACAGTAATTTTTCGAAAGTAAGACACCTCCATTCATGCCTTCTTCATCGAACGAAACTACATAATATGGCATATGAAGGTCTAGGTACGTAGCCTACACTCGAATTTCGTGCTGACAGTAGGAATCAACTCGTACATACCCCGCAAAAAAATAGGAATCATTTCGCCTACCTTTTCAAATGAATATTTCGTTGGGAATCAACTCACCAACAGCCGAGAAATTTCAAGAAAATGAGTAGGGAAAATTTTGAAAAAATATTTGGTGAAATTTGTGACTCACCCTCTTTCTACATTCTCGTATTCGAGATGGCTTACTTTATTGCAGAGGGTTGAAAAAGGTACAGCAGTTGCTGTAAAACATCCTGTATAATTTTATCTAATCGAGTTTATTTGCCGAAATTGAATTTTTCTCCAAAATGAAAAACATTTAGGTTCCATAATTCGATCTGATCATATTATTATTCTGAATTAGTGAAAAGCCACTGATAAACAGTCAGAATTGCAGCACAGGAAAAAATCAGCAAAATTCACTGATTTTCAGCGAATTTTTGCTGATTTTTCAAAGATTTTCGCTCATTTTTCTGCTAATTTCATATATTTCACTAATTTTCCAGTGATTTTTTTCTCACTGATTTGTTTTTATTGACAATTTTTTCACTGATTTTCTCCTGTGCTGCAATTCTGGCTGTTTCTCAATGATTTTCGATAATTTTCACTGATTTATAAATGAGAGAGTACGCTTATGAGCACATACCGGTTACTACTTACTTATACGATCGCATGCATCTTTTGCCATTCTGTTTTATTTATGATTACTTCTAAAACAATGCATTGGAAATTTCAGACATTCAAAATGGATTCGTCACTTCTCCTCAATAATTTGCAAGGGGTTCAATTCGTCTTTCATGAATTTATACCAACCTTACGAGAAATCGCTTCGTTCAAAATGGCTCTAACGTTATGTTACGATATTCTATACCGGACAAAATCTGGCCATGAATTACATACCTATGCAACGCATGTATTGTGCACTGCCTGTAACGATTATGCATTGTTAAAAGATACAAAACAATGTGTAGAACAGTGGAACGTTCCTCGGTGTATCAAGAATATCATCACTGAATTGTGCCGGACGATTACGTTTGAAATATGTAATACATATCGTTTTCGCTACAACTTGTTTAATAAAAAAATTCACATGCGTTATTCGCATTTGGAATGCTTCGTTTGGCAATCGAATGGGAAAATTGATTATGAAAAGACTGCTAGAAAAATGCTATCTCATCCCGGATTTAACCAAGTGGAGAAATTCAAGCTTTTGTGTGAGCTTTGCTGGGAAGATGAAATCCAGAAATTAGTTCCAGAGGTAGAACTTCAACAGTTTATTAACGATTTTTTGAATAAGCCAGATTCGAGTATATCTTCTCATCGTTCTTCTATGCTTGAATGCTATTGGATATTGAAGTTGAATAACCAACTTCATAGAATACCTCTCGACGAAGTAGTTGATTCATTAGAAATTTTAATGCTCTCTCAAAACTGTCGTTATTTAGATTGTGTCGATTATTTTTGGAATTTTTTAAACGAACGTGAACAAATCTCAATAGCTATCAAATTATTTGAGAATAAATATTATTATGAGATGAAGCATAAACAGAAATCCATATTTGAAAAAATGAACGATTCTCAGATACGTAGTGTCATTGCAAATATTCCACACACTGTCATAGTAAATTTTATAAATAATTCTGAATTCGAAGCGGCGCGTTTAGTGTGGATTCGCGTAGAAAGTTTGATTAGTGACGATGAGTTTTCAATATTGGTGGACGAAATTTGGACGAAACTTTACGATGAAAAATGTTTCTGTTTCATGGTTGAACTATGGAATACAGCAAGTGATCAACATAAGAATCATTTTGTATATATCACCAAGAATTGTGTTGGCGAACTGTTTTCGAAAGGCTATTCGTATGAAACTCTCAATTCCAATCTACCATTTTTATTTGCCGTTTTGTCATACGCGTCGCCGACGTGCAGAAGGGATATCTTCTTAAAACATGGTGACTGGTTGTTTGTAGGAAATCATGATTATGTGGAAGTAAACAGAATAATCAAATTCTGTTTGCCAAATTCCGATGATATTGTGAAGTTTAAAAAACGTATGCGGAAATCACGCAACATTAAAGAGTATTATGAATACTGTTTTTACTGGTTTTGCTCAAATATGATGAATGAATTGATTAAATCTTTAGAAATCTACAGTGACTACAAATCGATCTTGAAAGGTCATATGATAAAGAACCAGGATCAAGATGACTCTGACTCCGAATCTGAGTCTGATTCTGAGTCTGAGTCTGTGCCCGAATCGTTATTTCCTTTTGAACGCAATGTGTTCAATTTTGGTAATGATGTGTTCATTTTTGAACCTTCCGGGTGGTCTGTTTTCAACAAGTTGCTAAATGTAATTTATGGTACCGATATATTGGCGTTGATAAAGATGAAGAATACAATCATTTCATCGTTCAAATGGGACGAATATCATCAATGGAATATTGAAAATGCACGTCATTATAAGAATGCGCTTCAAGATCTGATCAACGATATAGCCTTGTTGGATGAAAAATCATCGACTGAATGAATACCGATTACAAGTTGTGTGTTTTTTACATTTCAACTTGGCTAGTTTTTTTTTTTAAATTTGAGGTTGTAGTTGAAATTTGTATTTTTTATTTGGTAGGTACCTATATAATTTTTTTTGTAGTTTTCTTATATTTTAAAGGTTTTTATTTCATTAATTTAGTAAATTTACTTTTGCTATGCTACATACTTTTCAATTTGTACTCCAACATCCTTTTTAATAGCATTTTTAATTTTGTTTTTTAAATTTTGGTGAAAGAATTAATGTACTTAGTTAGGTAAGGTGCGTATTATTAAGTAACAATTTTGAAAGACATAAAAATATAAGATTTTGTTAATAATTTGCCTAATTTTTTAAATAAGTTTCTTTATTTCTTAAATCCATCATAAAGTATACAATAATATATGTATGTACCTTAGGGTGGAGCGCGAAAAAAAAACATATCTCGGATTTTGACCAAACTCGGTAGGGTTGTTGGGTCACCATCGGAGACTACCCAAAAAAAATTTGAGCCCCCTAGGTGGAGGTGGAGGGGAGCTAGGGGTTCCCAAAGGGCACCTCCTTTTGAAAAAAACGTGTTTTTTTGTGTTTTTTAGCTAAGGTGCAGTGGGGTAATTGCAAAATCGGGGTATTTGCAAAATCAGCTTCTGGAGGTCAGTTAACATAATTTTTGATCGCGCCATCTTTTGGTAGGTTAAGGCACATCTATTACCTATATACTCACTCAGTTTGAACGAAATCGGTGCACGCATTTGCTTTGTGGAAATGTTTTTATCAACATGTGTCAGAATCACTCATAAGTAAAGTTGAATCAGTTTTTTTCAAAATGGTCAAAAACGTACAAAGTAAAATTTTTTTGAACTGATTTTTGTTGATTAATTATACTGATAGATCTAAGTTAAAGCTAAGACTATCATTTTTGAAAAATTTTCATTACATTAGTGGAAAAATGAGTTTTTGCATTTACCCCGAAAAAGGTCATGCGGGGGCAATTGCAAAATCGAAAATATTTATCATTTTATTTATACTCTCAGAATTTTTTAAACGATTTTTAGATGTAAAATGGGTCGAAAATACAAAAAAAAGAATACTAGTCCTTCAAAAGTGTGAAAATTTATATTAAATTTTTGATATTTACTTACAAAATTTTGCCATTTTTTGCGTTTTTGGGAGTTATTATAAAAATATTGTTCAAATTTCATCAAAATTTTGTGTTTTCCAATAAAATACGTCATACTTATCACAAATGATCATTTGTTTTCAATTTTTAGCTCATTAAAAAAAAAATAAAAAAAAAATAAAAAATGAGATTTTTTCACTTCCTTAAAAAATTCTTTCTTTCGCGGATATCTCCGACAAATTTTGATCAAACGAAGGTTATGAGTATATTAAAAGGTAGTAAATTTTACGTAGATTCCGATTTGACCATCAAAACTGGAAAAAAATGAGCACCTTCAGAAATAATTTACGATTTGGCATTTGCCCCATGGCGGGGTAAATGCAAAAACGCAATTGAAAAATTTTAAAATTTTATTTTCTCATAAATTTATGAACTAAATGATACGAAATTTTTCCCACCAATAGAGAACCCATTGAAGTTTGTGTGACAGAAATTTCAGGTTGATTGGTGCCATAGAGCCGGCACAGTGAACCGGCAAAGTGTCACTAATCAAAAAGTGGTTTGCAATTGCCCCACTGCACCTTACTTAAAGTGGCTGGAGAATTATGGAACAGCACTAAAAAGGTGCGATTTGAGTTTCTACATCTCCCTGAACCATTGCCATCCTTCTCCGATCAAAACTCAGACTGCTACCAGGGGGTCGAAAAGTTGCAGATCGCAAAATTTCAATATTGCGAAATTTTTGCTGGCTTCGAATTCTTTATTTTTGCGCCGGATAATTTTACTTTTTTTTTGAAATAAATTTTTGAAGAAAATTTTTAAAGTTTTCTCGATCAGTGTAGCCAATTGCAAATTGTGATAGTCAAATTAATGGAATTCGCGTTGATCTGAACATGTAGTATCTAACTATATCTTATCCCTGGAAAATTTCACAATTTTTTTTGTTTTTTTCAATAATTTGAAAACAAATTAAAAAGAAAATTTTTCGTACCAGTGCAGTCACTTGTAAACCACGAAACTCCGGATTTTTCATTAAGAAAACATGAATTTTGGGGCAGTGCTGCCAAACGCAATAATTTTGATTTCTGAGTAATTCTAAGAATTTTAGGCTGGATTTAGAATTTTTCAAGGGTTGTACTTAAACATTAATAGTTCATTTTTAATCAAACTTTCTAGTTATGAAATCAAACCTAACTTTGAATATAACAATTCCCAATTGGCTACGCTGATTGAGGAATCAACAATTTCCTCCAAAAATTAAAAAAAAATAATAATAATCACCCGGTGCAAAAATAATTAATTCAGGGCCAGAAAAAATTTTACATATTGAAAATTGCGAAAAACCATACAGAAATGTCGTTATTTCAGCACAATTTTCAAATTGTGATTGTTTTATGTAGATAGGCAATACTAAATCACGAAACTAACGGGAGATTTGTGTTCAGCGAACTAAAATATCTCGATAAACACTCTTTTCGCGATCATTTTATGTCAAGTCTCAAAATTCATTTTTTCGTAATGAAAAATCTGGAGTTTCGTGGTTTTCAAGTGACTGCACTGGTACGAAAAATTTTCTTCTCAATTTTTTTTCAAATTATTGAAAAAAACAAAAAAATTATGAAATTTTCCAAGCATAAGATATAGTTAGATACTACATGTTCAGATCAACGCGAATTCCATTAATTTGACTATCACAATTTGCAATTGGCTACACTGATAGAGGAAATTTTGAAAATTTTCTTCAAAAATTTATTCCAAAAAAAAAAAAGTAAAATTATCCGGCGCAAAAATAAAGAATTCAAAGCCAGCAAAAATTTCGCAATATTGAAATTTCGCGATCTTCAACTTTTCGACCCCCTGGTAGCAGTCTGAGTTTTGATCGGAGAAGGATGGCAATGGTTCAAGGAGATGTAGAAACTCAAATCGCATCTTTTTAGTGCTGTTCCATAAATCTCCAGCCACTTTAAGTAGCTAAAAAACACAAAAAACCATGTTTTTTTCAAAATGAGGTGCCCTTTGGGAACCCCCAGCTCCCCTCCACCTCCACCTAGGGGGCTCAAATTTTTTTTTGGTAGTCTCCGATGGTGACTCAACAACCCTACCGAGTTTGGTCAAAATCTGAGATATGTTTTTTTTTTCGCGCTCCACCCTAATGTACCTAGACTACCTAGTATTTTATTTATACCTACCTGCATTATTATTACTTTTTTAAAAGTAGGTGTCTATTTATTAATTTAAAAATCGGGTTCCAATCATTTTATTCAATGGTGAAACAGACATGTTTCTTAAATTTTTGAAAATTTTCTTTTTATAATTTCTTAGAAAATATTTTTCTTGCTTTTTTGTTTTGCTTTTTGAAAATAATTTTCTATGCACTCTCTAAAATTCATTCTGATGTTCTTTTCAGCAGCACTCTTCATATTTCAGTACTTTTTATAATTTTCTCTCCAGATATTACCTACCTACGTAATTCTGAAGTATTTTTATTGTAATAGGTAAGTATGTAATTACTCTGATTTTATAATTAAGTTTGTTTATTTCTTAAATTTGCCGTTAATCATTCGAAATTTATAACACCGAGTGACAATGAATTCGAAAGATTATTATTTTTTCACAAATACAAGTTTTCTACATTTCTCTAATAACTTTTTCAGTGGGTAATATCTGTACCTACAAATCTGTGGCATTTTTTCAAATTTCATGTAATTTTTATATTGATTTTCTATTATAATGAAGTTCAACTTCTATATCACTCCTTTCCCTTTTGTAAGTTGTTGCAGCACAAGGTTGGTCAAATTTTATGAAAAGTCTTTTACATTTAGTATTGACATCATCAGAACAAATTTGTGAACTGGGTTATAAATTTATTGTTGATGCTGGCAATGCGACTGCGTAGATTTTAGGGAAATTCATACTTGAAAATTATAAACTGGTTAAATTTGATAAATTTATCCGCGAATAAGATCTGGTTGCCCATGGTCAAAAAGAATACTTATACTTACGCTAGTTAGGTACGAGTATGTATTTCATTCTGTAACGTCAGTAGTAACCCGCCCCCCTCCCCCACTTGAACTTGACAAAGCAATTTTTTTATCATGATAATGTCAAGAGGAGTATGATTTTTAAAACATTTTCACCCTCTCTCAATTAAAAATCAGTGAAAATTATTGAAAATCACTGAGAAACAGTCAGAATTGCAGCACTGGAGAAAATCAGTGAAATTTTTTTCTAAAAACAAATCACTGGGAAAAATTACTGGAAAATCAATGAAAATTCACTGAAAAATCTGTAAAATTTATGAAACCTGCTGAAAAACCAGGGGAAATCTTTGAAAAATCAGCAAAAATTCACTGAAAATCAGTGAATTTTCATTGATTTTAAATTTGAATCAGTTGAATTTGCAAAAATTCTGCTTTCTTTGCTCAGTAAAATGATTTTCATTGGAAATGATTTTTCACCGATTTTTCGTTCAAAAATTACTAATTTCCCAGTCAATGTCCCTTTTATCAGAAAAAATCAGTAATTTTGACTAAGAAAATCATCTAATCTCATCATTTTTCATTTTTTTTCGCTCAAATCTGTAGGCATATAATTATTTGCCTACTGAAAATGCACCAACTACTCCAGCCCCATCTAAAAAACATGTTTGCATCATTTTTTCATTGAATTTTGACCCCCCCTCCCCATTTCTGCTCAAAATCTGAGCTTCTCCCTTGAGCTGGGTCCACATGATCAATTAAGATTGACAAACCACAAATTGTTAACCTATACAACAAACTTTTGGTTTGAAGTTTGTGCGCCTGCCATGATGAAACTTCAAAATGACAAGCGGCCAAACAGAATGAAAATGTATGTTTATCACTATTGATTATTGAAAATATTTTTTATAAATTTGCTTTGAAATTTAAAACTCTCATTATGAGAGATGAAGATTATGTTTGTCACGTTTTCTTCCACCTCCTCCAGTTTCTTTCACGTAGCATAATGATTTTAAATTTCTGTCGTAGCTCGTGGTATTCTTTTACTTTGATTTTCCACAATGATGGAAAAGTCTGGGATAATTTGATCTTTGTGAGACATTATTTCAAATGTCAAAATACAAATCACAAACAAGTCAAAGAAATGTGTGAAATCAAAAAAACAAAAGAAAGTGATTAAGAAATGTCGAGAAATTTACCGAAAAAGCAATTTTGCGCATGTGCTTGAGGTATAAAAAATTCAAACAGACTTAAATTCCATCAAACTGATATAATTGCTTCTCAATCACTCCAATGAAAAAGTTGATAGATATATTTTTGAGAATTTGGATGAAATTACATTTAGTCAAGTACTTTCTTACACAAATTTTCGATAATTTGATCATTATTTACATCACATCTCCCTACCGATTTTTTGTAATAATAATCTTGAAACATTTTACCTGTACATATAAAGTCAATAATAAGTTGCTTTGCTAATGCATGCAGCATGCATTTGGATATAAATCTTGTTTTATCATAACCTAAAATAACATTTTGTACGTGTATTAGTTATAGGATGGGTGAAAAAAATATGTATTCCGGATTTTTACAAAAACTGACGAGGTGGTTTATTTTGTTAGGGAAAGACTTCCCAAAAACTTTTCAAGTCTTCAGGCGGAAGAGCGACGGAGTTAAAAGGTCCCAAAATGGGGTAATTTTCGATTCGAAAAAACACACTTTGCTCCCGTAAAAAGATGCTATTTGGGTTTCTCCATCTCCTTGAACTATTGATCTCATAATTGGGTTCTACTTTTTGCTTTCTACAGGGGAGTTGAAAAGTTTCATGTCGTTAATTTGACTAATTTTTGATTTTTATAAACTCAAATCCGTCGTTGAGACTTTTGAAAAGTCGAATGAAATTTTTTTGTGGTATCCTGAAATAATTTTGAGGAAAATTTCGAACAAATTTCATGGCAGTGCTGCCAGCTAAATTTTGATTGACGCAATTTTCATTCAGATTTCGGCAGATAATACTACTACAAAAAAAACGAAAAACGGAAAAACTAATTGAATTTAATTTTATAGATTGACAAAAAATTGGTGTAATTTTTCGAATCACTGAATGAAACAATCTGAATTTTATGAAGATATCGTATATCAAAATGCAGTTGGCAGTACTACCATTCATAAAAAAATGTAGGCGACCAAAAATAATTGGCTCGATTTTGATATGTCCATTTTTTTGTGCACGAGTGTCTGTTTCCCGAAAATGCTCTGGTGGAGGCTCATTTTTTTTTCGTTTTTTTCGTTTTTTTTCTAAGTCCATTATCTGAGACGTTCCGAGGTCCAAATTTTTTTCCAATCGTAATTTTTTCACACCAAAATTTTTTTTCTCAACTAAATTTTTTTCAAAACGAAATTTTTACGAACCTAAATTTTTTTTCTCAACTAAATTTTTTTCAAAACGTAATTTTTTCACACCAAAATTTTTTTTCTCAACAAATTTTTTTTTCAAAACGTAATTTTCACACACCTAAATTTCTTTTCTCAACAAAATTTTTTTCAAAACGTAATTTTTTCACACCTAAATTTTTGTTGAGAAAAAAAATTTAGATGTGAAAATTACGTTTTGAAAAAAAATTTAGTTGAGAAAAAAATTTAGGTTCGTGAAAATTTCGTTTTGACAAAAATTTAGTTGAGAAAAAAAATTTTGGTGTGAAAAAATTACGTTTTGAAAAAAATTTACCAATTTAGTTGAGAAAAAAAATTTAGGTGTGTGAAAATTATGATTGGAAAAAAATTTGGACCTCTGAACGTCTCACGTCAGATAATGGACTTGGAAAAAAAACGAAAAAAAATGAGCCTCCACCAGAGCATTTTCGGGAAACAGACACTTGTTTTTTGTGCTGGAGAGCTCGAAATTTTTTGGAAGTCTCCCATTCAAAATAAACTACCTTAACAATTTTTGTCAAAATCCAGGATATGTTTTTTTCGATCCACCCTAATTTTTTTAATGCATGAACGTGCAGGTAATTGACCTCATTTCCATTTCATTGTGATTCTGCCCTTATCATTCGTTCTGAAACAATATACCTACTCGAAATTTCGAATTTCAGGTATTCAGAATGGATCTACCTCTTCTTGATTATTTACAAAAGAACAATTTCGTCTTCCATGAAATAGTACCAACGTTACAAGATATTGCTTCGTTCAATGTAGCTTTGACGTTGTGTTCTGGTATTGTGGATCGTGAAACGTTTAAGAATGAAGAAGATGAACTGGATGAAATGCTTCGCTATCGTAAAATTATTTCTGACGAAGCCGAACAGTTGGTACAACAGTGGAACATTCCTCAGACTATCAAGGATTTTATCTGTGAATGGTGCAATACCGTTGGTAACAGACTTCGTAATTGGGCATTTCATTGTAACATAAACCTTTTCCAAACCGCTCGCCTGTGCCGTTCTCATTTGAAATGTCTAGTTTGGCAATCAAATGGAAAAATTCATTATGATAAGACTGCTAGAAAAATGCTATCTCATCCTGGTTTTAGTCAAGTGGACAAATTCTATATAATGAGTGAATTCTGTTTTAAAGACGAAATTGACAGTTTAGTTCCAGGTGTTGAACTTCAGCAGTTCATAAATGATTGCGTAGATGACCCAAGTAGATTTTATGAACTTCCTCTTCAATATTATTGGATATATAAATTGAGTAACGAGCTTCACAGGATACCTGTTGACGAAGAATTTGGTTTGGTAGAATTATTCATGCTTTCGAAATACGTTAACCATTTATCATCAATCGAGTATCATGGGTCACGCTAGTGACCCCCCCGCCCTACACAGTCAGAACCGTAAAATGTAATGAAAACGTCGGAACAGCGTGAACACTATCTATTCTCTGATGAACTTGGACACAGTTTTCGTGATTTCTCAAGTTTTTCAAATTCATTTTTTTCGGAAAAGGCTTGTTGAATTAAAAAACTTTGAATTACAAAGTTTCTTAATTTTTTAAGCTCTTTCTTTTAAGACCAAAACGAACTTTGTTGGTTAAAATTTCGCGGAGATCTGGAACCTCAAATTTTGCTGAAACTTGTGATTTTAACAAAATCATTTTTTATTGTAACAGAGATAGAGAAAAATCGTGTGAATGAAATTTTACGAAATTTTGGGGATGGGTTGTACTCGTTAAACCTGAGAAAATGTTCCAAGCGGATTTTTAAAATTTTGAGAATTGACCCTTCACCCCCCCATTTGGAGCCCCAAAATTTTGAAAAACGGAAAATTAACCCCAAAATCGTGTTCCTTGCGTGAAAATGCATATACTGTCGCAAATTTCAGTTAATTTGAACTTTTTTTGAGCTTTTTATAGGAGCTTAAAGTTTCTGAAAAATGTGAAAACTGACCAAGTTGAAGCTCCGAATAATAAATAACTGTTATTCGTTGAGCTTTGGCAATAACAACAGCGATTGAAGACATGTATAAACTATACATGTTTAAAATCTCAAGTCATTTAAAGCTTTCTAAAGCTTGTTACCCTTTCTGAAAATTAATGTTAATTTCAGAAGGAGAGTTTTGCCAAATTTGGCGAATTTAGTGATAGTAATCAATCCTTGAGGTGGAGCTATTTCTCCTCTTCTTTTTTTGCACTAGTTATAGTATTTTCAGATTGCCTATTACAAAAAGTGGAGTCGTAATAACGATATTTTTAGTTTTTACATTATTTACCATGGATTGCTGATTACTTAAAAAACACATGAATGAACTTTTTTTAGCTTTTTTTTTTCAATTCTGTAGTATATTTGACAATTTTCACCAGTATAAAATTTTCTCAGTATTTTATTTTTAAACTCCAATTTTTTTTTTCAAACAATTTTTCGACTAAAATTTTTTTCTAAACCTTTTTTCAGTTTTTTCAACTCAAATTTTTTTCTACGATTTCTTTCTCACTCCAAATTTTTCTGACAAAAAGTTTATCAGCTCTAATGTTTTGCAAATATTTTTTCCAACTCCAAAGTTTTATTTTTTCCCCCATTTCAAATCAATTTTTTTCTCAATACTTTCATCAACTTCAAATTTTTCTGAATTTTTTTATCAAATCCAAATTTCTTCCAACTGATTTTTTCAACTGAATTTTTTCTTAGGTATTTTTTTTTCAACTCAACTCAAATCAAATTTTCTCTCAACTATTTCATTAACTCCAAATTTTTCTGAAAAAATCTTCATCAACTCTATCAAATCCAAATTTTTTCCGACTGATTTTTCAGCTTAATTTTTTTATAAAAAATTTTTTCACCTCCACCTTTTTTTGGCAAAATTGTTATCAACTCCAAAAATTTTTCTAAATGTTTTTCAACTCAATTTTCGTTCAAAAATTTCTTCAAGACTCAATTTTCGTTCAAAAATTTCTTCAAGACTCAAATTTTTACAAAATACGTTTTTTTCTTCTCAATATTCTAAACTTTGATTGTTGACTGGCGTCAGTTTTTAGTCCACAACTGTATTCTGGTTATCCATTCCATTTAACCAAAACTACGTATAAAAACAACTGATATCATCAAAAAAATCTCTGAAAAAGAAGTAGTCCCCCGCCCTGTAGGGGTAGAAATGTAAGATATTTTTTGTTACCTTATGACGGGGAGTTAGCATAATTTATCTACGAATAATACCTATCTAGTTTCAATTTTTGTTCATCAGAAGTATTTTGGTAATAAAAAGTTCTGATATCATGGTGAAATCCGCCCTAACAAAAAAATTCTCCCACTTCTGGGAAACAAAGTGAAAATTTTTTTATAGTAAAATGTTATGATATCATGGCAAAATCCGTGAAAAAAAATGAAAAAAATTCTAGGGCGGACAGAGCTCTTGAATTGAGGTTAGATTGTTAAAATTATGTAAGAGCTCTGCCCGCCCCAGAATTTTTTTCATTTTTTTTCACGGATTTTGCCATGATATCATAACATTTTACTATAAAAAAATTTTCACTTTGTTTCCCAGAAGTGGGAGAATTTTTTTGTTAGGGCGGATTTCACCATGATATCAGAACTTTTTATTACCAAAATACTTCTGATGAACAAAAATTGAAACTAGATAGGTATTATTCGTAGATAAATTATGCTAACTCCCCGTCATAAGGTAACAAAAAATATCTTACATTTCTACCCCTACAGGGCGGGGGACTACTTCTTTTTCAGAGATTTTTTTGATGATTTTTGGAATTTCATAAATGACCGCGATCAAATCACCATAGCTATCAAATTTCTTGATTCTGCGTTTATGACAGAAAAACAAGTATGGCTGTTAGCAAAACTGAACGAATTTCAGAGATGTAGTGTCATCGCAGAGATTCCACACGCTATTATAAAAAATTTTATACTGAGGTCTAATTTTGAAGCTGCTCGTTTTTTGTGGAATTGTTTGGAAAATTTTATCAGTGATGATCAGTTTTCAACATTACTGAAAAATATTGTGAAGAACCTTTTGGATGAAAAAAGTTGCTTTTTCATGGCTGAACTATGGGATACGGCTTGTGATCATCATAAAAACCATTTTGTTTACGTCAGACGAGATTTTATACTCGAGTTGTTTTTCATTTATGATGAATATGCAGATAACAGGTTACCATTTTTGTCGGCTATTTTGTCTTATGCGTCCTTCGAATATAGAAGAAATATTATTTTAGACTATGGAGACAATCTGTTTACTTATCGGAATTGTTCCAAGATAAATAAAATTATCGAATTCTGTTTGCCGAATTCCGATGAAATTGTTCTATTCAAAGAACTTTTACTTGGATCGCTTGAGATAGAATTATATTATCAGAAATGCATTTCGGAAAACGGTAATTTTGAAATTTTGGTGGAATACTTGGAATCATACGTTGACTACCAATCGATCTTGAAACATCATATGAGACAAGTTCTAGATGATATTCAACAATTTCAAAGTGATGGATTGGTTTTTTTTGAAACTTGGCCCCATGTCAAAAAATTGCTGAATATTGTTTACGGTGCCGACCTGTTTAACATGCTAAAAATCAAGAATAAATTGATTTTTTCTGCGGATGGGAACAACCATGATGGAGCGGATTATCCGCCAAGTGCTAAAAGTTTACGTCATTACAGGAATGCGCTTCAAGATCTAATCGATGATACTGCCGTATTCGATAAAGAACTAGCGATGGAATAATTAACCTAGTATTAGACGCACTGTTCAGTTTTTAATACATGTCATTAGTCCAGGCAAATAAGAGAAAAAATGTACCAAACCCCCAAAAATTAAAGCCTGATTTTTTTTTGCGTTTCACGTTCGTAATGGTCCACTACACAACACACTAAAATGGACACCCCACAACCCTCCGCTACCCCCAGGGGAGGGGTTAACGTCCGCTGAAAACCGGGTTTTCGTGAATATCTCCTCAAATAAGCCTCAAAATTGAAAAGTAGTTATGAATAATCTTGTTCTATGCGTAATTTCCTATCGGAAGGTTTTTTTTCTTTTTCAAAAACACTCACTTCCTTGACCAAAAATTAAGGGTAAAAAACACCTATTTTTCAACAATTTGCAGCATTTTTGGAAAAAATCGAAACTTTTGGGAATATCTCCTCAAAAAAGCCCCAAAATGGAAAAATGGTTATGAACAATCATGTTCTACGTGTAATTTCCTATCAGACAGTTTCGTTTTTTTTCGAAAACACCCGCTTCTTTGCCCAAAAATTAAGGGTGAAAAACACCTATTTTTCCAATATTTACAGTATTTTTGGAAATGATGGAAATACAAAGATGAAAATATCGTTTTTGAATCCTTACGACGCAAAGAACTGTTTCTTATCACCAATAATCAGCAATAACATCGCGTTTATAGTACTTTTTCTTTCCACAACTTCGATTTTTTAAATGCAGTATTCAATTTCAATAACCTCCCTTATAATTAACGGTAGGGGTTGAAATTTTTGCGGTGACTTTTTTTAGAATACCCTACCAGCATGTATGAAAAAAATACTCATTTTGGGTACTTTTAGCTTCGTATTTCCATAATTTCCAAAAATACTGTAAATGTTGGAAAAATAGGTGTTTTTCACCCTTAATTTTTGGGCAAAGAAGCGGGTGTTTTCGAAAAAAAAAGGAAACTGTCTGATAGGAAATTACACGTAGAACATGATTGTTCATAACCATTTTTCCATTTTGAGGCTTTTTTGAGGAGATATTCCCAAAAGTTTCAATTTTTTCCAAAAATGGTATAAATTGTTGAAAAATAGGTGTTTTTTACCCTTAATTTTTGGTCAAGGAAGTGAGTGTTTTTGAAAAAGAAAAAAACCCTTCCGATAGGAAATTACGCGTAGAACAAGATTGTTCATAACTACTTTTCAATTTTGAGGCTTATTTGAGGAGATATGCACGAAAACCCGGTTTTCAGCGGACGTTAACCCCTCCCCTGGGGGTAACGGAGGGTTGTGCGGGTGTCCATTTCAGTATGTTGTGTAGTGGACCATTACGAACGTAAAACGCGAAAAAAAAAATCAGGCTTTAATTATTGGGAGGTCTACTAAAATGCCTGGACTATATACTTAACTATGATTATTTTTTGAAATAACCGAGTTTTTCAATTGTTAAACTTTCCCAAAATTTTAAAATTTCGATTTTTTTTTTTTTTTTAAAATATTTTTCTACCCCCCCCCCCCCCCCCCGGAATATCTAAGTTTAATTATTTTTGTATCGTTAATACGAGTCAGCACTGAAAGATCATTCGTGACAAATCCTGAAACAGCTAGGATGAAATCAAATTTATGGATGATGTTTTCATTTTCGATACTTCTATATGGTCTGATATCAACAATTTGTTGTAAATTGTTTATAGTGAAGACGAATCGGCCATCAAAAATATTAGGAAAAAATTGATTTCATCCTTTGAGGTTTGACTGTTACGAGGAATATGAACTGGATAAAGATAATATATTTGAGTGGAAAAATGCATTTCAAAATCTCATTGATATAGTCGAAATGGTTGAAGAATTGTCGATAGAATAAAAACATAAGTCTGCGGAATTTTTTCAAATACATGAATATTCATCTAGTATTTTTTTTTTCAAATCGTCAATCAACCAGTTTTATAAATTTTTGGTATTTTGCTTCCTTTTTTTTCAATAATTTTTTATTTTTCTCCCACTGCTAATTTTAAGTTTGGCCTGTCTCTGTGTAGGTATGTGATGTATTAGTATTTTTTATTCTACATAGGTAGGTACCTACATAAATTATCAATGTATTGTTCTCTAAGTGTTCAAATTTTTGTAATTTTTGTGAATAAAGCAATCTTGCTTATTTTCGTGTAAATTTCGAGAAAATATTTTGGTCTAAATAAAAATTTATCTGTTATTTTAATTTTGTAATTTAAATTCTTTTTTCTGAAAATTTTCATTAATTCTTTAGATTGAATCCTAAACGTTTTTTAAACGTATGAAATGCTAATTTGAATTTTTCGAGTGATTTTTTCAATGAAAATTTCCCTAAAAATCTAAGAATTATCCATTTTATGATTTTTCCTTCAAACATGAAAATAAGTGTTTCCATTGACTATTTACAAGATTTTATAACCTTTGATGACATGCCTACGTGGTACATACCCCTTCGATCTCCGAAGTCACATTTGACAAGTTATCTCCAGTTTGTATGAATTCTATTGCATTTAGAATAGAACTTCAAATATGTGCTTTAAAATGTAATTGCAAGGTATCTGTTTTTCTGTCTATACCTACCAACCATGTCGCAAAAGTCACGATTTCAAATTTTGCCTGAAGAAGTTGCTAAGAAATCACGAAATGTGTCCAAAAACAAAACGTGGTCGAGAAAGTCGTAAAGTAGACCAAAAAGTTTATTTTGACCATTTTGTTCCAATTTTTTTTTTAAATTTGCGGACGAAACGTATGAGACTGAGAGGTGTAGCTTTCGCCAGAACGTTTCTTAGTTTCGATAAAAGCTGAAAAAAATTGGCCATCTTGTACACGATTTTTCAATGACTTAGTCAGCTGAACTTACGTCTCCTTGTTGACTTTTCATGAGAACAAACTTTGAACAATTCCCAATTTTTCCTCTGGACAAAACAACTTATTTACGTACATAGAATCTATGTAGGTTGCATAATCAATGAAATTAAAATTTTACTATTACTATCTACTCAAATACCCTGTATGATGAAATCATAATAATGAACGGATTTATTGATCTCACGCGAACGTGCGTGGTACGTGACTTACCTACATTATGCGGGTATTAGAGTTAGATGAAGGAAAAAAAAGTATCTTTGATTTTATTCATTTTTTAATACGATGCGATGTATATGTATTTTGGGTGAGGAACAAAAATCACCAGCTCTCACGAACCTTTCGGAGGCGAGCCTTCGGATTTTCAAAGTAGGACTTTTTTTTTGAAAAAAATCACAGTTTTTGGTTTTTAGACCCAAAACTCGTTCTATTTTTGAAACTCCTAACGCTAGAAAAGTGCGATGCGAGATGCAGAATTTTCTGTGTAGGTATTTGGTTCTTGGATTTGAGGTTGGTTAACCTTCTTACTAGGCTGTTTGGGTTCACGAATCGATATTGTTATCCCAACATTCTGAAACAAAGGGGACAATTCATGTTTATAGGGTTTCAGGGAATGGAATTTAGAACCTTCCACGTGTTTTTGATTTTTCAATAGCGCCTACGGATAGTTTCTATTTTCAAGCTATAGAACCCATACAGGGTGAAAAGGAGAGAGAAGTTTTTTGATTTTACTCGATTGAAAATTCAAAAAGCACGTTGAGGTTCCCAATTTTGTTCTTTGAAACTGTGATCGTCCATTTTCCCCTTAGAAAGTACCATATTTAGATTATTTCAAAAAAAAAAAAAAAACTGTTTCAGAGCGTTGAAAAAATAACGATTCACGAAACTAATCTGGAGGGAGGATCATTTGGGGGCCGAATCAAAAAACCAAATACACAGCGAAATTCGGTTCCCAAAATCGCACCCTTTCAACGCATTGTTTTTAAAAATAATACTGGTGTTGAACGTTGAAGCTTTAAAAACTCATAACTTCTCTCTAAAGAATTTTTGGAGGCCGAAATTTTTTCTGGAAATTTTCCCACTTAACTGTATGAGTTCTACAATTAATATCAATTTTATAATGACATAATGACCAAAAAATCTATATTTTTTTTTTTGTTATCCTGGTCTTTTCATAACATCAAATTTGAAGCAATTTTATCGCTGAAATTCAAACTTATCTATACCTAGGTACATGTGCATGTAAAGCAAGCGTATATTTACTTGATCGTTGATCTAATGATAACATATTTACCTATAGGTACTTTTTATGTGGTTCTATTCTTATCGAGTCGTTTCATGAAAATTTAACAACTTTATGACCTTTAGTCTTCAGATTTTGTTCAATTTTTTCACGAAGTTCTTCTATCTCAAAGGTTAAAAAACAAAGTTCAAGAAATCTGACCAACGCAAGCAATATAAGTTTAAACTTTAAACCCCGTATATAAAAATGGGACCGATTTTTTTTTCTATGGTATAGCGTCAGCAGGAAAGGTACGTTGTACGTTGTTAATAGGTACCTAGTTCGATGGGTTACGCTAACCTGGGATGAAAATTGTAAAATAAAACTTTTGATTTTGAATTTCTGCTAAAAATTTAAAAAATGAAACTTGGATTTAGCTTTTAGCTTTTAGCTTTCTGATTCATACAGCTAGCTTTTGGCTGGCTATCAGCTTTCTCGCGTTTCAGCTTTTATGCTTTATCAAATTTTTGGCTTAAAACTTTTGACTTTCACCTTAAAACTTCTGATTTACAACACATTGACAGCACAATGATAAAAAATCATCGTCCATGTCTGTGTACTATTTTCCCAAAATTTCCGTTTTTTCAATTTCAATAAATTTTACGTCCTCCCCCCTTCCTCCTTCCACCCCTAAAATTTCTTCTTCAATTTTTTTTACCTCTAAGATTTTTTTCAATTTCTTCAATTTTCATTCACTAAGATTTTTTCTGCTCTAAATTTTTTTCATTTACTGATATTTATCTCAGTTAACAATCAACTTAGTCCAGGCAAATAAGGAAAAAAGTGGAAAAAATTTAGAACAAAGGTTTTTTTGCGGGAATGTGTTCAGAAGGGTCCCAGTAGTTACCAAAAAAAACCCAAGAGCCCCAAGTGTGAGGGAAATTTTTTGGGGGGTGAAACAACCCCCAAAAATGTTTTTTTTACATTATTTCAAAATGTATCAATTTTGAATAAAAAATAACCACAGATCTGAAATCTACGTCAAATTTCCGATCTAATGATACCTAACACAACCCTTTTCGAATGAAACATGAGCTCTTGAGGGGGGATCAAAATTACCCATTTTTGAAAATCTCAGATTTTTCAAATCAAAGAGTTGAAATCTGCACCTAAATGATACTTTATCGTTCCTCAACGACTGTCCACGAGTACGTAAAGGATTGCTGTATGTATTTTGACACAATCGCACCCATATGGGAAGGGGGGAGACCCTCTCGCCTCTTCGTGATACATTTACCCTATTGAACAAGCAGACTCGCCGAGCCTTAACTTGGCGGGGTAGTTTACTTTGAGTGAGAGACCTCCCCAAAAAAGTTTGAATCCCCCAGGGGCAAGGGGGGAGCAGGAGGTGCTCAAAATGCACCTCCTTTTGAAAAAAATTGACTAAAAAAACACAAAAAACATCGTTTTTTTCAAAAGGAGATGCATTTTGAGCACCTCCTCTTCCCCCTCCCCTTGCCCCTGGGGGGTTCAAACTTTTTTTGGCAGATCTCTCACTCAAAGTAAACTACCCCGCCCAAATTTAGTCAAAATCCAAGATATGTTTTTTTTTTCACTCCATCCTATTATGTGCGACATCGATCGATAATAGTTTCTTAATTCGACGCATCATCTGCTACTAAATTAATCGAGCCAGCATCCAAGTAGAGGAAAAAAAATAGGTAGTCTATGCTCGTACCAGAAACGAACAACATAATCGGAATCGACAGTCTATGTAGTCTAAAATAAAAAGCGACTTACAAGGGAGCTACCCGAGATCGGACACGCGGAATGAAAAAAAATTTTCACAGGCTTGTAGAGCATTACCAAAAACTTCCACAGCCAATATTTTAGCCCCTAAAGTTGACATAGGGGAGAGCTATGGGGGTTTGAATTTCGAAAAATCCCCTAATACACCGAAAAATTACAAAAACCTAAATAATGTAATTCGCGTTCTTACAGCATTTAGGAGATGGATTTTATACCAGGAAGGTCATCTGAAGATGGAATAGTCGCCTATAGGTTCGCGTGTAACATCAGGAGGGGGAAGGGGGATTTTCACTCGTACCTTTTATGCACGATGTAGAAAAATTGTAATAACGACCAATGTATGAGTGAAAATCCCCCCACCCCCTGATGTTACACGCGAACCTAGGTGACTATTCCGTCTTCAGATGGCCTATACCGAGAGCAATTCGTGGTATAAAATCCATCTCCTAAACGCCATAAGAACGCGAGTTATTTTGATTTTTGTATTTTTTCGGTGTATTAGGCGATTTCTCGAAATTCAAACCCCCATAGCTTCCCCCATATCAACTTTAGAGGCTGAAATTTTGGCTGTAGAAGGTTTGGTAATGCTCTACAAGCCTATGAAACATTTTTTTCATTCCGCATGTCCGACCTCGGGTAGCTCCCTTGTTAGATTGGGTAAAATATTTTAACCCTTAAAAGGACGGCCTCAGGGAAATGCCGAGAAAATTATTATTTTTGAATAAACGAAGTCTAAGGAGCTTACTGAACAATAAAAATCTGAAAAAAAAAATTTCGAGCCCATAGAACTGATTTTATGGAATGTACATTATAATGTACATTGCGAATGATGCTGCAACCTACTGTTCTAGCATAGCGTACAATACAATGTACATTGCGAACGATGGTCTACCCTCTGAAACAAGTTTATATGAGTGCTGCGGTACATGTTTCAAAACCAGTATCAGTTAAATGATATGTTTTTGAACCTAAACGTTTCCCATTAATCGAGATGAAATTAAATCATACAAATTAGCAAATAAATTTCGCGTTAAATATATTTTTATAATAAAAAACATTGTGGAATTAAAAAAAAATTATAGTTTTTTCATGTTATGATATTGTACAAAACAATTTCTGTTTTTTATAAAACATAACCGAATGTAAAAAAAATCTGGAAAAATTTTTGACCCCCCACCCCCACCCCTTTCGGAGTTATGGCCATTTTATTGCAATATTTTCAAGAATTTTCAATTTCAACGGAAGTGAAGAAAATTTTCTGTTCTTTGGCACAAAGTTACATCTCGTAGAGGTGTATTTACGATAATTTTTTCAACAATTTTGGTGCACTTCTTCACGTTTTTTCGGCTATTTGAAGTTTTCAATCGTAAAAAACACCACATGAGCGAAGAGCGACCACTTTTTAAAAATATCCCAAAAACGTGGTTTTTAACGTAGATTAACGTCACGTATTCAGTTTTGGCGATTTCGATGCCGGGCCGAAAATTGCGAAAACCCGTGCTGAAATGTTGTTATTTTAGCAGATTTTTCAAATTTTGAGCGTTTTATACGAGAAAAATGACCAAAAAAAGAAAAGTAACGTCGGATTCGTGTTTAGCGTGTCAAAATACCCCGAAAAGCACCCATTTTGCGATTGTTTTGCTTCAAGTCTCAAAATTCACTTTTTTCACTGATTTTTCATGACAAAAATTGTGAATTTCGAGGATTCAAGTAAAGTGATCACGAAAAGGGTGTTTATCGGGATATTTTGACCCGCTTAACACAAATCCGACATTAGTTTTTTCATTTGACCATTTCTTTCCATGGGGGAGTTGGATCAAAAATCGAAGCCAGTCCCAAATTCACCTCTTACCCGGCTATACCCTTTGAATGAAATTTTATTATTTACCCGACGAGTCTGCTAATCCCTCAAGAATTTCTTCCATTGTAGAATCAATTGAAGGAGCATCAGATTCGCAGTCAGATGTATCCATTATTTCATCTTCTGAATCATCATCAGATGAATTTTCAATATCAGATTCTGGCGGCGGTACCAGCACATCACATTTTTTTTTTTGAATGGCAGGCTAAAGCTGCTTTTAAAATTCGCTGAGTTCTACTCAACATCACTTCACATAAAATTAAAAACACCACAGCACGACAGTACAAAGTAGAATTATTCGATTTCGTCAAAAAAGGGGATATCTCGTGTCTCACTATATGTACTGACCGCCTCATTTCTTTTCATAAGAGGGTGAAAGTAACTGTTTTTCTACAAATTCGAGTTTTTTTGGCTCTTCCCATTTCAAAGATGAGTAATAAAATCAGTTTTATTGCCCTGAACTGTCGACATTTGAACCCACCGCCGAACGTGACGAAAACAATACCTAACAGATTTCACGGTTACATCGACTACCCATCGTTCGCAATGTACAATACAATGTACACTTGATTCCATAGGCTATCTGTGCTGCCGTTCGCAATGTACATTATAATGTACACTAACTTTGAGCTTCAATTATAGAAAGTTGGAGTGATCGAATGAAAAGTTGATTTCATTTTAGTAAATAGGCGATCTTTCTTTGCAAAAAACATATCATAATTATTTTTTAGAAATTTTCATTAATATGTAAAAACAGTCTCCTAATGTGGTCCTTTTAAACATATAGAAAAAACGTAAAACTTCAAAATTCAAAGTTAAGTTCAAAGTTTGTGTAATGAGATTATTTTTTGAAATTTCGGTGGAAGGTTCCTAAAGGTCCTTAGAAATCATTAGTGAAACAAAAAATTAAATTTGGCCACTAGAAAAAAATACAAAAATTCCCAAAGTTAGTGTACATTATAATGTACATTGCGACATTAAGGGTTAAGAGACCGAAAAAAACACAACGTTGAAGTCCACGATGACGTACACAACCGTGCTGATGAGAAAAGTTGAAAAAAAAAACGGCTAAGTTCAAACCTCTCCATTCTTCAACAAAATGGTCAAAACAGGGGTACGTTAAGAACGCTTCTCACACAATTTTGATTGACTAAAAAACACAAAAACGGCGTTTTTTCAAAAGGAGATGCATTTTGAGCACCTCCTGCTCCCCCTTGCCCGGGGGGGGGGGGTTCAAACTTTTTTTGGGAGGTCTCTCACTCAAAGTAAACTACCCCGCCAAATTTAGTCAAAATCCAAGATATGTTTTTTTTTCACTTCATTGTATATTGTACATGTGAACGCTTTGATACCATCAAAAGGGTCCACCCCCCACCTCCATATGGGTGCGGATGTGTCAAAATACATACAGCAATCCTTCACGTACTCGTGGACAGTCGTTAAGGCACGATAAAGTGTCATTTAGGTGCAGATTTCAACTCTTAAATTTGAAAAATCTGAGATTTTCAAAAATGGGTAATTTTTATCCCCCCCTCAAGAGCTCATGCTTCATTTGAAATGGGTTGTGTTAGGTATCGTTAGATCGGAAATTTGACGTAGATTTCAAATCTGTGGTTATTTTTTATTCAAAATTGATACATTTTGAAATAATGTAGAAAAACCCATTTTTGGGGGGTGTTTCACCCTCCCAAAAAATTTCCCTCACACTTGGGGCTCTTGGGTTTTTTTTGGTAACTACTGGGACCCTTCTGAACACATTCCCGCAAAAAAACCTTTGTTCTAAATTTTTTCCACTTTCACCTCTTTTGAAGATCAATTTGCCTGGACTAACTGTAAAATCCCATTCTTTGATTTCAAAATTTTTAAAAACTTGACATTCTCTTGATTGTTTTACCTTGAATTTCTTAGAATTTTTTCCAAAGCTGGAAAATAATTTGAGCTCAAAAAATTGGAATTTTGAGAAAAAAATCTCAAGAGCTGTAAAAATCAAAATGGAAAAAATTTCGAGAGTTAAAAAAGATTGAGAAAAGATTTAATATTGGGGAAAACTTTCTAGAGTTGAAAAATGTGTATTTTTTGAAAAAATACGAGAGTTGAAAAATTTTTCGACCTGAAAAAAAATGGAGGGAGAAATTTTACAGTTGATCAAAAATTTTATTCTGGATAAAAAAATGTTAAGAGTTGGAAAATATTTGAGGGAAAAATTTTTAGAGTTGAAAAATATCTGGAGAAAAAGAAATCAAGGGTTGAAAATATCCTGAGAATCGAGAAAAAAATTTTCTAGTTGAAAAATTTTTGAAGAAGATTTCAAATTTTCAAGTAAAAATCTGAAAAATAAAGCTGTAAGAAAAAGCTTTTGGCTAGCTTTTAACTTGCTATTTTTAAAACTTTTGAACTTTCGGGTTGTCGCCTAAATCTGGTCGACTTTCAGTTTTTCTCTTTTAGCTAACTTTTCATCCCTGACGGTAACATCCCTGTAACCGATCATCATGGTATTCAGAACAGGAGAACCCTCGAAAAGAACAAATTGTAGTCAAGGTCATTCAGACTGCTTGCTGGACCAAGGATTCTGAATTTCTGATTGAGCTCGACCACGTCATTTCACTTTCGAAATTGTGAATGTGTGCTGATAACTTGGTTTCGTGAATATAGTCATATTATCCATGTGGTTTTTCCTTTTATTTTATTTTGGTTGATGTTATATTTAACAATAAGATGAATCAAATATAAAATTTTAAGTTGTAACCATAATGGAAGTTCAACTTTAAGATATTTCCATAATTTAATTACTTCACATTGTGAGGTCCATATGACGTTCACATCAAAAAATTTACACCTAGGTTTTATATTTCGAATTTTCAAATTTTTTTTAAATTAAATTTTATTGTACTGGGCGTGTGTAATTACCAAGACTTTTACGCCCAGTGTGAGGAGGGGGTTATATTTGATGTTTACATGCCTAGTTAATATTAATTGATCTTCTACCTGCAAAAATTTTTCAAAAAAATCTAAATTGGAAAAACATTTGTGAAAATTTCAGGTTGGAAATTTTGAGAAAATTCAAAATTGGAATAAATGTTGAGAAAATGCAAAATTGCATAAAATGTTGGAAAAATTTGAAATTAGAATAAATGTTGAGGAAAAATGCGAAATTGCATAAAATTGATTCTTTTACCAAAGTCCATTAATTTTCTCTTATATCAAAAAGTGCGAGGCTGAATTTTCGATTTTTTCATTTTTTGATCTTCCTAATGCCTTTATGAAGAGGATTGGGGGTCAAATTGAAAAATTAAATGCATAATCACGGTGTCTACTGGTACAAAAATCGTACCAAAATACGAAAAATGCACAAAATTCGAAAATTACCATAAAATGTACCTATACAAAAAACCGTCAAAATTGTACGAAAATTACGAAATCAGTACAAAATTTTAAGAATGAAAATTATTGACGAAAAATGAAGTTTTTCAGTCGAAATTGCCTAAAGGGCATCAGTAGATTATTTTTATGGAAAATCGCCAAGATGAAAAAAACAAAAATTCCCCCTTTCAGAATTCCTATAGGAATACTGGAACCAAATCAACTAGTTTTGGGATGGGAAAATCTCGTAGAAGAATTTTGAGCAAAATCCAAAACCTCAAGGCCGAAAATTGGTCAAATTGGCATGGAATGACTCTCTCATTACTTCTGAAACAATATACTCGAAATTTCGAATTTCAGATACTCAAAATGGATCCATCTCTTCTGGCTAACTTACAAGAGGACATTTTCGTTTTTCACGAAATCGTACCAACGTTGCGGGAAATTTGTTCGTTCAACGTTGCTTTGAAACTGTGTTACGGTAATGAAAAAAAATCCAACGATGAAGTGCTCGATTCTGTTGCAATACATAAAGAAGCTGAACAACTTATAGAACAATGGAACGTTCCTCAGATTATCAAAGTTCTCGTCAATAAATCATGCAGAAAGATTAGGCTTGAAATATCCTCCTGGACGAAATATACTTGCACCGAAATTCTCGGCGAAAACACCTCTTGCCTGCGTCGTTCTTATTTGAAATTTCTAACTTGGCATCAGAAAGGGAAAATCGATTATGAAAAAACTGCTAGAAAAATGCAAGCTCATCCTGGTTTCAATCAGATGGTCAAATTCAAACTCATGTGTAATTTCTGTTGGAAAGATGAGATCGAGAGTTTAGTTCCAGACTTAGAACTTCAAAATTTTATGGACAATTTTATGAATGCCCCTAATGCGTTCTCTCGTCATTCTCTTGTATACTATTGGATATACATGATGAGTGGGAACCGTTATGGGATGGATTATGGCGCAGAATTTGATTCGTTGGAAATGTTCATGCTTTCGCGTCGAATTCGTAATTTGGCATCTGTAAAGTATTTTTTTAATTTTTTAAACGAACAGGATAAAATTTTGGCAGCTATCCGATTACTACAATATAACTTTTACATGAGGGATGAACAGATATCCATATTAGCAATACTGAATCAACTACAGAAAAACGAAGTCATTATGGCTGTCCCTCATGCAATCATCGCGAATTTCATAAATAATTTCGATTTCGAAGCTGCTCGTCGTGTATGGAATTGCGTAGAAAATTTGGTCAGCGATGATCAGTTTGTAGGATTAGTAGAAAGAGTTTTGGGAAGACTTAAAGATGAAGAGCACTTCATCTTTATGGCTGACCTATGGAATACCGCTAATGATCATCATAAAAACTATTTTCTGTATAACAACAGAGAAGTTATAGAAGGTTTGTTTTTTGATCCCGTATCAGATGTCGAACGTGATTCCAGTCTACCGTTTTTATCTACTATTTTATCCTACTCGTCCCCGGCATATAGGAGGGATATTATTTTAAATTATGGATACTATTTGATTGTAGAATATCGGAATTGTTCTGTTGCAAATAATATCATCAATTTCTGTCTTCCAAAATCCAATGAAATCGCTCAATTCAAAGAATACCTGCGGGACCACATTATACAAGAATATTACGCTGATTGGTTTTACAATGGTCGTTTTAAATTTTTGATCGAAAATTTGGAATCATTCGTTCACTTTGAATCGGTCTTGAAAGATCAAATGAAAGAAATTCTGGATTATAATGTTTGTTCTTTTACGAGCGATGTTATCATTTTCGAACCTTCTAATTGGTCGGATGTTAACAAGTTGCTGAAAATGGTTTATGGTGCTGATCATTCGAAATTGATAAATATTAAAAAGAAATTGATTTTTTCTTTCGTATGGAACGAGAGATACCCACAAAATATCGAAAATATAAGCTATTACAAGAATGCTCTTGAGGATCTTATCAATGAAATGGGCATATTGGATCAGGAATCATCGATGGAATAAAGAACCGAGCACCTTCAATTTTTTAAGGGGGCATGTTTTTTTGGTTTTTCTCTTGGTCTTTTTTTTGGTAAATTTTTTATCATTTTCGAATTATTTTTTATATTTTTTCATATCCGTACAAATTTTCTTTTCTGTAGTATTATTTTTCAAATTTTCATTAATTTTAGAATTTCTGTAAAGGAAAAATTTTGCCTTATGATACATAATTCTGAAATATTTGTCCCAATGAAAATTACCTTAATTTTTACTGTCGAATTCCTTTATTCCTGGAAGTCGTCATAGTCGTTAAGAATTATAAAATTCAATGTTACAATGTATCTATATTTTTTCATTTGCCCAAGTACATATAGGTACCTACAAATTTTCTGTATTTCTCAAACGATTTTCTCATCGAAGAGCATTATCTTACAAATCTGTGAAATATCTATCTAATATTTTCCCCCCATTTCATGTACCTAATTTGTATAGGTATAGATATTTACTAACGATTTACCAAAATTACGTTGAATTTTAAAGTCCATCTTCGGGGGTGTTGCAGCACATTTGTCGAAACATCTCAAGTTAATGTAAATTCTACTGAATTTTTCTGAACAAATTTTTCGATTCCTCTTGGAGAATTTTTCTTCGGTTTCTGAAGAGGTTTCATTTTCGAACCTTCTACTTGGTCTGAGGACAACAAATTGTTGAAGATGATTTATGGTACCGATATGTCAAACAGAATAAATTTTCAAAAAGAAATTGATTTCGTTGTTTAAATGGAACAAGTGCAGCTCTTTGATAAACATCATAAAACGATTTTACTACCATTTTGCTATTCGAGATCTAATCAAAGATATGATCATATTAGATGAAAACTCACCGATGGAATAAAAAGAGTTTTTTTCAGTGTTCATCAAAATTCAAACTAATAATCAACGAGTTTCAAAAATTATTGGAGTGTGCTTCATTTTTTTCAAGTTTTTCTGTAACATTTTTCGTTTTTTTTTGTTTTAAATTTTCAGAATCTCTATATAATGTTTTATTTTCTATTTTACCTTCTTCATTATCATGTTATATTTTTACTGTATTTTACTTATCTGGTTTTTATTTCGAATTTTTGTGAAAAAAGATGGTTATGCTGGGTACATGCATAATTACCTATTAAATATTTTTCTCAATAATTATCTATAAGTACCTACCTTAATTTCTTTATTTCTTAAAGTTGTCTAAAATCATTTTCTAATAATTATCTATGATTAAATTCAGAATATCTTCTCAAAAATATAAATTTTATTTTTCTCAAACGATTTTTTCGATAAATATTATCTTACAAACAATAAAATATACCTCAATGAAAAGAAACCTTTTGAAATAATTATCTATCCAAAGTTTTTGTAATGATTCTGCTCGTTTTTTTCCTTTTTTTTTGACCAAAATATGATCAGCTTTCATAACATTCGTATGCTAATTTCAACGAATTTTAGAGCTTTTCAAAGGGGTAATGGATATTTTTACTCAAAGAAAATAAATTCTGACGATTTCTCCTGCTCATACTTTCATCCTGACTTTTTTCCAAAATATTCAAAAATGCATTGCCATTTTTTTCAATTTTTCATCTGAATTTCCTTGATTTTTTGGATACCTATATTGAGATTTTTAAAGGATTGAGAAGACTTATGAATAAGTTGACTTAGATAATTGAAATTTTTACAAGGTTCGTTTGTGTTTCCAGACATAACTATGGTGTCCTCTTCCCATTCGTTTTTTAGTTTAAAAAAAGACAATTCCAGGTGATCTATTCCGAATAAGAATTCAACAGAAATCGAGGTTTAGTTGCCGTTCCAATATAAAAAGAGAATATACATACACCGCATTTCGTTTGGGTAGGGGAAGGGGGTTGTAAAATTTTTTGGTCCGGTGAACATTAAGTCATCTTTAAGTAGAGTAAATTTAAAAAAAAAAAATGGATCGGAAGAAATTTGGAGAAATTTAGCAATTGGTTTAAATTCACTGATATTTTGAGGTAAAAAATTCGTACAATTTATGAAAAACAAATTCATAACACGCATAAATTTTCTTGTTAAGTACGTTTTAGAATTGTAAAAGATATGTTTTTGGAAATTGAGAAAAAAATAGCAAATACCTATATACATGAAAAAACAGAGATCCTGCTTTAAGCCCCATTTTCTCGGAAACTACATTGTCTATGAAGTTCAATTTTTCAGTCCTATTCGATCCCAGCCATGTTCGGAATTTTAGGAAATCTCAACTTTATCCCAAAAATTTTGTTAATCCATTCAAAATCAGTACAGAATTTTGTAAATTATTTCGACCCAAAAACACAAAAAATGAACACATTGAGGGGTATGGAATCAAAACTCACACTTCGGATCGGAGCTGTTTTTGAGAAAAACGCAAAAAACTGTTTCGGTGTAGTTGCCTACCATCAGGACTCAGGAGTGATAAAAATATGTAATATTGTCAAGTAGGACCTAACAATTAGGATCCCTTAAAAAAACGATATTTTTCGAACACCTGTTCGGTTTAAAATGGAGGGGGAAGAATGGCAAATGTGAGTTTTGTCTCAAACCTGCATTTTTTGCATTTTTTTTTTGCAGATATAAAAAATGTTGTGGAATTGTAAAGTATGAAAAAAGAAATATTTTTTGTCTCTTGACATTTTTCACCTTGTTCAATCGTTTTCGATTTATGAACCAGTTTCAAAAATTTCGAAGTGCATTAAAAATTTTGGAATGCAATTTTAAAACTGGTTCGTAACTCAAAGACAATTGAATTAGGGCAAAAATGTCAAGAGACAAAAATGCGTATTTTTTCAAGATCTACCTACAACTTTGTTTCTACGAAATTTGTTTGTAGATGGAATATGTGAGTTTTGATCCTAAGCCATGTTTTTGACGGTGATTTTAACCTTGAAAACGTGTGGTAAGGAAAAAATCGCTCATGCCACGGTGTAGAATGTTGAATTATACATCAGAATCAGTCATAAAATCAATATCAATTTTTGTGGCAAGTGTGAGCTTTGATCCCACACCCCTCATTATCCAAAAATCCTTCTGTTAAATTACAAACAAAGAATAATTTTCACGAGTATAATAAAAAAAAAAAGAAGAAAAAGATCGGTCTGGTATATAGTTCTGAAAAAAAAATGCTACGAAAATATGAAAAAACAAATTTTTCAGAATATAGGGGTTTAAAAAAGGAATTTCTATCCCCAAAAAAAGTTGACCTTTGAAATTTTCTATTTTTTGGGGGCGATGGGAATAATAAAATTGAGGTAATTGTCCAGTCTTAACATTTATCTGTGTATGATGGATTACTGTGTAGTGTGTATGCATTCTTTAAAAAATAGTTTTTTTCATGGTATAAAACCTACCCCCTCCCCTTTCCCTTCCTTAGGTACTTGTATGTGTAAATATTCTTGCATTATTTAGCTTCACTGTAGTTTTTGTGCTTTAGAAGAAAATTTAAGTTGAAACTTTTTCGTTTTTGGTAGATGGTGATTTTGTTTTTATGACTATTTCTGTTACAATTTTTTGGATTTTAAATTTCAGGCATTTGAAATGGATCGATTCGATTTCGGTATTTCGCCAGAGCATTATTTCATCTTTAACAAAGCAGTATCAACATTGAAAGAAATGGCTGGGTTAAACTTCGCTATGACGTTGTGTTATCATATTCTATATCACGCAGATCTCTACGACGATGAAGTAGATGAACACGAAGATGGCGTCAGTCTCATCCTACGTTACACTAATATAATCTCTAGCGATGCCGAATCATTGTTAAATCAACTCATCATCCCTCAAAGTACCAAGGATCTTATCATCGAATTTTGCGAGAAGATCAATGCGGAAATACACGAATGGGCAAGATATACCTGTCGTAACATTTTTGATCAGAATAAATTTAGCTTACGCAGTTTCCATGTCCAATTTCTCGTTTGGCATCAGAATAGAAAAATCAATTACGAGAAGACTGCTAGAAAAATGATATCGCATCCGGGATTTAGCCACGTGGAAAAATTCAAGCTCATGTGTGAATTTTGTTTGGAAGATGAAATTCAAAGTTTAGTTCCAGGCGTAGAACTTCATAAGTTCATGAAAGACATGATGGGAAATTCGAATGCTTTTTCCGGGCATCCCTTGACGTATTATTGGATATGCAAGTTCAATAACGAACTTCATAGGATACATGTAGATAGAGATTTCGATTCATTGGAGGAATTTATGTTTTACCAAGAAATTTGTACTTTTTCTTCGGTAGAGTATTTCTGGAATTTTTTAAACGAACGCGAGAAGGTTCCAGTAGTTATTCATTTGCTTAGATTTAACGATAGAATAAAGCCGATGCAGAAGTCGTTAATGTCAAAATTGAACGAATTTCAGAAGCACAGCGTTATTTCGCAGATTCCTCATCAAATCGTAGCCAATTTTATAAACAGTTTGGATTTCGAAGCTGCGCGTTATTTGTGGATTCGCATGGAAAATTCAGCGAATGATGATCTGTTTGTGATATTGCTGAAGAAAATTTTGAAAAAGCTCGAATCCAAAAAGAATTTCTCGTTCATGGCTCAACTATGGAATACTGCCAGTGATCGTCATAAAAATCATTTTCTGTATAACAGAACAGACGCCGTAGTCGATTTATTTTTTAATCCGGAATCGTTTTTTACCACTCGTAATTGCAGTTTACCAGTTCTCTGTGCCATTTTGTCCTTTTCAACACCGGTGTTCAGAAGGAATATTATTTTGGAGCACGCGGAGGTTTTGTTTACGAATTATGACAACTGTTCGAAAATAAATAAAATTATCGAGTTTTGCTTGCCAAATGCCGATGACGTTGTTGAATTTAGAAATCGACTGCAGGAATCAACCATCGTAAGAAATCATTTTTCCGGATTGGTTTGGTGGGGTGAATTTGCAACTTTAATAAAATATTTGAAAACATACGTTTACCTCGAGTCAACATTGAAAAATTATTTCAGACCAATCCTAGAACAGGGTGAAATCGAATTTATGAATAAGGTTTTCATTTTCGATACTTCTACGTGGTCTGATATTAACGATTTGTTGAAAATTGTTTATGGTCGAGATACGCTGACCATCAAAAACATCAGAAAGAAATTGATTTTATCATTTGAATGGCGCGAGGAGTATGAACTGGATGAAGATAAACTATCTGAGTGGAAAGATGCACTTCATGATCTAATTGATGATGTTGCCGAAGTAGTTTATTAAGAATCGTCGATGGAGTGAAAAAAGTTTGAGTAATTTCTTTAAGTATTTATCTGTTTTGTTTCTTTTTAATTCGCCAATCAGCCAGTTTCCTAAATTTTCGATGTTTTACTTTGTTTTTTTTTCAAGAAATTTTTTATTTTTTTCTCTCTTGAGTTTTTACTGCTAATTTTAAGTTTGATCTATGTATGTGGTGTATTTTTTAATCTACATACCTACCTAATTAAGTATCAATTATGTACCGTTCTACAGCAGTGTTTAAATTTTTGTAATTTTTCCGAATAAAGCAGCTTTTGTTACTTGCGTGTTGATTTTGAGAATATTTGGTGTGAGCAAAAACATGTTATTTCAGTTTTGTCATTTAAATTTTTTACTTCCGAAACACTTCATCAATCGTTTAGATTAAATTCTATAGATTTTTTTAAACGCAAGAAATGCTTAATTGAAGAAAATTTTCCTATCTACAAAAATTTGCGAATTATCTATGATTTTTTCCCGAACACAAAGATAAATGATTCTATTAACTGCCTACAAAATCTCGTAACCTTTGATGACATTCATCCCCCATCCCCCGATTTCTGTTGACAAATTTGACAAGTTTATCCCCTGTTCGTGTGAATTCTATTGCATTTGAAATAAAACTTCAAATCTGTTCTTTAGAAATATTGCAAGGTGTCTGTCTATTCCATGTCACAAAATTGCGATTTCAAATTTTGACTGAGAAAGTTGCTAAAAATTCATGAAATGTGTCTAAAAACAAACGTTTCCCAGATCGAGAAATTTGAGACTTGTAAAGTACATACTTAAACCGAAAAGTGGCAAAAAATGTAAAGAATTTGGGCTGATGTAAGAAGTCGTGAAATTATTGAGAACAGAATAGGCGCGTACCTCAAAAAAATTGGAAATTCGTGTAAACTTGAAAAAGTAGTGTGTGAAAAATATTTTTTCAATCCGAAATCGAAGGAAAGTTGAAAAAATTTGCGTTTGTTTCGTTCGCGAGTTGATAAATTTACCTGATATTAACTTTGAGAGAGAAAAAAACACTAAAAATAGCTCAGATTGTTTATCCAAAATGTAAATAAGCCGTTTAAAAATGATTCCCTTTTCTATTTTTTTTTTCAGTTTTTAGCTTTTTTTTTTGGGGGGGGGCGGGAATTACGATCGGTGGAAAAAGTGATTTGGAAAAAATCAAGGTGTGGGGGTTTTGTCCCAAATTTCTTTGACCAAATGTCAAATGTATTTTTTTAATTACAGTTTTTTAAAACGGCTTTCATGGTGAGGTACGAACACAACTTGGAGGCATTTTCTGGGAAGAAATGACCAATTGAAAAAACTAACCCCAAATTCATGTTCAGCAGGTTAAATAACTCCTTTATCCAATATTGCAGCTATAATTTCTCTAAAAATTTTAAAATTCACTTTTTTAATATTGAGATATGACCAAACGAAACAGGCCTGTGCAGAGAGGAAGGAAAGGGAGTTTCCTCCGGGCCCACGTTTTTTGATAACCCCTGAGCCCCCCCTTATCCCAGACTAAAAAACGTGTTCTCTTTGCCGCGGGGACGTTCTCAAACAAAACATTTTTTCCCAGCACCCACACGCCATTAGAGTGTACTCTTAGGTTTGGTTTGCGTTTTTTTTATAATTGTGTAGGTAACAACATAATGGGTCGAAAAACCCAAAATTTTTGATTTTTGAGTGCCTACCATTACCACGCAAACGACGAGGCTGGGGAAACTTGAAAATTGAACTTGAAAAATTCAAAATCGATGACGTATTATTCTGATTGCACAAGAACTTTCAATTCTTTAAAAGTTGTCAAAAATTTAATGTTTTCAAAAAATTAAAAAAAATTAAAAATCAAAATTGATTATAATCAATTTTAGAGCTTGTTTGGTGACTGTAGACCAGAAAGCATAATTTTTTTTGAGAAAATCATTCTTTTATTAATGATTTTCAATTTTTCTTCATACAAATAGATGAAGTGTAATAGGAGAAATTAAAAAAGCTATAAAACATCGTTTTTTTTTTTTCAAAACAATTTTATTTTTTGGTCTACGTCTACATACAGGGTGTCCATTCTCTGGAAAACCGCGAAACCCGGGAAAAGTCAAGGAATTTTGGTTGTCTGGAAAAGTCAGGGAATTTTGGAATGTTCTCTGGAATTTTTCGAAAAATCCAAAAAAAGGATAAATCATTTAGAAAAGTGTTTCTTTGCTTATTTTATTATAAATTTTTCAAAAAATTTCGCCCTCGCTCCGCTCTGGCCAAATTATTATTTCTTTTATCTGATTTTTTTTTATTCATAATTTATTCAAAATGTATGTCTAAATTATGAATTATTCAAAAAAAACGGGGTAATTTACACTCGTATCTTTCTACAGAATTTATCTAAAATCCCAATTTTTTTGGAAACTTACTTTTTAATGAGCTGTAATGAGATAGGAATGCCATCTGACCACGATAGATGTTGAAAAGAAAGGGAAAGGAATGGACCAGTATTCGGAATTAGTTGCCATGTTTTGGAAAACATGTAGGTGAATTTTCATCTTTTGAAGATCTTTTTCGCGAAAATGTTTGCCTTCGCTTCGCTCGGGCTCAACACCTTCATATGTTTCTATAAAATGATTTCTATTTCATCTCCTCATTGACTTTTTCATTTATTGGTGCAAACTAAAAAAATTGCAAGGGATTGGATGAATTTATAAATTTGAGGCATGTATTTTTGATTTTTTTGTGGGTGGAAGAGGGGGGGAATGAAATATACTGGAATTTTTGAACTTTCAGCCCAGGAAAATCTGAATTTTCATTTGCTTGATTTGGTAGACACCCTCACATAATTTATTTCATTTTTCAAAACTTAATTTTGTGTTGGAGTACTTAGTTTTTTCTTTTTTCTTTTTATTTGAAATTTTCAAATTTTTGTGGTGAGGGGGAGTTGGGTAAGCTCAAAAATTTTCAGAATTGAATTAAATTTTTTTTGGCTCGAAGAGGAGCATCTAAAGATCTCGTCTAAATAGTGATTTTGAAAAAAAAAATCGTTAGAACCCCATGCATTTTATATCATTCTTACCGATGAAAAATTTCGGGATGTAAGCACATCACGTGAAAAATTACCCCCTCCCCCTTCCCCCCTCGGTTTACAAATATCATGTTTAAAAGGTCTGGAAAAGTTTGAAAAATTGGTCTGGAAAACCTGGAAAAGTCGGGGAAAATCATTTCTGAAATATAGTGGACACCCTGTACGTGTACATAGTCACTAAAAAATCTCTATTATCGATTTTAATTCATTTTGAAAATTTTCTAAAACTTACCGATTTTTTTGACAATTTTTAAAGAATTGGAGGCTCTTGCGCGATCAAAAATTGTGGTCTTCCCAGTCCCCTTCTTTTGCGCCATATTGAAACTCAGAAATCAAAATTTTTGGGGTTTCCGCCCACCCTATTGTGTAAGACCTTTTTTCGCTCCTCAATTTTCCCCCAAGCCCCGATTTTCTTAGCTTGGGCTTGAACGAAAAAACTAAAAACCAACGCCGGATTCATGTACAGCCGTTTTGCTCGAGGTCTCGAAATATCCTTTTTTCTCTGATTTTTCTCGATTGATTGAAAACTTGACCTGACTGTATGAAATTTCAGCAGAATAACATAATAAGTAACCAAGAATTCTAAGGTAAAGACCTAATTGGCATAAACTTTACTGGAAATTTCAAAAAAAAATATATATTGAAAAATATTACTTATAGTTTTGTTGGAGCATGATAATTGATAATGCATGTAGTCTGTGGTTTATTTTTCTGTTCTAAGTAGATTATTCATTCATAAATTATTTTTCACAGCTACATTTGACACAAATTTTTCGATATTTCCACTTTCAGGGTTATCAAAATGAATTCCACCTTCACCGTTCGTTTGGAAAATGATGTTTTGGTCTTCACTGAAAAAATTCCAACATTGCAAGAATTAGCTTCTTTTAACATAGCGCGGCCATTATGGTACAGCATTCTCATGCGGGAAAACCCTGACGAAGATTTTGTAAATGGCTCTGCTGCGCTCCACAAACAACTCTACGAAACTATAGTATTGGAGGAAATTGCATACGTAATAGAACAATTAAACGTTCCTCAGCCAATTAAAAAAATCATTAAGGATTCTTGCCATCACGTTAGAAAGGAAATTGGACATTGGATATCTGATACGGAGTATTACGTTGCAGACGTTTATAAAATTAATAATTCATATTTGAATTGTTGTGTTTGGAAATGGAACGTACATATCGATGATGAAAAATCAGCTCGAAAAATGATATCTCGTCCTGATTTGAATCAGGTTCAAAAATTCAAAATAATGTGCAGATTTTGTTGGCAAAATGAAATCGAGAGTTTGTCTCCGGATGTCGAACTTGAGCAGTTTATGGAAAACTTCGCAAATGATCCAGATTCATTCGGTAGAAATCCGTTTCTGTATTATTGGATATGCAAGTTGAAAAACAATCTTCGTATGATTTCTTTCAGCGGAGATTACAGTTCGTTAGAAATGTTTATGTTTTGTCAACGTAAAAAATACACTTTAGCTTCCATAGAGTACTTTTGGAATTTTTTAAACACACAAGATCAAATCACAGCAGCTGCTCGAATGATTAAAAATAATTTTCGCATGAAAAATTGTCATAATTTAATTTTGTCAAAACTAGACGAATTTCAGCTAAGCAGCATTATCTCAGAGATTCCAGGTACCATCATGACAAGATTTCTATCGCATTCGTCCAATCTCGATGCAGCGCGATTCGTTTGGAATCGAGTGAAAAATTCATTAAACGTCGGCCAGTTTTCGACATTGATGACTGAAATGGTAGAAAAACTCTGCCAACATAATTTTTATTCTTTCGTTATCGAACTGTGGAATACCGCCGATGATCAACTTAAGCATAATTTTTTATACGACGAGGATAAAAAATACATCGAAGAGCTGTTTTTCCATTATCAACCGGGATGTGTTCTCGATTTTATAGATGTTTTATTTGCTGTTTTGTCCTATTCGTCGCCGACGTACCGGAGGGATATGATTTTGGAGAATGGGGACGTTTTGTTGATAGCTTATTCCAATTATTCCGAAGTAAATAGAATAATCAAATTCTGTTTGCCAAATTCCAACGACATAACTCAGTTTAAAGAACTTGTGAAAAATTCTCCTTACGTGAAAGAACAATTTGCTGAATTATTTCGTTCTGGATGTTTTAGTTCTTTGACCGAACTGTTGGTGACGTTCTTTCCTAAAGAATCGATTCTGAAAGATATTATGAAACAGATATTGAACGTGGATGTGGACAAGAACTTCGAATTCGATATTTTCATTTTCCAACCTTCTGCGTGGTCTGATTTAAATGAATTGCTGAGAGTTGTTTATGGCAACGATAAGTTTCCGTTGAAACGAATAAAACAGGAATTGATTTTATGGTTCAAATGGAATGATGAGTTCGATGTGAATATCGAAAGACTTAATCATTGGAGAAATGCGATTAATGATCTAATTGATGATATGACCGAGCTGAATGGAATCACAAAAGTGATAGAGGGAAGGGTATAAGTAGCGATGTTGTTTTTTCGTTAAATATTCATTCAATCTTGGATTTTTGTTTTTTCTATTTTAGTTTTCTCGTTTTCGAAATTTCGAGGTTTTGATTCATTCTTTCATTTTTATATTTTGTATCTGTGAGTTCTTTCTAATATTTTTTTCAGCAGATACCTATCTGGTTTATTATTTTTTAATTTTCCTACATATTTTTAGAATTGTTCTATTTACTTGATAAGAAGTACATTTAACTCAATTCTATGATTCGGTTTTTTCCTCAAGATATCATAATTACCTACCTAATCGTTTATCATGAAGTACATATTACCTACTTACATTGCAGTAAAAAAATTAATATTATGGATTTTGACGACATAGTCAGGTCTCAATTGAACATCCGAGCGAGATTCTTGTTGAAATTGATTTTATGATTGATTCTTGTTTTAGACACGAAAACAAATAAATTTAGCTTAGATGCCTATTTTTCCCCCTTCCCTTTTTCCCAAATACCTCCCCCAACATTTCAAACGCGTGTACCGCCCAATCTATGGGTCGTAATGAAAAAATTTTCAAACAAAAGTTGTTCCTCAGCACCTAATGTACATTTTCATTTCCCATAAAAATCCATTTTGGAGCAACTCCTGCCCCCCAAATTTGGAAACAAAACATGTTTTTGAGAAAACCTCAAAATCACGTTTTCATTATTTTAAACGAATAGTTTCGAAGATATGACAAAATTTGTAATTAGAAAAAGTATTCAGAATTGAATTTCCTTTCCAATGAGCTCTATCACGACCATTTTCACCAACTTTTCTCGACGGAGTGGACCTCTCCCCTTCCTCGTTTTCACAAAAGTTGGACCCACGAGCAAAATTTGCTCCAAAATGAATCCCGATAGTAAATGAAATTATGCATTAAATATTGAAGAACAAAAATGGTTCAATTTTTTTTCGTGGGTCCAACTTTTGAGATAAGGGGGGAGGGGGAGAGATCCACCCTGTCGGAAAAAGTTGGTTAAAATGTTCGTGATAAAGCTCATTGGAAAGGAAATTCAATTCTAAATACTTTTTGTGGTTATAAATTTTTCAGTATCTCTGAAACTTTTCGCTTAAAATGAAGAAAACGTGATTTTGAAGTTTTCTGAGAACTGTTTTATTTTCAAATTGGGGGGGGGCAGGAGTTGCTCCGAAATGGATTTTTATGAGAAATGAAAATGTACGGAACGTGTTGGAGGAACAACTTTTGTTTGAAAATTTTTTCATTACGACCCATAGATTGGGTAGTACACGCGTTTGAAATGTTGGGGGGTGCACCCTGGGGAAAAGAGGAGGGGGAAAAATAGGCATCTAAGCTAAATTTATTTGTTTTCGTGTCTAAAACAAGAATCAATCGTAAAACCAATTTTAACAAGAATCCCGCGTGGAAGCCTATTTTTGTTCAATTGAGACCTGACTAACAATTGGTGGGGTAGTTTATTTTGAGTGGAGGGCTGGAAGACCCCACAAAAAGATTTTAAGCCACCTCCGCACAAAGAGGATATAGCTCATTTTATGAAAAAGTGGTTTTAAGTACTTTGGTCATCCCCTCCCTCCTGAGAAAGTGCTTTTTGATTTTTCACATTTTCCTGAACCATTTACCTAGAATTGGATATTAGCTTTTTGGCCTTGGAAAAAGAATTGAAAAATTGCAGATGGCGAATTTTAAGTTTTTGTGAGTTTTATTAAAATAAAATCGTTTGCTTAAATGTCTGAAAATCGAACACGTAAATTTTTTTGATCATCTCTAAAAATTATTTTTGATGAAATTTTTGCAAAAAGAGTGTCGATGTAGTGCTATCAATTACAGAATTTTGTGAGGTTAGTCGGAAAATCCTGAATTTTGAGGATTTTGTGAGGTTAGAAGGGAAATCCCGAATTATTAGGATTTTGTGAAGTTAGTCGGGATATCCTGAATTAAGAGGATATTGTGAGGTTAGCAGGGAAATCTGAATTGTGACAATTTATGAGGTTAGTCGAAAAATCTTGAATTATTAGGATTTTGTGAAGTTAGTCGGGATATCCTGAATTATGAGGATATTTTGAGGTTAGCAGAAAAAACGTGAATTGTGAGGATTTTGTGAGATTTGTCGAAAAATTCTGAATTGTGAGGATTTTGTGAGGTTAGTCGGGAAATCCTGAATTGTGAGGATTTTGTGAGATTACGAGGGAAATCTGAATTGTGAGAATTTATGAGGTTAGTCGAAAAATCCTGAATTATGCGGTTTTTGTGAGGTTACAGGTGAAAATCCAAAATGTGAGGATTTTGTGAGGTTAGAAGGGAAATCCTGGATTCTTAGGATTTTGTGAGAAATTCTCAATTGTGAAAATTTTGTGAGGTTAGTCGAAAAATCCTGAATTTTGAGGATTTTGTGAGGTGAGCTGGGAAATCTTGAATTATGAGGATTTTGTGAGGTTAGGGAGTAGAATTTTCAATTGTCAGGATATTGTGAGGTTAGCAGGAAAAATCTGAATTATGAGGATTTTGTGAGGTTAGTCGGGAAATCCTGAATTGTGAGGATTTTGTGAGATTACCAGGGAAATCTGAATTGTGAGAATTTATGAGGTTAGTCGAAAAATCCTGAATTTTGAGTAATTTTGAGGTTAGTCGAAAAATCCTGAATTATGCGGATTTTGTGAAGTTACAGGTGAAAATCCAAAATGTGAGGATTTTGTGTGGTTAGAAGAGAAATCCTGAATTAAGAGGATATTGTGAGGTTAGCAGGGAAATCTGAATTGTGAGAATTTATAAGGTTAGTCGAAAAATCTTGAATTATTAGGATTTTGGGAAGTTAGTCGGGATATCCTGAATTATGAGGATATTTTGAGGTTAGCAGGAAAAACCTTATTTCTAAGAATATTCAATTTTCTCATTTGAGTGGTTTGAAAAGTATACTTCAAAATGATGTAGTCGCCGAAATAGATTAAAATATTTTTTTTGAAATTTCTCGTACCCACTAGTTCTGCCTAATTTAATTTTATAAAAAATATCTAAATAAAAGTACCTACAGTTAGCAGCATTGCTCAAAAATTACCAAAATGGCTTTAAAAAATGTTGATGCTCAATTTCGACAAAAATGAAAAAAATCTTCAAATTCACGATTTGCAACTGTCCTTGTAGAGAACAAAAAGTGGTATCCAATTTTAAGGCGAATGGTTCAAGAAGGTGTAGAAACTCAAATTGCACCTTCTGGAAGATGAGGTTCCCAGCCGGTAAGTTAAAACGCTGGGTTTTAAAAAAAATAATTCTAATTCCGTCTCTTTATGATGCAAAGCTGTTAGGATCATTTTTTTGGGAGCGGGAGGTCCCTTATAAAAATCTATTGACTGAGATACCTAGGTACAGCGTTTTGATTAATTAAAAAATTGAAATGAATCCACCTTCATATAGAAATGCCTTTTTGATTTAAAAAATCGTTTTGAGAAAATTTATTGAATTTATTTCAAATTTTATGAATTTTTCTTCAATTTTTGCTGCAGATCAGTATTTAATCTCGCCTAATTTTCTCAACTTATAACAAACACTTTTATTAGAAAATTGTTCTATTTTTAATGCAGCTCCTGAAAAGAAAAGATAAGCAGGATCCCTAATTAAATTTTCGTAGGTTTCTATTCCGATTGTACTTACCTTATTTTTCAAGATTTTTTCAATCACCAGACAGTATACATTATTTTAATAGTAAGGTACATAATTTTTATTCAAAATCAATTATTATTTTATTGAATTTATTCCATCGATACATTTTTTTGTACTTTTCAATAAATAAACGTTCGAAAACACCTACACAACTTGATCGTTAATCAGATAATCACCATACTTCACACAAGATCGAATTCAATACCTTACAAATTATTAGACTTTGAATACTTGGTAGTGAGTTACTAAATATGCAAATTTCTCACGTCCGCAAATTACGTTTTTTCAGCCATTAAAATTTCGACTACCCTTGGATGGCACATTTCCCTATTACACGACCGACGACGACTGTAATTTCACCTAATTAAATTAGACGTCTTTATACCCATACAAAGCGAACTAGAAATATAATCGATCTCACAATGAGAAAGTTTTGGCCGAACTACGCGTTATCGGAAGGGCGATTGTGGTTCGAATTAAGGGTACACTGGGCTGCATTCTCGTTCATTAATCATGTTTACTTTCGGTATACCTACGAGTGTCGAAATCGGTTTCCTCCCTTCACCGTTCTGTTCTTTGAGCAATAGAGACTCGTGTCGAGTAATTTTTTTATTCGCTGATGAAAAAAATCGAAATGGTAGAATTTTTTCAAGGTTTGTTCAAACGTCCTGAGGTACATTACAAACGTATCTCTCGAGCTATACGAAGTTGGTATAGGTAATAAGAGACATAGCTACGGGTATCCGAGGAAGAAAGGAGAAAAAAGAGGTGAAGAAAAATGATAGGTATCGAGACTTTTATATAAAATTTAATTTATCGCAGAAAATCGTTACTTACATTACCAAAGCTATCAAATTTTATACGACATTGGCAGAATTTTTCAGCCTTACGAAAGCGTCAAGATTTCAAAGGTTTAATAAATTTTTAAACATCGATTTGGTTAGTTCGACTTTGAAAGTTTTTTCAAACGTTGGTTAAAAATCCGTCGTCATTTGCGGGCCGGCCCGTTGCATCGCGTGAAAGTTGTATTACCCGGCTCACGACGTAGAGCTTTACCGCTCCAGTTAACATGACAAGTTAGTTTTATAAATGAATTATGTTCCGATCGAGATTAATAAATTATAAAATTTCAACTTCACTTATAACGCGAGCACAACCCGCCATCGAGTAATCTGTACAGCTTGCGATATTCGAGGCAGCGGAAAGTTGGTGCTCGTCAAGTCGCTGGGTGCCCACCTCAAACCAGCAGCTCGAATTACAACTTCTTACGTGGGATGTTCGTGGTTGGACGTGTGGTCTGTCTTTGAAATTGAAGGGGGACGTGCGGATTATTATTTCTTCACGTATTATGATAATGAAATTTTATGTGAAGGATCCAAGATTCCAGTGTTAGAGTTGCAGTAAGGCCAATTTTACGTGCAGTTGATTCCTTCAAAATTTTCACTTATAAGATATCAAGTTGTGAAATTCCAATAAAACTCGAATGCTATTAAGAAAACAAGTTTTATGAATAATTTGCTCGTTTTCAAAATTGAAAGGACGAATATTTTTCAAGTTTCAAAACAATCTTGATCGAAATATTATTTGTTATCAGGTTATCACTCGAAAGGGAATGCATTGAAAAATAAAACACCTAATCTTCTTTTAATTTTTGACGCAACTTTAAAAGTGAGGGGCATTAAAGTTGATTTAAAAAAAACAACATGTAGAATTGTAGATAAGAGTTAAAATTTGACGAAAATTGATGAGGTTATTCACCTTCAATGGAAATTACCTCCCAGAAGAAATTTGAGCTCGTTGATCCAAAGGAATAAAGCAAAGGCTCTTCAAAGTGATCTCATGTCACTTTTGAAAAAAAGAAACTGTTTTTGGCACTTTTGGTCGCGATTACCCCTGAAAAAGTGCAATTTGAGGAACTACACCTCCCTAATCCGTTGATTTTGAAATTGGAAGGAGTTGAAAGTTGCTTATCATCAAATTGAAGACTTGTTGAAAAATTTAGCCAAAAATTTTTTGTTGGTAAATTTTTTCAAAAACTCTGCATGGAAATCCTGTCAACAATTTTATGACTTGGTTACAAAATTTTTACCTATAAAATTTACTCATCTTGGAGCTTGAAAAATAAACAGGCTTTTTTGCCACAAAAATAAATTTCATTAATTTTTTGAATTTTTTTTTGGAACAGTGCTGCTAATTAAAATTTTACAAAAATTATCCGAGTCGTAATGTAATTGATAGCACTATCACAATTTTCTTTGAAAATTTTAATCAACATCTACTTTTGGTGGCTATGAAAATTCTTGGCTTAATTTTGAGGCGATTGAATGAACGATTTGATTTTTAATAAAAATCGAAAATTTTTCAGTTTCACAACCTGCAATTTTTCACATTCTTTTGTAAAGAAAGCAGTAACCAATATGAATGATGGTTTTGCGGTGTTTTTTTTTTTTTGAAAGTCAAGTGGTGGGGAACCTAGCTCAAATGCTGTATCCAGATTGAAAATTACCTGGTAAAAATTTCGGTTCCTGCCACAATCCTTATCCCGTTTTACTCGTTTTTAAATTCTACTATGCTCAGAAAAATTTGATAAATTGAAAAAAATTACCAATTCTTAGTGGTGTTTAAAATTATCGATTTTTTTTATCCTAAAAACAAAATTTTCGACCATTTTTCATCCTAACCCTTTTTTCAGGCATATTCTATAAATCTGAATCAAGTACTTAAATCTGATGAAACTCTACTTCCTCAAATTATAAAAAAAGATTTTCTTGAAAATCAGAGATTTTCCACTGATTTTTTTTTAAATTGAGAAAATGACTGACGAATCAGTAATTTTTACAAAAAATTTAGTGAAAAGTCACTGGTTTTCAGTGAAAATTAATTTCATGAATTAAATAAAGCAGAATTGTACCAATTGATTTAGACTTTAAAATACCTATAAAAAGTCTGTTTTTATGTGTTTTGATTTCGGGATTGCTAAAGATTTTAAAAAAAATTATTTGAAGGAAAATTTTGAATTAAATAGACTTGTAACAATTTTTACCGAAAATAATAAATTCGGCGATTTTCTGAAGTTAGGGTGTTACCTAAGACCCTATTTTCAAAAAAAAATGAATCTCCTGACTTTGGAAAATTCATCGTGGAGGGGGGGTAACGATTGAAAATCGCCAATAATGATCAATTGATCATTGATCATTTAGAGTAAACAATTTCGCACCAACTCCATTTCGTTGATAATGTTTTCAAAATATTTTTCTTCTAGAATTTTAGCAGAAAAATTATTTTAAAAATGTAAGAAAAAATGTGATTTTCTGGAAGTTTTTCTGAAAAAAAATGGTATAAAATTGTATTTTTTAAATAACAACACCTGCGTTAAAACCATTTCTGGTGAAATTCTATCAATCTTTCAATTTGAAAAATGTTTTCAATGTAGACGAATTTTAAGAGCAAACGGGGGGGGGGGGCAAGTTGAGTCCAGGAACTGAAAGATTTACCAGTTTATTTTAAATATCTGAAGGGTAAATAGAATTTATATGAGCTCCTCTCGCAGTCAATTTTCGAAAAAAAGTTGGGAATCGAAATAACAATGTCAGTCGATCACGAAAGTATGGAAACTCAAATTAAACTTTTTCAGGAGTAAATGAGATACCATGCAGGTTCTAAGGGCCAAAAGTGGAAAAAGTTGTGTTTTTCAAATATGGTATCATTTTGAGGACTCATAATTTCATTCTCCTTTTGGCTTGCAAGCTCAACATTTTTCCGAGAGATCTCTTTTTTGGCAAAATCCAAGGTATGTTTTGTTTTTTTATCCACGATGGAGCTGGTGTTAGTAAAATTTCCAAGTTACCTTATAAATTTCAAATAAGTTGGCAAAGTCAGTTATACCAGTCCCTTCAATTTTAATTTTCGGTAAAAATTCATCGTAAACAAATTTTTTAGAATTTTAAAATTCTGATTTGATTCTGCAATCCCTTCTACTGGTACTTCAAAGCTGAACAAAAAATCACTGGAAAAAAAATTTGTTCCTTTTTTTGCAAAACTGAACCACACTACTCATTTCCATGACTAAAAGAATGTTGTTGGTCCAAATTCTTTTCAAATCACAATCCCCTTCAATTTTTAATATAGACAAAATGTTTGTCAAGCGTGTTTTCTTGGCGGTATCTATTAATATCCTGATCTTACATCGTTTTATACTCAATTTACAGTCGTCTCAAGCACCTATGTAAAATTTTACAATAATTGCAAAAATTCTAACACTTTATTGTATCACAAAAAAAATTTAATCGAAAATCTGTAATATTTTTAAAACCAGCACTTTCACGATAGAACTTTTCATCTGTTTTGAAAAATTATACCAAAATTTACTCACACTTGAATATTTTTGTTAAAATTAGAAAAAAATTCATCGCTCCTTCAAATTTTAAACAGGCCAAATTCCAATTTAAAGTTTTACTTCATCCTGACGAATTCTGCCTCCTGGCGCAGAATTTTCAAATAATATCTGCACATCTTGTATGCACAGACATTATGTGCAACATCCTATATAAAAATTATCTATTCATAAAACCTATCGCATGATGCATTCTAACTCAGTTTGTTCACCTTCGGGATTTATAACTAAGTTTAGCTACTTGAAATATGAAAAATTACTTTCGCGTTACGTGTTTGGAAATATTTCCAAGTTTTCGATTTTCGTCGACCTATTCTACACTTTGCAACGGCGTAAAATAGGAAATTCTATTTCACGTTAAACTTCGCATATATTTTCTGTCTCGTTACCTACTCTTGTCTCGATGTTTGGTACAAAATAAGACGCGTCGAACCGCGATAGCTTATTGGAAAAGGAAATAAGTCTCTGGGTGTATCGTGTATGAAGAAATAGGAAGGAAAAAAGAAAAATACACCGAAGAGTAATCTTCATTTTACTGCGGGTTAAGCAAACAGCCTTGACATTTTGTGACGAGCTCGAGTTATAATAATGTACTTATTTGGCGAAGAAAATTGAATTAAGCTTCCATTGTTTTTATTCGCTTGCCATGCACATTGTAGGCTGCGAAGAAAATCGCTTTTGTCAAGTTTTAAATATAATCGAACTAATTTACAGGCTTCGATGATTTTTAACGAATTTAATTCGTTTCTGGTGTGATTTGAACTATTATATAAGGGTGACGCTCGAGATATTCGAGGCGTTCCAACGTTACAGAGGGAGAAGCACATTGTGTTTGAGGTTTATATCGTGAGATATACTTGGGATCCTCTTTATTACGTCATTTCAAAGGCATCGAAGTATAAGAAGTGCTTTAATTTTCGTACAAAGGGTAATTATACCTGCGTAGTTCATAACGTATGTTTAATTAATTTCGCCAACAACGTAAGCGTCGTCGAGATGAGAGATTTTTGATCTTAATATGCTCGTAATAGACGAAATGTGAGAGTTCCTAGATGGTTAATGGCTCCGGAGTTTTCCATCCAGTTCTTGAAATTCAAGCTCGTGTTTGGTCGAGTTGGTAATAGAAATTTTTGAAAATCAAAATAAACGAAAATCTCGCCATTTACCTTTGGCAATTTTCGATTTCGAGACAAGAAAAATGAAAATCCACAGTTGTAAGATAGAGTTAGATTACGATTACGAATATCACCACAACTGAAATTTCCCATTTTAATCGAGTCTGCCGAAAACTGGCTCGAATTGAATTCATTTTGAAAAAAATTTGAAATCATAGACTTTTATGTTGCATTAAATTGAGCTTATTTTAGACGTCTCGACGAAACGTTGGGATTTAAATTTGACTTTTTGAGATAAACAAGTTACTACATCCGAGAGCTGAATAATTTTGAAATGTATTATCATCGAGTTGCTTGGATGCGTAATGCTTAGACCTGCGTTGGGCGAATTTGTTTTGAAAGAGTTAACTCCTTCGCGGTTCAACTGTTCGCGTTTCGAAGAGTCGAGTAGGCAGTTGGATTAACCGTGATGAGTCGAATGCGAGAGTTAGGGTATTTCTCGAGAACTTGACGATTATAAGTGAAAACAATATTTTTTAATTTTAGACGTCTCTTTGCGATTTCAAAGATTTTCAATACTTATCAGTTTTAGAATCAAATTTTAAAATTTGAACGTTACCTACTGAGGGGGAAGTTGTCAGATTTGAAATGACCGTGAACAAATTTCATGATCTGATTAGCTCTCCTCAGATATGATTGTGTAAGTATATAGTGAAGATTTGTTCAGATCCGACGACTTTTCCCTCAGTATTTATTAAGAAATTAAATAACATTTACTTTACGAATGATTTTCAAACTAGTTCCTAATTATTTTTGCCTAAAATGCGATTTCTATGATCTAAGTCCAAATTTATTTCAAGTTCAAATTTTTCTACTCTAATTTTTTTCAATTTCTTTAATTTTGAGTTTTTTTTCAAAATTGTATTAATTTAAAAAATTTTTCAACTGTAAAATTTTTTTCAATTTGAATTTTCCCAAAAAATTTTTAGTTTTCATTTTTTAAAATTTTATATATTTTTCGATTTTTTCTGATTATTGAGTTGGAAAAAATTGAAAAACATGAAGATGAAATTTTTAAAAATTCCAAGTTGAAAAAAATAGAGGAAAAATTTTAAAATCATTTGAAAAAATTCCAGGCTGGAAGAAATTTTATGAAATACCTTCCTCACGAATGTCTTTTCCCAGAGGTAAAAATCTCGAATAGAATTTCTCGAATGGCTCATTTCTCAAATAATGTACTTATTTCACAAAAAGTTTTCTCCCGAAAGTTTCTTCTCAAAAGTACGAAAATCTGTACTGTACCCTCTTCCAAGGCTGAATTTTGGTAAATGAGATTTTTTCAAGTTAGCTGTCTCTAAGCTGAAGTTTATTAATTCAACATTTTTCCTATAACCTCCTCCAGGTTGAATTTTGGTAATTTAAAATTGTTACGTCGCCCCCTCCTTTATAATCGAGTCAGAATTTAGTAAATTTTAAATTTCAGCTAAATTTATTAATTTGAAATCTCTTCTGGACTCTCATTTAAACATTGTAGATACTTTTTTCTTCGAATGTTTTGAAAAACCGTTCTTTTTGCAAGAAATAGGAAAGTGCATAAAAAAGGTCGCGAAAGTCATGAATTTTCTTCAGAAAATCTAATTAGATTCCTTGAGCACATTTCCATGACTTGAATTGTTGGATGCTTCGATAAATGACTATTTTGGGAAATTGGTTCAAAGCAAGAAAAAAATTTATCATTCTACTTCCAGTGATCACATACACAATTGCAAAGGCCAAGAATAAATTGAAAAATTGAAAAATGGCGACCCTTTTTTAAAAGAAAATTTACAGTTTGAATTGGTAAAAATTAGGAAAATCGCATTCAAGCGAAAAAAATGGGGCAAATTTCATTTCAGTTCAGAATTTCCATTTTTTTAACGCCCCGTCAATAATGCCAAATTCGGTTCGTTTCTCGGTTGATCAGCCCATAAAACAAACAACTACAGGGAGTTCGTGATTTTTACCTTGAGAAAAAAACACTCATGATGGTACCTATGTACATATGTGAGCCTGGATGTAGAAACTACCCTTAAAACATGAAGTTGAAATTTTTCAAAATTCAAAGTTGAAAAAAAAATTGAGAAAAAATTTTAAAACCATTTAAAAAAATTTCAAGATGGAAAAAACTTTATAAAATTTTAAAAAAATTGAATTTGGAAAATTTAAAAAAAATTTAATTAAAAAAACGTTGACAATTGGAAAAAATTTTAGTATTGAAAATTTTTCCAACTTTGATCTTTTCAAATTTTCAAAATATTAAAAAATAATACGGATATCAAATTTTAAAAATTTTAGAGATGGATATTGGAAAGATTTTGAGAAAATTTTATTGCTGGAAAAATTTGCTAGTCATGCTTAGTCAAGCTTTTTGACTGAAAAGTCAAAATTTTTGACTGAAAAGTCAAAACTTTTGACTGAAGTCAAGATTTTTGTTCAAAATTTTTCGTAAAAATTGTTGGGGGAGGGCATAAAAAAGTAAAAAAGTCATGCAAATAGGTCGAGCCAAGTCAAGATTTTTGCTCAACAAATTTTGTTGGATAGGTACCTTGAAATACGTAGGTAGTTGTTTCTGGCTGTTTCTTGAAAAACGATGAAAAAAGGACCAGTTTGAAATTATCTAAATTGGAAAATAGTTATTTCTGGTCGTTTCTTCAAAACCGATGAAAAACGACCAATTTTTAATTTTATATATCCGTCGTTCCTTGTCGTTTCTCGAAAAACGAAAGTACTTACTTACTCGAAAAAAGTTGTTTTTAGTTGTTTTTTCAAAAACGATGAAAGGGTACCGGTTTGAAATGTTCTAGATTTGAAAATAGTTATTTCATGGCGGTTTCTTCAAAAACGACGAAAAACGATCAATTTTTAATTTTGTAAATTCGTCGTTTAATGCCTTTTTTTCAAAGAACGACGAAAACGACAGTACCTAATTACTTGGAAATACGGAGTGTCTAACGATCAAGCTAATTCAAACTGGTCAAAATTTAAAGTTTTTCGAAAAAATTATTTTTTTGGGAGAGGGGCTCATAAAAAAGTAAAAAAAAAATGCCATGCAGAGGGGCCAAGCTAAGTCAAGCTTTTTGTTTAACAAATTTTGTTAGGCATCCTGTAAAATTGGATAAAATTTTGAAAAAAAATTAGAATCATAAGCGCACCGAGGAGAGGAGATCAGGGAGCTCGAGCCCCTTTCATCATAAAAATGTCAAAAAAGAGTATAATTTTTCGAAAAAAATCGCCCTCGCTTCGTTCGGGTAGTGAGTATTTTAGTTACTGTTTCTTGAATAAACATACCACTTTCAAAATTTGAATCAGTTGAATTTGCAAAAATTCTGTCTTTTTTAATCAGTGAAATAATTTACATTGAAAATGAGTGATTTTTCACTGATTTTTCGGTCAAAAATTACTAATTTCTCAGTCAATGCCCCCATTTATCACAAAAAAATCAGTATAGGTAATTTTAACTTAAAAAATCGGAAAATCTCGTCATTTTTCATTTTTTTTTCGCTCAAATCTGTAGGTATGTAGATGTACTATCTGTCTACTGAAAATGCCCTAACTACTCCAGCCCCACTGAAATAACAGGTTACTTCATTTTTTCATTAAATTTTAACTCCCCCCCATTTTTTCTCGAAATCTGAGCCCCTCCCTTACACAATTTCTGGGTGCGCTTATGTTCAGAATCAAAGTAATTGAAAAAAATCGAACTTGTAATAAATTTACACTCCGATCGTCAAAATCCCACCTTTGGCAAAAATAATTAGAAGCTGTGATTTTCGATACCCAATTAAAAAAAAACACACATACAAAAAGCAAGCTTCATTTCACTTAAAAACTGCTAATATAATAATACCAAAGTAAACATTTATTTTTAATTACAACTCGTTAATTTTTACCATCGAATAAGTATAATTTCGGATTAACACGCGAAATTAGTATTTACGTTGGTGCGCTCGGCGATATTAAAATTTCACTATAAACATCGTCACGATACCGTGGTCGATGTGTTTAAATAGCTGAAATCTTTTTCGAGCGTTAATGGGATTTGCAAAAATCCAAATCGAGTTTGTATTCGGGTACCGTTCAACTTAATAAATAACGATTAAAGGAGCCATTGATGGGTTTGAACTTACTTGGTCGATGTCAAATTCACGGATGTGTTCCTGCAACAGAAAAAAATTCATAAGTTATATACGATTGTAATTCGAAAAGGATAAATTTAAAATTAAAATTTTCTAGTTCGAAAATAGCACGATTTTTATCCGTCTTATTGTTACGTTATAGCTGCCATCTTTATCGCGTATTTGATTGGGAAGCGAGTATTGGTGGTTGAAAAATGAAAAGCACGCCGATATTATGCACCCTTGAGCAATAAGCAAGGATAAGATGCTATCTGGAGTACGATACGAGATGAAAAATTAATAAATGTCAAATCATTTTCCAATTTCTCTCTCTCCCTATATTTCTGACTTCACGAAACGTAATAGACAGGTACCTACGATATATAATGTCGAAATGGCCATGCTTTCGCCTTTGCCAGACGTTTTGTAATGAAACATTACGTAAGTTTATATGATCCGAAAGTGTAAAAGACGAGTATTTAATTAAAGCCCCTCGTTGGTAATTGGTTGTTATAAAGTAAATAGATTAAAACATTCGAAGTGCAAATGCTTTATATTAGATTATTCATAACTTTGTTAAAGATCGTTAATACCTCTATACTTCAATCATTTTATACTCCTGTGTCAAAAGTTGCTTATGTTAATGTAACTTGTAAATTATTTAATGTGTAACGACACCTCAGGTATGTAGCCTTCATGCATTCTACATTTTACTACTACGAGCGGTGTGCTATACGCGGATATTCTTCACCCTACCTAGCTATATCTCATACTTTATGATTTAATTCCATGGCTTGAAAACTTATCAAGTATAATTGAATAAAGTGAGAAGTTTTTAATTTATTTTGTTACTCGTTGGCGTCATGTCGACTGGTATTTGCTGCTCGTTGTTATGTAGGTGTTTTGGAGTGACGCAACGAGTCTTTTACGTACTAATTTTTAATTGCGACTCGCGCCTATGCAATAAGAGCAGCGAAGAAATACATTCGGATACGAATACTTACGAGTGGGTATGCTGGAAATTTATGAATACTCTTGAATTTACCCTTTTTATGGCGTATATTCTTACGAGAGAGCTTTTACTACCCGTCTATGCTGACAGAGCTGAAATTTGGCTCGCTGAAAGATTACATCATCCATATCTTTGAACCAGATTTTGAGCTGTTGAAATTGGTTTTTTGATTTTTGGCGAATTTTTGAAACTGGCTGAAATGATTGATTGGTATTTTGATTTTTCATAATAGTGAATTAAAAGGGGAAACTCCCGAAAATTGGTTTATATGCTAAATTTGACTTCTTAAATCGATTGGGATCATTTTTTAGTCGAAAAAGAGCCCACAGTGAAAATCGATTTTTTCCAGTGCATTGGAATTGCTCTAGAAGGTGCTGCAACTGATTTTGACAGCTCAAAATTTGGTCCTGGGGTGTGTGTTGTGACATACTCTTCTAGTGAGACCAATTTCGGCTCCAGCAGTGTAAACGTTGTTTGGTTAAATTTTTGTCATTTTTGAAATTTTTTCACAAAATTCTTCAATTTTTTGTGATTTTGAATCTTTTTTCTAATTTTGTAAAGTTACATAAGATGTTCCATAATAACTAATGGTTGGTCTTTTGTATAAGCCAACGTCATTCTCTAGATCAAAAATTACATAAGATTCCGAAAACTTTTTTCCAATGAAGTAAAATTTTTTGCAGTCAATTAGCCCAAAATTAGGGACTGGAGTGGAGAAGGTTTCCAAAAATCACGAGACTGACCTTGCGAGTTATTTTTTCAGGGAACAGGAGTCGACTCCGGAATCGGAGTCAGGGAGTCGAGATCAAAGATTGACTCCGAAGTCAGGCAGGACCAGAAGTCCAGGTCTGAAATTGACTCTGGAGCCAAGGTGGAGTCAGGAGTCAGGGTGTGAGTTTGACTCCGGAATCAAGGTGGAGTCATGAGTCAAGGTGTGAAAGTGACTTCGGAGTCCAGGTGGAGTCAGGAGTCAACTTTCCCCCTTGACTCCGGGAGTTAGGTGAAGTCAGAAGTCAAATTCTTGCCTGATTTGTAATTTCTATTCTCTGCTCCAAAATCGGAGCCAAAGTCACAGATTGACTCCGGAGTCAAACAGGAGTCAGGAGTCAAGGTCTGAAAGTGACTCCAGAGTCAAGCAGGAGTCAGGAGTCAGCTTTCTCCCTTGACTCCGGAAGTCAAACCGGAGTCAGGAGTCAACTTTTTGCCTGACTCCTTTTCCCTGTATTTTTTAAAAAAGAGATGCTAAAAAATTTACGTTGTGAAATTTTTTAATTTGCCAAAAACTTGATCACTGAAACCTGTTTGAAGCATTTCGAAGTTTTTATTCCAATCGCGGTGCGTTTCCCTCTATTTTTGATCATAAATGAAAAAATATGGGTATGCAAGTATGTAATGAAAAAATTAGTTCAAAACAGCCGTAGACATATTTCAAAAGATTTTCAATAATCATTTTTGTCCTTACGAAGAAAAATTTACCTCAATTCTCCACATTTCCATCCGTAGTCCATGAGGAAAGTTGAAAATCTCTCCAATAATCAAGAATACCGGGTTTGTATATAGCTCGTGATATTTATGTGAGTGCTGAGTTTAATTCCAGATTTCTAATTATTTTTTGATGTCACTTTACCAAGGACCCAATTCTACATTTTGATCAAAAGTTGAATAAATCAAAACGTCGTGACTTATGTAGGTATTGTTTGTAATGTTTTCAAATGCGCTGAGTTTAAATTTCAACTTAAATCAGTTTTGAGATTTAACCTTGTGGGGTTAGGAGGTGAAAATGGGAGATTACTGGGAGAGGCGAGGGGGCAAAATCCAAAACTGAGTTGAAATTCAAACTCAGGGTCCTCGAAAACATTACGAATGATGGATATGTCACGAAGTATTATTGAAATTTATCTGACATTTTGACTTAAATTTGGGGGCACGGGGTGCTGAAGGAGTCAAATTGAGAAATTGAATTAACATTCGTACTTAGCGCATCCAGAAGCATAATAAACTAAACGTCATACAGTAGATATTTTTGTTTTGTTTTTGGACATTTTCAGTCCTCTCAGTGAAATCGACGGTGAGAATGACTCAAAAAAAGTTTAAACGACATTTGGAATAATTGAAGGGAAGTTCTGAATGCAATACTAAATTATCCGTAATCTAGTAAACTAAGTATACCCCCCCCCCCCAGAAAAAGGAAAATCACTCATTAGATCACGATGAGATTTTCAGAATTTGTTAGAAAGATTTCAATATTAATGATTTTTGTAGAAAAATTTTTAAAATACCAACATGAATTTTTTTCATATTATCTATAGGAGAAAAGTATGATTTTTTTGAGACCCTCCTACCCCCTCCCGTTGGACCAATTGATCTTGAAAAATTTTTATTTCATGAAAAAATGATGAATTATGCAGTATTTGGTAACTTGAAAATGACGAGGGTGAAGGGGAAGCCAATTGACATGAGTTTTGGAACGTTCTTGGCAAAAATATTCTCAAAAATTGGAAAAAGTGTAGAAAATCGTAGGTATCTAATGATTTTGTATGAATGAGTAAAAAAATATCCAAATTAAAATCACTTCATGAATTTTTTCTTCAATAATATTTTTTCCGATTTTTCACTAAATAATTTAAAAAAGGCACGAAAAAATGATTTGTGTTTTGAGGAACCCTGAAAAATGAGGGTTAAAAAAAGAAAAATGGTTATCAAAAGTATTTTTAGGTAAAAAACATGCTCACTAATACAATTTTTAAACAAAGAATAGGTATTTTTTCAATTTTTCAAGATTTTTTGAATATTTGAAGCCAAGTTGAGTAAATTAGAGTTGAATGAAGAAAGAAGAATTTGTACCAGATCGTTTTGAGGTTAATATCCCCGCACTAGAATTTTGAAAAGTAAGCCAAAACGATCATCCTTATTCTGCAGTCTAAACCTTTGAAAACAAATGGCAAAACTGCTACAAAAACTTCATTAAAAAATAATTAGAAACTATTTTTGAGACAATAAGCAAAAAAATGTTTTTTTTTTTTTAAATTCCATCAAAATTTATTCTGGGGTACCAAAAAATTTTTAGGCACTCAGTTTGAAGTATTGGAATAAGTGATTTGAATGAAGTTAAAATAATTAGGACATCTTCAAATCAGGAATGTTCAACTTTTTAACCAGGTTGTAGAGAGCAAACATTGGTGTACTATGATTTTGAGGTATGTATGGGTCAGGGGGTACTGACCAAGTAAATATTCAAATTGAGTTTTTTAGAAGTGTAACCATGGTACCACGCAGGTTACATAAGTAATCAAAAAGTGGCAAAACTCACAATTTTTCAGAAATTTCATCACTTCGAGGACATCTAATTTTTTCCCTGTTACGTTAGGGAATTCAATTTTTTTCCTGAGAGTTTCCTCGCTCAAAAAAAAGTTAACTACCTATCTCACCAATTTTTATCAAAATCCAGTATAAATGTTTTTCTTTCACTTCACTTTACCCTGTTATTATACAGCTACGAAACTAAAACAGGGTCTGAACTGTCCCAGTACTTAACTTTTAAAAAACCAAAAATTGACCATAAATATCGATAAAAATAAAAAATTGACCGAGGAACACCGTTGAATTGAAGTTTGACCTGAGTCCTACACTCTAAAAAAATTCAAAATTTGAGGAAAATTGAAAATGTCTACACTGAGAAATATCACATAATTGAACTTGGATGGAATGGCCCAGTCCTGCCCCTCCAAAAAATCCAAAAAACTGATCAGAAATACCCTGATGGAAAATTAAAAACTACACCACAATACCAAAGAATACCACAGAACTGAAATTGAACTTTAAAACTATATTCTTAAAAAGTTGTACTTGGATGAATTTTTTTCAATTTTTTCTCAAACAAAAATTTTTGAAAAAAATTCACGATATTGCTGAACTGAAATCTTGATTTTTTCCAAATGCTGAAGTGTTTTTATTCCCTCCATCTCATGAGTAACAAAATCACGTGAAAATCTACGTAGTCCTCTACTGATAATCATACTTGCGAGCTTTGAATTCATTACTTATAGACAACCCACAGCCAACCACTGTATCTATGGTTTCAGGTTGAATTTAATTAATTAATTACCATATGGTCACGGTTGTGGCTAAATAATCGACGTTTTACTGCGTATTTGGTCCATAATCGCGAGATAAGCCGTGATTATAATTTCAGCTATAAAAATACGCGGATTTTACGATTCCGTTTAAATAAACTGTCCGCGAATTATGGCGGCTATAAAATCAATATGTTAATTCGTCGCCTGCAATTCAATAATTACGAAAAATTTATCGAACTACGAAACGTTATTTCCACAAGTTCAACATTTTCCCCCTTTTTAAAATAATTAGCTGGGTACAAATATTTGAATTTTTCCAGCCGTTAATTTCTTAATTACAGATAAACGAAAAACCCTCGAGAAAAAGTTTCTCGAGGTAAAAAAATTCGCAACAATGACTCGGGAAAATAAAACAACGAAAAAAATTCTCTTCGAAAACAATTTATTAGCGTTTCTTTTGCAGCATCTTGGAAAAAAATCCGTTTCGTTTTCCGGCGAAAAGATTTCGGAGGGAAATTCTCTTTTGAAATGAGATGGAAAGAAATATTATTCGAACATTACTAGCAATCTGTGTAATGTTTAAATATCAAGTTAAATATTTATTCGTTTTATCGAACTCCGAGAGAAACTATTTTTAAACGAGATGTTTATTTAAACGAGCCTATTCAACGTGAAAATTTACTTTTCTTAATAACTTTAACCGAATAAATTTCGTATACTGGGAGTCGAAACACGAAATACGTACTTACGTAAATTTTCTATCGTGATAATAAATCATTACTGCCAATAGTATTCAAACGAAAGGTAGGTACCTACCAATATTGAGACGAGAATAAGAAAAAAAACCTTTTTATCGATAAAATGCGAATATCGAGGTACCTAGAGGTAATTACTGCAAAAAACTTGGTCGATTCGATTTTCGATTTCATTTCTTATCTGCTGCCAAAATAACAGTGTTCGTCTAGGTGTAAAATATTGAAAAAAAAAACGCGTATTTCTTCTCGAGATGAAAACATTTGTGTCATTTCTCAAGATTTAATATGACCCGAATAAGAATCGAAAATATATAAGGATTCGACGACGTTGCGAAGACATACACGACGAAATGACTAGATTAGTTACTGATCGTGGAATAAATGTTTGTTTATATTTTACCGAAGCTCGTACGAGTAACTCGGTGCGGTGTTCACGTCGCACGTGGGAATTGCAAGGTATATAATTCAGCTGACAAAACATACAACGACCCGAAGATATCGCGGAAAACAACAAATAATGAAAATATTTCATTTACCTCTTCCCCTCCCCTTCTTTTAAAACCTTTACGTCATCACACGTGTGTAGGAAACGTATTCGTAAACGAGAGATAAATATTTTCTAATGGTTTCAATATCTACATCTGAACCAGATTCGAGAAGAAAATCTGTTGTGGCGAAATTTCGTCAATTTTCCAACTTGACTTCAAATTTTTCCTCAATTTTGTGCATATTTTTTGCAACAAAAGTCGAGTAACTCGTCTTTCGAATATTATTTCAAGACGAATTACTATTTAACGCCATTTAACGATAAAGATACACTATCGTAGATTATTTAATAAATTGACGAAAATGGAAATGTCACATTTTCCAACGTGAGCCTGTCGAACAGCCACAGGATTAGAGTAATTGTTTAGATGTAGAATTTCACTCGTATGGTATAGGTATTAGGTATAGGTAATACCTGCCAATACCTCTGTATACATTTGTCGACGTTTTATCCTTTCACATTTGTTATTTTAAGTGACGCAAAATGCAATGAAATAACTTGAGGATTTTCTGTTTGTTGTGTGTTCCAACTACGCCTATCGTGTATCTGTGAAGATTATGAATGGTAAATCCCTACAGAGATACGATTCTAGTTTTCCCCGTCTTTGGATAACGATAAATGCGATAGAGATTTTAAACAATGTATCGAATATGGTGTATTTCTGGCGCAATGCGGGTGAATGAGAAACGTCATTCGATTTCTCGAGTGCTTTTCTAGAAATCATATTTTATATTTTGTTTTCTTTCGAGTTCTTGATATTATATTATTTTTTTGTCATTGATTAAAGTGACTGGCTTTTGAAGCCTATTTCTGTATGTATTGTAAAATATACCTGCATGTGCAATTGTGCATATTGATGTTTTTTTTTTTTTTGTTTATTTATGACCGGTCTGTTATTCAATTTTATTCAAAAGATGATACCCGGTGTGCAAAGAACGCGTAGACGCTCGCGATTCGCTAGCGATTTGTGACAAAATTCGCGAACGGTCGCGAAACTCGACATCATTAGTGGCTAATGATCATGGACGTCATGCAGCGTCCGTGCTAGTCCGTGCTAATGATATGTTTGACTTCGGAGTAGGCAACTATTCGCACACATGTGCAAAGTGGTATGCCCTGGTACATGAATTCAGACTATTTCTTTATCCAATTTAGCATAATTATTTTTCCGAATTTTTGATGAATTTTGCAATATTTCATGCACTTATTATCAAAATCTTTGCTATTTTTCGTCATTTGTATGAAAATTTAATTTCCTTATTTTTTGAGAGTTATTAACATTTTGATTATTTTTTGGCCACTTTCATATTTTATTAACTTTTATGCTGTTGTCAATAATTTTCATACAATTTTCGTGATTTTAATCAATTCCAAATTCTTTTTGAACAGTTCTTACCCTAATTGCAAATTTTTCATCATTTTTTATGATTTTTTCAGGATTTTATATAAGAACTACACTTCTCAAAAATAATCTTTATAAAATTTCCATAACTTTTTTCGAATTTTCTAGAAGGGTTTTTTAATATTTAAATTAGCTCGTCGCCAGTGATTTTGAGCAATTTTCTCAACTCCGATGAAATGTTTGAATTTATTTACACAATTTTCATTAACCTTAAAGTTTTGCATCATTTTCCATAATTTTGCTATAGGTAGGTAAATACATTTACATTTGGATCTTTTAAACAGAATTTTGGACCTTGAGCGATTTTCAAATTTCAATTTATTTTTGTAAAAATTCAGAGAAATTTTGATTCACAGTTTGAAAAGTTTTTCAACATGTAAAGAAATTTTTTCATTGTTCGTACGTTATATCAACAATTTTCTCAAAATTAAAGATCCTTTGTCACGTTGATTTATTTCTAAGCAATTCTTAAGCAAATTTGTAAACTTTTCAGTTTTTTGATGAATTTTGTAACCTTTCAGGTGCACACTTCAATCAGCATTTTCACCACTATTTACTCTCTCATTTATAAATCAGTGAAAATTATCGAAAATCACGGCAACATGTTCCTCCCAAATTTCTTTTAGCGGCGCCTGGTTATATCCGAAAAAATATGGTTGGCAGATGATTCATGGAACACCCTGTAGATTAGGTATTCAATTTTTTTGTTGAAAAATTCAGGAGTTAATCACAACATTTCAAAAAAATATTATTTACGACTTTTTCTAGAATTCATTTCTTTTGAGCTTGAAAAGGGAAAAAATTGTGCTTTGAATCGAAAAGAAAAAACAAAGTTCAAATTTAGCAAAAAATTTTGCATTTTGTTGTCCTTCAAAATTTTAAAAACTGAAATTTTGGAACTGGAACTGGAACTGAAAACTGGAACTAAAAAATTTTGAGACCTGAAACTGGAACTGGAACTAATATCATTTCAGTTTTCCATCACTGAATTGAAATTTTTTTCCAATTTTTTGGATTTATTGAGTAAAGGGCGAAATAAGTATTGGATTTTTGGTCGATTTTTTTGGGCTCAATTGTGGAGTAAAAAGGTTCCATCAAAACTATGTTTTTTCATGTGAAATGTGAAAAAAAAATTTTTATGAAACCTTTCTACTCCACAATTGAGCCAAAAAAATTTTTGACATAAAAAATTTTCTGTCACTGCCTTGATTTGATTGCCTGCCAATACTTCAATATGAAAACCAGCACTAGTACTTCCACCAGCAGTGGTGGCGGGCTCCTGTAAACCGCGAACGAAGATCCGTTGGCATGGCAACAGATCCAGGTAATCGCGTGCGAGACCTTTTTTTTTTATACACTGGCTCCGCGATGTTCCACAGGAGCCCCGTATTTCCACCTCGTTAGGCTTTTTTTTCCCACATGCTTTGTAAGTTGCCTACCCTTCCAGCCAAAATCATTCGCGAATTCGCGTTTTAAAGGTGACAAAAAACGCTAGCGAATTCGCTAGCGTCCTTTGCACACCGGGTAGGTAAAACATGTTGTCTGCTGGCAAGTAAAATAAATTTTAAAAATCCCAGAAAATAACAAGAATTTGACCTTTAGCAAAAAACCCAATAGGTAATAGCAAGATTTTAAATAATTTTACTCAATCATTTTGGAAGCAAAATACATTTTTTTTTTATTGGTTTTGGTTTTTAGAAGGTAGTGGTTCTGGTTTTTCAAACGTTTTAATATTTTGACAGAATCAAACTGTAATATTTTTAAACCTGTTAAAATGGAACAGGAAAAATATTTTGACCGAATCTTCCTGTAATTTTTTTAACCTGTTAAAATGGAACAGGAAAAATATTTTGACAGAATCTTCCTGTAATATTTTCGAACCTGTTAAAATGGAACAGGAAAAATATTTTGACAGAATCAAACTGTAATTTTTTTAACCTGTTAAAATGAAACAGGAAAAATATTTTGACAGAATCTTCCTGTAATTTTTTTGAACCTGTTAAAATGGAACAGGAAAAATATTTTGACAGAATCAAACTGTAATATTTTTAAACCTGTTAAAATGGAACAGGAAAAATATTTTGACAGAATCTTCCTGTAATATTTTCGAACCTGTTAAAATGGAACAGGAAAAATATTTTGACAGAATCAAACTGTAATTTTTTTAACCTGTTAAAATGAAACAGGAAAAATATTTTGACAGAATCTTCATGTAATTTTTTTGAACCTGTTAAAATGGAACAGGAAAAATATTTTGACAGAATCTTCCTGTAATTTTTTTAAACCTGTTAAAATGGAACAGGAAAAATATTTTGACAGAATCAAACTGTAATATTTTTAAACCTGTTAAAATGGAACAGGAAAAATATTTTGACAGAATCAAACTGTAATTTTTTTAACCTGTTAAAATGAAACAGGAAAAATATTTTGACAGAATCTTCCTGTAATTTTTTTGAACCTGTTAAAATGGAACAGGAAAAATATTTTGACAGAATCAAACTGTAATATTTTTAAACCTGTTAAAATGGAACAGGAAAAATATTTTGACAGAATCTTCCTGTAATATTTTCGAACCTGTTAAAATGGAACAGGAAAAATATTTTGACAGAATCAAACTGTAATTTTTTTAACCTGTTAAAATGAAACAGGAAAAATATTTTGACAGAATCAAGCTGTAATTTTTTTGAACCTGTTAAAATGGAACAGGAAAAATATTTTGACAGAATCAAACTGTAATTTTTTTGAACCTGTTAAAATGGAACAGGAAAAATATTTTGACAGAATCAAACTGTAATATTTTTAAACCTGTTAAAATGGAACAGGAAAAATATTTTGACAGAATCAAACTGTAATATTTTTAAACCTGTTAAAATGGAACAGGAAAAATATTTTGACAGAATCAAGCTGTAATTTTTTTGAACCTGTTAAAATGGAACAGGAAAAATATTTTGACAGAATCTTCCTGTAATTTTTTTAACCTGTTAAAATGAAACAGGAAAAATATTTTGACAGAATCTTCCTGTAATTTTTTTGAACCTGTTAAAATGGAACAGGAAAAATATTTTGACAGAATCAAACTGTAATATTTTTAAACCTGTTAAAATGGAACAGGAAAAATATTTTGACAGAATCTTCCTGTAATTTTTTTGAACCTGTTAAAATGGAACAGGAAAAATATTTTGACAGAATCTTCCTGTAATTTTTTTAAACCTGTTAAAATGGAACAGGAAAAATATTTTGACAGGATCTTCCTGTAATTTTTTTGAACCTGTTAAAATGGAACAGAAAAATATTTTGACAGAATCAAGCTGTAATTTTTTTGAACCTGTTAAAATGGAACAGGAAAAATATTTTGACAGAATCTTCCTGTAATTTTTTTAACCTGTTAAAATGAAACAGGAAAAATATTTTGACAGTCTTCCTGTAATTTTTTTAAACCTGTTAAAATGGAACAGGAAAAATATTTTGACAAAATCTTCCTGTAATTTTTTTTGAACCTGTTAAAATGGAACAGGAAAAATATTTTGACAGAATCAAACTGTAATATTTTTAAACCTGTTAAAATGGAACAGGAAAAATATTTTGACAGAATCAAGCTGTAATTTTTTTGAACCTGTTAAAATGGAACAGGAAAAATATTTTGACAGAATCAAACTGTAATATTTTTAAACCTGTTAAAATGGAACAGGAAAAATATTTTGACAGAATTGTCACGGAGGGAATGCCCACGTCTGCCTGGTGTTAACACTGGGCTGACTGCCGTAAGGTTAGCAAGGATGGTAGGCTAGTCCTACCATCTCGTTGAGTAGTTTATCTGCTCCCATGGCGATAACTACGTTAACAAGTTTATTAAGATAGGTATGTGAGCTTTTGTGAAGTACATAAGTGCGAATACATGTGATTAGCTACCGCGTGTGTTGTTTCTTTGTATGATCCTTCGGGTTAAAGAGTCTTAAGGTAAGCCCTCCACCATAAGTGAGGTGAAATAGTCTTTATAGCATCGGGTAAGGTCGTAATGATACTTCTATCACACCTTTAAGGAGGTAGAAGTATCTTACCCTCCGACAGAATCAAACTGTAATATTTTTAAACCTGTTAAAATGGAACAGGAAAAATATTTTGACAGAATCAAGCTGTAATTTTTTTGAACCTGTTAAAATGGAACAGGAAAAATATTTTGACAGAATCTTCCTGTAATTTTTTTAACCTGTTAAAATGAAACAGGAAAAATATTTTGACAGAATCTTCCTGTAATTTTTTTGAACCTGTTAAAATGGAACAGGAAAAATATTTTGACAGAATCAAGCTGTAATTTTTTTGAACCTGTTAAAATGGAACAGGAAAAATATTTTGACAGAATCTTCCTGTAATTTTTTTAAACCTGTTAAAATGGAACAGGAAAAATATTTCGACAGAATCTTCCTGTAATTTTTTTTAACCTGTTAAAATGGAACAGGAAAATTGTTTTGACAGGATCTTCCTGTAATTTTTTTATAACCTGTTAAAATGGAACAGGAAAAATAAACCGACAAATCGGTTACCTTACGCATTCTGCGTGTCCTAAAGGATTGAAAACATAAAAACCTGGATTTTTTTCAATGATAACTCTTCATTTGAGAATCACAGATTTGTTCCGTGGGGCCAGTGAACTAAAATTTTGTAAGACGTGAGTTTCAATGCAAAAATGTAGCTAGTGGATACCTGACATGAAAAATTAGAATAAAAATTGTCAACTTTTAATTCCTTAGATAAGAATATGCTGCAAAACCGACTCGTGAAATTTATGCAAAATATGGCCAAAAATACAGCTCCGGAGAAAATTCAAATTCCATTACCATATTGTCTAACCTTATCAATATTAAAAGGACGATATTAGATTTACTCAGGAATTCGGCGTTGTCTCGCACTTTATCCAGGGGCTAAATGAAATCGTGACTAATACAATTATCGTGTCAAACAGACATTTCCCATCTCCTTAGTTCGCCTTAGCTACGTCGAATGAAACTGCTTACATCATCAAATTCATCATCGCAGCTTACAGTCAGCTTACAGATTGAATGAATTTTTCGGCCTATCCAATGACCTACTTCTAAGATCTCTGCAAACTTACTCGAAATATCACATTGATTCGAAGGCATGAAAAATTCATTTTCGAGTTTAAATAATAAATCCGGATGTAAGGAGTAGGCAAGCACCGTTTTCTTGGGGTTTTTCTATCAAATGTGCGTGGAAATGTTGAAATCAAAGTAGATCTGCTTAGATATACATATATTACCTAAACAAATACCAAGAAGGGATTCGGATCCCAAGTTTTCACAGCTATGCTCCGCAAAAGCGGCAGAATTTCCCGAAATACGATTCTTCTTCACTTTAATTCAATAGTAAACTTCTCACGAGCATGTAACTATTATAAAATTCCATCAGAAATGTATCAAACCCAAGATAGGTAAAATAAAGTGGCGGAAATTTCTTATCTTGGAACATAAACGAAGTCAACAAGTTGCAGAATAATGTAGAAAACAAGTACCCCAGCATCTGCAGCTCCTTTGATAAATTCCAACTGAAAAACTATACCAGATTTTAATTCTGAACGATATTAGAAAACCGCGTGCTCATTTTCGCATCAAAACTCACCCGAGCTACCTTCGTAACTCGAAATGAAATAAAAATAGCTCTCGTCGAGCTGCCTGGTCGGATATCAGCATCACCCAACGAGAAACTTTTCTGTTCGTATTTCAAACACATATGCTCGTCGGAAAATAATTTCTGGTAAACGCGAAGACGTCATGACGTTAAGGGCACTTGGGTGGCGTGAAATTAACAACATATCAATAGCCGGAGATATTTTTCAACAATAACGACATCGAATGGCCAAATTGAAATAACCTGTAGCGTGTAAATGGTTCTGCAATTCGACCTTTTCCACTTACCCTGCTCTTCGTTTCGTATTTCGCTGGAAGCGTAATGGCAGGGTAACCTAAACGTGTACGTAGCACGTTCGCATCCTTCGGCTAATGTACCTATATGGGGGAGTTTTTAACGTCACGACTCTAACCTATGTTCCTGACCCGAAAATATTGTCTGCGAAATGCAGCCGCACAGCCACACGATACCCAACAGTAGTTTTTTACTTCTACGTGATCGGTTTGTAAATAATGTTTTTTTCTCTCTCTCCGAGGAAAGAAAAACATTTTCCACGACTTGAAAGCTTCTTGCAAAAATTTTTACAAACGTACGCAAAATTCAACTGAATTGCCACAGATCGGTTTACCTCGAATTAAATTACGATTTAAATCGATTACTTTACAGATATAGATAACGATGTTGAGAAATCTATGCCACTTTTGAGACGATAAGCCTTTTAGAAATTCGTTATTATAGGTTTATTGAATCTACGTACACAAGCAAGAGTTTTCCAGGTCATGTTTGAGTGAATAACCTCACCCCCGACTGATACCATACGTAAAACTTTAGCTATACGTAGATTCGGGCTAACAGATTGAAAAAGTTTTATTCATACGTTGTAGTTTCAAGGTTTAACCCTATTATTGTATTAAGTGTTGACGGTGGTCTTTTTTCATTGGTTTTATTTTTATATTTTTATATCTTTTCGTACATAGATCTAGCTAAATTTCCATCTTAGAAAATACAGATAGGTACCTACGTACCTATGTGATGCAGAAATTCTAGACGTAAGGCGTTAATGTTTCAGATTTTTTTTTTCGAAAAAAAAAAAGATTAAGCATTGAATAGTTCATCTACGTCTACTTTCATTTATGCTTTTAATGTCACTTTTCATTCGGCGTATTCTTATAAAGTGCCATTTACAACGGATAAGTCGTCAGTTTTTCTCTGCGGATTAGGTTTTCGAAGTGTATTCGTAGGTACACATATGTCATTTTATACTATCGTCCGTGTCTGTTTCAATTTTCAGCCTTACATTTTTGTCTGTGTGGGAGGTTAAGTTGCGCTGAAATGTATTCGAGATGGACTATTTTTAGATATGAAGTGGAGAAGTTATATTGCATTGAAATTTGTAGGTAGGTGGTATTAAGTTTTTTGCATGGTACTCGAAAAGTTCTCCAATAAGATTGAAAATGGGTATTATTTGCATTTTACTTGGAAACAGACAGATGGAAATAAAACTGCATTTTGTAAGTAAGACTTTGGCAAAATCTCCGAGTTCAATAAACTTCTTCGATTTTGTCCTAGGACAACGTTAAGGTAATATTTGATGAGCTTGATGAATTTTATAAAACATTAGTCTACAGACCAAACAGCAAAAAGTGTTTAACCACTGTCCATTTTTTGGGGCCAAAAAATTTACTAGACATAATGTTCCCAGAAATGAATTTTTTTTAAAACCCTGCTTATAACCGGGGGAGGGGGGCAAAAAATTAAAGTGAGGTTCGATAGAGTGGTGTCCCCTGATACTGAACATGCATTTTTTACCCTGCACACCTGCCCAATAGCAATTTGGGGCTCCTTAAATGCAATTTTTGTTTGTTTTTTTTTTCGCCGTCTTGAGAGCATTCTCAATTTTATTTTGGAGAAATAGAAAAAAATTAGGCGTAGGCTGTAAAAATATAATGCAAAATATAATGCTTTAACAGAATATGAGTATCTAATGACCTTTTTTTTTTTTTTTTTGTGGTTTCAGACTACTAGGTCTATCAGCCCATGCCAGCAATAATTAGAATTCATTAGAAACGTATAACACCATTGGTGAACGCTGTCACCTCCTGTATAAAGGAACTTTATGCAGAAACATGACCTATTTTAATAGGACACACCGCTAAATGAGAAAAAAAATTCAAGGGGGCTAACTGGAGGTGGGGAGAGATGGAAAAAAATCATCGTCATTTTCATATCCAGTGTGAAATTTTAACCCATTTTAATAGGTCGCACAACTAAAATGAGAAAAAAATTTAAGGGGCCAATTAGGAGTGGGGGGGTGAGATGGAAAAAAATTATCATCATTTTCGGATCCAGCGCGAAATTTTAACACATTTTAATATGTCGCACGACTACTTTTGAAACAAAAATCGCAAAGTTGAAATTTGAGTAATAGGTACTCATTCTTATTCAACTTTAAAATTTAATAACTTCGAAGATTGCAGGTTTAATTCGATCAACTTTGCGGCTTTGTGTGCATAAACATTCAGTCTAACGGAATATGACAAAAGAAATTTGCCCCCTCTCACGTTTTAGGATATACAGCCACAATAGTGTGGAAAAATGGTCAAAAATGGCCAAAAATTGCATTTAAGGGGCCCCAAATTGCTATTGTGCCGGTGTGCAATGGAAAAAAATGCATGTTCAGCATCAAGGAACAACACTTTATCGAACCTCGCTTGAATTTTTTTGCGCGGGCCTAGGTCCAAAAATACCGTCTTTTGGACACCCCCCCCCCATTATGTGCAGGGTTAAAAAAATTTGCCATTTTTGGGAATGCTGTACCAGTACCTACATTATGTCTAGTAAATTTTTTGGCCTGCAAAAAAAAAAACCAGTAAAATCAACTTCCTGACCACTTTTTGCGGTTTGGTCTGTAGACTACATTGTTCATAAAATTTTAGAGACGAAAAATGTCATACCTCTTCATGACTGATTTTCCTGGTTTGCTGAATTCTAAAATCATGGTTGGTTTTTCAGTAGTGGATCTAGCTAATTTTTTGAAGGCGCATAGAAGGAGGAAGGATATTGGGGAGGGGGTCACTTTATCAAGAAGAAAAATTCGTTGAATTGAAGCATGGGGGGGGGGGGTGAGTGGAAAATCAAGTCTCAGGTAATAATTTAAGTAAACACACGCCTAATAAAAAATTATGAAACTCGACAAATTTCTATTCACTTCTCTTAAAAAATTATCATTCGCATAAAACGTTTTTTATTTTAAAAATGTGACCGAGGAGAAAAATGAAAATAATTGATGTTTTAGGATCTGAGATTAATATAAGACAATTCGCCTGTTTTTATGAATTGCAGCACACTTTTCAACTACCTCGGTTCAAAGTCAAACTTTTTTGCATGTAAAATAGACTTATATCGCTTAAATGTTTATTGGTCATCGAATTTCTTAGATAATTTTTAGTAAATCTCATACAAGAAAATGTACATTCACAAGCTGCTCTCGACACCATTACCAGCTATTCATTATTTTTGCCAAAATTGGGTTTTCGACAATCCAAGTCCAAATTTTTTCAATTTTTAATTTTTTCGCATTTGATTTTTTCAATTTTTTCAATTTCATATTTTTTGGAATTTCTGCTTTTTTCTGAGTTGGAGGAAATGTTGAAAAACATGAAGTAGATTTTTTTTTTAATTCAAAGAATGAAAAAAACTTGAATAAATACTTTTAAATAATTTGAAAAAATTTTCCACCTATAAGAAATTTTAAAAAATGTGAAGTTGAAAAAAAATTAAAAAATCAAAGTTGGAAATTCTTTAAGAAAATTTAAATTTTAAAAAATTTGACAGTTAAAAAGTTTTAGTGTTAAAAATTTATCCAACTTTGATTTATTCACACTTTTTCAACTAAGTACATACTTATACCTTACTTTTTAAAATTTCTTCCAGCTCCAGATTTTAAAAAAAAATCTGATTTTTTTAAATTTAGAATTTTTAATGGAAAATTCCTCAAAATTTTTCCCAATTTCTAATCAAACAAATTTTGACTTATGGTTTTCAAAATTTTTTTCCTAATAAATAAGTACTTAAATATAATTTTTTTTCAAGTCTTGATAAAAATATCAAATTGAAAAAAATTTGAAAAAATTGAGCTTCGAATTTTAAAGCAGAATATAAAAGTTTCTCTTTAGAATTATCTCTCGAGTCCACATGTACCTACTGTACATCAGTTGATTCCGGTTTCTTTATTCGAGATTACTACAGAATAATTAGTCAACGGGATTCGTAAAATTCTGAGGCGGGAGAAACCAAATTTCATTTTGCATATTTAGCATATTTCCGCTAAAAATGTATATTTTTGCATATTTTAGACATGTAGAGTGTATATTTCAGCATTTCGACAATTTTTCTCTTTGTTTGCACATTTTTAGAATTTTTTTTTGTTAAAATTACAGAAGTGTAAAAATGTGTCAAAAATTTTTTTCAAATGTTTTTTTAATGGGTCCTGTCCGCCCTGGTCCGCCCCTTGTCTTCGCCACTACGTTTTTATTTGAATATCTTGGTTAGGTTATGGATCCTCTTTTGCACTTGAAATGCAACTCAAGTTTTATCGTCATGTTTTTCTGCAATCGCAATTTTACAGAGGAAGCATAAAATTGCATTGTATTGAACATTAGGTACCTACTCTGTTTCTAGTCGAAAGAAGAATTTTTAGTGTGTAGGCCATTTTTAGATTTCTTCCCAAAATTACCCAACTGAAAATAAGTTTTTCAAAATTTTTCCACTGTACCTATCTTTATATATTTGTTTTATTTATCATAATTTTAATGAAAAATTTTCGTTTTTCTGTTTGCAGGTGAGTTGCTGTAAATTTTATTTCTCCTTCATATATTTTCCTTGCATATTTCTTCATAAGTAAGTATAAATTCAATTTTCTGTTGTTTTTACTTTTCTATGTTTATCGGTTTTTGGCGTTCGAATTACTTACACCCACAGAGAATTATGATGATGCATGCTTCTTTTTTTTAAATAATAGGTACATAACTGATTTATTTTTTTAAAATAATTTTTTGAAACAATTGCAAATAATTCCGGGTCAAGTGTAGGTAAACTTTTGGGGGAAAAATCAGAAAAATTTTGGAATAAGAATTGAAAATCAAAATTGATATTTTAAGTTTTAGTTTATAATATTCTTCAATTTTGAGTCGAATCGCAATGATTTCAACACTAAAAATTTCATTGAAATCAATATAAATCATAAAAATGCTTACTTATGAGTTAGAACTTGTTTGCCTCTCCTCAGTAATAGGTTGACTACAATAAAATGCTTTCTTATATATAAAAAAAAAGGTTCACGAGTTTACCAGAAAATTTTAAAATTGCCAAATTTTCGTTTTTTACCATCTCGAAAATTTTAAATTTGAATTACGTAAGTCCTTCTATGCGAGAATGAAAAGCACAAAAAGTATACTTGCTAAAATCAGTAATTCGTATTCTTTATCGCCGAAAAAAATGGTAACGAATTTTCAACACACTCGTACACTACAAAACCGAGAACATTTCGGCTTGAAAAAAATATATTACAGGCACAGTCGTTTTAAATGTAAAATCCACCCCAAATGTCGGCGGCGATTTTGGTGAAACGTAAATAACCCTATTACACACCCGAGCAAAAATTTCTCCTTTGTTCGCCATTTCATTTATGTTATCTTTCGTATACTTACTCGTAGCTCGTGGGGTAATACGTGTTTTTTTTTCTGGGTACAAAATAACGCACTGCGTAACGATTTTGTACCGAAATAAGATAAAATTTAATGATTCTAAATAGACTTTTTTTCCCCAACCCATAAAACTATCGAAGCGATTATTACTTTCATTCGATGTACTCTGCAAGAAAAAAATTCATCGAAGAATTTTGAAAAAGGAATTATTCTTTTTAAAAAACCGACCCAACGTAATCACTCGAACGGAATACGCAATTTCGTAAAGCCGCTTCATTGATAATTCAATATTTAACGATCTCAAAGGCTGGTAAAATAATTGACGCTATTAACCGCATGCTAGGGGTAAAAAAAATGTATAAAAAGGTGAAAGAACTCGGGCTCAGCATTGTTAAAAATTATGGACTATTAATTTGATTTTGTTGAATCACGTTGTGTTTATAAGAAACTTCTAATTTAGCGGGTGTTTAGTTTACTTTGGTAGACGGCCGAATGAAATTACGTGCTTGAAAAATAACAGCGAAATAACGCTATTTGAAGAAAATTTCATCGTTGGAAAAATTTGATAATTTTTTTCTCTTGTTTGAATGAGATTTTTTTTAGATTGGTTTGGCTATTTTAATTTTTAAAGCGAAGTGTACTAGCACATAAAAAAGTATGGGGCAAATCTGCGGTTATTCCAAGGTCATTTTTTAAATTTCGAGTGTGTTTTTTTCCTCGAATCATGTACTTATATTAATTTTTCTCAACACTTGAATTAATATTATTAATTCATTGTGTTTTGTTACATCACTGAAAACGAGAAATCCTACTATTATTTTTTATTACCTATTGAAAAAGAATATTGTACGGAGTCCGCAATACTGCAGTCACGTAGAGGAACATGGCAGCTTATTCCCAAGGTATGTCTATATCGTTGGCTACGAAAATGAAAAATACTGGTGGAAAAAATTGACTCGGTGAAAGATACAAAATTATGCAATCGCCGAAGAGATTAATTTATCACGTCATAAGTTTTAGCATATCTTCGAAGAAAAATGATCCTGTGCCTATTTCAAATATGATAATTTTTTTCTGGTTGGAAATGTACTTACCTAATTTAAAAAACCGACCTCGTTCAACATGGCAATAAAAATTATAATGTTGATAAGACATTATTACTTTAATGAACGAGGAAAATAAATTTTTTACTGTTATTGTTGAAAATCCACTGCTTATTTTTTAGGTTTTTGTTTTCATTTTTCAAAAATACCTATTATTTTACCATCTAGCTACTGATCATCGTAAGATGGTCCTTCTAACCTTAAAAATACAACAAAAGCAGAAAAACATTTTTTGGTCAAGTTATTCCATGATCCTTAATTGGTAGGTAGGTACCTCCTCAAAAATCACATTTTTTAGGACATCTTTTCAAACCCCTAAACGAAATTGTTGAAACTTTTTTTTTCGAAATTCAACCCTCCTACGTGAAAGAGGAAGGATTGAACTTTATTTTTTTTTAAAAAGGCGAATTTGACCCATAAATAACGATTCTATGGCATTTAAAAAAAAGTTGATCCACAATTGGTATTTTACCTTATTCTTTTTTCCCTGAACTTTTCTCGTTTTCGTACATTCTTCATGAGCATTTATTACATCAATTTTTTTCTATAAATTTTCAGAGCTGCTGCTCCTTTAAATTGAAGTCCTGTAATACATATACTTATTAGGGGTGTACATAAGCGCACCCAGAAATTATTTAAGGGAGGGGATCAGAATTTGGGAAAAAATAGGGGGTGAAATTTAAATGAAAAAATTCAGTAACTTGTGATTTCAGTGGCGCTGGTGCAGTCAGGGCATTTTCAGTAGGTTGATAATTCATAAACAGATTTGAGCCAAGTAAAATTAAAGAATTTTCCGTAATTTTTCACCGATTTTCTATTCAAAATTATTGATTTTTCCTGACAAACTCGGAATTGATTGAGAAATCAATGATTTTCAACTGAAAGATCATTGAAAAATCATCATTTGAAATAGAAGGATAAAAATACTGGCCGAGCAAAGCGAGGGCGAATTTTTTTGAAAAGTCATGTTTCAAGAGCGAAAAAATTCACTTTTTTTTACATTTTTGTAATGAAAAAATCTCCTGTTCGAGCCTGGGGGGAGGGGGGCTCGAGCCTCCTATGCTCTGAGGTTCTCTCTACATCTGAATCAGTCAAATTAGGGTGAAATCTTGCCTTTTTGAATCAATGAAATAAATTTCTCTCAAAGTCAGTGATTTTTCATCAATCTTTCCGCCAAAAATTTGGATTACCTATTTTTAACAAATTAAAAATTAACTGAAAAAACAGTGAAAAATCATTAATTTTCAATAAAATTTATTTCACTGATTCAAAAAGGCATGAATTTTTACAAAATTTGATTCAGATTTGGAAAATAATACGCACGTTGATTCAAGAAATAGATCGTCGAAAATTTAAAAAAAATCATATTTGAAAAGCGAAGGCCCTTCTTTCTGACATTTTCTCGATAAAAAATCTCCTAGGCGATCAAGGGAGTGCTCGAGTCCCCTGAGCCCTCCCCTTGGGTGAGCTTATGTCTGTAACTTTTCAATCTCCTTGTGAAGGACAAAAGTAGCATCAAATTTTAAGATCAATTGGTCAAGGAGTTGCTGAAACCCTACTAACATTTTTTCAGCGGGTGACTGGGGTACCATCCTGGGAGCGTTATCAAGAAGCACATTTTTTGAAAAGTGGCTCCCTCATTCTTCTTGATAACCTCAGCTACATCCTCATTACGGCTTACAGGCAAAAAATAATAAACAAATTTTTTCTCAGTTGCATTAATTTTGACTCATTTTTCGTGGATTTTAATTTTTTTCACACAATTTACGTACGAAGGTACTTTTTTTCGCATAATTTATCGTAAATTACCTTTTCATGGTATGTGAATAGAAACACGAGTTATAATGATGTCATAATGGACGTGATTGATTACACGCTAATCGACCATTATAAGTAAATTTAATTATCAGAAGTATTTACCTAGATATTTATATAGACAAACAAGTGGACAGCAGATGTGCGCGTGCGTATGATGCATTGAAATTGAACTGTCTTTAGATACGTATAAATTTCATTTTCAACTAAAGTTGACTTGTTTCTTATCAACGAATACTCGTACATCGAAAATTTCAAAAATTTATCTATCGTTCGGATAAATAATTATTTCAATGTTATAACGTGATTGTGTTGGTTTTAATGCCTCAAAATTTTCAAACGTTTCGTGTTTAATGTAAAATTGAAGTGGCAATGCCTTTTTTTTTCACTATGGAGCAAAATTTCGTGAAAAACGCGATTTCCAATTTTTTTTCAATTCTTAACGATATCTTTGGTGAAGGAAGTGTCTACCAGAAATTCGAAGAAATCAAGCAGTCTTCTAAAACCGTAGATGGCTTCAATTCTACCCTTTTATTCGGACAAATTGTGTACAATGATGAACAAGGTGTCGTCCAAAAATCAACCCCAATCATGCTGAAAATAATACCAAAACTGAAGAACACGAGGTACATTTCAAATTCATTTATCAACGAGATGAATTTCTACACCAAAGTGATACCTACTCTGAGCACATTGGACGAATCGTTTCCATCTCTATTTCCAAAATATTACCACGGTGAAATGATTTTCAACGTCGAAGACCAGTCGGTAATAATTTTCGAAGATTTAAAATTCAGAGGATATCAAATGGCAGAGAAAAAATCATTTCTAGATCGTGATCATTTGATTTTAATGATGCGTAAACTCGGCCGATTTCACGCTTTTTCATATAAAGCCAAAAATGACATCCCCGAATTATTTTATCCCATAGCTAATAATTTTTTGGAGGCAAATACCTTTGCGAATCTAGAACATCGTAATTTACTATCGATCATAGGACAACCAGGATTTAAGCGCTTGTTGGAAACCAATCCTTCGTATGAAAAATATTCATCAGAAATTGAAAATATGTTACAAAATGCTGACGAAATTCACAAAAAAGCGGTTACCGGCGATAAAGATGATCCAACGTCGGTCATTTGTCACGGAGATTTTTTAAGAAACAATGTTATGTTTAAGTACGAAAATGACGTTCCTGAAGATATGGTTTTCATAGATCTGGCAATGTATCGTTACGCTTCACCTGTCGTTGATTTAATTATCGTGTTGTATCTTAACACCAATCAGCTAACCCGAGACAAACTCTGGGATACGTTGATCGACGAATATTATACAGCTTTGGAGACAACTTTTCCAGAAAATCAGGTTCCAGATAAAAGTGAAATTTTATCGCAATTTGGTGATAGAGCATTTTACGCGTATCTTGTGGCAACTTATTTCTTACCTCATCTCATCAGCGGTGATGAAAATGATGCATCGATGTCAGATTATGAACAAATTATGAACCCCGAATACAATCAGTTTGGGTTGTACCAGATTCCAGTGGATGTTTTAGCTAAAACTGTCCTCGATGTAGCATCTGAAGCATGTACTCAAGCACTGAGTGATATATTGCGAGATATGATCGATAGAGGATTTATTTGCAAATAAATTTTTATGGGCAGTTTTACAAATAATTGTCATTGAATTTTTTAATTTTTACACTGAAAAATTTTCTATCTATGGTGTGTATATTTTTTCTACATATTTTTTCACCTTGAAAATCATTCGAGAACAGTGAAAAAAATTGTCCAGTACACTAAGAGAAATGTTTGGAAAGAAATTTCAATTTTGACAATTTTTTGGTGTGTTAGGTATACCTACTACATAATTTTTGAGCAGGTTCCTTCCAAAAACATTTTTTTCAAATTGTAAAACTTCAAAATATGAACAATTGTATAAAAGTTGAGCAATGTCCTTGAAAATTGGACTATTTTTTTTAGCAATCAGGGGATTTTTTCACAAAGTTGACAATTTTTTTACAAATTGGACAATTATTCCGCATATTGAACAATTTTTCTACAAATTGAATGATTTCCCTACAAATTGAACAATTTTTTCATCAATTGGACAATTTTTTCATAAATTGGACAACTTTTTAAAAATTTGAAAAAAGTCGTAAATAAATTGACTAATTTTTTTACAAAAAATTGATATATTTTCCACAAAATTGACATAATTTCCACAAAATTTATTAATTTTCCACAAGATTGACAAATTTTCCACAAAATTAAAATTTTTTCCGCAAAATTGACATAGTTTCCACAAAATTGACATATTTTCCACAAAATTGACATGATTTCCACAAAATTTATTAATTTTCCACAAGATTGACCAATTTCCACAAAATTGACCAATTTCCCACAAAATTGACCAATTTCCACAAAACTGATCAATTTCCACAAGATTGACCACTTTCCACAAGATTTACTATTTTCCCAAAAAATTGACATATTTTCCACAAAATTGACTAATTTTTCACAAAATTGATTAATTTTTCGCAAGATTGACAAATTTTTCCAAAAATTTACATATTTTTCGCAAAATTAAAATATTTTTCACAAAATTGACCAATGTCCACAAAATTGACCAATTTCCACAAGATTGACAAATTTTCCACAAGATTGACAAATTTTCCACAAAATTAAAATATTTTTCACAAAATTGACTAGTTTCCACAAAATTGAACAATTTTCTACCAAAATTGATCAATTTTCCAGAAAGTTGACCAAGTTCCACAAAATTGACAAATTTTTCACAAAATTGACAAATTTTTCACAAAATTGACGAATTTTTCACAAAATTTACATATTTTTTGCAAACTTAAAATATTCTTCTCAAAATTGACCAATGTCCACAAAATTGACCAATTTCCACAAGATTGACCAATTTTCACAAGATTTACTATTTTCCACAAAATTGACATATTTTTCACAAAATTGACAAATTTTCCACGAAATTGACAAATTTTCCACAAAATTGACAAATATGGAAAAGTTTTTCAATAATTGAAAAAACTTTTTAAAATTTGGACTTTTTTCACAAGTTGTGAAGTTGCGGATAGCTGTTTTGAAAATTTTGAAAAACATGTTAAAAATTACCCAAGTTTTGCTTCAAAAAAAAGGTTTTTAAATCATAAATACAAGTAAGTATAATATGTATTTTAAAAATGACTTTTAAAAAATAGGCAACTTATGCTTCGTAGAAAAATCGTTCAATTACGTTTTGAAGATGACTTTCTATGAAAATATAGATGATTAATTTTTTTACAATTGATGAATTTCTATTAAAATGACAAGTATTCAAATCTTTTTCGCCTTTTTTTTTTTCTAATGCTATGAATTGACAAATGGTAATAAAAATTGACATTTTTGTAACATTTAGTACGGTCATTTTAGGTTTTGACCCAAAAAAAATTCCCGGAAACGGGAAAGTTCGTATATAAGCTTGATAGAGGGTGTATTTCAACATACCCGACTTTCCCTAAAATCGGTGAATATTTTGACCCCCTTTTGGGGGTGAGGGGGTTCAAATTTTCGTTTTTCGGCTATAACTTTCAAAATTAAGTATTTACGAAAAAATACTTGGAACAAAAATTGTAGAGAATAAAAAAACCAAACAATTTTGTTATTTACAATTTTTTCCTAAGACGTCATTGGAGGGAGGTAGGGGCTTCAGAAAAAAAATCAATTTTGAAAATTTCTCATTATCAGAAAAAATTACCAAAAATCGGGTTAATCGACTTATAGGAGTGGCTCTTTTGCATAGTACATCCTATTACTATGTAGAATAAGAAAAATGAACAATCGACCCCTCATCTCAAAGTGGGGAGGTGGACCCCCTGTAGAAAAAGTTGCATTTCCCCCCTGAAATATCTCAGCTACAGTGAAAAATTCGAAAAATTGGTTCAAACAAACGTTGTAGAGCGTTAAAAGACGAACATTTTCCTTTTTTTACATTTTTTCTACGTGGTCTTGGGGCCGAACTAATGCAAAAAGAAAAAAGATCGACGCGGGGTTTGAAAATTTTTCATCAACTCAATAAATTACACGTGTGTAGGCCTGGTATACAATCCAACGAACCAATAGCCCAACAAGTGGGTTTCTGGGGTTTTCGTGGTCGCTAAAGTCGATTTTTATAATCATCTAACCCCTGAACCCAAATTGGACCCCAAAAGAGGGGGTTTAAAAATTTGTGAAAAATTTTCGAATGCTGCATCGATCTTTTTTCTTTTGGCATTAGCTTGGCCCCAAGACCACGTAGAAAAAATATAAAAAAAGGGAAATGTTCGTCTTTTAATGCTCTACAGCGTTTGTTTGAACCAATTTTTCTAATTTTTCACTGTAGCTGAGATATTTCAGGGGGAAAATGCTACTTTTTCTACAGGGGGTCCACCCCCCTACTTTGAGATGAGGGGTCGATTGTTCATTTTTCTTATTCTACATAGTAATAGGATGTACTATGCAAAAGAGCCGCTCCTAAAAGTCGATTAACCCGATTTTTGGTGATTTTTTCTGATAATGGAAAATTTTCAAAATTGATTTTTTTCTGAAGCCCCTACCTCCCTCCAATGACGTCTTAGGAAAAAATTGTAAATAACAAAATTGTTTGTTTTTCTATTCTCTACAATTTTTGTTCCAAGTATTTTTTCGTAAATACGTAATTTTGAAAGTTACAGCCGAAAAACAAAAGTTTGAACCCCTTCACCCCCAAAAGGGGGTCAAAATATTCGCCGATTTTAGGGAAAGTCGGGTATGTTGAAATACACCCTCTACAAAGCTTATATACGAACTTTCCCGTTTCCGGGAATTTTTTTTGGCTTTTGGCTTTTTTTAAGCTAAATCGTCCGTACTAATTTTCAGACTTCAGTTTCTAAATTGCCACGCAATTCCAATAAAATTAATAAAAAATGTCATGTTAACCGATTCATTAAAATGTTTCCAAGTTTTCAAAAGTGCAACAAAACGTTATGTAGGTATCGATTCGTCGAATTTTTTCCATTTTTTTAAAAGTCCAACAAAATCTCATTGTGTCAACGATTTTAAAAATTTGATCGCTCATTTTATAGATTGCTGATCAATTTTAATTAATATAGAAATGATAATCAAATAATTCTGTAACATTTTACAATTCTGTCAAAATTCAGACAGAAATTTTTTTCCAATTTTTCAAGTCCAACAATATGTCATATCACTTGGTAAAAATTTGACTGATGAAATGTCATTATCCAATGATGTCCAAAATTTGTCGTGAAAATTTTGGTGTCCTGAATTTTATAGATTGATCCTCAGTATTAAAACATATCCATGTTAAAATTGAAAACAAATTTTAATTGGGCAGTTTTTCTTTACTCTGATAATTTTTTTATAGCGGAAAACATTTCAAAAGCTGAGAATTTGTATAAAAAATTGGCATGTTTTCCACAAAATTAGCATTTTGGACAAATCTTCCACAAATTGGACAATTTTTTCAAAAATTGAAAAAAAAACTTAAAAATTTACTTAATTTTCATTGATTTATTTTTTTCAAGAATTGAACTTTTTTTTCAGAAATTGAATGATTTTTTAACAAAATGGAAATATTTTCCAAAAACTAGACAAATGACTAGGTACTATCATATTCTTATCTGTTTTTGCAGAAGCAAAACCACTATCACTATATGGTTGAGCTATAATGATAGAAATATTGTAGCCAACAGGTAGATATGCAATTACGCACACATGCTCACATTTTAATTCAACCAGACAAGAATGTTAATTAGTTTGCACGCACTATTCTTCTACGTACCGCTTATAACTAATTAAACCAAATAATTAAAAAAATTCTATCTACATATAGGTATTGCACCTATTCTATTAAGTGTACTTTAGACTCATCACTACAAACACAATACCAATTCCTGGTCTGTAAGTACTAACCTTACAAAATACCTACGAATTATCTGAGATAGGATTAGTTAATGCGATATGGATTTTACATCACTTTCCGACTATATTTTTTGAAAACCAATTAAATTTGTAAAGCAGTATGGTCTATCAACGTGATACTGCGAGTTTATCGTCGTACTTCAAAACCTAAAAGTTTCACGTTTAAATGCAAAAGCACCCTGGTTGCATAATATTAACTATTTGACAGTTCGTATTTTTTTGAAAAAAAATCATGGAGCAAAATATTATTGTGAAAAACGCAATTTCCAATTTTATTTCAATTCGTACCGATATTTTTGGAGAAGGAAGTGCATATAAAGGATTCAAAGATATCAAGACATCTGTTGTAACAGACGATGGTTTCAATTCCATTCGTTTCTTCGGATATATTATTTATGAAGACATGCAAGGAAATATCCACCAGTCAACCGCAATAATGATGAAAGTGATGCCAAAACTGACCATGATAACCAAGTATGTTTCAAATTCATTCTTCAACGAGTTGCATTTCTATACAAAAATCGTACCATTACTGAGCACTTTGAACGAATCGTTTTCATCTCTGTTTCCAATATTTTATCACGGTGAAATGATTTTCAACGTAAAACACCAATCGATAATTATTTTTGAAGATTTATCATCTAGAGGGTATCGAATGAGTGAAAAAAAATTATTCCTGGATCGTGACCATTTAATTTTAATGACGCGTAAACTCGGCCAATTCCACGCTTATTCCTATAAAGCCAAAAATGACATCCCCGAATTATTTTATCCCGTGGCTAATCATTGTTTAGAGACAAATCCTTGCGTTAATAAGGAGTATCAGAATTTATTATCACTCATAGGGCAGCCAAGTCTGAAACATTTGCTGCAGACACATCCATCCTATGAAAAATATGCCTCCAGAATAGCGAATATGTTACAAAATGCTGACGAAATTTACAAACGAGCGATTACAGGAGATAAAGATGATCCAATATCGGTCATTTGTCACGGAGATTTTTTAAGAAACAATGTAATGTTCAAGTACGACGGTGGTGTTCCGAAGGATACGGTTTTCATAGATTTGGCAATGTATCGTCTTGCTTCACCAGTCATAGATCTGATCACCGTTTTGTATTTGAGTACTGATCAATCTACCAGGGATGAATTTTGGGATACTTTGATCGACGAATATTATACAGCTTTGAAGACAACTTTTCCAGAAAGTCAGGTTCCAGATAAAAGTGAAATTTTATCGCAATTTGTTGATAGAGCGTTTTATGGGTATTTAGTGGCGACTTATTTTATACCTAATATAGTCGGAAATGGCAATGGTAATCCAAAGCCAGATTATGATTATGTTGTGAACTCTGAAAATCAAGAGCTTGGCTTGCATGAGATAAAGGCAGAAGTTCATGCTGAAATCTTACATGCAGGAAGATCTGACGCTGGTACTAGAGCTTTGAGTGATATACTGAAAGATATGATTGATAGAGGATTTATTTGTAAATAAACGTCGAATATTATACTTACTAGATTTTGTTCTGTCTATATGCAAACCTTACTTTACGTGAAAGACCGTTTATTTTTTTTACAGAAAAGAAGGCAAATCTAGGTACCTGGTTCCCTGAGATCATATGTGAGCCTGCTCATTCTGAATCAGTGAAAAGTCACTGATAAACAGTCAGAATTGTAGTACAGGAAAAAATCAGCAAAATTCACTGATTTTTCCAAGACTTTAATTTTAATTGATTTTCCAGTAATTTTTCTCACTGATTTGTTTTCGATGAGAATTTTTCCACTTATTCTCCGATGCTGCAATTCTGACTGTTTCTCAGTGATTTTCGATAATTTTCACTGATTTTTAAATGAAAGAGTGGATATATAGAAACCACCCTTAGATGTCAAAAATTGGTTTTTGAGTTGACACTGATTTTGGACCTTTCAGAAAATGTAGAATCAATGAGGAGCCTTGACTCGAAAATCAATTTTTGAACGCCTATAAGGGTGGTTTCTATATCTAGGCTCACATATTTTTTTGTGTTTTAATTTCTTGTATATTTTTTAATTAGGTATGGCTTTCAGAGAAATTTTAGTTTCAAACATTGATTTTTTGATAAATCCTTTTTAATTTTTTTTTCAACCTGAAATAATTGTTTTCATCCTATCAAAATGAAAAATGAGGTTACACCGTATTAAATGGGACCAATTTTGACCTCATCTTCGCTAATTTTGTTATTTTTTTTTTTTGGTTGATAAGAATAAATGTTTATGAATTTTTCAAAAAAATTTCATGGCAGATCTGTCATTTACGTTTTGACTTTCAGAATTTAAAAAAAATTCAGTTGGTAGCAATGCAGAAAATTCAAGTAAAATGAAGAAAAAATTTTGTGGGCTAAAATTTTTTGGGTCAACTTTTGAGCCATTGAATAAACCACTTGATTTTTAGAAAGAATTTTTGAAAATCAGTTTGAAGGATGATTTCAAATTTTTAGGAATTCCTAAAATGTTGAAAAAACCACGAAAAGAGCATGTTTAAAAAATTTTTTAACAACGTTGCAAATAACGTTAAACTTTTGGATACCTATGATGAAATTTTTTTGGTAAAAAATTCAACCATATACCCCCTTACATTTTTTTTGATAATTTTTTCAAAATATAAAAATGTGAAAACCCCAGGAAATTGGTAATTAAAATTTTTGAAAAAAATTCCGCGGATTCGTATTATGCACCTTTCTAACTTTGAGTCAGTCAAAATAGGTAAAAGTATGCCTTATTGAACTAATAAAATGAATTTTACCGAAAATCTATGATTTTTAAGTCAAAAATTACTGTTTTTAAAAAAGAAGAATTTCACCAAATATGATTGATTCAGATTTAGAGAAACCACATACATAGTAAGTATTCAAAATCTGTGCAAATTTCAAAAAATTTATATGCCCCTTCAAAGATAAAAATGATTGAATTTTTAATATCCCTACCTATAAAGGCAATATTTTGGAAAGGGATGCGGGTCAAAAATAGAGAAAGCGAGTTTTTATATCAATTCTCTAAACCTGAATCCAGTTTGATGAAATTCTGCCCTTTTGAATCAGTGAAATCAACCCTAAAAATAAGTGAAAAAACACTGAAAATAAGCGATTTTTTTTCACTGATTCTTCCAGTCAAAAATTACTGATTTTTTGACGAATCGGAATTTGACTCAGAATTGGTGATTTTAATTGAAATATCAGTACCTACCTAAACAATCACTGATTTTCAGTAAAATTTATTTCACTGATTCAAAGAGGCAGAATTTCGCCAAATTTGACTGATTCGGATTTAGAGTGAGGGTAATATTTTCTTGGACTAATTTTGATCAAATTCGGGTTCAAGGTCGTTTTGACTTTCTCAAGGTCAACGGGTGCATTTTACGAAAAATAAGCATTAGATACTTTAAAGACCCTTAGCTCATCTTCTTATCACTAATCAGATTTTTTTGGAGGTCCTCACTTGAAGTGATACCTTATCAATTTTCGTTAAAATTCGAGGTAGATATCAATATGTACTTTTCATGAGCGCATCCAGAAATTATGTAGGGGGGAGGAAGGCTCAGATTTCGAGAAAAAATGGGAAGGGGTCAAAATTCAATGAAAAAATGGAATAATCTGTTATATTTCAGTGGGGCTGGAGTGGTTATGGCATTTTCAGTAGGCAAAAAAATACAAAATGACGAGATTTTCCGAGTTTTTAAAATCAAAATTACTGGCATTGACTGAGAAATTCGTAATTTTTGACCGAAAAATCAGTGAAAAGTCATTTCACTGATTTAAAAAGACAGAATTTCTGCAAATTCAACCGTTCCAAGGATAATTTTTTTTTCAAAAATCATACTCTTTTTTGACATTTCGAGCTTAAGGAAGGGGCTCGAGTCCCCTGTTCCCCCTTGGGTGCGCTTATGATACTTTTTGTATCAATCTTAACCTATAGTGTTACGATCTCCTCTCCTCGTTCTTCTCAACCCAAACAAAAAAACTAAAATTTCATATAATTACATAAAAATTATCTTGTTTCTTTTTGTAAAAAAAATCGTTAAAAATAATTTCTGCCATATCGAAACATCAAATTATAGCTGCGCCTAGCTTTTTTGACTTCAATATTAGAATAATAATAATCTGAAAAAATTAAAAAGCTCACTTAATCTTTTAGAAATCGAGTTAGTATTCAGAGTTTATTGAAATGGAAAATTTTACACTCGTAACATATAAAATGAATGCCAAGAAATTAGATAAGTTCTGAAAAAAAAACTTCCATAGATTGCTCGAAACGTTGACCTACCTTCCGAAAAACTATATTCTTACTTTTATCGCAAGTAGTGTTATCGAAAGCAAACGAGATATTTACAGTTTTTAAATTTACGGTTAGAGAGAATCTCATGACCCTTGCACAGCCACATCGCACTAAACAAATGATAAGGAATTGGTTCACCATTGGCTACATTGTTATTCTATAAAGCATCAGGGAAATTATCGTCTATCGTGACAAACACGTTCAGAATGCATGTAAATTATTGAATTTATACGTTATTTCAATGAAACCGATTCTTATTAAATTTATGTACAACAGCGTTCAATTTATAAAGGAAGCAGAAACTAATTAGTTGAGATAGAAATTTAAAAATTCATTCAAAACCATACTCGATAATGTCCACGTGATTGGTAAGGGCCATCTTCATAATTAGATACCAAAGTCTGGTAGGGTACATATTATCTTTTTTCTCTGCCTAACAGTCAATTTAATGTAAGTATACGAAAAATTCACAGAACACAGATAAATCGTCATAAAAACGAAGTAAAGTCTTATTTCTCGTTCTCTCGTATGAACATAATTCATAATGGAAAATCCTTGGGTGAACAAAGCAATTTTGAATTTTTTTACCGACTGTCGTGAAATATTTGGTGATAAAAGTACATTCGAAGGATTCGACGTGGACGACTCAACCATCCCAAAATCGCAAGATGGACTGAATTCGATTCAACTTTACGGAAACATCGTCTATAAAGATAAACGAGACCATACTTGTAAATCAAACGACATCATGATAAAATTAACGCCAAAAATAAAACATAGTAAGTTCATATCATATTCTTTTTTCAACGAGATGAATTTTTACACGAAAATTGTTCCTGTTTTGAGCACTTTGGATAAATCATTCGTATCCCTGTTTCCTGAATTCTATTACGGTGAAATGGTATTTAACGTAAAAGAAGATAAATCCTTGATTATTTTAGAAGATTTGAAATCCAAAGGATATAAAATGACCGAGAAAAAATCATTTTTAGATCGTCAGCATTTAATTTTAATGATGCGCAGATTAGGCCAATTTCACGCTTATTCGTATAAAGCCAAGAACCAGATTCCTCAGTTATTTTATCCTCTAGCTAAAAATGGCACCGAGACTAATCCTCTGGTGAATATGGAAATGTGTAATTTTTTACCTCGCCTGGCTCAACGTGGATTCAAACACCTGCTCGAGGAGAATCCAACTTACGAGAGATTCGTGCCTGAAATCAATTCCTTATTGGAAAACGTCGATAATACTTTTATCGAAAGTTTAACCGGAGATATGGAGAATCCTCGATCTGTGATTATCCACGGTGATTTTTTAAGAAACAATGTAATGTTTGTGTACGAAAATGATGTCCCGAAGGATATGATATTCATGGATTTGGCCACTTTTCGATTCGCTTCCCCTGCCATAGACCTGATGACTGTCTTATACCTGAATACTGATCAAAAAACCAGAGATGAAATCTGGGATATGTTAATCGACGAGTATTATACATCTTTAAAGGCAACTTTTCCTGAAAACGAGGTGCCCGAGAAAAACGAAATATTGTCAGAGTTCGTCGACAGGGCTTTCTACGCGTATTTAATTGCGTCACATTTCCTGCCTATTCTTATCGCGAATGATAACCCTGGAAAAGAAACTGGTCCGGGAATGAGTCGTTTTAGAAGCTCGGGTCGTCACGAAATGGGCTTTCACGAGCTACCTAAGGATATTCTAATCGAGATGGTGATGGCCAAAGGAGGAGAAACTGGCACGAAAGCTTTGAGTGACGTGTTGAAAGATATCATCGATAGAGGATTTATTTGCAAGTGATTCTTACCGCGGATATTTTTTAATCTATTTGTTTTTCAATTTATGAAGCAGTTTATCGAGATTATTTATGTTTCGCTCGTTTTATGTTATCAATAGAAGTATTACTGAGCTGTATTTCTATATGTAGATAAAATATACTCGAGATTATACGGTTCTCTGTACGTTTACTTTTCAAGCTTATCACATGCTCACACTTTTTATACATAGAATGTTTAAAAACACGATTCATGTGACTGACTGTGAATTATAATGAAAATTGCCAAGTTAAATCAACTGGTATGTAAATATCACTGGAAAATCGCCACCGATGATTTTTATGGGTTAAAAATATTAACACTAAGAAATATCATTTCAGAAATTTTTTTTAAATAATTTTTTGCGATTTTAAACATGGGTAAGTTATGGCGCTAGAGGTTAATTCAAAGTATAAAATGTGGGACCAAATTCTGGACAACAAATTTTTACACTTAAATTTTCACACCACTGATATACCGACCCTTATGATATTTTGCCAGACGTCAAAACTTGAAAAAAATTTTGATGCATTAATACAGTGACTATTTGTGACTCTAAGTTCAAATTGAAATTTTTAGAGACATTGTTCAGATTAATAGTTTTCGGGAGACTACGACCGAATTGGGAGTTTTATGATACCTTATGATGATGTGCTAATTTAGGATTGTTGGATCTCGTGTTCAAATTAAGGTTTTTCAAAATAGTAAGCCCAAATTGAATTGTTCTTTTTTTTAAAAGACGAACATGATATTTTTTGAAACCCTCTGAAAAAGGAGGTAGAAAATTATTTTTAGCTAAAAAGGGAATTTCGACGATCGAAGTGCACTCCAAGTTCAAATTTTCTCAACTCTAATTTTTTTTAAATTTCTTTAATTACACGTTTCTTTCAAAAACGTATTCAATTTAAAAAATTTTTAGCAGTAAAATTTTTCAAATATTAATTTTTATTTCTTTTGAATTTCATATTTCTATCATAAAAAAAACAAGTTGAAAATTGTTTTGAAAAATTCGAGGTTGGAAAAATTTTTGAGAAATATTTAATTGAAAAAATTTCAGATTGAAAAAACATTTTCGAGTTGGAAGAAAGTTTTAAAAATAGGTAAGTATGTAGTTGACAATTTTTTAAAAGAAATTCAAGTTAGTTGTAAAATTTTTTAATACCTGATTAAACATTTTTCTTACTGTAATTTTTTTATTTAAATTTCCTCAAAATTTTTCCAAATTTGATTTTTAAAATTTTTTAAAACTTTCTTCTAATCTGAAAACTGTTTTCAATGATTTTAGATTGTTTTCCAATTTCTTTTCAACTTTGAATATTTAAAAAAAATTCGACTTCATGTTTTTTAAAATTTCTTTCAACTTGGTGACAGGAAGAAATTTAAAAATTTATAAAATTGAAGAAGATCTAGGTAAATTGAAAAATTTTACACTTCAAAAAATTTTATAATTTGGTGTAATTTTGAAAAAAAAATTATTAAAAAAATTAAGAAATGAAAAAAATTTGTACTTGGGGTTGCGTTCAGCTATCAGCTTAAGTAATGTGTTGGAGTGTGTTGGTAATGTATACTCAAATTTGACGTCATTTTTATGTGAATAATGTGTTCCAAACAAATGGTGTGCAAAATCGTTCATTTAAATTCAAAATTTGCTGGTTAGCACACTTTTTTATCGTTTGATTCGTCATGAAATAGCCATCTAATTTTAGTGGGATGAAAAATGATCGATCAAAATCTGTCAGAAACGAAAACACTCAGTTGAATTATGCTCCCTTTACATGACCCAAGCTGAACGAAACCTTGGACTTAGATCGTCGAAATTTCATTTTTGATTAAAATAATTAGAAGCTAGTCAGAAGTAAAAAATGGATTAAACTTCTTCTTTTTTTTTTTGAGTAAAAAAATCAATAACACCATTTTCAAAAATGAAGTTTAAACATTTTGAAACAGGGTTAGAATTTTAAGAAGAAAGGTGAGTTATGAGGGTGGACAGTTTTGAGGTCTAGGCAATACGTTTGACTTAATTACTTTCCCTTCACCCTTCTGTTTGCAAGTTTTGAAAAAAAAAAAGAGAAAAGAACATGTCTGGGACTTGATAGGTAGGTATAATCTCAAGGACAATTTAAAAAAATTAAGCCCTCTGTATTGAAATCATTCATAAAAATTTAATCCATTCCTATCTGAAAACAAATAGATGATATTCTTAACAGCGGATCGCAAGGTAGCGATTTCGTCGCTTTAATTCACAGGTTAGCAGAGTATTTCTTCAAAACGTCGAGTCAAAACGGTACCTATAATTTTTTACGAAACGATATAAAAGAACTGCTCTATCGTGATAGTTAATATTCAAAGTGTTCATAAAAATGGAACAAAATTGGTTAAACAAAGTGCTATCCAATTTGTGCGCAAAATGTGTTGATGTTGTTGGTGATAATGCTACATATCTAGGATTCGAAGTTGAACCAGAGTCAAATTCCTATCCAGAAGGATTACAATCAATTCAAATGCGCGGAAGTGTCATTTATAAAGATGAACATGGCATCATCCATAAATCAAAACCTATTTTTATCAAACATCCTTCTATTAAGTGGAATAGAAAGATAACAGTTGCATTTTCCGCAATCAACGAATTAAATTTTTATACCAAAGTCATACCAGTTTTGAGCACCCTTGATTCAACATTTTCGACATTATTTGCCAAATTTCATCACGGTGAAATTATATTCAACTTGGAAGAAAACCAGTCAATTATAATTTTGGAAAATTTAAATTCCAGAGGCTATAGAATGACAGAGAAGAGATCATTCCTGAGCTTTCAACATTTGATGTTGATGATGCGTAAGATTGGCCAATTCCATGCTTATTCTTACAAAGCTAAAACATCCATACCAGATTCATTCTACCCCATAGCCCATAATTTCTTGGAAACCAATGCAGAAGTGAACAAGGAAAGCTTTGACGTGATGGGAATTTGCGGAGAACGTGGATTGGAATATTTGTTATTGCAAGACCCTGCATATGCGAAATATGAATCGATAATCCGTAAAATGTTGGGAAATGCTCAAGATATTTTTATTCGGATAATTACAGGCGATAGAGGTCACCCATTTTCGGTGATTGTTCACGGGGATTATTTAAGAGGCAATGTGATGTTCAAATATGAAAATGATGTTCCAAATGATCTAGTGATTATAGATGTGGCAACATATAGGTATGGTTTGCCTGTACTAGATTTGGTTACAGTTCTGTACATCAACGCTGATCAAGAAATGAGGGATAAGTATTGGGATCGCTTAATCGACGAATATTATTCAGCCTTAAAGGAAACCTTTTCTGGAAATGAAATTCCAAGTAAAAATGAAATATTGCTAGAATTCATCGATAAATCTTTTTACGTGTATTTGATCGCATCATTTTTTATCCCCGTTATTGTGATGTTGGATGATGAAACCACACCTAAACCGAAAATTTCCGATTATAAAGATCTTAAACTTAATAGAGAATCTGCAATCGAACGTTATTTAAATTCAGGTGGAATGGCAGCATCGAAAGCTCTGAGCAATATCCTCAAAGATATGATTGATAGAGGGTTCATTTGTAAATAAGCCCCCAGCCAAACTCAGAATTGAGCGCTGGATATTAAATCCGTATTAAATCGCCAGCCCAAGTCCATTGTACAATAATTACATACATTACATCACTAAAATATGTACTTTCAAAATTAAAAAACTATGAAATAGAATGGTGTAGTCATGTAGACTGGTTTTTGTTACAAAAAATCACAGGATTTCAGATTTTGAAAAATAACTCGCTATTAGTAGATAAAATTAGGCCCGAATTTTAAATCATGCCTTAAAAGTTAAGGTAGCCTTAAAGGTTCCTTATCACAATTTCAACCAATCAGAAAGCATGAAACAGTTCCTTAAAACCATGAAGGTTGCCCTAATTTTTAAAGTATGATTTAAAATTCGAGCTTAAGCTATTTAGTTGGTTCGAGGGGAGCTAAGGCGAAAATTTTTCTAACGAGGCATAAGTAGCGAGGCTATAATTTACTTCTCATTGAATAAGTGCGTGGTAAAAACTTTAGTAGGGTAAACAGGAAATTTTTAAACAAATTAGTTGGAAAAAATTTCGAGAATTGTATTAAATTTTGGGAAAAAAGTTTTGGAGTTGAAAAAAATATCAAAAAAATTTACCATTGCTGAAAAAAATGAAAATAGTTGATAAATTGGAAAACATTTTGAGAAAAACTTGTACAGTTAGAAAAAATATCAAAAAAATTTGAACGTTATAAAAATGGCAAAAATATTTGAACTTGAAAAAAAACGTTTTTACCTGGTAAAAAAAAAGTGCACCACACGAAAAAAATTGTCCTTCCTCCCGGATATTTAAACTCGTGTGTACGAAATCTATATTTTTTAAGACTTTCAAGTACCTACGAAAAACTTGAAAAAATGTTTATTTCTACATCCATCTATTTTGACTTCATGTCGTATGCAGAAAAAAACCTTGAGTATGAGTAGGTAGGTACCTTGCAGTAATCATATTTCGTGTGATCTAAAAATGACTTACACATTTTTGAAGCGAGAATAGTTTTATAGACGAGCCAGATTTTGACAAAATTGGCGAGGTAGTTCACTTTGAGTGGGAGCTGGGAGCCCTCTCAAAAAAATTCTAGGCCCCTGGCTCAAAAGAGATGATGCTAGAGTACCTCAAAGTTTGTACATTTTCTAAAAAAAAACATGATTTTTCGACTTGAGCTCTATAGATTATTTCTAGCTCGATTTCCATTTTTTCACCAAATTGTTTTAAGACTATGGTAGATACAATGTTACGTACAGATACTTACTTACTTGATATTAAGAACAGATAAAAATAAATTTAACATGTACTCGAATTTAATCAAGAAGGGCTTAATCCACTGCGAGCTGAAAATCATATTATGATAACATATATTTTACACTTCAAAAAATTTAATAATTTGGTATAATTTAAAAGAAAATTATAATTTAAAAAATTGAAAAATTTTGAGTTGAAAAAAGGTTGTACTTGGGTTTCGTTCAGCTTCGCTAATACACAAATTTGGCGTTTTTTTAAATGTAAATCATGTGTATTTGTAAACAAATATGTGACCCGTGCAGGGACAGGGTACCTAAAGTCGGAAAACGGAATTTTGCACTAGAGCCAAAAAACGAAAAATGGGCAATTTTTTCAATTTTTTTTTGCGTTTTCAAGTGGTTCAGACCTTTACGCAGCTGTTACCAAAATTTCATTTCGGAAAACCTACTATAACACGTCTAAATGACGTTCAAACCGACTGAGGAAAAGGTACCTAAAGTCGGATCGTTAAAAAAATGTGCATGTGCTGCAAAATGCGGTCTATTGAAGGTAAGGGGAGCCTCGGGATTCTTCGAGACTAGAAAAATAAAGTAAAATACCCATAGATTTGTGTGTGCAAATTCAACTGTACCTACTGAGAAATACATAATTTCTGAAATATTGCTTTGTTGGAGAATATTGAGATATAAATGATCGAAAATGGATGTAAACGATTTGCTATTCTCCTAAGGTGATTTTCGACGTTAAAAACGAATTCCTCGTGAAATTTCAGAACAAAAAAGAAGTTCTGAGAGCTTTTTTGATAATTAATACAGTATGAAAAAAAGGATTTCTCTTTGTAATGCAGCTTTTTTCAAAATTATACTCATCATAATAGTAAATTTTTCATTTTTCTCTCCTCTTATAGTGATTTTTGACGTCAGAAACGAATTCCTCGCGAAATTTCAGTATCGGGAAGTAGTTTTGGCAGCTTTTTTGATGATTGATACATGAGAAACAAGAGTAAAAACTTAAAAGTTTTTCTCAGAATTTTGTTTTTATTTAATTCTTATTTTCTTAACTTCAAATGTCTCTATCTCGGCGAAAAATGGACCTTGGATGCTCATCAAGGTCTCAAAATGTTCCTCTTGGTCTCCTTCGTCATTTTAGCTCAAAAACTTATTTTTGAAAATTCTGACTTTAGGTACCTTTTCGCTGCACGGGTCACAATATAAATGGTGTGTAAAAACGTTCATTTAAATTTAAAAGTTCCTGATTAGAACTTTTTTTACCGTTTGATTTATCATGATATAATTTTGGTGGGGTGAAAAATGATGGATAAAAACCTAGCAAGAGCGAAAAAATCTGATTACCTAACGCAATGTTAGTTGAATTATGCTCCCTATACATATACATAACCCAGGCTGAACGAGACCTTGGGACTTACGATTAGATCATCGAAATCTCATTTTTGGCTAAAAAAAATTAGGAGCTGGTCAGAAAAAAAATGGATGCAACTTTTTTTAAAAATAAAAACATCAACACGACCGTTTTCAAAAATGAAGTTTAAAAATTTTTAAACGTGATTAGAATAATTTTAAGGGTAGTGGCGATTTTGAAGTCTAGGCAACACGTTTGAGTTTGATTACCTTCCCTCCACCCTTCTGTTTGCAAGTTTTGAAAAAAAAACACGATAAAAACATGCCTGGTAGATACCTGATATAATCTCAAGAACAATTTAAAAAAATTAAGCACTCGATATTGAAATCATTCATAAACGTTTAATCCATTGCTATCTGAAAACAAATAGGCGATATTCTTAACATCGGATCGTAACTTAGCGATATCGTCGCTTTAATTCGCAGGTGAGCAGAGTATTTTTTCAAAACGTCGAGTCAAAACGGTACCTATAATTTTTTACGAAACGATATAAAAGAATTGCTCTATCGTGATAGTTAATATTCAAAGTGTTCATAAAAATGGAACAGAATTGGTTAAACAAAGTGCTATCTAATTTGTGCGCAAAATGTGTTGATGTTTTTGGTGATAATGCTACATATCTAGGATTCGAAGTTGAACCAGAGTCAAATTCCTATCCAGAAGGATTCCAATCAATTCAAATGCGCGGAAGTGTCATTTATAAAGATGAACATGGTATCACCCATAAATCAAAACCTCTCTTCATCAAACATCCTTTCAACTTGTGGAATAGAAAGATAACAATTGCATTTTCCGCCATCAACGAATTAAATTTTTATACCAAAGTCGTACCAGTTTTGAGCACCCTTGATTCAACATTTTCGACATTATTTGCCAAATTTCATCATGGTGAAATTATATTCAACTTAGAAGAAAACCAGTCAATTATAATTTTGGAAAATTTAAATTCCAGAGGCTATAGAATGACGGAGAAGAGATCATTCCTGAGCTTTGAACATTTGATGTTGATGATGCGTAAGATTGGCCTATTCCATGCTTATTCTTACAAAGCTAAAACATCCATACCAGATTTATTCTATCCCATAGCCCATAATTTCTTGGAAACTAATGTAGACGTGAACAAGGAAAGCTTTGAAGTGATGGGAATTTGTGGAAAACGTGGATTGGAATATTTGTTATTACAAGATCCTGCATATGCGAAATATGAATCGAAAATCCGCCAAATGTTGGGAAATGCTCAAGATATCTTTATTCGGATAATTACAGATGATAGAGATAACCCATTTTCGGTGATTGTTCACGGAGATTATTTAAGAGGCAATGTGATGTTCAAATACGAAAATGATGTTCCAAATGATCTAGTGATTATTGATGTGGCAACATATAGGTATGGTTTGCCTGTACTAGATTTGGCTACAGTTCTGTACATAAACGCTGATCAAAAAATGAGGGATGAGTATTGGGATCGCTTAATCGACGAATATTATTCAGCCTTAAAGGAAACCTTTTCTGGAAATGAAATTCCAAGTAAAAATGAAATACTGCTAGAATTCATCGATAAATCCTTTTACGTGTATTTGATCGCATCATGTTTTATCCCCGTTATTGTGGAGCGTGATGCTCAAACTTTACATGAACGAAAAATTTCTAATTTACAAGAACTCGAACCTATCACTAGAGAATTTATAATCAATTATTGCTTAACTGCCGGTGGAATGGCAGCAACGCAAGCCTTAGGCAATATTTTGAAAGATATGATCAACAGAGGGTTTATTTGCCAATAAGATAAAAATCAACGGCGTCCATAAAGACATTATTTCAAAGTGAAAAGAAATTCATTATAATTCTTCAAAAATTGAAAAAAATCATAGAAAATCGGTTCCGATGATTTTACAAATTGAAATACCTATTCATAAACTTCGTTTTAAAAAATTTTTCCATTTGTTTCGATTTCTTACTCAATGTGTGACATGCTTTCGAGAAACAAACGTACTTACTTACGTGCAAAAAATATTTTTTTTCTTTTCTTTCTTTATTTTCATGCTAAAGTTTACAAAAAATCTGAAAAAGTTGAACTTAGAGTCATATCACGCCCCTAAGTGCCTCAAAGAGGACCCCAAAGTTTGAAAATGTAAAAATTTTCATTAAAATTCTTTTTTTTTGTTTTGAACTCTTTTTGCAGCTAAGGACCAAGGTAAAGCATTTAAATTAATTTTGTTTTAATTCCTAGTTAAATTTCCTACACAAGTAGATAAGATTTTTCACCAAATCATTTTTTTTGTTGTGAACCTTTTTTGGAACATTTAGAGATGTTATGACGGTTTTTTAGGGGGGGGGGTGATGGGTTCGGACTACAAAGGCTTTTTTTTTCTATCAAGTTTTTTGTTTAAATACCTATAACACAGGTCGACATTTTTAAACTTTTGAAATGCTGTTTGAGGTTTGATGGGTGATTTTTATAGTACTTTTCGCGCTGATCACGAGAAAAGTAGTGAAAAAATTCCATCACCCAAGGATTTTTCATAATTTTTGAATTTTTCATTGAACGGTTTTTCTACTTTTTTGATAACTTTGACGCTTTTCGTCGGTTTTCTGAGAAAAGGAAGGGTTCTACGAAAAAAATGAATAGAACATAAATTGTAGAGCGTCAAATTTCCCATCTGTAAAGTTCTAATAGTTTTTTCATAGGAGGCTTAGTTTTCGAGATATTTTCAATTTTTAAAAAAGTTGAACTTTGAGCTGAAATATCTCGAAAACTAAGCCTCCTAAGAAAAAACTATCAGAACTTTACAGATATGTAGTAAATTTGACGCTCTACAATTTATGTTCTATTCATTTTTTTCGTAGAACCCTTCCTTTTCTCAGAAAATCGACTTGAAGTGTCAAAAGTTATCAAAAAAAGTAGAAAACCCGTTAAACGAAAAATTCAAATTATGAAAAATCCTTGGGCGATGGAATTTTTTCACTATTTTTCTCGTAATCAGCGCGAAAAATACTATTCAAATCGCCCATCAAACCTCAAACAGAATTTTCCATGTCGACCTGTGTAATCAACGTTTTTCTTTTTCTTATCAACATTATTTTCATCTTATGTTTGAGGCCTTTTTGAGAGCACTGAGAAGGGGGCGCGGGCGTTGACTTTCTGACCACGTTTTTCGGATTCGTTGTTAAATTTTCCGTAAGATTTATGCAGAAATAATAAGTGATTAAAAAACTCAAAAACAAATCCTTTTTTCAAACGTGTTTTTTCTCAAAAAGTTGATTTTACACACTACGCTGGTTGGTTTTTAAAATCGATGTTACATACATATTGAAAAATTTTTATGAAAAATGTGATATTTTTCAAAGATCACTATAAAATGGATGAAATGAAAAATGGGCGCAGTTGGTAGTTTTAGATGAAGACTTCTATAATAAAACTTTTTTTTTTTCATTTCAAGAATTTTTTTTTCAATTTTTTGAACATGGTCAAATTTCAAGGTCAGCTGGAGAGAGGAAAATGTGGAGTCGGAGACGTTGTTTTGAGCTCTGGGTACAATTTTTTTACTACCACGTCTTCAATTTTTGAAAAACAATTCAAAGGATCATCCCATAGAACACGTTGAAATATATAATTGAAAAAAAATTATAATTATTTCAATTTTTACGGGGGTTTGAAATTTTCAAAACCCATTTCAAGATCAAATGTTAGGTTAAAAAATCAGAAAAAATTGTGCGTATTTATATTCAATATCTTCCGCTTCCAATGCTTTCCAATTTTGTTTCAAATATTGATTAAAAAACGTTCAAGTGGATGCGCAAAGTAGATAAAAATAACATTTTCAATGTCACAATTTTGGGATCAAAAATAATTTTTTACTCTACCAAATTATTCTTTTAAGCAAAAAGTGAAAATAACTTCTCAGGTCGATTCACCTGTCTTATTTAAGTAAGCTAGCTGGTGCCTTTTGAAATAATATAATCTTGCATAGCTACTTTTGTGTAAACTTGGTTGCCTATGATGAATCAATAAAAGGCATATAATTCGGATAAAAATCAATACCTATCACAGAAAAAAAAAACAGTATCAAAAATTTATCCTCTCTTCTTTCGAATGAATCTGAATTAATAAGTCTTCAAAACCAATAATTCCAACTTAAAAAAATATTCTATCGAAAAAAAGAAACCTTAGTTTAAATCGTTTTCTGGATACCCCACTGGTCTGTAGCTTAATACCTTCGCACACGTCGAACAACAAGTGTAAAAATATTATGGCACGTGAAATTCAAATAAAATGGCTATATCCAAATGTACCAAATGCGGGTCTTCATGAATAATAGATTTTTCCACGCATAAGATTCACTCCGCCTCGTCTCCTTTCGCAGGCTGCATAACGCACCTTGAAAAAAGGCTGTGTAAATTTCACTCGACAAGTCGATCTCTTAGATGAGTTACGGTTGGCAAGATCTTTTGTAAGATTTAGGAGACTAGACATAAGTCTTTTGAAACTTCTTCGCATATAAGCTTTGTCATTTTTATTTGAAAAAATTTATTTTCGGTCGCGAATTTGTGCGAGCGCGAGCATCGACGTGTGAATTTCAAGGTCACATTCCTGCCTTATTTTCATACCCTACGTTACTAATTTCTGTTATTTTTCACTCGAACGATTGTAATCCTTATAAATAAAATTTTATACCTTACGAATGGTTGATTTTTTTCAAAAATCAAGCCTCGTTTGTGGAAAATATAAAGTGACCTTCGTTTCGATCCACTTAGCATTAAATTTGGCCCAAAAAACCCATCCTGAACAATTCGGTAACAGTTTTAATAAAATTTACCTCGAATAGGTAAAGCCAGCCTCTTTTATAACATCGACAGCGGAAAAATGAAAATTGACATTTGCCAAAACCCCGGCAAATAAACCGTTTCAAAGGCGAGCTGGTAAAAATAAAAGACGACGTCATTGTCAAACTTTTATCGAGCTGCACAAAAGATAATATTTTTATATTTCAACATTTATAAAATTCAAAAAAAATCCACCTTGAGCTGTTTTACGTGATGCAGTTTTTCTGATAGATTCGAAATATTTTATGGGCATTTCCTCGTGAAAGGCAGCTTTTCGTTTCGTTTGTTTCGTGTTTTTTGTTTTAGATTTTGCCTGAATGCAATTATTCGAGTATTACATTTTTTTATATAATGGATTCGCGTATAAGCTTCGAATAGTTCCGTCAGTTCGTTGTTTTTGTGAAAAAAAAAAGGTTATCTATTTGAAAAGTTATTTTAGATTAATTTTTTTCATTATTTATAATTGCGAAAAATACAAAGAAATGGTCTCGAAGGGAATGCAAAATGTGAAAATGAATAATTTCTGCATTTTTTCCCTCTCGACGACGAGTTCGTTTTACTCGAAATTAATTACTGGCACGTACCTGAGTTGTAACATTATTTTGCACTTTTTCCGCGTAAACTTTCGACTTATATAATGACGACTCCGGACTATTAAATATTTTCTTGGTATTTTTTGTTGTTGGGAAACAACTCGAGTGAATTATTCACTCGATGATTTCATTTAATTCTTTCCTAATTTCAAATAAGGACGTCATTTTGACTCGATCAAAGACTTAAAAACGCCTGCATTCAATTTCGTACTACGTTCGTCATTACGAATAAAATGTGATACTGCGACGATGAATTTCTGAGCCAAATACGTATAATAAAACAATTGAAATTTTTTCGCTGAAATTTCCAAGTATTTTGTGTCTGTCATGAAAGCCCATACAGAAATGAACTTCATAAAAGTACACCCATAATGGAAAACGAAACGACGATAAGGAGGTTTTTCAATTCGACGTAAAGCTCTGGAAATTTCCTATAATTACTCAGCAATTTATTTAAATTTCCCTCATGAGTCAGTAGTCAGTAAAAAAAAAAAAACGAGAATCGAGAAAATTTTCAAAATTATTATTTTTCAATTCAAGGATCGAAAGAACAGAATTTATAATCTTTTTTTAAATCAAAAATATCTGTCTAAATTTAGGTAAAAATTCTGATTAGGTAATTTTTATTCGATAAAATATCCATCCACTTTTCTTCCTCCGTCCCAGAAGTGGAAATTTCAAATTAACGGACAGTTGGAAAAAACAAACAGATGAAGAGATTCGATTTAGGTTTTATTTCAATTTAAACTCGGCGTTATAAGATAATGCGTATTTCAGCGATTGTCACGTTCATTGACATTCGGCGTGACAACTTCGTTATAAATAAGGATTCCGATGGAAGAAAAATTCCCAGCTTTTTGGTCAATTTTAACAAGACGGTGGCAAGTATATAAAACACCAATAGCGTTGGCCGAGTAGTTTTTATGGTTTGACGATTTTACTAACTATAAGTTTCGGTTGTGGAGGATATGTATTTTGTAATTCGTAAATTCACCACGGTCTCTGTAGTGTGTATTTATCGGCTGAAAGTTTGATTTATTTGCTGCGTTTATTTTTTTTGTGGTGGGAATGAATTTTAAATTGGGTAGTGCGTTAATGGGTTCAAAAAGGTCAGAATTTTATATTACCATGATATCGATGAGAGAATTCTAGAGGTATATTGATGATTCATCATTTTTGTGAAAAAAATCCTTCGAAATCTCCAGTCAGATTCGTAGAAATTAGTCCATGACCAAGAATTTCAAAGGAAAAACATTTTATGTTGAATTTGGGGTTTCAAATAGAAATATTGTAAAATTTTTTCCCGGCTGTAGGTGAGTTGATTCCCAATTTCTTTCAACTTTGAATTTTTGGATCAAAATTTTTTCCAGAAATCGGCTTTCAAATTTTGACTCCAGTTCTTTTTAATTTTTTTCAGCTCTTGATTTTTTTCTCAAGTATTTTCAACGCCAAAATTTTTTTAACCTAAATTTTTTCAGATTTTTCCATGTTTATACTTGTTTTGAATTTTCCCTCAAAATTGTTTTTAATCTTGAAATTTTTCTTGAATTTTTTTCAAACTCTAAAATTTTTTTCTAGTTTAAATTTTTTTGTATTTTTTTCGAACTTTCAACGTTTTTTCCTATTTTTTTTCAACTCTAAAATTATTTTTATGGAATTTAAAAACATTTTTAGAATTTTAAGTTGATACTTGAAGATTTTGAAAAAGTTTTAAGTTGGATAAAAATATTGAATTGGAAAAAAATGAAATTGGCAAAAATTCTAAAAATGTTTTAGTTAGAAAAAATGTTGGTGTTGAAATTGCAAAATGTTTTCAGAAAAAATTTAAGTTAAAACAAATTTCAACTTTTTGAGGAACAATTTTAAAGTTGAATCAAATAATTTTGGAAAAAAAATTCAAACGTAAAACAATCCTGAGAAAATTTCTGGTTGAAAACAATTTGATAAAAATCTTGGAATTGAAAGAAATTTTAACTTGAAAAAAAAATTGAAAATATTTCCTCGTGGTATCTCCTGGTTAACGTTAAGTTCGGAATCACACCCCCCCTCCAAAATGGGAATCAATTCATGCATATCCTGAAAACAAATGGAGATCAGTTCACGTATTTCTGAAATCAGGAAATCAACTCACCAACTAACTCTCTTCTTTCCATGTAATAAATTTGAATAATTATACTGATAAGGAAGGCACCTATTCCAAACCAGCAGTAAAACTTTGAGCCAGAACAAAAATGTTCCGAAAATTATCTAGAAAAAACCTTTATCCAAAATTTTAAATGCTAATGTTCATTTTTTGAATTCTGGCGAATTGTTGAAAATTTAAAATGACCCTATGACTCTATAAAAGTTGATCTAATCGAGGTAGAAAACAGAGATTTAGAATACCTATACAATACATTCACTATTTTCGACTTCCCAAATTGATTGAGGTTTTCTGACGTTTTGGAGTTTCCAGAAAATTTTGGAATTTTTTAGCATTGAAAAAAAGACCTTAAAAATGGTCCCTATCACCTTCAGCGCCTACTATGGATTACTTACATTGGTGAATTATTTTTTGATCGATTGAAGCGCGATATCCTAAAATTTGTTCCAGCTCGGTCAAATTCAAATCGACTTTTTTGTCCATAAAAAATGTATTTTTTTAATTGAAAAATTTTCTGGAGGGTTCCGATTGACACAAAACTGTTTTAAATCAATTCAGAAAGTCAGAAATAGGATGTGTCCAAAATTTTGATTTTCTCTTCTAAATTCATACTCTGTTGACGTGTATTTTAACGATTTTTTTGACCGTTTTTTATTTATTGTTATATTTTTTTTAGAGATAAATATGAATTCAATCTGAGAGTTACGAATTTTGGAAAATTTGATCGTCAGTGTGGGTGTTCTACGTTTGTAGTTGCCAAAGTTCATAAGGACAATTTTATAAGCTTTTTTTCAATGCTGGAAAATTCAAAAATTTTCTAGATGCTCCGGAACATCTCGAAACCTTTTTCCATCGATTTGGTAGGTTGAAAATCAGATTTTGATCTCGAATAGGTCAAATTTGTATATTCTGCATTTTTCTAGGCTATAAGGTAATTTTAAATTTTAAATTCGCCAAAATTCAAAAAATGAACATTAGCAATTATTGAATTTTGAATAGAGGGTTATTTTTGGATGTACTTTCGATATTTTTTTCAGATTATGTGTACTCCCCACTTCCTTTTTTCTAAAATTTAAATTAAACACCAAAAATAAATCAATTTATCAAACCGACCTTCAAATTTCCATTTTCTCAAAATAAAAATTACCAAATTTCGCCCGCGTAAAGTAGGGTTCTAGAAGTACCCTATTCGGCTGCTGTCAAAAAATAAAACTAATGGTCGAAAAAATAAATTAATAATCGAATGAAAAAGGCAATCCGGAAAATTTTCTAATTTGAAAGTAGAAACAATGTAGGGCAGCATAGGATACAAAAAAAAAAAAGGTTGTTTTACTAAAGTCTTTTATATTCCAATAACTCTCCTTTTATTTGAGGTTAATTTGCAGAAAATACAGTTTCCTAATTTTTTCCCTCGTCGTTTTTTAGTCACGTGCTCTTTCTTACCTTTTTTTTTTCATCTTCAAAGAGTTTATTCAAAGTCGTTTCAAGTAGGTCGGTATATCTTTGATGTTGTCACATCTGTTTTGAAGTGTTTGAAGGAGAAAACTCTTTTTTATCGTAATCAAAAATGAACACTTTACTTATAAATGCGGTACAAGTTTGTAAAATGCACCGTTCATAAAATTTCAAGTTTTAATTAACCGAAATCTACTTAAATATTTAATGAACTTAAAACCTGCCAATTTTAATTTTCGATAAAAGATGTATCGATTTTCAGCCAACTTCCCACGTATACGAATACATTTGTGCAGGTAGTAAGTTGACTAATTTGTCACTTGAAGAGTTTATGTTATGCTATGTTGTAGATGGAGGAGAGGGGATTACCTGATGGAAAGGCAAATGGCGAGTTACCAACTATCAAGTGACAAAGGTAATGCTACGTGGCGTTGGTTCTTAATAATTCTCCAGAGTATTTTTTTTTTTTTTTAAATCAATAACCAGATATCATATTTTTCTTATTGAAGTACGTACGAAGATATTGAGGAGAGGGGAGAGGGAATCTTTTCAGCTATTATTCATTCGAAAATTCGGCGAAATCTTGTAATATTTGCCAAAGTTATCTTCAGTTGATTATTCCCGCCGGGGGGGGGGGGGGGTAAAGCTAGATTTGAAATGATTGTAAAAAAATCACATATGGCAGACTATAAGGGTAAAATTAGTAATTTTTCCAAAAATAATTTTTTAAAATTTGGTCCAAGAAGCGAGGTGGATCTGAACAATCAAAACGATAATTTTTTTTTAAATTCTGGCTAGATATTTTTTCTGTTCATCTTTTGAGTTCTTCTCTCTCCACAATTATAATTTTACTTCCTGCAGCTCTGCAAACAGCAGAGTGCACAAAATTTTCTCAATTACCGACGAAAAAAGGAAAAAATATTGAATGATTCTACCAATACAACAAAGCATTATAATAATTATTAGAATAAGATTTTATGATGAATCACAGAGAATGACTTACTCATGTAGGTATTTCTTAAATTTTATTGATGAAAATTTGTAACTCACCTGGAACAAAAATAATAAATAGTTGATTAGTTGATATACAATACTAAGGTACCTACATATCATGTTTAGAAAGCAAAAGCAAAGTAGATATTTTTTGGACATTTGACCAGTTTTCATTAGTGTGTTGACCGAGGGGGGGGGGGAGATTGACTTCATTATCCGTAAATTGTTTACTTTTTTCATTTCGATCTCACTTTTAGAAGGGGATATGAAATTGAAAAAAACGATCCCCTCCCCTCCCCATGACTTTATCCGTACTTCTCATTCAAATTTTAGAAAAATTATCGCAAAGTATCTCGAAATTTTTTATACCTGGTGCAAGAGTTGTTGAGTTGATTCCTTGAATTCAGATTTTTCGGGTATGTACAAATTTATTCCCATTTTTTTCGGGGCATGTACGAATTCATTCCTTTCTTGGGGGGGGGGGGGGGGGATGTACTTACGAGTTGATTCTGAACCTCTTTCAGCCTTTTAGCGTTACCCAGGAGATACCACGAAGAAATAAGAAATATTTTCAATACTTTTTTCAATCCCAAAATTATTTTAAAAAATTCTCAAAGTTTACTCCGGTTCATTATATTTTCTTCAAAAAAATTTTCAACGTGAAATTTTCTCACAAAGAATGTATCTCAACTTAAAGTAAAATTTTGAGCTCAAACAAAAAAAAATCGAAAGTACATCATAACAGGACCTCGTACACAAAATATCAGGTGCTGAAGTTCATTTCTCGATTTTTGGCGAATTTTTGAAATTTCAAAATTACCTCATCGTCCTAAAAAATATAAAAAGATCTAATCAACGAAAAAAGCTAAAATTTGGTGTATACCCTATTTTCGACCTCCCAAATCGATTGAAAGCGGTTTCGAGACGTTTCGGAACTACCAGAAAATTTTGGAATTTTCCAGCGCTGGAGAAAATCCCGTAAAAAATTGCCCATATGCACTTCAGCACCTATAATCGTGGATTATCCATATTGGTGACCTATTTGATCAATTAAAACACAATTTTCTAAAATTCGTAACTTTGAGTTCAAATTCGCATTTTTGGGCAAGAAAGTATTCTGGAAAAATTTGTAAAATTCCCCTAATGCGTATACATCGAGGTAAAAAGTTGAAACTTGGTAGATACCCTATTTTCGACCTCGCGAATCGAATGAAAGCGGTTTCGAGACGTTTCGGAGCAATCAGAAAATTTTCAAATTTTTTCCAGGAAAATTTCTTGCTCAAAAAAGCAAATTTGAACTCAAAGTTACGAATTTTGAAAAATTGTATTTTAATCGATCAAATAGGTCACCAATATCGATAATCCGCGATTATAGGTGCTGAAGTGCATATGGGCCATTTTTATGGGCTTTTCTCCAGCGCTGGAAAATTCCAAAATTTTCTGGTAGCTCCGAAACGTCTCGAAACCGTTTTCAATCGATTTGGAAGGTTGAAAATAGGGTATATACCAAATTTCAGCTTTTTTCGTTGATTAGATCAAATTTCAGCTTTTTTCGTTGATTAGATCAAATTTTTATATTTTTTAGGACGATGAGGTAATTTTGAAATTCCAAAAATTCGCCAAAATTCGAGAAATGAACTTCAGCACCTGAAATTTTGGGTACGAGGTCCTGTTATGATGTACTTTCGATTTTTTTTTGTTTGGGCTTAAAATTTTACTTTGAGTTGGAATACCTCCCTTGTCAGAATTGTATTACCTTTACATTTCTTTTTAGATTACTTTTATGTATTTGCTTCAACTTTAAAGTTGTTTTTCAAAAAGTTGAAGTTTGTTTCAACTTCAATTTTTTTTCTCAAAACATTTTGCAATTTCATATTATTTTCTTTCAAATCATATTTTTATTAAATTGAAAATTGTTTCAAAATCTTTCGGTACCAACTTTAAATTCGAAAAGGCTGTTTTTAAATTCCATGGAAATAATTTTAGAGTTGAAAAAAATTTGGAAAAAACGTTGGGAGTTCGAAATAAAATACAAAAAAAATTAATAGAAATAAGTTCAATAAAAAAATTTTAGAGTTGGAAAAAAATTCAAGAAACATTTCTAGATTGTAAACAATTTTGAGAAAAAATTCAGAAAAAGTATAAACATGAAAAACTCAGAGAAAATAGTAGGTCGAAAAAAATTTGGTGATGAAAAAACTTGAGAAAAAATTCAGATTTGAAAATAATTCAAAAATAATTGAAGTCTAAATTTGAAAAAAATTCTCAGAAAAAATTTTGGTCAAAAAATTCAATGTTGGAAGAAATTTTTGAAAAAAGGTGGGAATAAACTGGTACATACCCCGAAAAAATGGGAATTAATTCCAATATCTTTTCATTTCAATAGGTATTTCGTGGGGAATCAACTCACCTACTGTCCCTGGTGCAACAAAAATTCAGGTACCGAAGTATTCAAAAAAAAAATTATTTTGCATTTCCTCCATATAAATTTTACTTTCTGCAATAACGAAAATAATCCAAATTAAATTGATGAAAAAAAAATCTCAAAGCAAATTCTGCACCGGAAAATGATACCACAACAGAAGCTTATTTCCTCGAACTGTTTATAATAATTTTATATGGCATCTGATAGCTGAGCTCGTGAGCCCGGGGCTGATAGTTTTGTACTGTATGTTTTTGCGATATCTTGCGATAGAAAAGACATTAGAATACGGTTCGAACGCCTGTCAAAAATCTCATCGCCAGTAAATTCTATTTTAATTAAACGTATCGAAGCTTAGCCGTTTCGTTTACCATTATAGCATAGGAAAAGACGCAATCAAGTACAACGGTTATGTTTCGACGCATATATTCAGATTATATACATGTACAAAGTGAAGCGAGTTATCTAAATTGTATTTGCTCGTAAGCGAATGTTTCGAAGGATAATAGTTATTTAGGCTGATTCGAAGTTTCGGTCGTTGTTATTCTAACCTCTAGCTTTGAATATTTACTGCGTGAAAATCGGCTGTCATTAATTTGACGTCGTTGTTTGCAAGTCGTGCGACGACGATGAGGCCGCCGAGCTTTTATCAAACAAAATTAAAGGGGACTTAGAGACGATTTTCGTAAATTACGTGTAAATTGACTAACTTTACAAATTTTTTAACACCATTTAAGTACAGGTATCGTCATTCGTTGAAGAGGATTTTTTTTCACGTGTGTATATTGTTATCTATACAGCCCATCAGGCCTATCTGGAGTTATTGTTTCGCGTAGGAAAAAAAAAAAAACTAAAAAAAGTCATTAATTTTGGAAAACGAAACGTTTCATCTTTCGTTATTATAGTCGCATCAATTTAAGAGATCAAGATGAAATTTATTACAATTTAGCAACACGCCGAACAGCGAAAAAGAAAAAAAAACACGACGAGAGGCAATAAAAACGCGCCGAATTCAAATTTATACCGATGAAAAATTTTTCTTTTTTCAACTTTTAATTGAAAAAGTTTCCGCAATGATTATTTTTCTGACAGCTTATCCTCTTTTTGCCTTTCTTTGTAAGATATCGATCAGAAAATTAAAATTTTTTCTCCTTTTTCGACTTCAAAGATTAATTGAAATTCGCCAATTTCTGTTTGTTGTTGTAATTATGTAAATTTTGCTTTTTAAAAATGCCGCGTTGCGAAAAGAGGGGGAAACCATTTGACGGAGGCTTAATTAATATTTTTGCGCTTTTCGCTTGTTTGCCAATTTTACCATTGTCAATGTCAATGTCGAGTTTTTCTCGAGCAGAAGGGCCTCGGGCGGCAGATTACTTTTGTCAACGACTTTTTCTCCCGTTTTCAATTAGCTCTATTGAAGGATGGAGTCGTATTTTCGTGAGTTTATGAATAAATATTATCGATGTTGTATTTTTTTTGTAGCGAAGTTCTTAAATTAAAATTTTATAGAGAAAAGGGAAAAAAACTTTAGGTAAATTTTTCACCATCTTGGGTTTCAAAACATCATAAGAATTAGCTTAAACTCAAATACGAAAGTGAATTGAGGTGAAAATTTTCGAGCAAAAAAATATGGAAAATTTACGTGGAGAAAATTAAAAATTTACGAGACCATACATAATTTTTTGACTTAAATAGACAATTTTTCAGATTTTTTGGAAGGAAAGGAGACACTTTTTCAAAATTTGTGATTGAAACTTGAATTTTGTCGTGGGAAGGAGAGGGATAGTCCTGTTCAAATACGGATAATACATACATAGGTAGAATTGGTTTGAAATTTAATGACGGAAAATATATATATTTTTTAATTTAAATCAAGCAGTCGACTTTTTTCGAAATTATCATCCATGAGTCGAATTAAGTTCCTGAATTTTTCCAAAATAAAATTTGTTCAATTTTTATTAAAATGATCATTTTTGAAAAATATAAGGCGTGAGTGAGTCACAGATTTAACGATTTTTTAAAATTTTCTGAATCGAATTGAGTATTTTTCACGGGGGGGGGGGGGGGGGATTTAACCAAATCAAATTTCAAATCTTGTAGGTACAAAAAAACGACGAAGAATTTATTCCTAATAGGTAGATAATTTCGAGAATAAAATTAAAAATTGGATTCAAAGTTCATTCAAAGTCTCTGGATCCAACTCTGAAGTTATTTTGACCCAAATTTCCAGACCTGGATCCAACGAATTGAGGTCGCAGTGAAAAAAAAGTTCCGGTAATAATGAAGTGGTATTCAAATCTTTACTTTTTGATCTCTCAAGTTCATTTCTAGAATCAATTTTCCCAGAAAATTTAAAAAGGACCCCAATGGGTTTGGGTAAGAAGTCAAAATCGAAGTATTTTCGAATGATGAACCAAAATTCATGTATTTTGACTCATCGAACCCGTTTCTAAGGGGGACTCTATTTTTATATTCCTGGCTTTAGCGCTGCTCTGATTTTAAAAAAATTCAACTTCTTCAAGATTTTTTTCATTTGAAAATTTTAAATGTTTTCTGGTATAGGTACCTGAATTTCTTATCTAACTGATTTTTTTTTGGTAGGTATCTAAGACTAAGTAACATTAAATTTCAAAAATCAATAGGAATGTCATACATACGAGTTTAAGAAATTCTAAAAGTGTAATTTTATGAAAAAAAAAGAACTAATCATCTAAATTCTTTAGATTTTTTGTAATGAAATTCATTGCACCTACTTACTTAATTGGGTAGTGAGATAGGTAGAATGGGTATTTACAATTTTTTTAAAATTAGGTAATTGAAATACGAAATTTTTCAGTGTTTTTAAATATAGAAGAGATAGGTACCTACTACCTAGGTAAAAATTGTGACATTTTCCTAAAGTTTTTGATTATAAATTGACTTATCTATTTCAGAAATACTTCTTGAAATAGAATTTTTTCAGGTAATTAATAGTTTTGTGGAAAAGAGACAAAAATTTCCACATTTCATAAAAAAATGTAATAAATTTTTGTTTGAAATAAAAGTATGTCAATTTCAGCGGAGAGGGGCGAGGTAAAAATCTAAATTAATTTTTGTAATTACGGAAGTTCAACTAGAAATTGATATTTTGATGAGGATTGGTAAGTATAGGTACCTACTTATTTTGATCAATTTTTCTCAACTTGAATTGGTATTAGAAATTTGGAATAACCATTTTACTAAAATGCTTCATTTTCTGATTTCAGGGGTTTTAACTTTGAAGATTTTTCTATCTCTTCTCATAGGTACCTAAATTTTTTTGAATGGCATTGTCATGCTTATATTTGTTAACAGCGTTCTATTTTTTGATACAGGCAATTTTCCCAATTTTCATCGCCAAAAAATATGACTTTTTGTTTTAATATTGTTCACACTTTTCACCATCGTATTTTTTTGGTGAATTATTGGTGCTTAAATGTCAATAACTTTTTTAAAAAACAAAACCAAAACATGATGTTGGTAAAATTTTAATTGAAAAAAATTGAAAAAAAATAAAAAATACGATAAAATTATAAGATTTTTGAAATTTTTTAAAAATATCTTCAATAGTTTTTTATTTTTTAAAATCAATTTGACTCATTTTTAATTTTTTACAACTTGAAAATTTTGCTCTTAAAAAAATTAATGGAGTAAGCGTAAGCACCACAATTTTTTCACAGTTTTATTCAGAAATGTCATACCTGGTTGAATAATTTTATTTTTAGAAGATATTTTGAATTTTTTTTGAATAGGTACCTTCAATTTTTAATTGAAAATCGATTTCCAAATTTCTTCTTCCAGTTGAAAAAAGTTACCGGCGTTTCACAATTTTTAAATTTATTTTTAAAAGTACCTATCAAAATTGGTAAGTATTTTAATATTTTTTTGTCCATTAAAAAAAAAAACGTGAATTTGCGTTTAATAAAATATACTTGGAAATCATTTTTTTCAAAAAACAATCGAACGATTCAATTAGGTTCGTGATGTGTAAATGTAGAACGATAAATATTTACACGTAAGAATTCAATTTTTAAATATAACTAAGTAATAATTTAATTCAAGTTTCTGCGCCTCATTTTGCTGCTTATCCAACCACCTTCTCTTTTCACTTTATGGTAATCTTCAATCTCTCAACTCAAACGTCAATTTTATACAGTTTTTGGACAAAACCTCGATTTTTTTGAAAAGATTTCTCATTTTTCATCTACATTTTAGAAAGTTTTCAAAGATTCCAGTTCGACCTACGAGTAAAACTCACCGGAAAATTTGAAATCTCGTTCATTAAGTTAGTACATTTCTAACACGTCATTTCAAAAGCTGCTGCCTTTTGAACTCCCGGCGTTTTATTCAAAAAGATTTTTTTTACTAGGTATAATATCCACGAGTAAGTTTTCGGAAGGAAAATTCCTTCGCATTATATCGTTACACTTGCCACTTTGCTGCGACTTTTTTTCCTCTCACTTGTTGCTTACGTATATTTTTATCCTTTCGTTTAAAATTTTTCTTCTCAGTTTTGGGTAAAAATATTCTGGCTCGGAAGTATCTCAGATAAGCTGAGAAGAATTATTACGTTTGTATGTTGCTCAAAAAAAAAGATTGAATTTCGTTGCGAAAGAAATGATTAACATAGCTGAATTTTAAAAATCGATAGTTTCGGTTTGTTTGTTTTGAATTTTTTTCCCCTGCGTAGAAAGTAGAAACACAGAGGTAAGTTTTATTCTACGAGAATGATTAGGAAAATATCTTTCGACAGTTTTCCCTTTTTACAAGATTTTCTATTTTCCGCATTGAATTTCGTTGAGAAGTTTTATTCGTATTGATTTTAGCGATTCTCTCGGTAAACTATGACTTGCAGTTTTAACACGTCGAGCTAAGATTTTTCGTATGAAAATTATCCCCTTTTATACACGACTAGAGGATATTTTGCCTCATAATGTAACGTAATTTTTTATTTTTTTCCACGAAGGATGATGCATTATCGCATTCTCGAGCTAAAATTACTCATACACGAGTAACGCGATGAGCTGTTTATGTCGAGTGAAAATACTGTACAAGTCTTATTTGGTTTCGTCGTCGGGAATCTATAACGAGTTTTCTTTGATTTATTTGAACGCGGCCAAGTTTAAAATTTTCAATTTAAACGGTTACATTTAAATAAGGACTATATATTTCATAAATGTGACCGTGCGGTTTTCGTGGTGTAAATTTAATCGAATCCATTGTCGACGCCTTTTTAATATTAAACCTGTCAAATAAAGAATACGCCACGGTATGCGCAGCGAATGCGGTAATCTGCAGCTTTTCGCTGATAATTTCAGAAATGCGTAGTTACAGTGAATTTCCTTTTAAGCGACGAGACGACGGAAATATCGTGGAAAGCTTTTTTTCACGCGAATTTTCACAATTTGTCGAATCGGTTTCGTTTGTATGAGAGAATCTTTTATGCTCGGGAAATATGTGGTGTTTTGGGGGAGGGGGATTTGTTATTCGAATAATGAGCTTTAGAAATTTCATCAACGTGGGTAGTCAGTTTTGGCAAAAATGTAATAAGCTCGAGTAATGAATTCGTGAATTCACTTTTCTGGGGGGGGGGGGGGGGCTCTGAGTGAAAAACCGACGAGCGAAATTTCAATTTTTTCGTATTGAAATACAAAGTCGTTTGTTGATTTGTGCTCGTTGAAAAATGTAACGAATTGGATGAGGAAAAAATCGTCTTCGAAGAAGGTGAAAACTTATGAGAAGATCTTTAAATTAATAGATTTTCTTAATAAATTAAAAAAAAAAACTGAAAATTATTCCCGAAAAAATGCGTGGTGTGGAAAATGGTTTGATGTTAGCTAAAGATAGATAAAATCAGCATCAGGAAAAAATCCTCTTTGATTTTAAAAATTTTGAAAAATTATCACTTACTTATTCAAAATTTAATTCATTTTTTTTAAATTATTGATTAATGTGGCGAGGGGAGGGGATGTAATTTAAAAAACATTGAAATAATTACTTACTTCATCATGCAATAATTGTTACTACTTTTTAATTTATCAAAAATATTTGGTAGTTAACATACTGAAATGCATTGACATTTTAATAAAAAGTTATAAATTTTGATTTTTTAAAATGTGGTTTAAGTTCACAAAAACATATAATACCTATAAAAATGTCCAAGATCTAAAATAGGTACTTTTTTTCAAAAAAAAAAAAATGAGTAAGTAAGTAAACTTAGTTCGAAAAAAGAAACTATTATTTGAAAAAAATAAGAAAAGAAAAAAGTAAGTACTTACCTATTTAAAAAAGTTAAAATGAGAAAAAAATTGAAAAAAATTCAAGTGCTTGCATTGACATTAATAAAAAGTTGAAGTTTTGTCTTCTTTAAACGGAAATTAGAAACATTGCCTCATCTCTGAAATACGTAAGTATTTATACATATTTGAACATAATATCCATGATCTAAGGGTTTTACCTGAAAGAAAGCATTGCTTTATTTTTTTTTGTTCAAAAGTGTTTGCATAATTTTAAAACATTTCTTTTGTTTTACGAGAGAATCCGTTATTTTCCCTCGATTTCTTTTGAAATGGAGTTCTTTCAATTTTTTTAAAAATACCTAAATATTTAATTAAGTATTTGTAACGTGGTTTTAAGGAGGGGGAAGTAAACTGGAGAAAAATCAAATTATTTTTGTTTTTGATTTTCAATTTTTATATTCCTGCAGGAAATTATAGAAAAATCCAAGAAATTGGTTCAATAAAGTTAAACTTTGCCAAGTTTACCAAAAATAGTCCAAAAATATCCAGATTTTTTGAAAAAAATTTAAGATAGGAAAATACTGATTCTGACTTGAGTTTTATTAGGAATTCGAAAAAGCTAGTTTGAGAGCTGTATCATGTTTCTAAGTGCCCAAAAAAGGACCTCAAACTTCAAAAATGTGGAAATTGTGATTTCTGGTTTTGATTTCAGTTGTAGTCTAAAATTCCATGATGAATCTGAAAAAATTGATTCAGAAGGCTTTGTATTTCCTCGAGTGGTCAGAAAAAGGGAGTCCTAAAAAAATAAAATTTTCTAAATTTTGGGATCTGGGGTTTTTCTGCATCACTTGAGGGCATATTATAAAACGGTTCTGAAAGTAATTTTTTTGAATTCCTGATAAAATTTCTCTGTAGTAGAGAAGGGGGTGCTGTCGATATAAGAAAATTGAGACCTCTCTTGATGAGAATATTATTGTGTCAAGTAAAAATACCTGTATACTTTGTAAAAAAAAAAAATCCTCTTACTATATTTCAATAGATTTCAATTTTCAGAATTCTTTGATGGATCCTTGAAATTCCAAAACAATCAAATTTTGAAATTTTTTTCAGAATTCTACCTATGTTTTTTTGAAATCCCCTCCCCCTTAATCACCTCTATTTGTAATATAAATTGGTTTTGAGCTGGAAAACAGTGTAGGTAAATATAAATTAAAGAGGCGGAAGAATAATGGGAAAATTTCAATTTGAAATGAAATATGACAAGGAACGTGAAAGGCTCAGAAGGATTAACTCATGAAAATAAAGCCAATAGCCAAATTCGTGTTCAGCTCCCTCGATGGATCATGTAATTTACCACTAAAATAGGTAATTACCGGTGATTTATTACAAAAATGGGTAATTACCGGCAATTTACCACTACTATGGGTAATTACTGGTAATTTACCACCAACATGGATAACTACCGGTAATGTACCACCAATACAGGTAATTACTGGTAATTTACCACCACTACAGGTAATTACTGGTAATTTACCACCAATACAGGTAATTACTGGTAATTTACCACCAATACAGGTAATTACTGGTGATTTACCACCAATACAGGTAATTACCGATAATTTACCACCAATACAGGTAATTACCGATAATTTACCACCAATACAGGTAATTACTGATAATTTACCACCATCAGTACAGGTAATTACCGCTAATTTACCACCAATACAAGTAATTACCGCCAATTTACCACCAATATAGGTAATTACCGGTAATTTACCACTTCCAAGGGTAATTACCGAAAATTTTTCACTACTGATGGTAATAACCAATAATTAGCCACTGATAACAGGTATCTATGTATTAGTACCCAATAACTTATCCAAATAACTGGTAATACGAAGTATTTGGCGGTAACTCGGCGTAAATAACCATAAATTCATGTAATTAATGGTGAATGGTAAGTAAGTACATACATTCGAATTCCAGATTATGTTATAATGCATTCCCCAAAACATTTAACTTACTAAATTACACACCTTTTGCAAAAAAAAAATCAAAATTTATTTTTATTGTATTTTTAGAAAAATGTTTTATTTTTTATTTTTATTTTCATAGTTGAATTTTTAATGGAAAAATCCACTCTTGCTTTAAACCGTTGAAATATTAGTCCTTGAATTTGAGTCTGCTTCCACCCCCTCCCCCCTTGCTATTCAGTAGGAAATCAATAAATGATGACTGTTTTTTTTTTTGCTGTTGTTGGATATTAGAACTTTTTTTTAAAAAGCCTGAAATTATTTGAGGTAATAATCGTTGGTAAATTGATACTTATATCATATGAAAGGGTTACCTTCCAAAGTAAAATTTTGTTTCAATATTTCTTTTCCTTTTGGAAATTAAATTAGGAAAAATTTTAAAATTTCTCTGAAAATTATGTATTTTCAAAACGAATTTTTTCTAGACGCAGAATTTTGTATCCATTATTTTACACAACAATATACATATGTACTCAGTTACGTAGCATATTTCAGGAATATGAAAATATTCCAGCTTCACCATCGCGTCGGTTTTTTCCCTCAGCCACCAAAGGGTAGTATTAACGATAGTAATTTTTTTAAAATGAAAATTAATTCTAGCGTTGCTACCAGCGAGAGAGAGAGAAAGAGAGAAAGAGACGTTCACGGATAATAAACCTTTCGAGTACTCTAATAAAAAATATTTGGTGTACCGTGCGAAATGAAAAGTATCCTCGAACGAGTTTTAATATCGCATTAAAAGCTCGTTACATGAATTTAATATCCACGGATGCATTTGTGACGTGTAACCGCAGATATAGTTCCACACTCGCGTATTGTTTTTATATTGGAATAATTTCGCGATACTGAACTCGTGCTTCGTACTTTCCCCCACCTTCCTATTTTCGATAATTTTAACCATTCGTATTAACTCTGGTGAATACGTAGGTTGGGTAAACACGACGACGGCGGAGCGAGCGTATAATGACGTAATGGAGCGATTTTCTCAACATTGTTATCACGAGCTCTGAAAATTGTGCTTTCATTTGGTATCCGCGGCTAATGCATTTTCTTTAAGAAAATCACCATGATAGTAATCTGGTTTGTTTTTCTCTCCAATTATAGTCCATCTGGCGGGATAGCTTTGTTTACGATGGAATTTCTCGTCCCATCAAAAGCAACCCTCGCAGAAAAAAGCTTTTAATAATTGTTCATCCGACAGCGAATTCGCGACCATATCTCGCCCATAGAGTTTGCGATAAACGTCGTTACAATCGCATTATTTCATAAGCCTGTCATAAGTACGTATTTGACCGAGAAAAACTTATACCGTACAATCGTTATATTGCTTTTTGTTCGTCGACTATCACCCGGGTAAATAAACCGAACAAGCCGAGTTAGAAAAACGATGTTAATGTGATGCCACACCAGCCGCAGGCTCAGCTGTGTATAATTTACCGCGCGTCTTTCCCTAAGCTTTCTCGTCGATGGCTGTTTTTGCGTTGAGGGAGGAGAGAAGAGGGTTTTTGATTTTGGTGTACAAGGGTTTCGAAAATTATATGTGTGTAAGAGTATTTAGGGACGTACCGATGGGGGAAAACATGAAGGGGGGCCCATCCCGCAAGATTTTTTAGTAATTCAGTTGGGAAAATTCATCATTTCTACTCATGAGTTGAAAAAATTGGAACAGTTGTACCTACTTTTATGTTTTTTTGTGAAAAAAAACATAGAAAACAGTGATCGTTTTCTGGAGGAAGATTTACCCTTTGTACTCGTATTATCTAGTTGAAAAAATCTTCATATTTTCCCAAGTCGGAAAACAGTTTTACGTTATCTCAGTTGGAAAAAATTCTGTTTCTTCAAAATGAATAAATTTTCATATTTTCCCATTTGGAAACATTTCGGTATTTTTCCAAGTTGAAAAAATGTTTATGCTTTCCCGAGTTGGAAAAATTTTCATGTTTTCCCAATTTGCAGAAATTTTTAGGTTTTCTCAAGTTGGAAAAATTTTTGTTTTCCCAATTAGTAGAAATTTTCAAGTTGAAAACATCTTCATATTTCCCCAAGTTGGAAAAATTATCATGTTTTTCCAATTCGGAAAGATTTTTATATTTTCTCTCGTAGGGAAAATTATCATGTTTTCCCAGTTTGTTGAAATTTTTATATTTTCTCACGTTGAAAAAGTTTTCATGCTTTCCCATGTTGAAAACATCTTCATAATTTTCCCAAGTTGGAAAAATTTTTATTTTTTCCAATTTGTAGAAATTTTTAGGTTTTCTCAAGTTGGAAACATTTTCATGTTTTCCCAAGTTGGAAAAATGTTTTTTCTGCTTTCCCAAGTTGAAAACATTTCCACATTTTCCACAGTTGGAAAAATGTTTGTTTTCCCAAGTTGGAAAAATTTTCATGCTTTTCCAAGTTGAAAACATCTTCATATTTTCCCAAGTTGGAAAAATTTTCATGTTTTCCCAATTTGTAGAAATTTTTAGGTTTTTTCTCGTTGGAAAAATTTTCATGTTGTCCCAAGTTGGAAAAATTTTCCTATTTGCATAAGTTGGAAAGATTTTTATGTTTCTCTCGTTGGAAACATTTTCATGTTTTCCTAGTTGGAAAAATGTTTTATGTTTCTGCTTTCCCAAGTTGAAAACATTTCCACATTTTCCACAGTTGGAAAAATATTTGTTTTCCCAAGTTGGAAAAATTTTCATGTTTTCCCAATTTGTAGAATTTCTTATGTTTTTTCTCGTTGGAAAAATTTTCATGTTTTCCCAAGTTGGTAAATTTTCAAATTTTTCCAAGTTGGAAAAATGTTTATGCTTTCCCAAGTTGAAAACATTTCCACATTTTTTTAAGTTGGAAAAATTTTCATGTTTTTCCAATTTGGAAAGATTTTTATATTTTCTCACGTTGGAAAAATTTTAATGCTTTCCCAAGTTGTAGAAATTTTTTTATTTTCTCTCGTTGAAAAAGTTTTCATGCTTTCCCATGTTGAAAACACTTTCATATTTTCTCAAGTTGGAAAAATTTTCATGTTTTTCCAAGTTGGAAAAATTTTTGTTTTCCCAATTAGTAGAAATTTTCATGCTTTCTCAAGTTGAAAACATCTTCATATTTTCTCAAGTTAAAAAAATTATCATGTTTTCTCAATTTGTAGAAATTTTTATATTTTCTCACGTTGGAAAAGTTTTTATGCTTTCCCATGTTGAAAACATCATATTCTTCCAAGTTGGAAAAATTTTTATTTTTTCCAATTTGTAGACATTTTTAGGTTTTCTCAAGTTGAAAACATTTTCATGTTTTCCCTAGTTGGAAAAATTTTAATTTTTTCCAACTTGGAAAAATGTTTTATGCTTTCCCAAGTTGAAAACATTTCCACATTTTCCAAAGTTGGAAAAATTTTTGTTTTCCCAAGTTGGAAAAATTTTCATGCTTTCCCAAGTTGAAACATCTTCATATTTTCCCAAGTTGGAAAATTTTTCATATTTTCCCAAGTTGGAAAAATGTTTATGTTTTCCCAATTAGTAGAAATTTTTAGGTTTTCCCAAGTTGGAAAAATTTTCAAGTTTTCCCAACTTGGAAAGATTTCTTTATTTTCTCTCGTTGGAAAAATTGTCATGTTTCCCAAGTTTAAAACATTTCCATATTTGCCCAAGTTTAAAACATTTCCATATTTGCCCAAGTTTGGAAACATTTTCATATTTTCCCAATTTGAAAAATATTTCATGTTTTCCCAAGGTGGAGACATTTCAATTTGTACCTAATCTTATTTTTCCAAATTTGGAAAATTGAATATCTATTATATTCATGTTTTTTTTTTTCTATGAGAAAGCAAAATTAAATTATCATTTTCGAAGGGAAAATTTATCATTGAGCTTGGATATAGAATCCACCCTTGGAGGTCAAAAATGAGTTTTTGAGTTGAGGTTCCCCCTTAATTCTGCTCCTTCTGAATGATCCAATATCAGTGTCAACTCAAAAACCAATTTTTCTACCCTTAAGAGCGGTTTTCTTATTCAGGCTCATATTTGAATCCATTTTTTTGCAAGTTACAGGAATTGAATAGTTTATTTTTACTTTTACATATATGTTTTTTTTTTAAATAAAAAATCCAAATTCTACAAATGTGTTTGTTTCCCTATTTTTTCTCAAAATTATTCAAAATAATTTCATTACTTATATTTTTTTTCCTTCAAACTTATTTTCGTTACTTGAAAATCAATGTTGGCCTTGCTGCGCGTGGTGTTATCGTATTTCTCCTTTAATAATTTTAATGGAGAACCAGCTGATTTTTTATCCAAATTATTTTATTGGAGTTTAAGTTTGAGGTTTTCTAAAATTTCGCCTTCTTTTTGCTCTTGCCAAATCCATCTCGTTCATATTCACATTAAAACTACAACATTTTATTCATAAAATAAACGTTTTTTTCTGAAATTTTGTCCCTTTTCTTAATCAGGAAGAGTAAATGGTTTAGTATTTTTCTTCAACTATACATATAGGTAGGTACTTACAAATATAGACACAATGAATTTAGTATTAGGGTTGAAAAAAATAACAAGTTTAGAATAAGCAATGAAATGAATGAGAGCGGCAAAGAGGTCAACTTCTTTAAAATTTAGTTCAGTCAGCAAATTTGTGACATCCGCCCTCATCCCCTCCAAAAAATCAGTCTATTACGTTCCTGAATAAACTGATTTCCAAAATCTTGGGTGGAAGTCTAGGGTAGAAACGTATCAAAAAAAAGAACATTGTGGGAGGGTAAAAAAAAACTCACTGATGTAGATTTGTAGGTACCTATCAAAGTACAATGTGAGAAAATTAAAAATCTGAGCTGGGATTTTCACTAATTTTATTAACCCCTCCCCCTTCTTCCCGAAAAATGTCTTCGGAACGTCATTCGGTGTATTTTAAAGTCCGGATATTTGTTCTACTGATGAAATTTTTCCGCAGTAAATAAAAATTACGCGATGTTGGTTGCCGATAAATTCTTATGAAAATTTTCGCATGAATGAGTCACACCCCATCTTCATAAATCTTTCATGTGACATATTTCACGCTACAAAAGATCTTGTTTTATTAATTAATCGTATCATTTTGATTAAGTGGTTATCAGGGGAATTAAATTCCGCTAGGTACTTCATTAGGGTTTATGTCGCTATATCGTATTTGATATGTCTCCTGATAACACATGTATATGCGTATACGCTACCCGAAATTACATAAACGTATGTAGGTACTGTACGTATATGCGTTTGACATGGTATATCGTTTCACCATCATTTGTGGTTTACCATCGAGTTTAACCTTTTTTCTATGCGTTCTGCGGTTTCTTTTGCTGCGAAATTACGTACGTATGGGACTGGTATGGTATAGATTTCATCTGACCATCGAACAACATAAACCTTCGTATATTGAGATTCGAGGTTGAAGAGTGTGCTTAAAAATAAAATTGTGTTTTGGGTCAAGTGAAGGGTGAAGGGAAGAAGGGTCATTAAAACATTGAGTTTTGAGCCACAGCCACTGTGTACAAAAAAAATTTTTCCCATCCCTCTCTCTTTGCCCCCAGGTCAAAAAAAGTGTTTTTTGCTTGAAAAATTCCTGTTAATCATCAAATGTACCAAAAAATTTGAAATTTATGTAGTCTATAGGGGAAGCTGAGACCAATCTAGCTAAAAATGCTAAAGAATACTTTTCATTTTCAGTTTAAAGAATTTCTTTTCAGTTGGAAATTTTTTGAGTATTTTATCCTTGCGATAGGTCAATTCTGGGTTCTCTCGAGGAGAAAGTGGGGGTGGAGGGTGAAGTGAAATGTCGACAATAAGTAATTATTTATTGAAGGGAATGTTTTGGGAATTTTGTATATTATGAATTATTGATCTAATCCATAACAAAAAGTGGATTTTTTTCAGTTTTTCAAGTAGCCCAGTGTAATTAGACAAAAAAATGCCAAATTTTCCCCCATACCGTCCCCAGGGGTCCCTTTTGGGGTTTTTGATGAAATGACACATTTTGATACCACAACCGATATTTTAAAGACACTTTCTCACCTCGACCCGTCCCCCTCGTCCCTGTGGGTTTTGATTCGAATTTGAGGTCAAAATGATTCCAAAAATGGATTCAGAAGCTTCTAAATACCGTTTGGAATGGAATTTCAATTTTTTTCCTCCGTAAAATCGGTTTGAAATATATTGATCAAAATTTTCTCGTTTTTCCTTTTCAGTCACACTTGTAATCACCTTTGTCTTACCTCCCCCTGCTATGGTTTAGGCGCAATTTTAAAGTCGCCATGCCACTACGACTTTTTTCTTGTAGTGGTTTTTTTTGTGAGGGCTGTTGTGGGCTCAGTTTGCGTTTTACACAGAAAAGTAAAGAGAGCTATTTTATTGTAAATTTAACGTAGATTATTATTTTACATCACTATTTTTTTTTTTTGAAAAATTGTGTTTTTGTCGAGTTATAAGCAAAACCCCCATTTTGGGGGTTCAACCCCCCAAAATGGGGTTTTTGAAAAAGTAAAATAATTATTTTCAAATTAACGACCCTGTATAGTTGCAATTTGACAAGAGTCGATATATTTTCAACAGCAAATACGTTTATTCTCCAAAAAAAATTTCTCTCGGTTTACTCTGGGTTAGTTTGATGCTTTCCTTATTTTTTGAAAATCGAGACTATCAAAAATCCAAATCATCTCAATTTACCTACATTGAAAAAAAATTTTTACAACAATTTTTCTGCTTCGACGTGAGTAATTTTCAGCTCTTGAGCCTTTTTTTGAAAGTTTTTCTCTCTGGCTTTGCCCGGATTCAAATAACCTTATTGTTACGCTTCTTTGAAAAATGGGAACATCTCTCAAAATCTAAGTTTCTTTTTACCCAAATCTCAAAGATTTTCATGCAAGAATTTTTCTGCTTTGGTAACTCAATTTTTTCATCAATAATTTTTGGATCTCCAGGGTTGTACCGAATACCGTTCATTTTAATTCGAATCACGAATTCGTAATTATCGAATCATTTTTCGAATCATTCAATTCTTTTAAAATTGTTTCGTTTTTCTGACATTCGGACATTTTACAACGTAAATTTTCGGATATTGACATGGATATGTGGGGGGGGGGGGGTAAAATTTGATACGTGTAACGTAACGTAACGCTGCGCCAGTGACGTAGCCAGAAATTTCTCATGGAGGGGGTCCGAAATTTCGTAATTTTTTGAGAAATTTTGAATCAACCCCCCTCCCCCCGCCTCAAAATTTCCTTTTACTATAAAAACACTAAATTCGAAGTTTGAATCATTTTCATAAATAATTATAAGGAGTCGCACAGGTGTTATAAAGTTCTTATCCAATTTACATAGAATGTTTAGGAAAACAACTTTGATGAAAATATAATTTTGGAACAAAAAACTTACACAGGTACTTACTTTTTTTGGGAGGGTGCAAAGTGGGTATAGACTAGAGACTTGGAATATCTGAAGGGAGCTTTTTTTTGCATAGGTAGTTGATTCAAATATTTTATATAATCATGATTTAATTCATGCCCGAGCGAAGCGAGGGTGAAGCTTTGGGAAAATTTGATTTTTAATGCTCCAAGAAGGCACTTTTTACGTAAGTTCCTTACGCCAAGGGGAAGGTCCGAGACCCCCCCCCTCTTCCAATATTAGGTAAATTGACATTTAAATAAAAAGTTATGAAGTTTTGTCTTAATTGCCTCATCTGAAAAGTGAGTACCTACATTTGAACATATCCATGATCTAAGGTTTTTACTTTAAAGGAAAAATTCCGTTAAAATTTTTTTTGCTAACAAATGTATGGTATAGGTAAATACATGAAAAACATCAGTGGCCGAAAAAAAGAGTTTTCATAGTGTCATGTTTCACAAAGTTTTTTTAAAACAAAATTTCAATTTCCAAGAAAAAAATTTAGCAATTTTTAAAACACATTTTTTATTTTCTCGAATTTTTTGTGTAGGTATTTATACTTTATTATAGCAAAATATCTGAATATTTATGCCAAAATATGTCCAAATGTCAGCAGAGAAACAAAGAAATTAAAAAAAAAATTAAATAATTCGAAAAATGATTCAAAATTTCGAATTACAAATCATTTTTCAAATCATGAAATAAGTAATTCGAATAAAAAATAATTCGAATACGTATCAATCTGGTGCATACATTGAAGTAAAATTTCAGTTTAGGCTTCAAAAACTTAACATGTCAGTTTTTTCACAATCCCCCTCCAATTTGCCTTTTTTTTTTGTTCACGCAATGAAAACTGACAATTAATTGAAAATGGTAAAAATATAGGTACCTATACTTTTTACTCCATGATTTCTACCCTCTCCCCCTTTCCCTTTAGAAAGAATGTCTAGTAACGCTACCAAATTCAACAAATAGTCCTATTTGATTGTTGCACCATCCAACGTAGTGCTGTAGTTTTAAAATAAAAGTAACCGAAAATTAATGTAATGTTTCGCGGTACAGGGAGACCTAATGATTAAATATACTATATTGCGGATGATTTCCTCTTTTAGGGATTAATTCGAAGGCTGTAGGTCTGTAACGAATGTGTATATAGTTGTAAACCACTTGTACCTATACCTACTACCTACGAGAACGTATAACTTACCCAGCTAACGTATTTATCGAGGGAATTACGTTAATGTTGATTACTCGAAGGTCCGAGAAATTTCATTCATCTTGTTCGCATTCGTTAAACGCCAAACGATTAGTACAGGCTTCAAAGATCAAACATTTTTAACATAGTAAAAATCGAGCTTTTTTTTTGGTGAAAAAGAAACTCTTTTTGTCGACGTTTAATTTGTGTAAATAGGCCAGAAAAGTGATTAGGTATTTCGATTCTTATCGACGTTTTTATATCAGATACAAAATCAATAGGTCTATGTAAGGTACCAGGATGTAAAAAGAGATGCAAACTACAAAACCTTTGCAATAACAATTTCATTTTGTACGTGCACAAAAAATAAATACCCATTAAAAGAGCATCCGAGATGAAAAAAATTCCACTTCGGAGAGGAAAAAATGAGATAATCTATCAAGATCACCCCTTCTCCCAAAAAAATCGAACACAAATTCATCCATATCAAAAAAAGACGACCACAAGTTAAATTTTTTTTTCATTTAAACTGCTGATTTTCAAACATGACTGGAACTTTCTCCTTCGATGAAATATTTTCACCACAATCTTTCGCAATGTGGCGTAGATTTTCTCAACTCTCGGGGAAAAAAATCGCTATCTCGTACATAAACATACGTAAAAAAAGAAAATATATAGTTTGTTCAAAACGGGAACTCTACTAGCTCGAGAATAACTCGTCCTTTTTTTTCGAGTAATAGAAAAATGCATCAAAATTATGGGCTACGTTGTACTCGTATGTAGTACTTAATCGTTGAAAAAATTTTAGAATAAATCGCAGATCTAGATTATGTATAAGTACCCTATACATTACGGAACTTGTAAAATAATAAACCATTTTAGCATGGAAATAATGTACTTTTTAAAGAGACGAAGCGTGCCATTAATCAAATCACATGACAGCTGGCATCGGCCAAAAACCCATAAAAGCTCTTCGGGAATTGTAAAAATACATTTTCCATATTGAAATGGAAATTCAAGAGGAAATAAGATTTCGTATGATTGTCAAGGTTGTTCGGTCAATTTTTATTCGTGTTTTGATTCGGGCTTTATCTGCGCTTTGTTATTTTGAAATAACACGTTTGGATAAATGGAGTTTTCGTCGGTGCAGATGGGTTTTCTCCCGACAGTTCAAGTGCTGTTTGATTCGAGTCGAAGTGGTTTTTTTTTCACGAAACTCGATTGAAAATATGATTAAATTATTTTCCGGAGTGAAATGGGACGGATTTTTTCGTAATGGGCGCAGACTTCTGATAAAACAATGAACATGTATTATTTATGATACCGATTCAGAAAGTTTTAAATTTTGTATGGATGGTTTTAATTAGATTTGAGAAAGGAGGGAGCTAAGTTTTTCACAAAAATAATTGTAATTTAAAAAAAAAAACTTGGTGATAATTTCATTCAACCAGTTGATTTTTATTGATTATCCCTTACTTCTCTATCCAGTTTCGTTATTAATAACTGAAGTTTCCAAATGGTTTTAATCTCTACTGATTATTTTTTTCAAAAACTAATGAATTTTTAAAAAATGAGACATTTTTAGAATATGCCAAGTTTTGAAAAAATGGTCAAGTTTTGAAAACTTATTAAATTTTTGATTGTATTTCAAGGTTTTGAAAATTACTAAAAAAATTTAAGTTGATTAGAGTTTTAAAAATTGTTACATTTTCAAAACATTGTTTAATTCAGATTTCTCAAAATTTAGGTATAAACATTTTAAAGACAAATTTTTTGAATTCAAAAATTTTGTTACGATAGACGAATTATTTGCATTTAACTAATTATTCCAAATTGACAAATTTTTCAATATCGAGATATTTTAAAAGTATATGTTTTAAAACTAGTAAATTTTTCAGGATTTGCCACTTTTTTAAACTTGATATGTTTTTTTGAAATGAAACAATTTTTTAAAATCGACAAATTGTTTGATATTGACAAAATTTTCCAAAGTGGTCAATTTTTAAAAATCGAGAAATTGTTGGAAATCTACTACTTCTTAAAAATTTACCAGTTCTAGAGCGTTGATAAATTTTTTTAAATTGGCCAATTGTTTAAAACTGGAGAAATTTTTCAATTCGACAAATTTTTTAAAAAACGTCACAATTTTTTAAAAATTAATGAACTTTTTAAAACTTGCATTTTTTTTACATCAGCAAATTGTTTGAAAACAACCAAATTCTTCAAAATCTATAATTTTTTTTTAATTAACAACTTTTTTCAACTACGCAAATTTTCAATTTTAAAGACCAGAAAATTTTCCAAAGTTGCCAAACCTAAGTTTTTTAAAATAACAGATTTTTCAAAATTGAAAGATTTTACAAAATCAACAAATCCTTCAAAACCGAAAAATATATCAATAAGTGACCAATTTTTTGAAGTCAATAAATATTTTCAAAATTGTCCAATTCTTCAAAATCTATTGATTTTTTAAAACTGGCAAATTTTTAAAAATTCACAAATTATTTAAAACTGATCAATTTTATTTCATTTCGATGAATTTTTCAACATCAACAAATTCTTTGGAACTCGACAAATTTCTCAAAAAACTGAAAGTTTTTTTGAAATTAACAAATTTAGCAGGCATATAGGCAAGTAAAATTGTTAAATTTTTAAATAATTGATCAATTTTTTTAAATTAAACGATTTTTTCGAAATCTACAGGTCCTTCAAAATCGAAAAAACTTTTAAATCGTCCAATTATTTCAAACAGCCTAATTTTTCAAAATTGACGATTTGTCTAAATTAACAACGTTTTTCAGAATTGGCCAACTTTTTAAAACGGATAAATTTTTCAAATCAGGCAAATTTTTTAAAATCGACGAATTGTTAAAACTGGCTAATTTCTCAAAGTCGGTGAATTTTTTTCATAATACCTAATTTTTTAAGACTTGAACATTTTTTTTATCAAATTTTCAAATTTTTTAATATTTACCGAGTTTTTAAAAGTATAAAGAGTTGGTGAGTTTATTTTTTTCGGGGCAGGTAATAGGTATGTACGAATTCATTACTTTCAAGTTTGGGGGGGAGTTGTATGAGGAGATACCACGAGGAGGAATTTTAAATACTTTTTTTCAATCCCAAGATTTTTTAATCAAATTTTTTTCAACTCTGAATTTTTTGCTCAATTTTCTTCAAAATGTTTATTCGCTTCAAAAAAATTTTCAACTTGTCTCAGCATTGTTTTACCTTTACAGTTTTTTTCAAAATTATTTGTTTCAACTTTAAAATCGTTTTTCAAAAAGTTGAAATTTTGTTTTAAGTTCTTTAAATTCTAATTTAAAAAAATACAAAGTAATTTGAAGTAGAAAAAAATTGGAAAAAAGATTATAAAGCTGTAAAAAATTCAAAAAAAAAATCAAGATTGAAAACAATTTTGAGAAAAAATTCAAATAAAGTAGGTATTAACACAAAAAAATCTGAGGAAATTTTAGGTTGAAAAAAATATTGATGTTAAAAATACGTGAGAAAGAATTTAGAGTTAGAAATAATTCAAAAATAATTAGAATTAAAATTTGAAAAAAAAATTGAAAAAATTTTCAGCTAAAAATTCAGAGTTAAAAGAAAGTTTTGAGAAAACGTGGGAATCAATTCGCCTATTTTTATACGTGAATATTTCTTCAGGAATCAACTCAGTGTACAGCCTAAAATTATTCAATTTTTCAAAAATTCAAAGATTTTCCATAATGAGCAAATTCAAATTTCATTTATTTCTTAAAATTCAGAAATTGATTAAAATATGTATAACAAATTTTTCAAAGCTGACAACTTCTTAGTTGAAAAGTTTTTTAAAATTAAAAATTTTTTTCAAAACCTTAAAAATTGACAAAATTTTTCCTACCTAATCGATATATTATTTTTTTAAATACTGAACAGGAATCTAAAAATTATTTCATAGAATTATTTGGTAAGAAATTATCGAATTTTCTATGAAAAATACGGTGGAGGGGGTTGGTTGAGGGTTCTAATGATTCCTTATTTCGAAGAGTTTTGATCCATCGAGTGAAGAGATTATTACTTGAAACACCATGATGTAGAAGACATGCCAATACCTACTGTATCGAAAAAAAACCTATCCACACTTCATATACGTAAAACAATTTTTTATTACACCAATTTGGCAGTATTTTTATACGGGCTACTTACGCGTCGTATATGTTTTCGTACTCGACCAACTCCATATTCAGATATTATATCTTCAACATCAAAATTTAATAGATACTTCTTCGTTGCAATTTTTAGTACACTTAGTTGAATTCGTATCGAATATAAAGACTCGGCCATAAAATTTCCAACAAGAACGTTCATCTACGGTACATTACGTTTTATTTGACGAATTCATTGATATTGTGTTTTTTTGCTTCATGTGATGTGACGTACTTTCAAAATGAGACTAAAGATGTTTCTTCGAATCATTTCTCATATTATGGTTACCGAACCAATACGTACGAAAATAAAAATACAATCTAGAATAAGTTTTACATTTTTAGGTCACCGTTTCCAAGACACTTTTTCCGCATATATACCTATACCTACATTTTCCCCAAGTTTTATTTATTTCCCTAACTGGTCAAACCCTTGGCCGGGCGCTGTGTGGTTCCACTCTAGTACACAATCCGCGAACACGATTCGTTGTGAATATTGATAAAGACAAGATAGCATTTGCCTTTTTCTTTTATTTAGAAATTCGGCCTCGAAGTTGGAAAGTCATGCTCGGAAGGTTATCACGAGGTGGTATCCGAGACCAGCATTAATCTTAATTTCGTAACCAATACCCGGAAAATATGTGACGTAGTTGTAATACAAAGGCCATATAACATCTTTTTTCAAAGCTTTTTTTTCCTCCACGTCTACAGCTAAACCTTTTTCGTCGATGACTGGTCTCCAAGATTGGTGAAGTTGGAAGGAAAGATATTTCACCTTTTTTTTTTCTCCATTTTTTTCATCCGCGTACCTACGTATTGTTTATTACTACGTACAATGTTGGATAACGCGTTGATAAAAAAATTCGCACCTTTTGCAAATGGTTTTCTTTTTTCAAACGTTTACCTATATTTTCTCCGTTGTTGATTTTTTTTTTCATAAAAAGCGATTTTTTTTCGAATCGAAACGATGCCAGATTTTCCCTATTTTTTATAATAATTGGGTCTTCTCGAGACAGAAAATTTTATTCGAATTCGATTAGTCATTCGGACGTTAAAATCGATGATATAATTTATAATAAACGGAAAAAACTGCTACAGGTTTTATTTTCGCCAAATTTTATATATTTTTTATGCTTACGGTCTATTTTATATACGAGAACTTCTTTACGAAAACTATACGTATTTTTTTATTCATTTTTGTTACAGCTTGTTAATTTCGGGAGTATCTTTTTCGACCTTGTCTCGTTTCTTTATGTCTCTTTTCTTTTGCATATTCTTTATACTTGCTCGTTTGTAATTTGGCTGGAAATGTGTTTCGTGTCGTATTTTTAACCCGAAGACTTAATTCTCATTCTTAAAATTTCTTCACATGGGGTTCAACTCCGTTGTATGTATTTGTACTATCGTAATTTCTTGGAAATGTAACTCGCGTCTTTTTTCCCTCGAATAAAATGTAAGCTTGGTTTTTTTGCCATCTGTATTTTTTTGTTCCGATTTCCGTATTTTCCCCCTAAAATAATGCGTAAAGAATTTCTCGAGAAAAATACGTTCTATGTGTGGAATTTTCTCGTGCCAAATAAGTTGAACGTATTTTATACGTGTAAGAAAAATTCATCTTTACTTACCATATATGAAAAATTTCAATATTTTATTTTCCAGCGCTTATCACGTACTCGGTATAAAAAATATGTGAAAATTTTGTCAAATTTTGATACGAAGTACGAGTTGAAAAATATAACTGTAATTTTATGAAGTTCAGATCGTTGATCTAGTTTCAGAAGTTAGTTACCATTTGCATTTGATTTTCTGATGAAAAAAGTGAAAGTTTAGGTAAATTTCTGAGACGATTTTTCAATGATGATTTAATAAAGTTTGATGATAGACGAACGAAAACGAAAAACATTGAGAATATGCTGGAATGTTTACACTCTAAACTAATCGAAAATGAAAAAAAAATTGCCAGAAAATACAAAAGTAATGACAAATTTTTCAATGATCCGGGTTCGACAGAACAATATATGTATAGCATAGGAAAATAATTTCTTTATTCCTTTTTTCAATAATGCAAAATTGTATTTTTAGTGACAAAAAATTTAGATCGAGTCAAAAAATAGGCAAATGAAAATTCGTTTAGGAAATTTGGAAAAAATTTTGTTCGTATTTTTGGGACAAAAATTTCGTTTCGAAGCAAAAAAAAAATGACGAAAATTCCATCTGAATCTGGATTTTATGTCTTTAATCCCCCCTCCCTCCATCATAAAATGCCAATTTGGGTTTCTCCTAAGTGATAAAATGTTACAAAAGTTTTCAAACTACTGAACTAAAAACAAATGGAAATTAACAATATGTACTTATGGCGGAATTGCAATAAGAATACAAGCAAATACTTAATTTCCAACGAAATCTCTTTGTCACATCTGAAAAAAAATCAGCTACCGAAGTTCATTTTTCGATGTTTTGGCAAAGTTCAGAAAATTTGTTAGAAAATTTATTTGAAAAAAGATATTTTGAAGAGCATCGTGTTATTTAAGTTGCCTAACTGATTCGCCGTAAATACGCGTGTTTCACGTATTTACGGCGATTTGATTAGGCAATTTTATTAACACGAATTTTTACTGCATACCATACATACTATTTCTAATCTGATTCAAATCTTGAAAATATTATGTGTTCACCTAAAAATCGGGGTGAAAATTTTTTTTAACAACTCAAGACCCAAACCAATTTTCACGTTTTTTGAAAAATTTTTAAACACTGATGAAAACCAAATTTTTTGCCGGAGGTGATAGGAATAACTGGAAATGATGAAATTCAGTTTTAGGAGGTAGCAGGGACCGTATTCTCCTAAAATTTACTAAAAATTGATTTTTTTTTCTATATATCATAGTTTTGACGTAAATGTACGATTTTTATACTTTCGAAAATTTGCCAAATCAAAAATTTAACTGGACTACCTAAATTTTAATTATGAAGGGTTTGGAACTTGCTTTTTCTTAAAATCGTATTCTCGTTTGAATTGAAGGTAGATGTCTCGAATAATTTCCGGAGTCGAGAGAGTGGAGTGTACTTGCACCGAACCTTTTCATTTTTTTGAAGAAATAATCAGTAGGGCCCTTCAAAATTTTACACCTAAAAATTCATCAGTTCAATTTATCTTTAAAAAATTGGAAAATTTAGTACATATCTACATATCTAAAAAAATTATCAATCTTAAAAAAAAATGAGTTGAATTAGTAGGTACTAAATTGAGATTTTTCAAAATTATCAAAATTTTGGCCTTATTCTACTGTGACCAACATTCAGTGAATAAATACCTAATACCTATCTCACGAAATTCAATTTGTAATACATACCTACTTATTTTTAAACTTTCCGCTACAATTCAGGTTTCCAAATTGGGAAAAATTTTCAAATTTGATTGAAATAAAATTTCACTATTAAAATTGCATATTTTTTGTTTTTAGTCAAGATTTTTTATCTTTGGAACTTTAATTCTATCAAACAAAGTGATTTTATTTCTGAAAATAAAGAAAAAAATTAAAATTTCTCATCTTTTTCCTTGACTTTTAATTTTCGTTTCCTTTACTTATGGTTGCAAATTACCATCCAAGAAAGCGGGTTCCGATCGTAGATATAAATGGGGGGGGGGGGGGTGGCGTTGGTGTATGTGTGGATGGTAGGAAAGTACAAATGAAAATATCCAACTTTTTCTTCAATTTTTTTTATTAAAATTTGATTTGAAAGGTCAAAATTAAATACGCTGAAAATTTTTTACTAATTTTTCTAAAGAAGTTACTCATTTCTGCTTATTTATGGTGTTTTAAGAGTTTGAAACCTTTGAGCGACTAAGAAACCAAGAATTGCATCAAAATAAAAAAATAAAAAAAATCGTAAAAAGTACCTACAGAAAATTTTTTTCATTTCCATTGAAATTAAAAAAAATTTCGAAAATAATGCAGTAAAATGCCTGTTAATTCCTACATATATGTAGTGAGAGGACGGGAGGGGTAAAACTTTCTCTAAAATTTTTATTACAGCAAGGAATACCACATGAAGGGTTTAAAATTAGTAGTTTGACCCCAATGGAAAAAAAATTGGAGATGAGGCCCATTTCACTATCTTACCCGGCTACACTATTCCAAAATTTTGAAAAATGTTCTAATCAATTCCAATACAAAATTTTAAAGTTGAATGATGATGTTAAATTTTAAAAACCGAGGTAAAATTTGGAACCAGGTCTGAAAACATATATGAGCCCTGGATGTAGAAACCACCCTTATATGTCAAAAATTGGTTTTTGAGTTGACACTGATTTTGGGTCATTCAAAAGGAGCAGAATCAAGGGGGAACCTCATTTCGAAATCCAATTTTTGACTTCAAGGGTGGTTTCTATATCCAGACTGACACAAGTTTAGGAAATAATTGGTAATAAAGAGCCAGGCAAATTAAGAATTTGAATACGAGAGGCGTAACAGAGACCAAATTGAAAAACCAAAGTCAAATTTAGAATCACCAGGTCGAAAACATAGATCTAGACTCCTTCAGCTCGTAATTTCATCAACTGGAATTTGGTCCACCAAAATTTGTAAAATCTTCCACTGTGCAAAGGTCCCCCAAAAAACACATCCGAAATTGACCGAAAACGAACGGAAAAAGCCGAGAAAACGCGAAACATACGATCAATTACGAGAAGCTCAAAATCAGAAAAATATGAGGCAGCGAAGTCGTTCGCACTGAACGATTCTTTATTCTTACCTTTTTCAATTCTCCGCTTATTTCCGATGTTTCCAGTTTTTTTTTTAATTCCTTAAAATCAAAATACTTTATACATTTCAACTTTTTAAAACCTTTATTTTGGTTCCAATTGTTAACTTTACCTATTTTTTTAAATTTTGAAAAAAAAATACGGAAAAAATAGAAATGTTTGAGTAACTTCAGAACTTATTTCTAGGTACTAGGTAGGTAGAAAAAAAACGACAAAAAAATAGAAAAGACCAAGTCTTTTGCTTATTTTTAAGATTCTAGGCAAAAAAAAATGAAAAAAAATAGAATTTCAGCTTATTTTTAGGTAAAAAAAAAACGAAAAAATAAAAAAGGCCAAGTTTTCTGCTTATTTCTTGGTAAAAAAAAAAAACGAAAAAATAGATAAGACCATCGGTACAAAAAAAATACGGGAAAAAATAGAATAGGCCCAGTCTTCTGCTTAATTTTAGGTAAAAAAAATGAAAAAAAGATCATGTCATCTTCACAGCTCATTTCTTGGTTTAAAAAATTATTTTTTTACAGTGGGCACTTCCATAATGAATAATTAAAATTTTTTAAATTGCAAATTAATTAGCAGTCTGCAGTAGAGGATTAATTTTGTTATAAATGAAGATGAAAACAAAATCTCAAGATGGAAACAGGAAAACTGAATCGTTCAGTGCGAACGAATTCGCTACCTCAAATTTTTGTGATTTTGAGCTTCTATCAATTACGAATTTTCTCGATGATATTCGAATCATTAGATACGAATACGATTCTGTTTCTTATTAATAAAAAAACCTCTTTGAAAACGTTTGTTTGGTAAACTGGCCCATCTTCGAATAATTTCTATAATTCCAGCCTTTAAAGAAACACTAAAACCACTTTCTAAAATCACGAAAAAAAACCTTCTCGAAACAAAAAAGTATCCAATTAAAAATTACTGAAACACAAAAAACATTTCATCTTGTTCATAAACTTTCCTTCAATTTTTTTCCCAACTCGAGCACCTCAGACGATAAAAAGATTACCAAGATGGAAAATCCAATCCCCAATAAAGCGATAATTTTCACACGCTGAGTCGACAACATCTCTCCCGCATTTTTACGTCTAACAATCGCAGGCATTGATATATGTATCAATACAATATGTGATGTAATATCGAACGTGTGTATTTGAAACCCAAACAACAGTTGAAAAATCTGTATTTATTCGAGTGGAAACTGCAAAGTACCTACGTAGTCGTACTTTCGCAACTTATACGCGTGCGAAGGATAATGAAACATTATGGGTTACGAAGAAACCGCACGCCTGGCGTCGTGCGCCGCAGATTTGTGCCATTTAGTAATACCAAATACACATGAAATTTGTATACCGGTGTTCGGTTGTACAGAATTGTAAAAGATAAGAAAATAAAAGATTAACGCGGTAGCTTGTCGCGCGGTGTCACCTTTTGATTGCAAATTGCAAAAGGCTATCAAGTTGGGTAACTGGCCGACGATTCGGTTTTAATTAACGTTTCGAGGCTTAAGATTTTAATTAATGCCCGAGTTACGTTACACTATGCTAATTATGGTCGAATAAGGAGATGAATTCGATTTTAATTAAATACAGATCTGGTTAATTTTATTAATTATTGTGAAGATGCGGGAACGTTGTACTCGAAGTAAAAAAATATCCATTGATGTAGGTAGGTGTAATTTTCAGCCATAATATTATTCAAGTACCGACGTTAGTCATAAGCGCGTACATGAGTTTTTTATGACCACCCTTTATGACGCATCTGTTGCCCTAGTTAACTATATAGGGTGGCAGATCTCATATACCAGAAAGTGCTGTTATAAAAAGTATATGTGACGAATTGAGCATACATTTTAATAGCTGTACCAATTTAATGCTCGGAAAAATGATCCAAAAATAAATATTTCGCTCAACGATGTAAGTATATAGTTATTGATCGTATACGAGCTGCAGTTAAACTGCAAGACACCATGTTCACAATATTAAGATTACTCGAAGAGGGTTGGTGCCAAAAATTTAGATTTGGCTGAAATTAATATATGTTATAAAATACGCGATTATAACTTCAACGGAACAAACCGCATCCAAATTGGTCCATTAGGATCGAAGAAATTGACCATTGAATTCCGCAGATTAAGCGGGTCGCGAAAAAGAATCGCAACGAGGGTTACGTTGTTGTGACGTCAGTTCCTCGGATTCAAACGGGAACGAAACAGCCGGCGCGTCGCGTCGCGACGTAAATTATATTGCGATTTTTCGATAACTTAATGATTAATCGTACTTTTTTCGTTGATTTTTCAATGCGTACTTGATAATTTATTTTATCAAGGATTAAGGACGTAAAAATAGTTAATAAAATTGGAAAAAATGAATTGAGAAGATTGAAAAAAAATTGAGTTGAGAAAATTAGAGGAGAAAAAATGATTTGAGAAAATTGAAAGAAAAAATCTGAGTTGAGAAAATTACTTTTGAAAAAATTTGAGTTGAGAAAATTACGTCTGAACAAATTTGATTTGAGAAAATTATTAAGAAAAAAATCCGAGTTGAGAAAATTACGTTTGAAAAAATCTGGGTAGATGAAATTGGAAAAAATAAGTTGAGAAGATTGAAAAAAAATGATTTGAATTGAAAGAAAAATTCTGAGTTGAGAAAATTACTTCTGAAAAAATTTGAGTTGAGAAAATTACGTTTGAACAAATTTGATTTAAGAAAATTATTTTTAAAAAAATTGGAGTTGATAAAATTGAAAAAAAAAACAAATTTGACTTGGGAAAATTGAAAGAAGAAAGAAAAAAATTGATTGAGAAAATTATAAGAGAAAAATTCAAGTTGAGATAATTGAGAAAAAAAATTAGTTGAGAAAATTACGTTTGAAAAATTTTGAGTGGATGAAATTGGAAAAAAATAAGTTGAGAAGATTGAAAAAAAAATTGAGTTGAGAAAATTAGAAGAAAAAAAATTATTTGAGAAAATTGAAAGAAAAAATCTGAGTTGAGAAAATTACTTCTGAAAAAATTTGAGTTGATGAAATTATGTTCGAAAAAATTTGAGTTGAGAAAATTACGTCTGAACAAATTTGATTTGAGAAAATTACTAAGAAAAAAATTCGAGTTGATAAAATTGAAAAAAAAAAACAAAGTTGACTTGGGAAAATTGAAAGAAAAAAATTGATTTGAGAAAATTATAAGAGAAAAATTCGAGTTGAGAAAATTGAAAAAAAACAAATTTGTGCTCGGAAAATTGAAAGAAAAAAAGTTGAGTTGAGAAAATTGGAAGAAAAAAATCTAAGTTTTGAAAATTACTGAAAAAATTTGATCGGAGAAAGTTATAAGAAAAAAATTTGAGTTGAGAATATTGAAAGAAACGAATTTGAGTTGAGAAAATTGGAAGAAAAAATCTAAGTTTAAAAAGTTTGAGTTGAAAAAATGATGAGAAAAAAATTCAAGTTGAGAAAATGGAAAGAAAAAATTCAAGTTTTGAAAATTACGTCTGAAAAAATTTGAGTTGAGGAAATTATAGGAAAAAAATTAGGTTGCAAAAATTTGAAGAAAAAAATTCGAGTTGAGAAAATTATAAGAAAAAAATTTGTGCTAAGAAACTTGAAATAATTAAATTTGAGTGGGGAAAATTAGAAGAAATGATTGATAATTTACTTTACCACATCATGGAAAAAAACTTCTAAAAAAAAATCAGCAAAATCGATAAAGTTAGCTTCGAAATCAACGAAAAATTGAAATTGTGCGTTGAAATCCGTTATGTTCGCGACGCCAATACGAGGAACTGACGTCACAGGGCATATTTTCGTTGAGGCGGTCGTTTTTCGAACGAGTTCAAAAATCGGAACTTTAAAATTTTTTTTCTCGAGTTCTACTCAACCGATTTGAGTGCGGTTTGTTTTGTTGACTTTAAAATTGTATATTCTATAACATATTTCAATTTCAGCCAAATCTAAATTTTTGGCACCAACCCTAACATATCCGAAACACGTGTTAAATTCCGGCTGCGTAAACATATTCCAAGTTTATTCTGCACTTATTCGTACCCTAGAGTATGTAATATTTCCGAGCAACAATAATCGTGCATTAAGAATATATGCAATGTTTTATCGATGGATTAGATATATACGAGTTTTTGAAAACGTTTTATAGTTTGAGTACATTATACTTGGGTAGTTTCTTAATGCGAGATATGCGAATAATGGTGTTTTAAGGCTTACGTTGTTCCATTTTAAGACGTTGAATGGTTAGAACAATTGCAGAATCGAAACGGTTCCTGCGTTGCTCCTTATTTTCGTAGGCATTGTTCGTAAATGAATTAGAAGGTTGGAAATGGTTTTTTCGCAGATGTTGGAAATGTACGAGATTTGAGAAAGAGGATATGAGAAAGATTGGAAAATTTTTCAGGATTGGGAAAAATAAGTGTTTTATTCCTTCTTTCTTCTCACTTTTTTGAAAACGACTTCCTGGGGTGTATCTTGTATATATTTTTTTGAAATTTTGAATTTTTATCACCACTTTTGGTTCATTTTGATGAAAAATGTTATCCTAAAAAAAATTTAGTCAAGAAGTAAGTTTCAGAGGTGGTACATCAGAGTTGAAAAATTACCGTGGTTGGAAGATTCTATCGTGAAACATTAGAAATTTCATTATTTTTATCTGAATTAAAATTCGAATTTCATAATATTTTACTGAATGGTGTTCTAAATACAAATCTGACGTTGATTCGTTCTAAAATTATTTTTTTGAGACATATCCCTCATAGAAAAATACTACTGGTATTTTCGTATTACTAGTTTTACTACAAGTTTTCAGTAGTAAACTAGTGGTTTTTAACAAAAACTAGTCGTAAACTAGTGGTTTTTTGGTAAAACTAGTAGTAAAACTAGTAATACGAAAATACCAGTAGTATTTTTGTATGAGGGACTTAATGGGTTCCTCGTGAGTTGAAAATTTTAAGTATTTTTGGAAATGGGCAGTAGGGTGGATCGAAAAAAAAAACATATCTTGGATTTTGACCAAATTTGGTGGGGTGGTTTACTTTGAGTGAGAGACTTCACAAAAAAATTTGAGCCCCGAGGGGCAAGGGGAGGGGAGCAGGAGGTGCTTCAAGTGCACCTCCTTTTGAAAAAAAAACGCTGTTTTTTGCGTTTTTTAGCCAATCAAAATTGTGTTAGAAGCCTTCGTAGGACTTAAAAGATGCGATTTGAGTTTCTACATCTCCCTAAACCATCGCCATCCTTCTCCAATAAAAACTCTGACTGCTACCAGGGGGTTGAAAAGTTGCAGATTGCAATATTTCAATAATATGAAATTATCACAAATGCTGGAATGATTTTTTTTTCATCGAGTACCTAACGTAAGTGAACAAAAAATTTTTTCAACCACTAAAAATGAATTTTGAAAGAAAAAATTTGAAAATTTTCTAAGAAAATTTTGTACACCAGTGCAGCCAACAACAGATTATAAAATTCCAAAATACGGAATTTATATATACTTTGAAATGTCATTTTTTCGCCTGAAAATATTATGTATTTTTTTTTCAAAGTCGATATAAATTCCGTATTTTGGGATTTTATGATTTGTTGTTGGCTGCACTGGTGTACAAAATTTTCAAATTTTTTCTTTCAAAATTCATTTTTAGTGGTTGAAAAAATTTTTTGTTCACTTACGTTACTCGATGAAAAAAAAAAAATCATTCCAGCATTTGTGATAATTTCATATTATTGAAATATTGCAATCTGCAACTTTTCAACCCCCTGGTAGCAGTCAGAGTTTTGATTGGAGAAGGATGGCGATGGTTTAGGGAGATGTAGAAACTCAAATCGCATCTTTTAAGTCCTACGAAGGCTTCTAACACAATTTTGATTGGCTAAAAAACGCAAAAAACAGCGTTTTTTTTTCAAAAGGAGGTGCACTTGAAGCACCTCCTGCTCCCCTCCCCTTGCCCCTCGGGGCTCAAATTTTTTTTGTGAAGTCTCTCACTCAAAATAAACCACCCCACCAAATTTGGTCAAAGTCCAAGATATGTTTTTTTTTCGATCCACCCTAATGGGCAGGTACTGCAATAACCTTGGCATTCTCCAAGTAAAAAGAATATTTTTAGAGGGTAAGACATCAAAATTTTGAACTAAACATTTTTCTCGTATAGATAAATTTAGCACATCGTAATCATTCCCTCTTCCTCCTTCAACAAGAAGTTTAAAATCTCAATTTAGAATTTAATAATTTTCATTGAGTACTTGGGTATAAGGGGTGCATTCAATTTGGGATTAGGTGTATGTATACATATACCGATCTACGTCAGTACTGGGGTGGCCCGAAAAACCAAAATGATTGATTTTTGAATCAGAGCGAGCAAAAGACGGGAGCTGGGGAGACTAGAAAAATTAAAATTAAAATTAAAAATCGTTTAAAATCTTCCGATAGCGTGAGAATCTTCAATTCTTTAAACATTGTTGAAAAATTCATTGTTTTCAATTTTTTTTTGAAATTTCAAAAAAATTCAAAATTGATTGAAATAAATTTTAAATTTTATTTAGAGACTACCTAGACCAAGAAGTGCAATTTTGTTGAAAAAATCGGTGTTATAACATTTAAAAAATTTTTTTCATAGATTAATTTATATTGTAGTAGGAGAAATTTAAAAAGCTATAAAACATGGATTTTTTCTAAAAAAAATTGTGCTTTTCGGTCTATAATAGTCACTAAATAAGCTCTAAAATTTATTTTAATCAATTTTGAATTTTTTTGAAATTTTTAAAAAATCTTGAAAATAGTGAATTTTTGACAATTTTTAAAGAATGGACTCTTGCGCAATCGGGAGAAATTAATCGATTTTGAAATTTTATTTTTATTTTTCCAGTTCCTTCAGTCTCCGTCTTTTGCGCTGTGTTCCGATTCAAAAATCAAAAATTTTAAGTTTTCGGCTAGGTACTTCTATACGAAATTTTTTTCCGATTGGAAAATATTTCTCCTCCCTCTTGTCTTGGTGACTAACAAACGAGTTTTTCGAGAAAAACAACGTTTATTTTAATAATCATCAGAGGAATAATTTTTGATTAGACACATCGGATATTTAGGAGAGGTAAGTACATATGTAGGTACCTATGAATCTATATAAATGTAGATACATGGATTTAAAAAAAAAATTCGCTACGTATTTTGTCCGAAAGGAAAATGACTAATGGGCCATTTTTAAAAACTTTAAATAATCCTAAAAATAGGTTTGGAAATTGATGTTGAAAAATTCAGCAAAAAGGAATTATCATTTTTTGAAACCATTTTTAATTTTATTCATTCTCAAAGCATGATAAAAAATTATTCGGACACGCCGAACATGAATTTGGTGTTTATTTTCAATCCAAATTTTTCATTGAAATTTAATTTCAATAATGATTTTTTATACGTATCTCAATGTTTTTACTATCTTCAAGAAATGTTAAAAATTGAAAAGATGGGCCTATTATGGATATTTTTTTTCAGAGAAGTTATTGACATTCAGTTTTTATCCTTAATTCTTATTCTAAAAATACCTACACAGCAAAGTACCAATTTTGGATCAAGCCGCATAACAAGGAGTTGGATAAAAAAAAAATAGGCGTGTGCATGAATCATCAGATTACCACACATATTCTTAATTGGTGTTTTTCTTTATAACAAATTAGAAAACGATAAAACGATTTTTGAGGCATTTTTTGATGCGAACTAAGTATGTTCAAGAAAAAATTCACCACCCATTCAAAAAAATTTTAATATGGAGTTTCTCTAAAAAATCGAAGAAAAATTGAAAAATTTAATTTTCCTGAAATTATGTGAGTATGAATAATTTAACGAGTACTTAGCTTCATTGGTGGCCATTTTCCATATTTTTCTTAATTTTAGAAAAAACGTGTAAATCAAGTACATTTTTTTTTTTTTTGAAAAAATGTTCCAAGTCTCGGGAAAGAGAGGTGGAAAATAGTCACAAATGATTTTTATGGATTAAAATGTTCATAGTAATATTTCAAGAGAATTTTTTTCGATTTTTTGTTGAATAGCTGAAAAAAGAATGTATATTATATTTTTCCAAGAGCATTGAATAATAATGAAAAAAATGGGTACAAATGTTTTTTTGGTAAAAACAAAATTTTTTTCATCAATTTTCACTTTTTTTTATTTTTAACCCTTTCACGCCGGATGGGACATATGCTGTCCCATCAATTGGCCAAAAATTGAAAAAATTCTGGTGGAGAAAGAAAGCGTCTATGATGAAACGTAAATGTTCCCAGCAGTAGAGATAGGCGATATAAACCAATTGTGTGTATTCGCACTTTTTCATTTTGTGTTTTAAAAACACTGTATTAGTTTTTCGCAAAAAAAAACCATTATTCAAATTCGAACAAAATACATATAAATTGTTGCTAGTAAAAAAAAGTTCATTTTGAAAGCTAAATTAACCAGTTATTGCATTAGTGCGATATATCACTACTCTGATTTCACGTGTCTCAAAAAACTGCTGGGAATAATGGTGTCCCAGATGTCCTGAAACATACGTTCAGATCTTACTGCTGGGACATATGGTGTCCCACATATATCCAGTGATGTCGCTATTTCTTGTGCTGTACTTCACTGCTGGGACATACGTCGTCCCACATTCAATATCTTTAGTCAGAAGTGAGGTAAAAATTCGGCGCAATTCAGGGAAGCTTATTAGATGTCCAAGGATTATTATTAGCACCAAAACAAATTTTTATCGTGTAAACTGAATTTCCGGCGTGAAAGGGTTAAAAGTTTTTGATTCTCAAAATTTTTTGAACATCAATTGGAAAGGGATTAAGAGTGGAATGAGAGGATGAAATTACTACCTGATTTTATTGAGGTCCTGAAAAACTTCCTAGCTACCCTCAATTTTCAAAAAATGGGCAAAATGATCATCCTCGAGGTACCCTCTAAAATAACAAAAAATACCGAAATTTCATTTCCAAAGTAAAATTCCCTCCTCTTCTTTTCAAAAAATTCAAATTCAAATGAAAAATTTACCAAATTTCACAAACTCAATAAGATTACAATTTGTGAACCGTGAAACCCAGTAATTTGAGGGTAAAATCTCAACCGCGTTTATAATATTTTCTTAATTTGAAAAATATTCGCATAAAATAATTTTTCATTTTGCCAGTTAAATCCGGCTCTTATTATCTTCTTACCTTTCATTAGAATCGGCTTCCTAATAAGGGTTCATTTAAACGAAGGAAGCCAGCGAGGCAACGAAATTGTGCATTTTTTGAATAGCGCCAGATAGGTAAAAGGTAGCGGCGAATATTTTCCCTTAATCCGAGGCAAAGGCACTAAATTATAGCGAAATTTACATGCGAAAATATAGCGTGTTGGCAGATCAATAATGAGCTAAAGTTAAGAAAATTAATAGCGCTTCATTTTTCCAAAACAATTTCCAAAATTGCCCCTATTTAGGTTGAGAAACGCGATTTTAACAGCTTCTAGAGTCGGGCCTATATTTCTTCGTTTTTTTTCCTATAAGTGGCACGCGGTTCTGACTGAAACAAGGATACGAGCCAAGCCGGGGTAAGGTTTATTATGAAAGATTAGCTAGCTGTTGCTCGTTGTGTACATACACGAATATGCTTCGAGGTATTTACAAGTTCGCTTCAAAATGACGATTCATTTTTTTACATTCGCCAATTCCGCATCCGCGTTGAGAGAATTATTAATGCCGGGATGGTGTATAATGAGTATTTACTCTGAAGGATGTCGGTGGTGGCGAAAACAAAGTATCAATTTTTTAATTAGAAGAAAAAACTTTGCTGAAAAGTCGCGAAAAACAAGAGTACCACTAAACTGAGAACGAGAAAAGAATAAATAGAAAATGTCGAATGGTACGTCGAGCGAATTATTATTTTTCAACTACTTTTTCCGCTAACTTTATTCCTAGGTATTTATATCAGAAATGAGAAAATTACTTGTTCGTTCAATGCGATGTACCTAATTAATTAATTTCACCGTTTTACTTATGTGCTAATTTGTTTAGTTAGTTAATTGTTTCTTTTGGTTGTACTCAATGTTGAAACGAAGAATTTTTAAACCATGAACTGTTTTTACTTATAAAGAAAATACGCAGATAGAAAGATTTTCAGATGAAAAAAATGCTATGTAGATATTTACCAATCATGTCTGCTTACCTACCTATTCAAATATTTCATCCTTAGTTTCCGATATCATTGACTTTATATTGAAGAAGTAGGAATTTCACGTCTTATTTGAAAGAATTTGAAATTAAGAAAACCAACCAGTCAAAAATGTTTGCACACAAACAAAAAATTAACAGTTTGAAGAGTTGACTGATGTTTTTACTCGAAATGAGTCAGAAAGTGATGTATTGAGTTAATGTAGGCATTAGCGATCCAATAATTTTATATACATAATCCAAAACGATCAGATACAGTGAAGGCAGTTTGTTACTTCCAAATTGTAGGATTGCATTTTTTTAATTTTTTTAATTTTGAAAGAATCACGCTCAGGTTTAAGAAATTTCATATACTTAATGATCCCTCGCTTCAATAATACCAACTTTAGTTCTTTCCCATTTTTTCCTCCTCCTCTCCAATTATTCAAGTCTATTTTCATTCAAACTTTGATCTGCACTTAAAGGGATGCAAAGAATAGAAAATTTTTCTGATTTTCACAATTTTTCTTATTTTTTTGGCTCTGTAAAATTTTTTTCTCAAAAATAATGTTTTTTTTTATTTTTTTCACTCAATACCTACAAAAAATTTTTTCCACAGAAAGTCATCAAATTTTCTTTTGTCACCAGAAAATTGCAATTTCCAAACAGATCACTGGTGATAGGAAATGATTCATTATGGTGAAATTGATTATAAACAGCATAACCTGATAATTTTTATTTGGCAGATCCACTTGTTAATATCAAGTCGTTCGCGAATAACAATAACTGATTAAATTATTCAGTAAAGAAATGGTTTTTAAACGATTCATTCTTAATCTAATCATTCGCAATCAAGTCGTTCTCGAGCTGATTTTTTTGACTGGATTGTTCGTCAACCACTCATTCCAGTAGAATCGTTTGGAAGCGATTTTTTTTGATTGAATCGATCACGAACGACTCATTCTCAATCAAATCGTTCACAAAATACTCATTTTCAATCGAATTGTTCTTGGACGACTCATTTTTAATCGAGTCATTCACGAAACAAATCGTTCACGAATGATTCTTTATTGATCGAATCACTCGTAATTGATTCATCTCCAATAAAAATGTTCACGAACGACTTATTCCAATTGAATTTTTAGCAAACTACTCTCCTTTGATAGAATCGCGAACGACCTTTTTTTTGAATGATTCGTTCGCGAGTAACTGATTTCCACTGGAATCTTTCGCGAATATTTTGATTCAACTGAATCGTCAGCGAACGACTTCTTATTGATCGAATCGTTTACTAATGACTGATTTTTGACTTGGTTGTTCGCAAACGATTCATTCCAATTGAATCGTTCGTAAATGATTCTTTACTGATTTGAGTCGTTCATGAACGATTCATTCTAATTGTAGCTTTCGCAATCACTTTTTCTTGATGGAATCGCGAACGATTCTTTTTAGATTGAATCGCTCGCGAACAATTCTTTTTGGATTAAATCGTTCGCGAACGATTCTTTTTAGATTGAGTCGTTCACGAATGATTTTTTTAGATTTGGATTGAATCGTTCACGAACGACTCTTTTTAGATTAAATCGTTCACGAACGATTTTTTCAGATCGAATCACAAATGATTTTTTTGGATTGAATCGTTCACGAACGACTCTTTTTAGATTAAATCCTTTACGAACGACTTTTTTTAGATCGAATCGTTTACGAACGATTTTTTCAGATTGAATCACAAATGATTTTTTTGGATTGAATCGTTCGCGAACGATTCTTTTTGGATTGAATTGTTTACGAACGATTCTTTTTGAATTGAATCGTTTATGAACAATTCTTTTCAGATTGAGTCGTTCACGAACAATTCTTTTCAGATTGAGTCGTTTACGAACAATTTTTTCCTGATTGAGTCGTTCACGAACGATTCTTTTCAGATTGAGTCGATCATGAACGATTCTTTCCTGATTGAGTCGTTCACGAACGATTCGTTCTTACTTCTTAATTAAATCACTTGCAAACTACTCATTTTTAATTTAATTGTACATGAACGAGTCGTTCATAAACGACTCATTATCAAGAATAAATCGTTGGTGAACGATCGTTTAATTTGCATTGAAATCATAATTGAATGGCTCAACAGCGATCAAAACTTTTGTAAATCTTTCATGTATTGTAAGCCAGTAGTTCACAAATGATACTGTCCTCTTTATTGAAATTATTCAAGAAACTACTCATATTTGACTAAATATTTTATAAACTGTTCTCTTCTTTAGGATATACCTAACCTCGCTTAAGTGGTATAATTTTTTTAAACTTTCGACGTCGAACTTTTCCTCAGTGTAGCTCAAGATATCAATGAAAGTATTTCAAAATTTCGTTCAATTTAATCGAGATAAAACTCGATACGCAAAAAACTCAAACACTGGCGCATTTCACGTTATTTTAATAAATTAATCCCATCAAAATAAAGCTCCAGCTACGTTCTCCTTACGCACCGAGTCGCGATTATTTTACTCAGCCTCCTCGAACGTTTTTTTTTCAGCTTTTAAAAAAGACGGAAAAAATAAAACAAACACGAGACGTGTCTGAATGTGTAGGAAAAAGACGATATTACTCGGTTTAAAGTGGAAATCGGAGATGGTGTTTTCCGTAAGCTGCTTATATAAATTTTCACGCTTTAGCAAACTACGTACGTAGCTTTTTTCTGCACATTTTCATTTCTCCGGAGTGTGCTTGAAATCTGTGCCTGGGCGAAGTACGCTCTAAAGTTAAATTTCACTTTTAGCAATGGGTACCTTGTTGCGAACGTTGAAATGGAATTTTTAAACGTAGATACGCGTGATTAAATACATTGCGAATTAATACGTTCATTTTACGAGAATATGCCGTGTGGTATAACTTGAGTGTATTTTTTTTCCCTGACGCGCCTATAAAGCACTTCATTTGATGTATTGTTCGTCGAGTTAGATAACGTGGCGCTATATAAATGAAACAATGCTTCATTTATTCATTCGATATGTCAAAGTGTCTAATATCGAAGCCATTTCACGCATAGCAATGTGTTCACGTGCGAAATACACCCGCGTTTAATTAATAGATTGATATCAAAGAACTGCTAAATTGCCTTTTAATTTAGCTCCATTCAAAGCAAACGTATATAGATTTCCGATCGACGTATCGAGCCATGATCAAATGGAAAAATTCCACGTGAAAAGCCAAGAGTAGCCGTTTATAGAAATCGAATCATAATGACCAACAAGGTTCATAGTATGGAGTTATCTTTCTCTCGTTAAGAAGGCATATCGTATTATTAGCTTTTAGTAATCCTGTATGGGGTAAAGTTTTCTATACATAGAATCTTTTACAACGAAATCATTATTGTAGAAAATTATACCGAAGTCTGAATCGATTTTCTGAGAGGAAATGCAACATCTTGCTTAATAACTTTCAAACAAACTTTGGTAATTGTGGCATTTCTTCGATGAGATTTGCTTGCGAAATCAATTTCCCCATTTCAATACATATTTACCATCGTAAAAAAAAATAGGAAATTGGAAAAATTTTCAGCCGAAGTTTTATTTTAAAATTTTGCCTAAAAAATGAGTACCTATCTTTGTGGTTTTTTTAGACCCCCAGGTATCTTCCACTTCATTGTCCAAAATATCTTGTATCTAATGTCATTAAAGACCTGTAAAATGAGCGAAAATTTTTGATTATATTTTGAAAGGGAGTTGGTGAGTTGATTCTCTGAATTCAGAAATGTGTGAATTTATTATTTTTTTTTCAGGGTATGTACGAATTGATTCCCATTTTTTCGGGATACATACGAGTTGATACCGAACCTTTTCAGCCCAGTTATTCAGAAGATACCACGAGGAAGTATTTTCAATTTTTTTTTTCAAGTTCAAAATTTTTTCGATTCCAAAATTTTTTGTCAAATTTTTTTCAATCCTGAATTTTTTGTTCAACTGTCAAATCCAATTTTTTTCAATCCTTTGTATTTTTTTCCAAATCTTTGTACCTTTTATAATTTTTCAGCCTGAAATTCTCTCAGAATATTGTTTTAGCTTTTCATTTTGTTTCAAAATTATTTGTTTCAACTTCAAAATTGTTTCTCAAATAAATAAAAATTTGTTTCAACTTCAATTTTATTTCTTTAAAAATTTTTCAATTTCATTACCAAAATTTTTTCCAACTAAAACGTTCTTAGTTTTTTCAATTTTTTTTTAAATTCAATATTTTTATCTAATTGAAAACTTTCTCAAAATCTTTAGATACCAACTTTATATTCTAAAAAGCTGTTTTTAAATTCCGTAGAAATTATTTCAGAGTTGAAAAAAAAAAATGGAAAAAACGTTGTGAGTTTGAAAAAAAATACTTACATAGAAATTTAAAGTTGTAAAAAATTGAAGAGCAAATTTTAGAGTTGGAAAAAAATTCAAGACAAATTTCAAGATTGAAAACTACATTGAGAAAAAATTCATAAAAAGTATGAACATGAAAAAATCTGAGAAAAGTTTGGGGTTAAAAAAATTTTGATGTTGAAAATATTTGGGCGAAAATTGAAATTTGAAAAAATTCCAAAAATAATTAGAGTTGAAATTTGAAAAAAGTTTCTTAGAGAAAATTTTGAGCCAAAAATTCAGTTGGAAGAAATTTTTGAAAGAAAGAGCGAATCAACTCGTACATACCCCGAAAAAAATGGGAATCAATTCGCTTATCTTTTCACATGAATATTTCATTGGGAATCAACTCACCTAAAGTCATTTTTCCAGGTTTTCCAGATGAATGTTTTGAATTTTTCCAGACCTTTTACATATGATATTCATGAGGCATGGAGGAGAGGATAATTTTTTCTCATGATGTCTATGAATTTTTTTTCCAAAAGTCATTACTTATTGTTGTCAAGCATTTAAAATTATATATTAATTAATAAAACTTGAAAACTTGAATTTATTACAGAAAAAATTTCAAATAAAAAGGAAAACCTATCTTTTAAAACAAAATTATAAAGTTTTGAAAAATGAAACAAATTTCGTGAGGGTGTCCGCCAAATCATTCGAATGAAAATCTGGATTTTCCGTGCTGAAATTTTAAAAATTTCTTAACAGTTCATTGCTCTCCCTCCTGAAAAAAAAACGTGTTTCAAATTCATAAATTTCACGCAAGCACCAACAATCTTTCTAGCTTGCCCCACTACCTAAATGAAAAATCGATGAGGGAGATCGTCGAATCGAAAAAAAAAATGATTTGAATTATGCCCATTATTGGATCAGGGAGCTAAAGAAACTTGAATTACGCTATTTCAGAGACTGATCGAAGTAGAATGGCGGTGACACCGCCCAAGTGTTTTCTTCAAAAGTGGCATCAATTTAAGGATTTTTACTTCCACTCTTTGTATGGTTAGGAGGTTCAGATTTTTTTTAGGAAATACTTCACTGCAATTGAACTAACTCGCTAATTTTCGTCAAAATCTGAACCATGTTTTTTTATTCATACCAATGAAGTAATTGATTGATTATAGATACTTGAAAACAAATGTGGATAAACATACTGTCAATATTTAAAAAAAAAAAATGATAAATAAAAAATAACTATGAAAGTGAATAGTGCCTTTTAAGAAGAGGGATCACAACATATTTTCAAAAAAAATTCCAAAATACCTATTAAAATATGGGACTAGAAGATAAAATAAGCTTGAATACCCCCACTTTGGAAAAATCCCCCTCCCCACTACCCAACACATCTCCAACTACAGAAAATATTAAAATCAGTATCCGGAATCCTGGTTCCTGGAGTCACCTTTGAAAGTTCACCATACTGTCTCCCTCGAAGCCTTTCTTCAATCGTAATTTATCCCACAAATTTCATCACTTTTGCTTTTCCATTTTCCATAAATCATAGATTTAATTCAAAACGCAACGTACCAATTCAACAGCGTACAGATACACTCAATCTTCAACCAACACAGTGCTGGCATTAGGCTCTATTAATGAAACAATTTCGGCCACGAAAATCCCTTATGCATCACGTAAAATTCACGAGTCAAAGTAAAGAACGAGACGCGCTAGACGTAAAAGAATCTCGAAATTATAAAGCTCGAGCGAGGAAAAATTCCACTTGACAGATTCAAAATTGCGATAAAAATGTGGAATATTCTTCGAGGAGTGAAATATGTAGTCATTTTAATAACGCGAGTTTTCCCTTTTTTCGTTTCTTTTTTTTATACTTATCGAAGTCGAGCTTGTTGTGGAAATAGATTTTCTTTGTTTGTGAAGTTAGGTCGTCAGCTTTCTCTTTGTTTTCTTGGAAAATTTTCTGATGGCTTTTTCGAAAATTGGAAACAAATGCTGTGAAATGTAAAATTAAAAACGTAAGTCTGTTTTTGAAGTTTGGAGTTTCCAGTAAAATCTGAAAAACATTTCGAATTTTCAATCTATCATTTATTAGGAAAACGTTAAGACTATTACGATGTATCGACCTGGGGGAAAATGAAGAGGAGGGGGGATTTTTCGAAATCCGTTATAATTTAATTTTATTGTAAAAAATTGAAAACTCGTTACATGTGAAAAAAATTACTCGACAACACGTTGTACTCGAAAATGAAAACACATCGTGAAAATTTTCGTGCCTAATTTTACAAAACATCAAAAATACTACGCATTCATCATTCATGACACCGCACGACACTCACGGCACTGGATATGACGTTCGCGTTTCCAAATGTCACATAATTTCTATGCCTATTGCAAGTCTATTTTTACGTCACGTATTCGTTGTGAAAACAATAAACCCCTTATCCGTAGGAAAAATTCCGCGCTGTCAACTCTCGAACCCTTACGCAAAATGGAATTTTTTATTCCAACGTATAGATACTAAATAGGGAATTGCCTAAACGACGAGCTATATTATGTGAGAAAACTCTATAAATAGAATTTCCCCTACTGAGGCACTGACGCGTAAGTGTATGTGTTTGAGAAATTTGATCACGAAATATAAATATCGCACGTATGGACATAATATTTACAGAAAGATCTAGTAGCAATTTCATTGTTTTGAGGAATTCGACGAAAGGAGAACTTGGCTTGATTTTTTTTTTTTTCGTTTTTCAAACTGTGACGATGAGATACGTATTTCAATTGTAGGAGGAAAAATGTTCCGTGGAAAAGATATCTGATCAGAAATTCAAAAAATCTACAGTACCTACTTACGTCTTCCTTGTATTCGCTTCCAGATTTCAAAAATCGAATTTTTGGAATGTAAATGAATTAAAAGGTCGCCTAGCAAGATAACATAGATGAATCGGCTTAAGGTACATTTTTCAATTTTTTCATCAAAAATCGATTTGTTATGATAAAACATCATTTTCGACCTGAAAGTGACATCTCTTCCCCGCTTCAGGAAAGCGAGTACTGGTAAACTGGGGTAACTTTGATTCGCACGGGGTAACTTTGATCGCCACTTTTTTCAACACGTTTAGTGCTCCTGGCGGTCGAGATGTGAACCAATCGCCGTGATTCCAACGGCATTCGATAGCCAGGCCTTGAGGCTATGTGACACATGTGGTTTGGTTTTTTTTATCAGTTGTTTTGTACCTTAAAAAATTACGTTTTTAAAAAAGTGAGTTTTTTGAAAAAAAGTTACAAGTGGAAAACCTCCGGACAAAAAGGTATGTACACTCATTGTAACGTATTGAGTCCCATACATACTTCTCTAGCAACTCATTGGCACCAAGAATCAGTTTTCGAAAAAAAAATTTCTCCATCCCTCTGCTCACCATGAGGCATTTACAAAAGTGGGGGAACTTTGATCGCTAAAATATACAATTTTTTTACTTTTATAAATGCCGCGAAATCGGCGTAGGACGCCGGATACTCGAAAATATGTCCGTCACACCGAATATACATTGAATGAGGTCATCCTGGAAGTTGCTGAAGATCGACTGTCGATCAGAGCTGCGGCCAAGAAATTCAAAATTTTGAATGAGACAATGAATAATAAGTACCATGGAATTCATCACACCAGAATGAAATTTCTAAAAAAAAAAGTGCTTGAAATTCCCTACAAAACGAGTATACGAAGGGGGGGGGGGAGGGTGATGTGCCAAAAAAGTGCTTAAAATTTCCTTTAAAACGAGTATACGCGAGGGGGTCTTTTTGGGCAAATCTAAAGCACGAAAAATTGTATTGAAATGGCAAGAAATCCCAGAAAACAGCAAAAATTTTCATTTTTCACATCCATGTATTGCGTAGGAAGGTTGACAGCCACTTGAACACAACTTTGCTTGAACTTTGAGCTTTTTTTCTCCTTTTGAAAACGTATGTTTTTTCTTCAATGATGTAATTTTATTTTTTAACGATATCTCTGTGATTTTGAGATGAAATTTCGATTTTTTTTGAATAAATTTTATATGTAATATGTTCTATTACATTAGTACCTAGTTTATCAGACGTAATTTTGGGGTTTCCCCACTGAAATCCACGTTTTTTTGGGGGGCGATCAAAGTTACCCCATTTTTTTTTTTTGGAGGACCTGTTTTTGGAATTTTCTGTAGTGGCAACACTGCATCCGATCGAGACGCGGTTTGCGCCATTCGATTCAGAATCCACTCAAGTTTACTTAGAATTTTTTTTTCCCCGCCAGCCCCCCTCCCCTCCCTTCCACAGCAAAAAAACTAAAAAAAATAGCCATTTTTTGATCAATGTTACCCCAGTTTACCGGTAGTGATTTTGAAAATTTTGATTTTTACATTTTTTTACATTATTTCAGACATTTTTCAGTCAAATGAAGCGAAACTTCGTGAGTATTAGGGAATATTTCACATCTATGAGCAATTGATCATTCGCAAATTTTTTCAGAATTTTTACCAGTAAAATGACCTTGAACCCGGATTTTGAAATAACATCCTCGAAACCACCTAAAAAACTGTTTTATTTCAATTTTTATTGAACATTAAGAGAAAAAATGACCAAGTGGAAAAACCAATGCCAAATTAGTATCCAGTAAATAGAATTGCCTCTTTTTATACCATTTGAGCGATCATTTCTTTCAAAGTCTCAAAATTCATTTTTAAAATTAATTTTCCATGATTGATTGAAAAAATTCAAGTTGTAAAGTGAATTTTAAGAATTCATTCAAAAATTTTGGCGAAAAAAGTGTTTCCTTTGATATTTTGACGCGCCGATCATGAATTCGATAATATATTTCTTATTTGCTTATATTTTTCACACAAAATGCTCCAAATTTTAAAAATCTCAAGTGAAAAATCAACTTGACGAATTCGAGTGAAATGCTCGCTTAAATAGTTTGCACTCGCCCATTTTGGGTAAGTATGGTGAGAAATACCTATGGTGAATAGTTTAGTGAGATGAGATTAAAAAAATTACAATACCTCGAAATTATTCAATCCTGATTTTTTCATATTTTTTGTTTATAATCGTTTACTAATCATTAATCAACATACTGAAATTTCCACCCCAAGGAACATCCGCTCACCCCCCCCCCCCCCCGGAAGTGTACTCTAGTGAAAATTACCGAAAATTGCTGAGAAACAGCCGGAATTGCAGCACAGGAGAAAATCAGTGAAATTTTTTCACTGAAAACAAATCAGTGAAGAAATTCACTGAAAACTCAGTGATATTTATGAAATTCACTGAAAAATCTGCGAAATTCTTTGAATAATCAGCGAAATTCTTTGAATAATCAGTGAAAAATCACTGAAAATCAGTAAATTTCACTGATTTTTCCTGTGCTGCAATTTTGACTGTTTATCAGTGATTTTTCACTGATTCGAAATGAGAGAGTAGGAAATGCTCACTGAAACCCGGTTTTCCGTGAATATCCTCTCCAATAAGCCTCAAAATTAAAAAATCGCTGAATAATCATGTTCTGCACAAAATTTTTCATGAGGAAGGTTCAATTTTTTTTCAAAAACCCCATCTTCTTTGGTCGAACATTAAGGGCAAAATGCATTCAAATTTTCAAACAGTTACAGTATTTTTTGAAATAATCACAACAATCCCTAATATTGAAACTTCTCAAAATTATACCAGTGAAGTGTAATTTTTCATGCACATTTGTAGAGCATTCAAAAAAATAAGCGAAAATTTTAGCCCCCCGACAGTTAATTATGAGTAAAGATATTAATTGTGGCAGCACCGCGGGGGAGGAGGCGTGAAAATTTTCGTGTTTGGGGTCAAAAAGTTGTTTTTTTTTGACTAGATTCTTACTTTATTTTCTCCGAAAACGCAAAAAGGGCTCCCTTGCCTTATCGTTTTGATTCATTCAAAAAATACTGCAACTTTTAGAAAATTAGGTTTTTTTCACTCTTAATTTTTGGGCAAAGAAGTGAAGATTTTTGAAAAAAAATGAAGGAACTTTTCTGATGGAAAATTTCGTGTGGAACATGATTATTTAGCGATTTTTCAATTTTGAGGCTTATCTATTAGAACAGATATTCTTGGAAATCCAGTTTTCAGTGAACATTTTCACCTCTTCTGTTGCAGGTATACTAACCATTGTACAATTTGTCGCAAACCACTGCTTTTTAGCTCTTTTTTTTAGTTAAGGATTTACAAAATAGGTATTCAAATGAAAAAAAAATCGAAAATTGAATTTTTCGATACCAGACCAAAGTTGTATCAAAATGAAATTTCAGCTGTTAGATCTTTTGGAAATTTTCCAAAAGTGAACCCCTCTGATTTACCCCAAAATTGGTCAATGACGAAAAAATCTCTTTTATACTACATTTACTCGACTCCAACAAATATGTACTTGATGTCCATCAAATTGGAGGAAAATTTGAAATAGTCTTACCAACCTAGTTCCAAATTTTCAACTTTGGACCCCCTCTTACGTTTTCCAAAAAAGCTTTTAAGGTCAAAAAATAATGCTCGATTCTTATTATAAAGATATTAAATACAAGATATTTTGGGCAATGAAGATGGAGGCCAGTACCTAGGGGTCCCAAAAAAGCCCTCTGACACTCATCCTTTTGCACTTTTGAAAACAAACAAATTATAATTTTTTCAAATCTCGAACCCTTCTCGAACTGGAATCCTTTGTAGCGAGCCTACGCTGCGAAAAGGTTTGATAATTCGAACCTATCGTATCTGCTGCGAAAACTTATCAAGCCCTTGTGTTATGATTCTTTAAAGGGTTGCTTAATTAAGTTGTCCTTAGTTTAGGAATTTACGTTATACTACAATCGTTATAGAAATTCTGCCTCGTGTACCGGTAAACTCGAGGTTATTTTTATCGGAATTATATACAGGGTAGGTCGGACGCAGTACACCTCCTTCTATTGGGAAGTACGGCAACCCAAATTACACGAGCGTATAAATACACAGACGAGGCCTCGCTTAGTCTCAGATTTGAAAACGAGGTTAAATTAACTACATACTTCGGCATGTTATTTCGTTTAAATTCGGAACCGAAGAACAGAATGGCTCGATAACCTTGGTCGTTGCATTAATTTTGACTTCGCAGGATGGCCTTGAAGATCTTTTCAAAAAAAAAGTCCACAAATCAAAATCTTTCGTCGTCGGTGGAAATAAAATTTACGCAGATTATTCGTCATAAAGAAAGCCCTCGACGAAAGAAACTATTTTTAAAAACATACGAGACGAAAAAATCCCACGAGAAGGCCCGAATCGAAATACAGAAGGGAAAATATAGGCCTTTCTAAGTTATCAAAAAACGAATTAAGAAAATTGTTCGCAGACGAGCAAAAATTTCATATAGCCTTGGGCAGAGCTTGAAAAATATTTGTATAACATCGTCCGTTAGAAGTGTCTCGTTGGGTATTAAGTATGCCTTTGAGACGGTTCAAAGACGTTCCACTACATTCAAAAATAATTAAGTCATTTGAAAGCTAATTTTATCTCATATACGCGTAAGAAATAACGTCATACTGGCGAAATTTTCCTAAATTTACTCTCTCTAGCGTTGAAAACGCCGAAACGATTCTGTCCTGATTTTGAGGCACCAGGAATTCTCCCAGCATAAGATTTATTTCGCTTTCGAGATTATTTTTTACGACTGTAGGTAAATCTTAACGAAATAAGAAAATTGTGAAATATTTAAAAATTACGACTTGAGACCTACAAAAGGTAAAAGAAAATGGCAAAAGTTACAAGTCTACTTTTCCCAATGTGCCATAATCCAAGGTAAAGTACAAAGTCAATTTTGCAACCTTTATAAATCTTGATTAATTTTTTATATTTTTTTTCGTTGATTGCCAGATTAAAAATATTTCGGTGACCGGCAAACTAACGAGCATAAACAAATTCAAATTTCTCAGTCGTATTTTCCAGTTAGCTATCGATTTTTCCAACGTATAATAATTTCATTAATGAACCGCAAACGAGCAAATAATGGCGAATTATTGGTTGTTTAATATCTCGCGTCGGGAAAATTTTTATATAAAAACGGTTTATTACGGACTCTACGGAGCCCCTCTTTTTTCCCCCATGTAAATACCACCTAAACGAATGGTACAAATAACGCATTCGTCGTATCGTCGATTTTCAAATCTACCAGCAAACGTTTTAATACTGCATCGTAATTAAAAACGTTTTTCGTATTCGATCCAAGTACAACAATTTTTGCTTGGCTTTTAAGTATAATTTAATCGAGATGAAAAGCCTAATGTAAATTAAATGAAACAAATCTTTACAAAGTTTATTTGCTCGCGATGGATTGTTGGCGTACAGCAGCCGCGGAATTACGAATGAAACTTTAAGTATAATTTATTACCGAATGCGGATTATAATTCATCAATTTTATATAAATTACAATTTACACAACGTTTTATACTACGCAGCGCAACGAAACGATTGAATTTATTTTGCGAATAATTCACGGTTGCTGGTGAGTTGATGGAATGAAAGGAGTTGGGCGAGGTACTACGTTGATTTTTACGTCGAATATTTTTTTAGGTAAGATGATAGGTATCGTCGTTTCAGAACGAGGATTATTTTATACAATGTAATTAAGCCGAGGCTTGAAATTTGTGGGGTTTGTATTTAATGTTGAATGTGGCAAAAATATTTTTAAGGTGGCATATTTACATTCCAAAAAAGTTCGACTGGAATCTGCCTATAGGCTTTTCAGATTCCAATCCAAAACATTCACGGAAGAGGGAAATTCTGTACATAGTAAGTACTGTAGGACATATCTTTTAACATGTTGGAACTATCCCTAACCCCTCCATCATTTTACAGATGGTGCCTGTAAAATCGTTCTTCCCCCGTAAATTATTTACACCCCCTTCATCATTTTACAGGCAATGCCTGTAAATTTGCTCCCAGCCTGTAAATGATTTACACCCACTTCTTCGATTTACCGGTATCGACTATAAAATCGTTTCTAGCCTGTAAATGATTTTCTTTTCACCCATTTCTTTGATTTAGAGGTATCGCCTGTAAATTTGTTCTTCACCTATAAAAAACTTCAAAAGTTCTCAAAAATGATGAAAACGAGTAAAAAAAATCAAAAAACCTCGCGACTTGGGAAAAAATCAGTGCCTACATGTAAATTTTATGAAATCAGCCGGAAAAGTTTGAAAAAAATTGGATTGGTTCGCAAATTTGAATCTTACACCCCCCCCCCTCCGGAATTCTGATATCGGCTATATGTAGTTGGGAATTTTGAGAATTTGAGTTGGGATTTTCACCTCTTCTCCCCCCCCCGGAAAATGCCTTCGGTACATCACATTTACACTCATTTCTTTGATGTAAAGGTATCGCCTGAAAATGCGCTTCTAGCCCTTAAATCATTTACACCCCTTTCCTCATTTTACGAGTGATGCCTGTAAATCTGATCCTAGCCTGTAAATTATTTACACCCATTTCTTTGTTTTACAGGTATCACCTGTAAATGCGCTTTTGGCCTGTAACTGATTTACACCCCCTTAATCATTTTACAGGTGATGCCTGTAAATTTGCTCTCAGCCTGTAAATGATTTATACCCATTTCATAAATTTTACAGGTGATGCCTGTAAATTCGATCCTGGCCTGTAAATGATTTACATCCATTTCTTTGATTTATAGGTGATGCCTGTAAATTTGCTTCTGACCCGTAAATGATTTACACCCATTTCGTTGATTTACATGGATCATCATAAACGTGTTTCTAGCCTGTAAATGATTTACACCCCCTTTATCATTTTACAGGTGAGGACCGTAAATTTTCTCTCAGCCTGTAAATGGTTTACACCCACCTCATTGATTTATAGATATCGCCTGTAAATTTGTTATTCACCTGCAAGTTATTTACATCCCTTTCCTCATTTTGCAGGTGATGCCTGTAAATTCGCTCCTAGCCCGTAAATGATTTACACCCCCTTTATCATTTTACAGGTGAGGCCTGTAAATTTGCTCTCAGCCTGTAAATGAATAACACCCACCTCATTGATTTACAGGTATCACCTGTAAATTTGTTAGTCGCCTGTAAGTTAATTACATCCCTTTCCTTATTTTACAGGTGATGCCTGTAAATTTGCTCCTAGCCTGTAAATGATTTACACCCATTTCTTTGATTTACAGATGATGCCTGTATATTTGCTCTCAGCCTGTGAATAATTTACACCCTTTTTATCATTTTACAGGTGATGCCTGTAAATTCGCTCTCAGCCTGTAAATGATTTACACCCACCTCTTTGATTTACAGGTGTCACCTGTAAATTTGTTATTCGCCTGTAAATTATTTACACACATTCCCTTATTTTACTGGTGATGCCTGTAAATTGGCTCCTAGGCTATAAATGATTTACACACCCTTTATCATTTTACAGGTGAGGTCTATAAATTTACTCTCAGCCTGTAAATGAATAACACCCACCTCATTGATTTACAGGTATCACCTGTAAATTTGTTATTCGCCTGTAAGTTAATTACATACCTTTCCTTATTTTACAGGTGATGCCTGTAAATTTGCTCCTAGCCTGTTAATGATTTACACCATTTTTATCATTTTACAGGTGATGCCTGTAAATTCGCTCTCAGCCTGTAAATGATTTACACTCACCTCTTTGATTTACAGGTATCACCTGTAAATTTGTTATTCACCTGTAAATTATTTACACCCCTTTCCTCATTTTACAGGTGATGCCTATGAATTCGCTCTCAGCCTGTAAATGATTTACACCCACCTCTTTGATTTATAGGTGTCACCTGTAAATTTGTTATTCACCTGTAAATTATTTACACCCCTTTCCTCATTTTACAGGTGATGCCTGCACATTCGCTCCCAGCCTGTAAATGATTTACACCTATTTATTTGATTTACAGGTATCGTCTGTAAATGCGCTTCTATCCTATAAATGATTTACATCTCGTTTATCATTTTACAGGTGATACCTGTTCTTGTTTCCAACCCGAGATGATTGGAGATGCTTTTGAGACTGTCGCGGTCGGGTACAAGCCCCGAGAACGACAGTTCTCTTAGGGATGTTGCTTGCATGGCAGCCACCATCAAGTATTTGAACAGATCGCGCCTCGAGTAGAGATCTTGAGTCTTAGAGTACCTAATAAGCACTCAGGCAGGGCCATATCCCTCTAACAAAATATATGGGGTTGAAAAAATGGAGTTGACTTTTGAGTAAAAAATCTTGAGTTGAGAAAATATTGATAAAAAATCTTGGGAGCAAAAAAATTGAGCTTAGAAAGAAAATATTGAAAATACTTCTTCTTGATATTTCCTGAATTCATGGAATCAATTACAAACTCCCGTTTCCCTTATCTTCATGCATAATTAACATAGGCCCAAATTTCAAATCATGCCTTAAAAATTAAGGCAGCCTTAATGGTTTTAAGGAACCGTTTCGTGCATTCTGATTGGTTGAAAATGTGATAAGGAACATTTAAGGCTACCTTAAATTTCAAGGTATGATTTAAAATTCAGGCCATAATCAACCCGCATTGAAAAAACTGCAAGTAAGCTTGAATGACCCTAAATACGTAATTTACCCAGGGTTCATTATTTCCAAAGAAGGATGGTAAAAATTCCAGATTCTCTACCTCTGATTTTTTACCTAAATTCAAAATCGACAGAAGAAGCGAAAATTCTGGAATTTTCAAGTAGGTAGGCGAAAAATCATCGAAACAAAATTCGTCTACTTTTCAATGTAAGTACATCCAACTCACCCAAAAACAATTTTTTCGAAACGACATTCGCCCCTTGTATTTTGAACCGAGGCAACACGTTCATCTAAATTTCTTCATCGTGAAACCAGGTTATATCCAAATCTGTCCCGTATTGACACACGGTATAACTCAGTTAGTATAAAATTCGCCGGCGGCGAACTAAATAAATTATGTTTTGTCTTTTGATTAGGGTATTGAAAAGTTACCTGGCGAATTCCACCAGCTCGAGAAACTTTCGTTACGGAGCCAAATAGTTGGCGAATTTTCTAAACGTCATGTCACGCGAATTTATACCTCGCGTATGGCCATAAGTTGATAAATAAAATCAGCTCGCGTATTTGTCGATACATATGCGTGGACGGATTTACCTTCGAAACTTAATTCTTCATCTTGCGGTGGAAATTTCCCTAGTCGGGAGTTTGGTACATTGTTTTGGATAACACGAGACATACCTCGGTACTCTCTGCGTAGGACGAAACGTGATACAGTTTGGGAGAAGAAAACGAAGGGCGGAGATTAGCTACGTATATGTATTCCAGCCTAGGCTGAAATTTCAAACTGTTTTCCAGAAATTGTATACCAGCAAAGTGCCCGTATTCGTGCAATTATTCGACAACTATTCGCCGGTACTCGGTCGGGTAAAGTTGCTAAATTAGCACTAGTTAGTAACCAGATTGTAGAATGTTGGATGAACTAATCGAGAATGCTGTTTCGTGACTGCATCGGGTGAAATTATCGTATGCAGCGTGCATCGAATATGTATTCGAATTGTTAGGTGTGTTGTTCAATTCGCCAAATTATAATCTCTCGTCGTATAACTGAATGGGAATAGAATACCACGAAGCATACGACAGTTCTATATAAATAACTCGTTAACGCTTCATAAATTGCGATTATCCTTTAAACACGTCGCGGTTTTCGTCGAAATACGAATTAATTTTTTTAATGCTGCTGTCTCCCTGTCTCTGTACTCGTCTTATTTATATAGAATTTCGCAGCATCTATTCAAACAGATGTGTAAATTTAATCAAAAAGCCTTCCACGCGTGGTTCATTTAGAGTACCTACGCGTTGAAAACTTATATACTGCAGACGAACCCAACAACTTCTCATCATCATCTCTTAGTCGCCTGCTTCCACCTACTCCATATACTCGGTTAGAACACAAGGCAACAAGATAAATTTACTATACGTTGGTATAACTTTCTCGAGTAGATACATCGTTCCAAAGGCTGCGACGATAAAAATATTAAAATTATGCTAAAAAAATACCTCGCGAATACATATTTTCACCGAAAGAGGGCTCGTCTGCGTATTAAATATTTTACTCGCGAAAATTACCCTTCATAAATTATATACAAATGTTTGTTTTTTATAACGCCTAAAATGGCCGACTAAGGTGAATTTTTCAACCAGCAAAATCGACGGCGAGAAGATCAAACTTGAAAGGCCACGAGCTCGGTTTTATAAACAAATTATACTACCCGATTCATAAACGCCATAGAAAAGTTTTTCGATACGTACGATTTTTTCACCTACTTTTCCAAGATTTTTTTTCACTGAGAAATGCTTTAGCTGGGTTTTATACTTGAATTTTCGAGAAACTTTCGACGAATTGGGTTTTTGACTTGGTAAAACTTCAAATTCGATAGTCGAGAAGAATTTTTGTATTTAAAAATTTCGCACAGTGGTGAGAAAGTTGGCTGGGTGGAATAATGGGGAAAATCTAATTGTTGGCCAAATTATAGAAGTTTTTTAGAAATAACATTGAAGTGGTTGAAATTTTTTCTGCTAAATGACGATACATCGTAATGGCAGTGGCAAATTGAATTGAAAAAGTTCATTGTCCTGGAATAATTCGAAGTGTTTCGGATTGGAAATTTTTTTGAAAGAGATGCGTTAAAATGAGAGTAGAATATGTTGAAAGTTGTGTGTTTTGTAATTTTTAAATTCTTGGCCTGAATTGTGGTTCGAATTTGATGGAATTCTCATGGAAAAAATTAATTTGAAAAAAATCCTTCATGATTTGTACCTATTGAAGTTATTATTGAACTGTGTAAAAATGTGAAGACAAGGAAAGTGATTCAAGAAATCGAAAAATAAAGTTTGTATTGCATCAATTTCAAGCTGATGGGGAAGACGGGAGAGGGGAAGGTTAGTCAATAAAATTGAATTTGAGTTGCAAAAATAAAATTCAAGTTCGATTATTTTCAAAAGGATGACTTTTTAGAGCTATTTTTATTGCGAGTCAAAAAAATGAGAATTGTATTTTGAATTTTTTGAGCTGAAGAAAATTTTTGATTTTTTTGAACCTCTTCTCTATGTTAATTCGGTTCTGCACTGTTGAAATTCCAGCTTTTATAGATGAAATTTTGGAAAAGCCATTAAAACTTCCTCTCATCTCCAGCAATCTTTCACATTTCTTTGAATTTTCATTTTCAAAATAAATTGTTCAAGATTTATAGTCTCGTCTTGGATAATTTTTTATCCGCAGTAGCTCAAATTATTTTTTTTTCTGAAAATTCACCATAAAATTAAAATGAATGTTCTTTAGCTGAAATTTTTTTCCAAAAATTACCCAGCCATGAATCAGTTTTTACCTCCCCAGTCTCCAATAAATTGTATTAGGCGGGAAGGGGAAGAGAAGGACGAATTCAATAACATTTGTATTGTTAAAGTTGCCTAAGCAATCGCCCTGATAGTCGTTGATTCCGTATTCACGGCAAACCGAGTATGCAATTTATTTGACATATTCTTCTAACACGAATTGAACCGGGCAATGCTTCGTTTAACGCGAGTGACGTTTTTTTAAAGAAAATTTTTGAATTGAATTGAAGAAATGAGAAAAACTGCGTTTTGAATTTAAAAATTCTAAAAAAATATTCTCGGTTGAAAATTTTTCATTTTTGTTCCTCTCCTTCCCCCTCGCTTCCTTTTTCTCCAATAATACTAAACTTTGGGTTGTTTTCATTGACTTGCAAAATTATCAAGAGTTTTTATAATACCATTAGTTAAAAAATGCACCTTTGCCAAAAAAAAAGTCCACTTTCATTTTTACAACAAAAAATTTTTACTCTGAAAATTAAATAAACTACATGTAATGAAGTTGAAAGTATTGTCATCCAATTTTTTTTGAAAAATTTCACGCAAATTAATTTTTGACGATCAAAAAAATTTGCCTCGATTTTTAGGTGATTGAGTGAACAATTTAAATTTGGTAAAGATAGAGAAATCTTTAATTCAATGATCTGCAACTTATCAACTCTATAATAAATGACAAAAATTGGTTTCGAATTTCAAAGTTAGAGGGGTCAAGGAGGTCTAAGTCTACTGTATAGACCGAAATAGCACTTTTTTTGAGCGTTACCCGAGGCACCTCGTTAGTGGCACCACCTAAAAGTGACAGAGTCCTGTTTTTTTTTTTCAGAAGTAAATCACTTCGAAGACCCTTAATTTCATCTCTTTTTGGACTAGAAGGCTCACAATTATTTTAGGAGGTTTCTCACGAAAAATCAACTACTTTACCAATTTTTATTAAAATCCAGATAATACATATTTTTTTGTCCACCCTAGTTCTCAAATAGCACAAAAATCTCCAATTTTTTTTGGAAAGTAAGTACCCCTTTGCAAAATTTGCAAGGTTAGTATTTTTGTAATATCATTGTGTCCAAATGAGTAAATATTGCCCACCTGTTTTAAAAATTGAAAATTTGAATAAATTTATTTTTGGCAGTGCAGATGAAGGCAGTTTTGAGTGGTCTAGATTTTTTCAAATGTTAATGCGCCAACATGAGTGCATATGATTACCTTCTTGAGAAAACTTAAAAACTCACAAAACTTTTTTTTAAGAAATACAAAATGCAAAATTGCGACGAAATTTTGAAATGTGTTTTTTTGGAATAGAAATGAGTCCATTGTACGATTAGTATTTTTTTGAAAAGTCAGTGTGTCAAAATGAAAAATTATTATTCAGATTTTAAAAATTGTCGAGAATAATTTTTTTCGTCGTGCAAATCGAACAGATTTTTGATGATATTGGATTTTTTTGCAATGGTCATGTGAAGAAACGAGTGCATATGATCATCTTCCCGAAAAAAAACTTGTAAGCTGACTCAACTTTTTTATAATACTAATTAGACAATTCTGACTTATTCCCTCTTTTTTTTCTCTTTTTGTGATTTTCATGTGCTAAAGTTTGTGAAAATATGCTTCATGCTTAGAAATTAAAAATATTGAATTTTTTCTGAAGTGCAAAGCTACAAATTCGCCAACTGAAAAATCAATCATTTCTCGTAACGTTGATGTGACATACCTAATAGGTAAGTTGGTAGGTAAAATTGATTTTACCAGGGAATAGGAGTCAGCCAAAAAGTAGACTCCTGACTCCGGCTTGACTCCACAGTTAAGAGTGAAAGTCGACTCCTGACTCCGGAGCCAAGAGAAGAAGCTGACTCCTACTCCACCTTGACGCTGGAGTCAATTTTAGACCTTGACTCCTGACTCCTGCTTGACTCCGGAGTCAATCTGTGACCTTGAGTCCTGACTCCAGCTTGACTCCGGAGTCGAGCCAGAGTCGGAGTCAATTCGGAGTCAGTCTGCCTCCGACTTTGTAGCAGGGAATAGAAATCAGTCGAAAAGTTGACTCCTGACTCCACCTTGACTCCGGAGTAAATTTCAGAACTTGACGCCTGACTTCTGCTTGACTCCGGAGTCAACCTGTTACCTTGACTCCTGACTCCGGCTTGACTGTGGAGTTAATCTTTGACCTTGACTCCCTGACTCTGGAGTCAGTTTGACGTCGACTTCTATTCCCTGGATTTTACAAATCAATGTAGATAAATGAAAATGTTTTCTTTCCGAATATAAAATATAATTTTCTAAATTTATCAAAGATGGCAAATTCTCCAATTCTTTAGTATTTTTAAAAATATTGATGTGATAAATTTGAAGAAAATGGTCACCACATCCATAAAATCATAGAGAATTGAAAATGTTTTTTTTTTTTTCATCTTGAAAGACATCATAATAACTGGAAAAAATCAACGTTTTTAATTTTTTTTGGCAGATCATTAAAATATGTATAATCTGCGCATTATCATTCTTCATATTCACATTTTGAAACAATTTTTTTACCTCAATGTCATAGGGAGACTTGGCCCGCCCGTTCCCCGCCGCCGCGGTACGTGTGCGGTGGTAAGACGGTAGATGTCGCCACCAGCGGTGCGGTTCGCTCGTCGGCACGATGAGCCAAACGCGCCGTCAGTACCTGGCTGCTGGTCGAGTGGAAACGACTCCGTTACACTCGCCTGCGTGCTGGGTATTTCGCGGTGTCAACCGCCACAGTTGTAAGTTCTCTGTATTTATCATTAATAAGTTCTCCGAATATATCATTATTAAGGTCTCTGTATTTATCATTCCAACGTCTAATCTGGTGCTGGTAGGAGACCGTACAACTCCTACTAGTCTTTCAGGGAGGTGGAGATCACCTTCCGAAGAGAATGCGTCCATCGGCCGGTGGACCAACTTTCTCATTGGCGCCTGTACGTGCGGATTTTCGTGGAGTTGCAAATCCACAGAAGAAAATCGAAAACCCCCAGTAGGGGCCCCAGTCCTGTGCCGCTGGGGACCCGGGGATGATGTCCTGCCGTCATCCTTTTAGGATTAAGTTATCGTGTAAGTACAATCGTTGACTTTTTCGTTAAGTTCGCGTAAATAATAAGTGTTAACGTAAGACCCATAAGGTCATAAGTTTTTTCTATTGTAAGTTTTTTCAAGTGCGAAATCGCGATTTATTTGAACTTTAAATACCAGTGCGTGAAAAAGATCGCGAAAATCGGCCAGCAACGTGTTAGAAGAACATGCCGAACCGGCAACGTCGCTTCCGACACGCGCCAACAAATCCCCCTTTTGCATTCCAATCTACCAACGGTCGAAACGACTGACGGCAACGGAAGGCGGGAGGAGCGAGGAGAGGCGCTGCGGCTGCCACCGCCACCACCACCGCAACGTAGCTGACGAGAATTGAGCGACGAACACGTCCAGCATTTCTCATTTCCAAGCTACCGGTTAGGTTGACACAGGCGTATACGCTCGCATCAAGATTATTTTCCTTGTATTTTTTTCAATAGTCAAATATTTCGTGGTGATATTCTTTAAGAAATCACATCCAGTGTGAAAATAAACGATCACGTTTAATTTCCACACGCATCTAACATTATTGTTATCTCACTTGGCAATAAAATTTCGCCTTTTTATTTGTCAAGTAATTCCAATCAATTTAATCAAGTTGATCTGACTTCCTAAGCGAATTATCTATTTGCTATTTCAATACACTGCGAATATCGCATGTTATTTTTCCGAATAAATCTTACAGATTTATTCAAACAAACTCCCATTGCAATCTCTCTGAGATTGATCCGTGTAATAAAATCCCATTGCAATTTCATTCGTGGAATTGATCAGCGTAACCTTTTTCCAAGTAAAATCTTTCAGACTTTACTCATACGGTGCAAATACAAAGCACACTTTTTCCGGATAAATCGTAAAAATTTATTCAAACAATAATTTTTCTGAATAATTTCATACTGAAATTAGTTAGATACTCTTTCAAAGTAAATCTCACAGATTTACTGCTGTTATATTGTGTAAGTTTAATTCTGAGTAAAACTGCGCAGTTTATTCGGCAATTAATACAAGCACGTTTTATTTTTAAATAAATCTATAAGATTCGTTTAAATAATAAATTTTTGTTAATTAATTTCATATCTGAAATTAATTCAACACGTCATCAAATAAATCTAACAGATTTATTCATACAGTACTGTGTTGGGTTATTTTAAATAAAAATTACAGTTTATTTAAATAATACCACTAGTACGATCTTTTTTCTAAATAAATTCCACAAGTTTATTTAGATAAATAATTCCTTATATAATTTCATTACTGAAATTATCGCGACTTTTTTCCTCAGTAAATTTTACAAATTTACTTTCAATTCTCAACAAGTTAAAATTTTGAATAAAACTTACAGTTTGTTCAGAATTAATCAGAGCTTGTGTTTTCCAAGGTAAATCTCAACAGATTTACAATAATATTATTTTTCCTTATATAATCTCATCTGAGATTATCGTGACATCTTATTTCCAGTAAATCGAAACGATTTACTCATACGATACTGTGCTGAATTATTTTTAAATATTTTATAAGCACGAATTTTTTCCAAGTAAATCTCATCAGATTTATTTAAATAACAATTGTTTTCTATTAATTTCATATCTGAAATTAATACAACTCCCTACTCACGAAAATTTTTTCTAAAATAAATCTTCACAGATTTATTTGAATAACAATTTTATAATTAATTTCATATCTGAAATTAATACGACTTCCAATCCCCTATTCACGATTATTTTTTCTAAATAAATCTTACAGATTATTTTTTTTTTTTCCAATTAATTTCATACTGAAATTAATTCGATTTTTTCCAAGTAACTCTGACAGAGTTACTAATCATAATATTGTGTAATATTTGTGAATAAAGAATTTTTTGACTTGTTCTTATTATTGTTATACACGATTTTTTCAGAATATAGTTCAATAAATTCACTCACAACACATTTTCTCTTCAGAACAAATCTCAACAGATTTATACATTATACAAATCCTCAAAGATAATTGGGGCAAATCTTACAGATTTAGATCCGAATTATTTTGGGGCAAATCTTACAGATTTAAAACAGAATTCTTATTCTGACATTACCAAGTGGACGTAAGTGGTACTTTGAACGGCAAATCTCATCAGCTGATGTCTGATACAGATAGGCCAGACGAATTATCACGTCGCACGTCGCTACGTATAGCCGATAAAAAGGCAGGAAAAACGACCACGTTTTCCACTCCTATTGTCGCCAAAAGACAATACAGGAGGAAAATGGCATCGAATAACGATCACGTCTACGAAAATCGGGTCGATTTAGAATCGCAAAACGATGATATTCGACCATTAAACGATTCTCAACAATACCCCCTCGGACCGAGAGGGGCAGAAGTACCGCTTCCAGGCAGAAACTTGTTAGAACCTGTAATTATGGACGGGGAAGACAGTTCTGACGTGGAACCGAATACAGACGATGAAGGTAATCAAACGGTGATAGCGTCTGACTCTCAAAGAACGCAGACAGCAATTCGGAAAAATCTTACAGATTTCTTCAACCGAATTCAACCGTACGATGATGGATGCGGCGCCGGAACGACGCAGCACCACAATGCCGACCACAACGCATCGAATACGACGCGGAGAAATGTATACAGCGTTACCGCTGAAGTACATGCTAACAATATGACAGCGGGCGAATCGAGCATGACTCGTATGCTCCAATCATTGGTCAAAAATCAAATTATTGCGCCACCTAGAGAATCGTATTCTGTAAGAATACAACCACGGATGGATCCGCATAATTTGACTTTAGGAAATACGTCATCGAGTAATGTAATAGGTACTATCGATACGACAGTACGCCCACCTAGGTGGGTACCTATTCACACTACAACAGACGCAGCGGAAGCATACCACCAGGTAGGCAATACGCGACAAGCTGCAACCTGTTGGCAACCGTTACCGGTACCAACAGGGGCACCTTACCAACCTAACCCGCAGGCGAGTACGCCACTGCGGCATCAGGTACGACACCCGGCTGAAAAATCAGACGAATACACACACAACGGCGTACCGATAACGGTAAATCGCACGATATCAGATACCGTTGCAACAACTACAATAACCCGCTCGACGACGAGCAGGCCAACGCAACGGATATCGACAACAATCGCTGCGACAACCGCACCAATACTGAGTAGTGGTGTCTCGTATCCGAAACAATCCACTAATCAGGCACTGGAAAATGGACCTCAGGTCGTGTACAGGACGCAACCGTCCAACGCGAACCAAGGAGAATCTATTCGCCACCAAGGAATTTTACCGGACTCCCATAGCCTCCCATGCGAAGCTGGATGGAGCGGGAGAACAGTAATATTCACGCACGCTGCAATAGCGTGGACGAGGTTTTGCAAATGCAAAACCAATCCCTACGTCAGACGACCGACGCGATCCAGGGACTTTTGGGCAGCTCTCAAAGATCTGTCTCAAATGGCCTGAATCAACGTCAGAGAGACGAGTTAGTCGAATCGCTACGTAGGCAGCAAGCTGATAATCGGTCGCAACGACAACAGCTTGGCACAGGTCGTGGTTTTGCGAACACGCAAGACTTCGACGACGAAAACGATCACTATTACAGTGATCGCGATCGTGATGATCGACGTCGTAACCGACGTGGAGATGATGGACGACGTGGCAACTCTGGTCATCCTGACGGTGTCGAACTCGACCATGATCAGGAAGAATGGGAGCGGCTACGAAGAGGCTTACGCAAGGGTCTCCCCGGAACGGTGGAATCCTTGAGGGCTAGCGGTATCGTATTTACCGAAGAAGACAGACACCACCCCCTTGAGTTTCTGGAAAGCTTTGAAGCTTACATGAACCAGACCCATGTAATTGGCGCTCAGCGGTGTGTGGTGTTCTGCGGTGTAATCGATATAAACCGTCACTGGGCGAAAGATCATCGTACGATCAAGAGTTGGATCTTGCTGCGAAATGAATTTCTTAGAGAATTCTGGAATCATAGGGATCAAGCTGCCGCAAGGGCACACTTTCCCGAAGAGATGAAGCAGACCTCGACAACGAGGGAGCTCCTCCAGTATGTCAGAAAATGGCTCCGTACCCTCTCAAAGATGGATACGATTACCACGGAAGACGCGATCGACATGGTCCTGCAGAAGTTACCTGCTGATTTGCGCGTACGCATACAACGGCAGGATACTGAAAGCCTCACACGCCTAGAACGAGCTCTCAAACGCCTCGAGGATCAGCGAGACCCGCTACCTCAATACGTAACACCTGTTGTGGTACCCATCACACAGCAGGCGTCTCAAACACCAAGTGTGCAGCCACAGCAGCGCCATAACGCCGCTGTATTTGCATACAAGCCGCCAAGTATGCAACCAACACCCAGGTACCAGGTTACTTCGAAAACGAATAACCCAAATCCTGGCCGGTTCGTACTAAGACAGTGGCTGGAGGGTAAGAAGGTCTACGGACACGTAGCAAACCCACCGCCCACAGGGGCAAAGCCGCAACCGGCCCCCCAAGCACCTAAACCAGCTATGCAACCTCAACAGGTATGGCTTCTAGAAGAAGCAACGGGCATAGAAGGTGACGACACCGTGTATTTTGACTACGACACCGAAGTCAAAGACCTGAGCGAAACGCCGGTAGCAGAACCCAAAGGTCCTGCCGACGATCAGGGAAACGGAAAAGACTAGGAGGTAAAGGGCAGCTGACTAGTCAGAAAACAGTCGTAGCACCTACCCTCAAAGGAAGAGTGCTAATCGGCGACGGAATAGCCCACTTTATAGCAAGTAGAAAGTCCAAAACTGCACTACCTACTTACCTACATAGTCGAATTTCACTCAACGATCTCGCAAACGAGATCGAGAAATATGACTTTCTCAATAAAAATGAAGCGATAGTAGGTGCCGGTTCGTTCGAGTTAAACTATATGAACCAGCCCTACGATAAAATAGAACAAGAGTTGCATAAGGTACTCAAAGTACTTTGTAACAAAGGTTTTAATGACATCGCATTTATTTTTCCGGTCACTATGCCAAAACTGGCAGATAAAACACCTATCGATTTGGCTCGCATACGAGTTTATCGATCAATATTCAAGAAGCTAGAAAGAGAACCCCAAGTAAAAATTTGGACTCAGACTAGCCTCAAATTCCTGAAAACCGAAACGGTTACTAACCTCAGGGGCGAACGCTATGTCCGCCCAATGGTTAACGACAAAGGTCACCTTTTACCGGATCTCAAGAAATTCTACCTCTCGAAAGGGGCAGGATACTTCATTGCCGACAGTACGTACCGCGAGGTGGTAATCAGCCTCTCTAAAGAGCTAGACGACCACGTTAAAATAACGAAACCTCTGGGAAATACTGGACCCATGAAGTCTTCCTATCAGCACCAGGATCAGACCTCGACGACTACGTCAGGTACAAAATCCAGGGGCAAGGATGGGGGCGAGTCGTCTACGAAACCGCAGATGACGTCAAATCCGGAAAAGGAAACTGAAACGGTAACGAAACCGTTACCTACCAAGGTACTCACCTCTACATCGACTCACGATGGCAAAAGTGAATTACCTACCGAAAGGGCACCTACAGGGGCAAAATCGCGACGGCGACGCACCCCGAGCCATCAAAAATTACTTTTGCGATGGCTGAGAATGTGGATGTCAAATCGACGATGTCGAAAAACGACAAATAACGAGCAAAAACAGACACATACATCGAAACCCACGTACCGTAGGTTCAAACGATGGATGGCGTCGAAAATGCGAGTTATACGGTAGACAGTATGACTAATAAATCGCTACCGATGAGATAGTCAACTTTCCACTGACAAGAAAACCCCTGACTTGACAAAAATCACAATCGAAAACGATTATGATCGGACAAAGTCATGCGGTATGAAAAACACAATGCGAGGTAAAATAGGCAAAAAAGGAGAATTTCCTCCCTAATACACCTACCTACCGCAACGCACTGCAAATCTACCAATTTAGACTGGTAAAATACTCGATATAATTCGACACCGAATTAATTGAGCAAAACCAGCAAATAAGAAAATGATTTACCGTAATCGATAAAATCATTCAAACACAAGGTGAATGAAAATTTATCTAGTCGCACCGACGAGATAAAATCACTTGCTGAGAATTACCTTTCTCAAAGAAAGAAAAATTCAAAATCATACACCAACGCAATGTCTGGAAAAATTAATAGCGAAAACGCTAATTAACTTCAGACGCAGCATAAGAAAAGGAGAAGATACGATTACCGGTAGCAACGTTAAAATTGCTGGAATTCGAAAAAACGAAAAACGTTTACGAAATGATAGCAATGGCAACACTGGTTAACGACGTACACCGCACGCTACCTCGCACCCCGAGTGGTTAGATGCGCGCGCACCCAAACCAGGTAGCTGGAACAACCTACGCACCGTGACGGTCGAATTCATTCCACCTACAACTTGCTGCAACGGTCACACGTACCTTTATATTTTCTCCGATGTAACATGTGCGATTCCGCATAATATTGTATTTAAAGCCGGTAATTATTTATTTTTGTGAAAAATACCTCGTCGATAACGTATGTAAGTACCCTTTTCACCTTTTTACGCTTCCGTAATTGAATGAATATTACTCGATTTTACTTCATAACGCAAACGCGACCGTTATGCATTGGGATATCGTACACGATATTATTCAAGGTATAACGGAAATTTCTGGACATTTTATTCCGAGTAACTCACCTTAAAGATGAATACCCGATGCTAAATTACTGATAATGAAACGAACACGTTAGTTATCAGGCGAATTCGCAATTTTCTATCTCTATTTCGGTGTGGCAATACAGACGCGATCTGTCCATACGTGTGTTTCACTGTAAGATTCTTTTATGCTGTAGATGTGTGTGTGGGGCAAATATTCATTCGATACGAAGGATATGGCTGTACACTTGCGTCGAAAATAACTGATCGACAGTGGGATACAGGTGTGGATTTGATCAAATCACGTTAACGGTTGTGCTACAACGTGCAGGGTGATTTTCACATCGTACCGAAGTGAAACAAACCGGCGCGTGATAGCATGTACTACGTCTCACACTCGATGACGAGCGAAAACGCGAAGGCGCACCCGCGTTACCGCGTATTCTAACGCTGCAATTTTTTACACACGTTTTGAAAAAGAAACTAACGAAAACGTTGTACTTTCTTTTGTTTCAGCAGTTCAACGATATCGTTAACTATCACCATCTTCGATGAGTGGTTTCGTATTGACTTCGAAACTAATCACCACCGAGATGCCGTACGTTCGTACGTTCCTGTGTACATATTGCCGGACCAATCTGGTAGAGCTCGGACAGCATGCGCAGCCGCAGCTACTCGTCGAACCGGCAATAATGCCACAAGAATGTACCCATGCCTACCATCTAGGATGCGCTATGCACCTGGTGAACAGCCAACGGGCCAACGATGCGGCGACAAGCGCGGAAATCTCAAAGATCTTCGAAGCTCCGAATAGCGACGACGCTACGAAACCGGCCGACTCAACCAGCAACATCGCCGATACAGCCGACATGCCGGATCTTACGCCTATCGTCGACGATACTATGGGATCTGATGCTGCGAAATCTTCCCAGTCGGACTCGACGACGACGCCGACTGGATCAAACACGATTCAGGTTAACGATAAATCAACTTCGGCACCGAAGAGGATCTTCTCGTGTCGCTTCGAGCACGAAGCGCAGGCCTGCTTCGAAGTGATAGACCTCGATGAAGCGAAGACTATCACCAGCTTGCTGGGATTCACGCGCTGCACGTCCACTGTTAGTGAGGATGCGGACCGCAACTCGCTACAGGCTCAGCTTCAAGAGTCGTTTGGAGAGATCAGTGCTTTGAAGCATGAACTCATCACGGCTACCAAAGCTCTTGTCCGGTATGAAACTCGCACGCTCGCAGCCGAGGTGGCGAGTACCGAACATTCGCTTCAGAAGAAGGAATTGGTAACAGCGATACAACGCCGTTTTCCATCCTTCGAAATGGAAACGTTCATGGAAACTAAAAGTTTACCACGTCTTCCGAAACCGCAGTCAGAATCTCGAGACATCGATCGAAAAACGACCGAGAAAAAAGTACACGCTACGAAGCCGCACGTGTCAAATTCGCCGATGCTCCGATCAAACGGAGTAGACGAAATCGAATCGAATTCTCCGCTGCGGGACCTGTACAATCCAGTCCAACACGCCGAACCGCCTACGTACGCCAGCGCCGCTGCTCAACGCACAGCGAAATCGTACAAGAAAGACGGTACGCTGGTTTTTGAACGATCATCGAATTCGACGACATCGCAACCACCGACGGCTCCTTCTCCGACGGCACCGCCGAAGAAGAAGCAAAAGGTCACACCGCCAGCGAATACGCAGCGCACACGAACGAATCCGTCACGTGTGGAACGCCAGGCGCCGCGACGTTCGACACCTCCACCTACTGCGCCACCGCAGCAGAGCCAAGGATCCGGACGCAACCAGAACCAAAGCTCGAACAATTCGCAGCCGCAACGCTCTCGTGCGCCACCGCAGGGAGCAGAGGGAGCACAAGCCGCTCCGAAACCAAAACGTACTGAACCGTTACCGACCCCGGCAACGATCACGCGTGAGGTCAAGGAATGGGCGCTTCCCTTCGTCACGCTACCCGGCGTAAACGCTGGATTGCTGACGAAGGCGGAATTCTGCGGAGCCGACGGTGTCGCTGAGATGGGACTTTTCCTCGGTAAATTCTGTTTACTGGGAGAAGGACTCATCCAGTGCCTAGTACGCACTCAGATCATCTCGCGTGGATGGGGTCGAGTATTTCGCTCAACGAAATTCTACCGACCTCACATCTCCATTGCGGAGTTCACGCGGGTGATTCTTGAGCTCCCTTCCCTCCCGCCTTATGTCGTATGCTCTATCGGCAACGAGGACACGTTGGCGGAAGGGAACAGTGACGATATCATGGAGCAACTTCGTCAGTTCATTGACCTCCTCTTATCTAGAGGAGTTCAAAGGCTGGTGATGCTGCCTCTGATGATTTTTGAAAACTGCACGGAGACGCGGCTAGCCGTTAGCGAATGGTTAAGCACCGAGGCCGTCCAGACTGGAAAGTTCAAGTGTTTTAACGTCGAACCGACGTTAATCACTGAACCAACCCTGATGGGCGGATTGGTTAGTTATCCATTCTTGGAAATGAAGGCTACGGCTCAAAGTCTCCTCGACTTCCTGCAAGGACTCTCCGACTTCGATCCCGAAGACGAAGATCCTGCCACACAGGATAGCTCGTAACAAGTCGCAAATTAAAAGCGACTATGACATACGTTACATCGCAACCGATGTAACAAAACACCATTTTTGTCACAAATAAATATCGTTACCGATAAGTCGTTAAAAATTGTACTCATCGTGGCCCTCTCCACACGAGTGCGAGTTGTAGGTTTATTATAAACACGCCACGGTGAGTCACAATAATATACTTCAATCGAATACGATTGAAAAATTTCAAATTTCGTCACCGAAATATCTTTTGTACATATTGTAAATATTTCCTTCCTCTTCGTAACGGAGAGAAAGTTATTTCTGTTTTGTTTTCTTTTGTAATTGTTCCTTTTTGTAATCGAGGATCTCTTTTTTTTATTTATTTTTATACTTTTACCTCGATATGTTTTGTTTATTTTTATCATAAAGACTGTTATTTCTTATAACGTATTTTGTAAGCAGTCACTATTATTATAATTTTTTACTTAGTAAGCGAAAATTTTTGTATTTCTTTTTCAAAATTGTATGTGTTTTTTTTTTGAGGCAAAAAATTGTAAATTTTTCTTTCAAACAGTTTGATTTTCCGGTTCCAGCCAAAAGACGATAGATGACAGTTCCCGAGTATTTTGCGACGATTTTTCGACGATTTTTTATTTTTTTCGGTAACAAGCCCTCAATTAGAAAATTATTTTTAGAAATTTGGCAATTGGTACGCACCGTTCTAGTGCCCAAGACAAATCGCAAACGATTTGATCTACACGCAGTTGAAACCTTACAGGTTTCAACGACAACCAGGTACAAAGATCGGGTATCGTACAGATACCAGATCGAGACAACGTTTCCGGAAATGGAATACATCGTAAACGATGTATTCGCTCTGGAGACGGGTTCGACTCACGACGTCGCGACGCGACCGTGCTCTGGGGACCGACATCTCGACCACCCACCTGCCCGACGGTCAACCCGAGGGGGCAGGGGCTCGGGCGGGTCCGGCTCCTCTCTACTTGACTAGTGTCGCCCAACGGCCTGGCGGTTGCTCTGTCAGCTGTCCGACCCGAGGGGGCATATGTCATAGGGAGACTTGGCCCGCCCGTTCCCCGCCGCCGCGGTACGTGTGCGGTGGTAAGACGGTAGATGTCGCCACCAGCGGTGCGGTTCGCTCGTCGGCACGATGAGCCGAACGCGCCGTCAGTACCTGGCTGCTGGTCGAGTGGAAACGACTCCGTTACACTCGCCTGCGTGCTGGGTATTTCGCGGTGTCAACCGCCACAGTTGTAAGTTCTCTGTATTTATCATTAATAAGTTCTCCGAATATATCATTATTAAGGTCTCTGTATTTATCATTCCAACGTCTAATCTGGTGCTGGTAGGAGACCGTACAACTCCTACTAGTCTTTCAGGGAGGTGGAGATCACCTTCCGAAGAGAATGCGTCCATCGGCCGGTGGACCAACTTTCTCATCAATTTGTTTCCTGTCCAAGTATACGGTTTTCGGTAAAAGCAACCCCTGATAGGAAAAAATTCGTTTACTAAAATTACCTACATAAAATAAAACACGACTTTATAAAATTCTATACGAAATTTTTTCATCAGAGAATCTTACTTTTATCTCACTCTCAGGTACTAGGAACTCTGTAATAGGAATTTTAATCGTTTTGTTTTCTTGAAAACTGCCTTCGGGATCCTGCAACACTTTATACTCGACGACGAAAAATTCTCAAATTTTCTCAAATTCATATTTATAAGACCATCAAACCTAATTCCTTTTATAAAAAATTCCCACACAAAAATGTAACTCGATCTTTCTCGCGAAAACCAAACAGAAAGAATTCATAACTCGAGAACATTTGGAAAATGCGAGAGTATGTTTTGAAATGGGATAAAATTTATAGCGAGAAATATCACGTTTCGTTTCAATTCCTGACACAATAATATCAACGCCACGGTGCGCCGTGGTACCCATGGGATGAAATCATTAGACCGCTCTTTTAATAAATGAGATGTCACAGGGGTAAATTTTTTTTATCTGATGCATGGTTCGTATGAACTATCAAAGTTGTTGAAATCGGTGGCACTTTTTTTTTTTTTGAAAAATCGATTCAAAGTATTTTTTTTTCATCCACTGTAATTAAATACCTGCTGATTTGGGCCAAAGAGTTGAAAATGTTGATTTTTTAAATTTTTATCTGAAATAGTTCCCCAATTTTCTCAGTCATACGTAATTATTGCAGTTTTTACGTATTTAATTATTTTTATAAAAAAAAAATACCACAAACAAATACCCGTGGGATATGCCTCTTTTCCTTCTAAAAATAGTAAAATCAAATTAAATATGAATTTTATACACTGCGATGATGAAGAAACTCCCGAAACAAAAACTTTTATCTAATTTTAACCCTACACGGTGTTTTTTTGCCGCTAAAATTAGTATGAATATTTTTTAGCAGGGAAAATTTCGCCTCAACTTTGGAAAACTTCGCCTTGGTGCCGCCATCTGCAAACATTTACCTTTTTCTGTGAAATTTGAAACACATCTGCATATAACGTATATAACCCGAAAGCTTGTAGTTTCCAGTACGATTACACGTATTCGCTTTACAACACTTAATGACTCCTTTAACAGGCGCAAGAATTATTTTGTTTTATATATCAAATTATCACACAAAGCAGTTAAAACTTTCAATATTGGGATGAATGTTTTTCGAAGTACGCATTCGAAAGTTTTATCTGATTCGTACTAAAAACTACACAAACTGGTAATATACGTTGAAAAATACCTCGAGAGCGAGCGAACGTACAATGACGACGAAGAAACCCTATTTTATACATTATTTATGGATACGAATGTGGGTGAGATCTATCGCACTTGAAAAACGAGAAAAGTTCATTAATATACCCATGTTTAACCGTCACCTTTCAAATGACTGCGACAAAAAAATGTGTTACAAAAAAAAGTATACCTGCGAGTATTTCATCATCGTAAACAAATCTCTCAACGAGTACCTTTTTCTTTCCTTTTTTCCCCCATACTGATGAAAAATGTCTACCAACACCTACGCCTACAGTTGTGAAAAGTATACAAATGGCGGTTGAAAAAAAAAACAATGCTTCGAGAAAACTTTATCAATGAAAGAGGAAACAAAAGTAAGTAGGTATCATAATTATTAGTTGTTTTTTTTGTTGTTGTTGAAGCGATAAAATAAAACTATCTTGATTTTAATACCTACTACCAAAAAAAAAAAACAATAGCTAAGTGTTTCCAGAGAGAAACTTTTTAATCTCTTTTCTGGTTGAAATCGATAAAGCACAGGTCAATTTTAAATCGGTTGCTGTGATTCACTTTGTATACCTTTCAATTTCCGGATAGCTACGAGAAAAATTACAGAATACGACCATAAAGAGCATGTACGATTCAAATAATGGAAATTTTCATCATTCTGATAAATATTATTGGATTATTTTGAAAGTGCGGTGTAACGTTCGAGTATAAAAATGTCCTCGTGATTGTTTAGCCGGGCTTGAAAGTAAGAAAGTATTTTTATTTTATTTGATAGCGAGAGAGAAAAAGAAGCATGTCGAATATTGGGCTGGGTATTTCGTGCCTTTGTACACGCGCCTCTAAGCTTTTCTAATCGAGTCACTTAATCCATTCTTTATAAATGTAATTGGATATTCAAGACGATGTGAACGATAATTTGAAAACCATGCGTTCTTTGAAAAGTATTTTTACTGGAATGAATTTGGGGTATTGAAGGAAAGCTGTAGAGAAGATGAAAGTCATCTTGGAAATTATCGGTCAGCTGATGGTTTTTGATTTTTGAAAAAAAAAAGGTAAATTCAATAGGTTTATTGGGAGGGAGGAAGAACTGTTCTTTAGTCATTTTGGAGGACTTCCCAAGATGAAAGATTGAAAACCATAAAGGTAGATAAAAAAAAAAAGGTAAATTCAATAGGTAGGTTTATTGGGAGAGAGGAAGAACTGTTCTTCAGTCATTTTGGAGGGCTTCCCAAGATAAAAGATTGAAAACCATAATTGTGACCCGTTGACCAATCAATGATATGAACTAAGTAATTTTTGGGACATAATAGCATAAAAAACAATAATTAAGATTTTCTTCCAAAAAATAAATTCGTGTAAGCAGCGCAGCGTATATTTTTCAATTTTGATCTATTTTTTTTCAAATTGCAATTTTTTCTTTTTTCTCAAATCAGTGTTACCAACTGAAAAATGAAAATTTATCTGAATTTTTTTTTTCAATTTCGAATTTTTTTATACCTTTTTTTATACGTATTTAAGTGTAATCCTAATCCTATGAGTTGATTTTTCCATCTATAAAATAGTAAAAACTGCAATAACTCATCCAAAAATGACTGGATTGAGCTGAAAATTGGTACACGGATACTACATAAGACACCCTCCAACATACCAAAAAATCAAATTTTACGAAGAATTTTTCTAGTTTTCCTAAAAAAAAACTACCCTCTATTAACATTGAAATGAATCGTTCGTGAACATTTTTAATACCGCCGTTGAATTCTGCACCTCAAGAACCACCCATTACCATAAAAATCGTATTTTTCAATTTTGGGATCCTAACCGGATTTTCTTGTGACAGATCACAGTATTCAAGATTCAAGAACTCTGAAAATCTATGTTTCTGTCCCAAGGTAGCTTGTTCCGATTTTTTTTTGAACGTTGAATTGAGGTAGAAAGAGTAATCAGGAAGTTGTATTTTGACCTCAAAAAGATCAGGAAAAATATAACCCCGCGAACTCGACCCTTACCAAACACCCAAGAAATTTGACCAGGGATGTAAATTTTTTTTGAAAAATTGGAAAGAAAATTTTTTAAGAAGTTTTTCCAAAAAATGGTAATAATTTCCTCATATTTTAAATTTTTTGTAAAAAAGTGAGAAAAATTATTTTTGAAACATTATTTAAAAAAATATTCTTAGTATGTATATTTTTACCAAAAAAAATCGACGTGAAAAATCCTTACAGAAGGATGGAAAAACATCAAAAAACCGTGTTTTTTTTATGAATTTCATTTTTTTGACCATGTTCCGCCCATTTTTTGGTATCCCAAAATATATATATGGTGCATAAAAGTGTAACGAAATTTTGGGGCAAAAAAAATTTCGTTGCTCCCCCTCCCCATTTTTTTGACGAATTTTTAAAATTTTCAAATTGCGGAAAAACTCGGAAAATTCAGGGATTTTTTTTGAAAAAATTCGCAGGTATACATTTATAAAGTATCTATAATCTGTAAAGATTTCAAAATTTTTGGACCACCCTTTTTGGAGACAGAAAATATTGAATTCCCAGCATATATGGCACTGTAATACGGGTGGTGGTGGGGGTAGGGGGTTGAAAATTTTTTGGAGCGGTTTTACACCAATACCAACATTTTAGGTGATTTTGTACCTACCGATCGGTTCAAGGGCCGATTTCACCATTTTATCAGGAAATGCTCTTACTGGAATAAGGAAAATATACTGCGCATTTGCCTATACTCGGATCATTTTTCAATAATTCGAAATTCACCAATCACTTTCTACAAAAAATGTCAAAAATCGGTATATCTAAAAAAAATGTATATAATTTGAATTATCGTGACAAAAAATCTCGTTTGAGCCCTTTTGATTTTTTTCAGGAGCTCCTAAAGTCAATTGTTGAAAAAAAAGTCCAAGTTTGGGATGAAAAAAAAAATTTGATGCAAATTTCAATTCTCTAGAGCGAATCCGTATCTACGAGTAGTGAGAATCTATGTATTTATTTGCCGCAAACGACAATTTTTTACCATTTCAGGGATTCCTAAAATATCGAAACCTGGAGAAAATAGTTGAAAATCAAATTTTCTACCCCTGATGTTCCTGTCGACAGAGTTACAAATCAAGTGGCAAGAAACTCCTTCTGAAAAGGGCATCACTGGAGCTCAGCAAACAGTTTCCAAGATTGCACTTTTTAAATTTTCAAAAATCCATAATTTTTTCCCTAGCTCCAAAAAAGTTTGAAAAACTAGTTTTCACCATTTTATAATTTTTTTTCGCTCTTCTTCTTCTTCTTCTCCTTATATTTTTTTTTTTGATTTAAAGTTTTAGAATCTCCATGTGACTCCCTTTCCCTGGTGTAATTTTGGTAAAACTGATTGCTAATTTTTTCAAACCAAGATCACCTACCTCAATAATGAGGAGGGAGGAGGAAAAAACATTTCCTTGATTTTTACGAAAATCGACCAAATAGGTACATACGTTCATTTGGAATGGAAGATTTTGAACTCCGAAACCCAAAAGAGGAGGAGGACGAAGTCAGAGGACTTCATGGTGGAGTTATTTTCACGGTTTATTCCCCTTTGGGTTGTGGCATGGCACCAACTGGGAATCTCGATCGATCCCCTAAAAAGATACGATTCAAGTTTCTACATCTCTCTGAATCATTGATCACGAAATTAGGTATCATTTTTTACTATTCTCTGTGAAGGTGTGGGTGGGGGGGGGGCGGGGTGAAAAGTTACAAATTGAGAATTTGAAAATTTTGTCATATTTGTCAAATTCAAATTGCTCGCTCCAACATCTTAAAATTGAGAAAAAAAACTTTCGGGCCGGAGAATAATTTTTTATAAAATGTTTCAAAAAATTTTAGATGGATTTTTCATGACAAAAATTGTTTTAATTTATGCAATTTTCATAAAAATTTTAGTTGACAACACTTCTATAAAAAATTCAGAAAAAAATTAATTTATTTTAAAATGGCCGAAAAATGGCTTAGATTTCAAGACATCGAATGAATATCTTGAATTTTATGAAACTATGGTCAATCGAAATAAAATCTGGATAAATTCCATGATTTTCTTAAATCTCATAAAAATTATTTCAGATACTCGACTAAAAAATTTTTGTTTGATTTTGATGCTTTTGAGTAATCAATTTATTTGAATTGGTTAAAAATCAAACAATTTTAAAATTCTCGATCTACAACTATTGAGCCTTGACGCCTCGAGCCCCTAGTAGAGGATAAAAAGTGATATCCAATTTCGAGAACAATGGTTCAGAGAGATGTAGAAACTCGAATCACATTTTTTTAGGGTATGACCGAGGTTACCATCAAATAGCACTATCCAAAAGTGGCAAAAAACTGAAAACTTCATTTTTTCCAAGATTCCACTTTAAGATCCTTTAGCTCCGTCCCCCTTTGGGCGCTGGGAAACTCGGAATTTCGTTGAAATCTAGAATATGTTTTTCTCTCAATTGACCACACATTGCTCTTGGCTGTTTAAATCAAAATTTAGAGTGAGCACCAATGCGTTCATATGGTCTCTCTTCAAAAATTTATAAAAAATTGAAAAAAAAATCGAAAACTCATAAGGACAAGTTTTCTGGCATGTTTTTTCTATCCAAGCATCTAAGTCTGATTGGAATTTAGTATGACACGAGGTCGATGTTCCCCTGTGAGCTGCCCTGATAGGAGTTATACTTGTAACTAGGACGAGAAAATGGAAACATATCCTCGATACACGTTTTTCAGACGGTGATATTATTTACGATATCGAGTTAAACTATAAAGCCCTTTTTTTCTCATCGACCTGCATTACTGGTTGTAAACTTCCAAATAACTTTTCATCTTATATGTGCTTGAATATTGTTTCGGACGAAAAAATGGGTCAGTTCGATATTAATCTAAATCAAATTTCTGACCAGCTAAGCTACAAAATATACTTGCTCGAGTTTACAGAAATAGTACAACGTGGTATAAATTTCAGATCCCCCATTATAGAATATGATAATGGCTCCAGAAACTCGTTCTTCATCAGTAAAGTCACATAACCCATATATGTAATAAGTTTTACAACAAAGATGTCAAAATAATACGGGATAACTTTTTTTACACCCTTGTTCATTATTTTTTTAACTCGCGAGCTCTCCAAAAAGCTCAAACATAAGTTTTAAACGCCCCACTCCGGCGGAAAAACAACTATTACGTTGTCCATGGCTTCGCATAAAATTTCACATTGAAGCTGACACGGTGTTTTAATCGGTATCTTAATATGGTACCGGCGTTGTTCCATTCCATTTAATACGAATTTTATCGCGAAACAAAGTCGACGCTTTAACGTATTTTGTTGTTACGAGGCTGACGAGAGAGAGAGTGAAGAAGAGAGTGGATTCTCTCATATGGGATATAGGTGAACCGAACATAAAACTATAATTTTCCATTAACAAGTGTTGAAAGTTTTACGCAATTTGGAAAAGTATGTAGGTATATAGAGGCCAACACGTGGTTTTGGGGTGGTGCAGAAAGGCAACCTGCCTAGCTATATGTTAAAATAATGAATAAAACGTTGCCCTAAGTGCGATAATATTCTGTACCTAAAGTATACCATGTATGTCGACAGAATGCATAAAACCGCCACTATATTATAGTTTTTCCATTGTTCGACCCATCCTATATCCCACTTTACCTATACGATGTGTTTAGATTATAGATGTATACCTCGATAGTGTATTTTTTCGCGCTTCAACTAATTCAAAAACTTTCAACCCGTTCGACGTTTGCGGCGAAATTATTTTAACCTCGCTTGTCTTGATTTATTAAACGCCTTCGACGTCGTTTATACATAATGTGAGAGAAAATACATCTTTACCGCCGATAAATATCTGGAAAATTTTAACCTTTTTCAAGAAGCGTACGCTTTATAGAAGAGGAAAGAAAAAAACCATATAAAGCTGTCGAATTCGAATTACGAGCGTAAAACGTTGGCAAAATAATGCCGAACAGTTGAACATTGAAAAATAATGTACCGGTACACTTCTACTTAAACTGTCTCTTGAATTCGCAACAACGTTATTTTATTAATGATGATTTACGTTTCATCTATTATTGTAAAATGTGTGTGTTCGACGGCGGTTTTATACGCAATATTGGTGTTGTGATTTAAAAAGGCGGGAAATTTATTCGAATAACATGTTCAGAATTGGGATCATTTGTAACATGTTGATGTGTGTTTTGACTATTTTTCTGACAAGAATGGTGGCGAACGAAAATGTATGGGGAGGGGAAAAGTTTCAATGTTGGTCGATGTAAATTTCTCGAAGTGGCTCGATTTGACTTTAGGTGAACCGAGGTTCATTAGCCTCTGGGGTGGACCAGTCTTGCGTTTTTTTTGTTTTTTTTTTGAAAAATTGAGGTAGAGATGGAGAAAAAGTTGTGAAATGAGCACAAAAAAAGTAGTAAAAATTTAGGGCCTCTCACTTGAACACTCATCATCCGGATGGGATTCAAAATTTTCACATTTTTAAATATCGAAAAAAATCAATTTTTTGTATTGGAGATGAAAAAAATTCGCCATTGTCCAATTTCAATCAAAGGGTATGGCCAGATAAGGGGTGAATTTGGTCCTTGGTGCTTTTAGGCTCCTAAACACCTCAAGTGGTGTATATTGAACAGAAAATTTTTCCACAAAATTTTGCACCCCTACCCTCTCCTTATTGATGTTTTAGCTATTTTATTGCATTATTTTCAAGAATTTTTAATTTCAATGAAAGTAAAGAGAATTTTCTGTTCATTGGCACAAAGTTACATTTCGTAGAGATGTATTTATGATAATTTTTTCAACAATTTTGGTGCACTCCTTTATATTTTTTCGGATATTTGAAGTTTTTAATCGTAAAAACACCGTATAAGCGAAGAGCGACAATCGTGGAAAAATTACTGAAAAATATATATTTTTTAGTAAAATTTTGCTTTGTGTTTTGTTTTGGCCATTTATTTGAACCAAGGGCCGAACATTGAGAAAACTCGCAAAGAAATGTTGTCATTTTGGCAGATTTTTCGAATTTTGAACGTTTCATATAGAAAGAAATGACCAAATGAAGAAACCAATTCCATATTCGTGTTTAGCAAGTCAAAATACCTCGATAATAAACACCATTTTTGCAATCGTTTTACTTGAAGTCTCAAAATTCACTTTTTTTATCATAAAAAATCAATGAAAAAAGTGAATTTTAAAATTTCACGCAAAACTATCATGAAAATGGTGATTTCGGGGTATTTTGACCTGCTGAATACGAATATTGAATTGGTATCTTCATTTAGTCATTTTTTTTTGTATATAAATGCTCAAAATTTTAAAATATTCTTGAAAATAATACAATAAAATGTTTGTAACTCTGAAAAGGAGGGGATAGAAATCCAAAATTTGTGAAACATACTTTCCAGTCATTATACACCTCTTGAGGTGTTTAAGAGCCTAAACGTGCCAAGGGCCAAATTCACCCCTTATCCAGTCATACAGTTTTTTAATTTAACTTTTTTGTCAATTTTCAAAATAGGTACCTCCAAAAATAAAATTGTTGTACGTTCCAAAAATCTGAAAAATTTTGGAAAAAAATTGTTTACTCTTGAAATTAAAAAATATATTTTTTTGATAATTTAAAAGTTCAAAAATTTGAATCCCATCTGGGTGATGAAGGTTAAACAGAAAGACCTAAAATTTTCGCTACGTGTTTTTGTGGTGATTTCTCACCTTTTTTCCAAAGTATATCATTGTCGGAATTCGGACCCAGCGCAGCGTGTCAAAAAACATAATTACACGTTTAAAAAATTAAATTTAGATGAAGAGATGAGAGAGGTAGTGACCATAGTAGCACAGTTTCAAGTTTTTTTTACGAGTTATTTTAAAACTCAGCTAATAATAATTTTTGTTCTTCAAATATAAAAACTATTTCAATTACATTATAATTATTTTAGACCAAAAAATTTTAAAAAGAATTTCAAAATAACTAAAATTAAAAAAACATATTTTGGAACTACAATCAATTTCTAGCCATGTTGAGCCCATTGAAATTGGTAAACAAAAAACAAATTATTGTACTTAATTCTTATCGGAAATGGAATTCAATTCTTAGTTGTTTGAGAGACGTATTTTGCAGGGGGGAGGGGTATCCGTAATATGAAAATCTATTATGAGTCAAGAGTTTTGGAGCTTTCAGCATAATTTTGATTTTCTTCAGTGGGAATTAGTTGGGTCAGATTTTTTCGTGAAATATCCTATTTGGGAAAATGTCCGTTCGGGATTTAGGCTTCGGGAAAACGGTCCATAACCTGAAATCAAACCTTCGATGTCAATCCTTACGAGATTAAAAGTAAAAATAAAATTACGTTAATAAAGTTGCCTAACCGATTTGCCGTAAATACGCGACACTTTATTAACGGCAAAACCGATAGGCAATTTAAATAACACGAGGTCTAATAATGAGTTTTTTCCCCCTAAAAAATAACAATTTTACAGAAAAGTTTGGGTTTTTGCCAAAATTCAAAAAATCAACTTAGGCAGATGGATGTAGCTGAAATTTTGGCTATACAGGTGTTTTAGAGCACGTTCTTTTTGAAAATTCCACTTTCTTTCAGAAATATTTATCACGTGAAATTTTTGGTTTGGACAAAAAAGTTCAAAATTTGGCAAATCGGCTGAAAAATGTTACTCTTTTACGAGTATCCGAAGTCGACTCCGGAAAAATGGCCCAAGTTAGTAACCTGAGAAATGACTTCATACCGAGTAACCCATTTACCGCAAAATAAGCTCTTTACAATTTCAGGAATTCCAAAAATATCGATACCTTATTTTTAAAAAAGTCGAAATTCAAAATTTTTGATCCCAGGTCACAAATCAGATTGCTTGAAGTAAGTACTGGTACTTACCTTTCGAGAAGAGCATCACCGAAGCTGAATGGGGAAGCTTCAAAATAATAAATACTTTTAAAAATTTTCAATAATTAAGATTAAGAAACTTTTCCATGCTCCAAAAAATTGAAAATCTAAAAATCGTACTGCATAACTAACATTTTTTGGAGGAATAGCCTTGTTTTGTATTCATCATTAGAATTTTTTTCTTTTTTGCATGGTTCAAAAAATTGTCAATGATTCAGAATTTGATGACCCTTAAGACATCCCTAATGGAAATTAGGAAAAACGAATGAATGATTTTTCAAAAGTGGGTCTGTAACTTTAATAACATTAGAAATTATCGTTTTTCAACTTTTTTCAAAAACTGAATGAGGGGGGGGTCATATAAAAATTGTCTATTGAGGATAAACAGATCTGAAACTGTCGTGATAATAATTTTACCTCCTGACTCCACATTCACCCCCCCTTCACCAGACCCTAAATTTCGACTATATGTTCAAAAAATTATAAAAATTGGAAAAATAAATAAATTTTTTTAGAAAATGTTTTAGCATTATCATTACCTAAAAATACTACTGGAACCCATTTTTAACCATCGCCCTATTTTTCAGGAACCAATAAAAATCCACTTTTTAAATTATTTTTCAATATTCAATAAAAATTCGGGAAAACAAATCTTTGTTCTCCCCAAGCTAAATTTTCTAAAAAAAAAAAAAAGTTGCGAATCGATCACCCCTGGTATACAATTGTATCAAAACATTGAAGTTCAAATTCCACGGGGACGACACGAAAATTGCCTCGATTGCTGGTCCTCATTAGAAATAATGTAGCTCCATGGAAACAAAATTGTAAACCTTCAGGTACTACACAAAATAAATAAACATTCGAGCCTGATAATACATATCATAAACATATTTCGTAATACGTCATCTCCACCAACGACTTTGGAAACTTCTCCAACCCTTCTACTACTTGCAACCTTATTATATCCTCCAGGCAAAATTTGACATCACCCTCTCAGGAGTTTAAATCCTCTACGGAAGGCATCCAAAACAACTCTGGCAACTCATAATCCATTCCCAAAAATAAAAATTTTTACTCGTTTCAAGTATCAGTACACGCAACAACCTTGACCTTAAAACTGCCTAATACGAAATCTCCCCAGGGATATTAGTTTCTACAAATGTATCCCTTTTGAAATCGAGGATAAACGTAACATCGTCTTAGCTACCAGGATGTAAAACAGGTTGCATAATTCGTCGGTATTTTTTCACGAGAAATTTCACGGTACACTGAATACATAAGGATTGCTGTTAACAGCGAAACTAACAACAAATAGTAAAGAGTCTGGTAGCTCGATGTTACGAGCCAACGTTACGGCGAATAGAAAATAGGTAATTTAGTCTCAGATATATATTACGCCGCTGGAAAATAACATCGATTATACATCTTTGTATACACAAGTAGATACATAAACAATCAGTGTAGCAAATACAATAACGAATTTAGATACACAATGTATACCATAATCGCTTATTTGCGGCTATATGGGAATATGGATGGAAACAAAACGTAATATAACCCTTTTCCGATGATTTATCCGTGTTAATTTGAATAGCCCATTAGATCTCGTCTATTCTTAAACCTAAAGCCTTTGTTTTTTCACTACTTCGAATGGGCGCCTAGATTAAATTTTCAGCAGGTATGGACCGTTGGGAGGGTCAGGAGGTAATTTTACTCCAATCGAATTTTTCAGTATTCAGTTGGGAAAATTCACCATTTTTACTCCTGAGTTTGGAAAATTAGAACAGTTGTACTTCTTTTATGAGAAAGCATAAAACAATAATTATTTTCTGTAGGAAGATTTACCATTTGTAATCGTATTTCATCAAGTTGGAAAATTTTACTATTTGTACTCATATTTTCTCAACTTGGAAAATTTTTCAGATTTTTCGGAAAATTGAACGGTTGAAAATGAAAAACAATCAAATTTTTCAAAAAATTTAGTCTCGCCACTTGATCTTATTACATTTCTCTTTCCAGTTTTAAAATAATCCAAAATCTACAAAAGTGATTTTTTTTCGTCTTTTTCCTCAAAATTATTTCAACTAGTCTTGTCCAGTTGAAACATTTCTCAATATCTCATAACTGAAAAGAAATACCAAGACGGGTCGAATGGAAATTCCTTGCGACGAGGACATTGAAGATCGATAATCAAACTTCTAGCCCTTCCAATAGGGTGCCTACAAATTGAGAAACCGGTCTGGGTCAAAAAATGGGAGTCCAGTATTTTTATTAAAATAAAGTCTACAAACTAACGCGAGTAAAATGTGGTATTTTTTTTTTTGAAACTGGTTCAGCAGTTTCGAACCAGTTGTCGATAAAATCCAAAATTGGAGATATGAAAAAAAGTTTGAAACAAAAGTTATGGAGAATCAAAAAACAATCATTTTTTGTTCCATAACTTTTTTTTCCATCTTGCAATGGAAAGAAGTTATCGTACTACATACAAAAAGTTGGGGTATAATTGTTTCTTTGCAGGTCAATAACCTGTTATCAAAAAGTGGATAGGTATATCGAAAAAAGTGTGAAATAAAAGTTGTAGAAAATTAAAAACTGAACATTTTACATTCCGCGACTTTTTTTCCATCTTGTAATTGAAAGAAATTATGGTACAAAGAACTCGAGTATAATTTTCCTCTTTTTAAAGCCATAACTCTTCTCCATCGCTAGATAGAAAAAAAAGTTACAGAACGTAAAATTTTCAGTTTTTAATTTTCTATAACTTTATTTCGAACTTGTTTTGATATCTCCTCTATTTGAAACCGGTACAAGATATGAACCTAATTTTTTCAACTTTCTTGGGTGTTTTTTTCCCAAGTCGATAAACCAGTTATCAAAAAAAGTTTGAAATAAAAGTTGTAGAGAATTAAAAACTGAACATTTCATGTTCTGTAATTTTTTTTTCATTCAGCAATGGAGAAGAGTTATGGCTTGAAAAAGAAAAAATATAGGTACTCCAACGTTTTGTACGACAACTTCTTTACATTGTAAGATGGAAAAAATGTTATGGAACAAAAAATAATTGTTTATCAATTCTCTACAACTTTTGTTTCAAACTTTTTTTCATATCTCCACTTTTTTGGATATTATTGACAACTGGTTCGAAACTGCTGAACCGGTTTCAAAAAAACATACCACATTTTAATCGCGTCAGTATGTAGACTTTATTTCAATAAAAATAGGTACTGAACCTCCATTTTTGACCCAAACCGGTTTCTCAATTTGTAGGCACCCTATTGGAAAGACTAGAAGTTTGTTTTGTGCCAGAATAAACTGATTTTCAAATTTTCAATATAAAATATAAATATAGCGGAGTTGAAGTCCAGGGTAGGTACACATACTAGGGTGGGCAGAAAAATCAAAAATTTTGATTTTTGAAAAGTTACACCCGAAAAAGTTGTTGGCTGGATAGGCTAGAAAAATAAAGTGAAAAATTTCAAAATCGATGCATATCTTCCGATCGCGCAAGAGCCTTCAATTCTTCAAAAATTGCCAAAAATTCAAAGTTTCAAAAATTTTGAAAAAATTTAAAATTGACTAAAATTAATTTTAGAGCTTCTGTAGTGACTATCTAGACCAAAAAGCACATTTTTTTGAAAAAATCAGTGTTTTATAACTTTTTTAAATTTTTTTCAAAGGTGAAGAAATATGAGAAATTGAAAAAAACTATAAAACATGCATTTTTTCAAAAAAGTTGTGCTTTTTGCTTTAAATAGGCCCTAAATAAGCTCAAAAAATAATTTTAATGAATTCTGATTTTTTTTGAAATTTTTTAAAATTTCTGAAAATATTGAATTTTTGACAATTTTTGAAGAATTGAAGGCTGTTGCGCGAACGGTCAAGATACGAATCAATTTTGAAATTTTTTATTTTATTTTTCTAGTCTATCCAGCCAACAATATTTGCCGGGGTAACTTTTCAAAAATCAAAATTTTTTGTTTTTCGGCCCACCCTAGTACATACGTAAAAAAATAAGAACTTTGGGAAGGTAAAAATAAGTCTTATTGATGTAGGTTTGTAGGTATCAAAGCATAGTTGAGAAAATTGAAAATCTGAATTGGAATTTTCACCGATTTTACCCCTTTACCCCCTCCCTCAGCAAAATGTCTCCAGAACGTCACTGCCTTTTACTAGAGCCAAAAGTTTACCAGTTTTTCAACCGATACCGTATAAAGGTCAATGGTATCAGGGAGATTTTTTATAAATTGAAGCGTACGCGCCGGTGAATTTGATTTTTGCATAAAATTCTCGTCGATTTTACGTACAAAGCTATTGAGATTCGAAGTAGGAGTTGTTTACGCTTGAACGCCACCAATTTCGTGACTAGAATGTAATGTAAAAAGCCTCTCCGCGTTACGAGACGTCAAAATTAACTCGATCTGTACATAAATAAGGAGCAAGACAAATGGAAAAATTTCCCATTTTCTGGGTATAATTTTGAAATTGGATTCTGTTAAATCGAAACATCATCGTAGTTGCCAACAACCCACGACTGAAAACGATTAGCTTGTTGTGAAAAATACGTCTAAGTACTTACTCGTCTTGCTGCGTTTGCGAATTTGTCGGTTCCTCTTCTTCAGACATGGCTCCTTTCACAGTATCATAGGATGATAACAAATCCGACCTGAAATTAAATTCGCCACGGTTTAAATGACTGTGGAACTTTATACGTAGGTTTAGGTAGGTATGTATTTCGCATTGCGGTGATTCATCAAAGTTATCAAGTTGGCTTATTCGGCAAGGAAACCACTGTACAGGTAATTTTTTTCTAATGTAAAATGCGCCTTACACGTTGTAAAATGAACACCATTGTATCGCGAATAACACATCAAAGTGAAAATTCCGCGAAATTACCTCGAAGGAAATTTAATTACCTACGCTCGCGTATCTGTGTAGTGTACTACAGTTCATTGAAGATATACTTACAATCAGAGCTTAGTCAAGGGGCTGAATTTTTTACATTGTTCTGTTCAAAAATTATATACATTTTTAGTGCATGTATTCCTGTATCTTTCTTTGGATTGTATTGAAATTGATTTATAGGGTAGAACCATTGATGGATACGAACAACTGCGCCATGAAAATGTATCAAATTTTTTTGTAAAATTTGCCCAAAAATGGGACGATTTGGCCAAAAATTGGGAAATTTCACTAAAAACTATTAACATTTCCAAAAAATTTGATAATTCCTCCGAAAATTTTCAAAAGTTTTATCATTTTTTCAAAAGTTGGTTAATTTTTTTAAATTAGATAATAATTTTAAAAAAATCCATGTAAGTATATGTATTTTTTCAAACATAAAAAAATTAAAGTTTTTCAAGAATAGGAAAATTTTTTCAATATTCCAACATTATCTTTAAAAGAATTGGGCGCCTTTTCAAAAATTCAATAATTTTTCCAACTTTTGAAGATGTAACAATTTTTTCAAAAAGGGAATGTTTTTTCCAAAAATTGGAAAATTGTTTCAACATCAAAAAATGAACTAATTTGTAAAAAAAAAATGTAATATTTTTCCCAAAAATTGAACGATTCACCAAAAACTGAGTAGTTGGTGGATTTCAAATATCTATACCTAAAATAATAACTTTGCAAAAAAATTGTGATTTTTTTCAAAATGAGGGGATTTTCTATACCTTGATTAATTTTATCAAATATTTGGCCTTTTAAAATTAAATTGACAATGTATTAAAAATTGGACAGTTTTTCAAATTCCAAAAAATAAGTATAATCACTTTTCAAATCTTTTAAATTGGGCAATCTTTTGCAAAAAAAAAATTAATGGAACAAATATTCGAAAAGATATCATTTTTAAAAATCGGATAATTTAAAAAAAAATTGATTATGTAGTTACTTATTTTTTTGAGTGGATACTTGATTTTCTGAAAATCAAACAATTTTCTTAAAGTTTGAAAATATTTCAAGAGTTGGACAAATTGGGTAGTTTTTAAAAGTTGGCTGATTTTCCAAAATATTGAATTTTTCAATTATCAGAAATTCAATTTTCATCAATAATGGTGTAATTTTTCCAAACGATGGCATATTATTTAAAAATTGGATAATTTTTCTAAATTGTGAAAATCAGGAAATTAGAAAAATTAGAAAAAGTTTTCAAAAATGATGTACCTAATTTTTGAAAATTTGATTATTTTTTCAATGAGACAATTTTGCCAAACATTGAGAATCAAAAGTTTTTTAAAAATTGAAATATTTTCCGAAAATGGTTTTTTTTTGAAAATTTAGCTGCTCGATTTTCTATAAAATAGAGAATCTTCTAAAAATTTCCAACTATAGGTAATATTTTTAAAAAACCAAAAAAATTCATCTTAATGAATTTCAAAACATACAATTTTTTTGAAAATTGAAAAATGCTCAAAAATTGAACTGTCGATGTAAATCGTCTTTCCAAAATTTACTTATCACACTTTTATGCACAATGTAAGGGAAGGTGGGGCAGGATGAACCGGGGGGCAAGATGCAAATTGGCTTATTGTCGTTAGTGATGTGATTGAAATTTTTTCTGGGAAATTGGTGGATGGGTATCCATTCGATACAAAACAGAAAAAAATTACAGACTTGATGGATAGCTTGCCTATAAGTTATTATCAATAATGTGATTTTACGTGATTTCGTAAAATTCTTGAAATTTGATTTTTGTGAAATATCATGTTTTCCAGTTTTGAAAAAAAATTCAGGTAATTTTTTTTGTAATCTACATCCAATTATCTATCGAATGATGTATTTAGTTGGCACTTTCCCCTACATTTTCTTCCCAGTACGTTGCGTTAAAGAAAAATTGTGCCAGTGGGGCAAGATGCAAACACTGTTTTTAAATACGAATTTTTCGAAAAAGTCACATATGGTAAGTACTAAAGATGGTCCAATTGATATTTTTGTGATATTTTTTCCAGGATATCACATTTTTGCTTTAATTTTTAGATAGAATATCAAAAATATCAAAAGTTTGCCTAAAAAAGTCAGAAAATCAATTAAGGTAGCATAAATTATGAATACAAAGGTTTTAGAACTCCTCTTTTCAAAAATTACACTTTGATTTAAATCTGTAGTATCCACCTCGAATGTACCTACTTGAGTAAATTTTACAAACAAATTCGCGATTTTTCATCATGTCTTCACTAGTGACATCTTGCCCCATGGCATGGGGCAGGATGCAAAAAAAGTGAACAAATTCAAAAAATTCTGTAGGGTTGAGGTATGCACCAAAATGAAATTTTTTCAGCGAAATGAAAAGTAAATGTTTGAACTTTAATTCGTTGCAAGAATCAGACAATTTGACCAATTTGAATAGATTTGGCAGAACATTTGGCCTTGGTTGGTGCATCCTCCCCCACCTTCCCTTACTTAAATCCGCGAGCATTAAACCACTTATGACAGAAATTTGACTGTTTGAAATACTTAAAATTTTTCAATAAAAAAGGTCCCAAAAATCGGCAATTCTTACTAAAAATAATAAATATCAACTACTCTTGCAGGAAAAACACCGGGTGCATCACTTACTAAACAACCAACAATAATTAGTGAAATGAATGAAATTTTAATTTGTAGGGAACCCCCGTTATTCAGTCAAATACACGTATACCACATTTTTGCGGTTTCCAGCCATAAATTCCTTTTTGTTGACTGGACTGCCAAAAGTATTTATTAGATTTATGAAAAAAAAAATGTTAAATCGTTACAATTTCCTTTTTGAAATTATCTGTCAAAATGTTTCATTATTGTGTACAGCTTCTTTCCTCTGGCATGAAAATTTGTTAATCTCCCTCATTTTTAATGAAATAATATAATCCTTGTTACGAATTTTTTCATACTAACGTGTAACATTTATTTTGTTGCAGGTAAGTTTACACTCACTCTCATTTCAAAAGGATTTTTTTTTCATGAAAAAGAAACCGAAGGAAAGGTAAAGCATTCATTTAATATTTAATTATTTACATAAACACGATTTTTTTTTCATCTGTTGAAAAAAATGCTTTGATGCATATTAAAACCACTCGAATTCCACCATATTGCTCACTTCACTAGCAAAATTGGTACCTATACTATGTTGTTCGGCGACGATAAATGAAAAAGATTTTATTAATTTATGAAAAGAAATTGATGTATTTCTCGTACTACACCGAGTATTGCTGCTTTTCATCGCTTACTTTGTTAATCCTTTTTACGTATTTATGCTTTGGTTTCTTTGGCAGCGAGCTTTTTCGTTCCATTGTGGAATGTTGGTTGAAATCACGTTTGCCAATTTGAAAAAGAATCATGATTACGAATTCAATAATTTTCTTTATTGAGGAAGATAAATTTATAAAAAAGAAAACCAATAACTTTTTCAAATTATATTCTTTGGCAATTAAGAATTTTTATCAGCTTAGGTACCTATTCATGTTGATATTTTTTTAATTAGTTAAAGAAGGCAACTACATTGGAAATTGTTTGAAGAATTTTATGTCTCAAAATTGTAAGTTTTATGAGAATACATCCGTAAGCTTGACTTTATTTTTAAATCAGATTTTATTCTTCCGATCGGTCGGTACGATTTTTTATCTTATTACTTCATTTGTAGGTTAGCTAAGACTGTTATTATAACCAATGAATGAAGTTTACGTTATTTTCAACTTCATTAAGAATATTTTGCGAATAAATTCGAAGAAATACTCCAATGAAAGTGTAGGTGTTGCTGTAGTGAGTTCTTTGTGGGTATTAAATTGAGAGAAAAATGATTTTGAGAGGGTATATTACGTAAGACTTTTCTGGAGAAGGAAAATGAATTCCTGTATAATATAATTATCTAAAAAGGCATGTCTGTAAAATTTTAAATATGCTAAATCATTCGTTATTTTCGAGATACTTATTGGAATGAAGTGGAAAACAAAACATAAGTAGGTATCTCAAATTTTAACCAAAATTATAAATAGTTTATTTTAAATGAGAGATCTTTCAGAAGAAATTTGAGGCTCGTAGCTACAAGGGAAGTGGATCTAGAAACTCTCAAAATAAGAAAAAAAATTAGAGATGTATAGATTTTCCTTTTGGAAAGTGCAATTTGAGTTGGTCACGACTTCTTAATCTCCACAAGGAGATTGAAAAGTTACAGATCGCGAATTTAAAGATTTTAGGATTTTTACCAAATTATTCAAATCGCTCACACACTTCAAAACCAAGCCAAAATTTGTTCGATCTGTAAAAATTAATTTTTATAAAATTAAAAAAAAAATCAATCAAAATTATTTTTATGGCTAAAAACATTTTTAGCCTTTTTTTAGGTCATTAAATAATGAGCAACTGGAATTTCATAAAAATTAGGTTAAAGAAAACATAGCAGCATAGGCATATAAATTTTTTGGAAATGTTTTTTCAAATTTATTCTCAACGACAAAAAAATTTCGGCTCGGTTTTGAGACGATCAAGTAATCGATTTCAATTTGGGAAAAATGAAGAATTGTTCATCTGAAACTTTTCAACCTACATATGTAAAGTGAAATCCATTTCAAGGTCAATGGGTGAGAGAAATGCACATAGTAACTCAAATCGCACTTTTTTGTGGTTAACTGAGAAAAACTGTTGGTAACAGTAGTAGCACTATCCAAAAGTAACAAAAATCGTAATATTTTTTTGAAGTGGTATCACTTCGAAGACTCCTAGCTATATTTCAGTTTGGATTCGGGGTGGGCTCAAATTTTTAAGAGTTCTTCCACTCAAAATGAATTACTTTACCAATTTTTGTCGAAATCTCAGATATTTTTTCATCCCCTCTACTTCTCTTAATAGCACACAAAACGTCAAAACTTTTGTTTTTTACTCAAATTTTATACGAAAAGTGAGCTAAAAATTTTTCGTTCGCAAAAATAAATTTTTAATTAAGCAATTTAAAAAAAAATTGCAGCAGTGCTGCCAACTAAGATTTCAAGTACACGTACCGGTTTTTTACGAAGTATGTCAATTAAGTTCCGGGAATTTTGCTGTGGAGGGAAAAGTGGTAACACTGCAAAGTCAGCGTTGGTCTCATTGGAAAGACGACCTAATTCTCCAGTAGTAGCAAGAAATTCCAGCTGGATACCGCAATTTGTTTGCATTCTGTGGGTGCTAGAAGATAGGTACCTCAGTCTTAGGTGTTTTGGGGTAAAATCGTAAACAGTGCCATTTTTGGAAAAATCTGCGGAAAAACCAGCCAAAATTTCCCAAAAAATTCTCGTTGTGCCAAATGATGAATGTTCATTCAAAGTTTGTGAATTTTTGACCCCAAAATTCATCTCAATGCTACTCTACTCCTTTTACTCTCTAGATCTGACCTCCCGCTACCTTCATCTCTTCCCTCAGCTGAAATACATGTCCAGGGAAATTGATGCAAAATTGTTTGAGGAGATCAAAGTCTTACAACGAGTGTTTTGAGGCACCTAAGTTTGGGGAGGTTCTTTCAAAGTGGAAGGGAAACGGCGGAATCGGGGTGCTGAGCTCCAAGGGTAGTCCTGTGAAGGATTATAATGTAATTTTCTCCCCAAACTTATAATGAGTGGAGCCAGTGCAAAATTCCTGGAACTTAATTGACGTACCTCGTAAGTTATAGTGAGCAAAAATGATTGAATATCCACTGACTTAAAATGAAAATAAAATCATAATTTGAATAAAATTGTTTGAAATGCAAATGCGACAGTTTTAAATATCTAAATTTACTATACGGTTACTTTCTCAAAATGAATTTATGCTGCGACCCCCCCCCCCCCAGAAAGCCTAAAAATCCACAAAATGTTTTTTGTAATGTACTAAGAAGATGTTTTTTTATTAACGGATTTTTATTTCAAAATTCAGTTGGCAGCATTGCTAGAAAAAAATTGAAATTGATTAAAATTGATTTTACTGGCCAAAAAAATGTTTGGCTTACATTTTTGTCGACCATTAAGTAAATTAATCCTGAACCAACACTGCCATGAAATTTTATTTAAAAAATTATCATTATTTATTTTTGACTGCTAAAAAAATTCTAGCTCGACTTTCAGGTAAGTGCATAAAATATTGAACTATTTAAATTCGGTAAAAATTACAAATCTTCAAAATCACAGTTTGCAACTTTTCAGCCTTCTAGGAGAGAGCATCACGTGATACCCAATTTCAAGGTCAGTGGGTTAAAGAGACGTAGAAACTTAAATTGCAGATCGCAAAAAATTATTTTTCAACACAAAGTGGCATCGCTTTGAGCCTTTAAAAAACCCCAGCTTCATTCCTTTCCCCTTATAGTTAATGAGCTTAACATTTTTCTGAGATGTTCTCCATTCAGAAAAAAAACCTACCTAACCAATTTTCGTCAAAACCCGAGGCACGTTTTAAGAATTTTTTTTAAAGATTTTTTTCAGTAAACGTTCAATATTTAATTCTGCCATTTTCTCTCATTTTTAGTCCGGTACTTGTTTTAAGTTTTGCGATGTGGCATTGTAAAATTTCACCAGACCATGATTTGTTTTCAATTTAAATTATAATAAAGTTTTGTTTTAATTAAAATACCCGTTCTTGCCAAAATATCTTCTGTGCCTCTGTGGGTGGGTTCATTGTTCCGTCATTTAAAAAAATCGTCTAAAACGTCCTACTTATTACTTTTCAATTTAAATTTCGAATTTCATTCATTAAGACGACTTAATGGAAAATCCCAGAAAATTTTCCTTCTTAGGCCAATCCATCATCTTGACGAAAATTGCTTCGTATTATTGGTACAAGCGAAAAACACGAGGAAAAAGTTGAATGTACATTTAATAAACTAAGAAGTACACGTGGCTTCAGTTGATAAAACCGATAGAAAATAAGGATTAAAAATTATTTTTTCTTTAGTTTAATCGAATTTTTGGATAAAAATATCGCAAGTAAATTAATTTACGAGTTTCCCTTCGAATCGAAGTTATTAACGTTAATTCCACCGCACGAGACGATGGTAAAAGTTATTCCTTGAATGCATAAATATATACTGTGTGTATCCCTGGAGGCTGCTCTAACTCTATTTAATCTTCTAATTTGTTAACATCGTAACTTTCCGATAGCGAAAATAAATTCTAAATTAATTCAATACGTAGCCTTATTATTAATCCGCGAAAATGCCTCATTATTTAATCTAATAAAGTAAATAGAAAATAGATACACATAGTGCCTATAACTCCATTCTGCCAAAATTGTTATTGAAAGGATTTCGAAAACGAAAAGAAAATCGAAAAAAAGGTGTTGGTTTTTAATAAATAATATTTTTTCTTCCTAAACAAAAGACAAGTTTATTTTCCAACATTAAATTCCAGCACGTTTGGAAATATTGCGACGTAGACGTGTATTCGCATCCACACACTACGAATAGGTAGGTATAGCTCGGTACGTCACTCAGAATAAATTTTTCACAGCGTTTGAGAATTTATACTTCGTACGATGGTGTGGTTTTTAATGTGTGAATTAAAACGAGTCTTTTTTTTCTTCAATTTTTAATTCGTTCGTATCCATAAATATTTCAAATGTTTGGGAAGTTTTTCTATATCGATCTTTTTTTTTCGACTTGGAAAAATAAACCGAGCCCTTGTGCTATGCTACTAAAAAAACTTTTATCAAGAATTTCAATCTTCTATATTTTTACTGGCATTACCATTGGGGTAGATGAGTAACAAAGGGGTGGAAAGCTTTTGTCGACGTGCACACAGCCATGAAGCTTTTTAGTACAATTCGTAAGTATAAAACGTCATTAAACGTTAATCTGGCATTTAAAGCGAATGTAAATTCTGTTTCAAGATGGTGAACTTATTTTCCAACATGAAATTTAATTCAAGAGGTTTTTAATAACAGAAGAACTGGGTAATAAGGAAAAAAAATAGGTAAAAATTAACTTTCGAACAAAGTTTGTATAACTTCGAAGGTGGTGGGCTGTTTGTAGGTACATCGTTGGGGTATCTTTTATTATTACGTGATCAATCGCGAACCACTTAGTTTTATTATCCAAACTTATACTTAATCATCGGGATGAAATTTTTCTCACAATGGTTACTTTTTTTCACACTCTTAATCAAAAAGATTTCGACAAATCTCAATCACGTATTTAATACGGAAAAAATACCAAGTTTGGCTATTTTTCAACCATCTCGTATGATCCTGTTGCTTCGATATAAAAGTTATGACCTGTATCGTGAATCGAATAATTTATACGGAGTTGTAATGACTTCTGAACACCTCGTCTCCCCCCCGCCCTTCATCACCGCAACACCTTTCGATAAACGGGTAATTTTTCACACCTATTTCGAAATTCCACATTCCTTTCTTGATACCATTTTTTCGCGCCCTCGAGACATACCTATAACTAACGACTGCCGAATATTTCCAAACCGTCGTTCTTATGCTGGTTGTTCTCGACGCGTCGAAATGTACGATATTTATCATTCGTCGAATAAATGGTTCGAATTATTAAAACAAAGTGGATAAAATTTTCCTTAATGGGATCACCTTTTACGGGTTCGTTTTTCATTTGGTAAAGTCTGCCCCCCTCCGCAGCTCCGGTTCGCCATTGCGATAAGGCTAGGTATATATATGTTCTCACTAGAGACGTTTTCGTGTACCGATGGTTGTTCTGGTTTATTGTGATGATGAAAAAATAAAATAAAGTAACTACTTATTAAACTAGGTACGTTTGTAAACGACTTTGCAATCGCCTACATTTTGCCAAAATGTTTCTAAGCTTTTAGTTTTTGGTTATGAGGTTAAGAAGTTGCTCGCTTTATCCTAAAGGGTTGAATTTTCTTGACTTTGTGATGGTTTTGAATTTACGATGGCTTGTATGTCGAACGTGATTTAAGACACGTTGTTTTACTTTGGCTGACATCAAGTTCATGAAAATTTTCTGGAATATTTTCTTCTTCGTTTTTGCCAGTAATTGGTTTTTTTCAAAATTAAAAGGGTTGTGGGAGTGAATTTTTGCAGGTATGCGGATTGTCGATGTCTAATTTTAAGCAGAAAATTTTTTTTTCACTATTTTTTCTGCCCAAGGAGGTGGTATTTTTATTGTAGTTTCAGTACGTTGATCGACCAAGTTCGATCATTCAATTTTTCTTTTTTTGCAATTTTCTTCTTTTTTTTAAATTTAGGAGTGTTGGGTGCTGTAATGGTCTCCCATGACATCTTCTTAATTGACCCAGAGGTTTAAAATTTCAGTATGAGCAGATTCAACCTTGATACCTACAAAGGTCAAAATTTCACCAAAATTGAGAAATTTTCATTTTTTAGGTACTTGGATAAATACTTACAAGTAAGGTATCCCAACTTGAAGTTGAATTTTGAGCCGAGACAAAAATAAATCGAAAGTACATCATAAAAGAACCCCATATCTAGAATTTTAGGTGTTGAAGTTTATTCCTCGAATTTTGGCAAATTTTTGAAATGTCAAAATTATCTCATCGCCCTGAAAAATATAAAAATTTGATCTAATCGCCGAAAAAAACTGAAATTTGGTATATACCCTACTTTCGACCTCCCAAATCGATTGAAAGTGGTTTCAAAACGTTTCGGAGCCTCCAAAATTTTTTGGAATTTTTCAGCACTGGAGAAAAGCCCATAAAAATGATCCATATGAACTTGAGTACTTATAATCGCGGATTACCCATATTGGTGACTTATTCAATCGATAAAAGCACAATTTTCTAAAATTTGGAACTTCCAGTGCAAATCCATATTTTTGGAAGTAAATTTTCCTGGAAAAATTTAAAAGTACACTGACATCGTACGCATCGAGGTGAAAAGCTGAGAGTTGATAGATACTTCATTTTTGATCTCTCGAATCTATCAGAGGCGGGTAATTATAGGTGCTAAAGTTCATATGGACAATTTTCATGAGATTCTCTCCAGTGCTGGAAAATTCACAATTTTTCTGGAGGCACTTCCAATCGATTTGGGAAATAAAAAATGGGATTCTTTTATTCTGGACTATCGATTTCGATTTATTTTTGTTTTGCCCTAAAATTTTACTTCGAGTATTTCAGAATTTTTCCAAATTGTTTTAGTAAGTAATCGGAAGAAATTCTAAAAAAAAAGTAATAAAAACATGAAATCAAAAAAACATGAAAAATTGAGGTTGGAAAAATTATGAGAAAAGTGAAATTAGGTTGAAGAAACATTTGAAAAAAGTAAAATTGAGAATTTTTCTAGTAATTTTCATCGAAAAAAATTAAAGAAAATTAAAAAAATTATTGGAAGTGATTTTTGAGTTGAAAGAAATTTGAAGAAAACAAAGTTGAAAAAAATTTTAATAGGTACTACATTTATTTCCAATTTTAAAAATTTTCCAACTATACCTAACATCTTTTTAATTTTAATTTTCTCAAAATTTTCCAATTTTGATTTTTGAATTTTTTTTCATCTTCATATTTTTTTAAAATTTCTTTTAACTTTGAAATTTTTTCCATCAATTTTAAAAATTTTCTTCACTTTTTCCAACTTTATGGTCTTCTAAATTTTCTTAATTCAATATTTGGAAATTTTTTTTAAAATTAAATTCGGAAAAAGTTTGAGAAAATTTAAATTTAAAAAGTTTTGCTGTTGAAAAATTAAAAATTTTCAAAATTGGGTACAACCGAAAAAAATGGAACTGAAGAAATAATTGAAAATTTGGTGTTGAAAAAATTTTAACCAAGAAATGTAAATATTGAAGTAGAGAAAACTGAAATTTAAAAATTTTACTGGTGTAAAAAATTTAAAATTGAATATCTGCAGCTTAGAAAAAAAATAAGAATTTTGGAGAAATTGAAAAAATTAAGTGTTGAACTGGAGCTAGGCAAAACCGTTTTCTCCTTTTTCCAGTTTCGCCAAAGAAACTCCGCCGCCGCCGAATAGTAGTGAAAAATCGGAGAACGCCGCCGCTGGTGTATTTTTCGTCGGCGCAGGGCGCACACCTCTAGTTGTAAGTTGAAAATCCAAAATAAATCGAATTCAAAGTTCCGTGAGTCAACGGGGGGAGGGGGAGGGGCTCTCGACATAACATCACTTACAATTTTTGAAAAAATTGGATTATTAGTAGAAAAAGTAAACAAATTGGATCCAGTTTTCGCCAAAAATGTATTTTTAAAGTGAGTAAAATTGTGAAAAAATTGGTTACTGGAATTCTGAGAAAAATTTCCAAATAGATTTAATTCGAATCAAAAATTTTACGATTGAGTGTGTTCTTATTCTGATTGAATAGGTATTCTCTTTTCTATTTACCTAACGGCAAGAACTTTAGACGTCGGTATTTGAATTTTACTCACATTAAGAAATTTTAATCAGCTCTTTTATTGAAATTCAATAAGTAAAAAAAACATCGTAGAAAAATTTATTCAGTTTTAAAATCACAGAGAAATTTTCCATGTCGTGAGAATTTTCAAGTAAAAAAAATAAGGATGAAAAAAGGGAAATTGTGGAAAATTTGATCAAAAAAGAGGGAAAATGGGAAATTTTCTCAATGGAGTGGAAAAAAGAGAAAAATGCAAACTTTTATGAATTTTTTAGTATTTTTATAAGAATTTGGTTTTGGTTTCGTATCAAAAAGGGAAAAAAAGGGAAAATTTGGCTCAAAAAAACGTTGCAAATTTTTTAAATTTTTTGAATTTTTTGGTAGGTATTTCACGAGAATTCGGTTTCGTAGCTAAAGCCTCACCCTTACTCAAACAACTTTTTGTATGAAGAAATAAAATTTATTTTTTAAAAAATTGAAAGAAAGGCGTGGAAATTTGAGAATTTATGAAAAAAAGAGGGGGAAACATGGAAAATTTATGAATAAAAAAAGGGGAAAACGCGGGAAATTCATGAATTTTATGAAGAAAAACGAGAAAGGAAAAACATGGGAAATTTATGATTTAAATCTATAATAAAATTTTATCTTTTTTTCATCTTCGATTATTTTTTTTCGACGTAAAATAATGTTGCAAGAAGATCGCTTTCAGATTTACGGCGTTTTGAGTATGCAATTTTATTAACATCAATTGAATATGTCGAATAAGTTGCATACTACAGATTTTTCAGGGTTGATCAGAGAGTAGTGAAACTTAATTTTTGATGTTTTCTTCGATACTTCGAATTCGACTTCATTAAAAAAAAAAATTTGTTCGAAAGCACAAAAGGTTCAATTCTCGAGGCACTGAACATTTTAATTTTCGAACCCTCGTTTCCATCCCAATTCCTCTAAAATTAACCTCACACTCTGCAGCTCTGCGTAATTTTTTGTACCTTATATTCGAAAAAAATAAAATACTCCTCCCCCTCAGCAATAAATACGAGCGCAATTTGTTAAATTATCCAATATTAAGTATAAATATTGAAATAAACCCCATCGGATGGAGAAAATCGCAAATTTTAAGATTCGATTACAATTCGTTTTCTCGCCAGATTTTAACATAAAATCGCAGTCGACTCGAGTCATACTATTTCCCTCGCACAATGCCAATGTTATCGAAACGTTTGAAATGTAAATACCACCTACCTAACATATCGTAAATATCACAAAATACCCACCTTAGCTTCCTGTTGAAATAGCTTTCAACGTTTGGTATGCAATTTTGTCGCCACGTAATCCGATTTTCTCACTTAAATTTGTACTCGCGAATTTTTCGTTCAACGGGAGATTTTTTCAAACTTACTCAGCCGGGAAATATATTGAACGGGGAGGAGAGACCAGAGGGTATCAAAACCTTAAATGTTTATTTCGTAACGATAGAAGAATATTTCGCAAAAAAAAAACTTTCCAACTGTAAGTAAACTATTCGTAATACGGAAGCCCTTCATATTTCATTTGGCGGTTTTGGATTTGCAGAAAACAAAAATCTCTAAAAACGAATACTTATAAAATTAAAACAAACTTCAATGTTTACGTCGACCGAGTTAAACGAGCCGTAAAAAAGGAAACTGTAACTGGAGCTGTATCTACGCCACGCGAAATGAAGTTTCTTTTTTAATCATTCACACGAGGCAGCATGTTTGGCATTCTTGAAAAGTTTGCTTACAGCTTTTTATACGACGTATACAAGTTCGTAGGCTCGTTTTGTTTTCTAAAACGCGAGCTTCTCTACTATTTAAATTTTGCACAATCGAACAAAATGTTTGTTTCAATATCGATGTCATTTTATTCGTATTCTAAACGCCAAGCAAAAAATCAGTTTGAGCGAACAAAGTGACATGTTTAAATAAAATCATCGCACAAAGGCAAAGATTCTATTTGCTTTTTGTCTTTTCTCTGCGCAATGTTTACGACTCCGTAGGCGCGTTATTCGCCATGGTATTTTGCTCGGAGCGATATTTTTGCGACGAATGATTTACGTACTTGCGTATTTTTTTCATTCAACGCCGAGCCGCAAAACTTTCATTTTCGTATCAACCTATACTTGAAAAACAATTTTTTCTAATTTTCATAGACACGTGAAAACTCTGCTGGCTTCGGAATATACCGAGTTATTTTCAGAAACGCGACTCCAACTTTGAATATTTATCAAATTTATGACTGCCGAGTCGACTTGTATGGCTGCTACTGGACCACAATGTCTTTCGCAACCTTGAAACGTCGACTTCGAATGAACACTTGTGTACCTACCTAAATGTTTCGAAACGTGAATCAAATTTCGAACAAAAATAATTGTTAGGTATGTTTTCAAAGTTGGGTTTTTGAGCGTTCTAGAGAAGAAAGAGTAATGAGAGTATAGATTTGTAATAATTCATTTAAATGTTATTTGCTCTTTCAATTTTAATGGTATCAATGAATAAAAATTCAACTCGAATTAGGTATTTTTTGTACTGTTTTTTGATGGTGAGGGGAGGACAGGAATGGTATGATTCGAATCTTTTTTCTTTTTCTTTTTTTTGATTCGAAGATCTTGTGAGTTGTGATTGCGACAAAGTTGGAACGAATCCGCCAAAAATTGGATTAGAATATTTTCACGCTTTCGTGAATCGTGATTCGAATCAATGAGTGGATTCGTAGATTCGAATCCATAACCTCTCGTTCCTCGAATCCATCATTTGGAGAAAGAAAAATTGACGAGCAAAAAAAGGTCTTACACGACGTAACCCATAAAACAACACAAACCAAACCTACGATTATAAGTTTTCTGTTTGGGAGGGCCATTCGCAATAAAGAAATCAGTTTTTCTCCTCTTTGCCCTAATAGGCTCCCATGGACTCCTAAAAAAAATGCAGAGAACCAAATTCGGACGAATTCTTCAAGACGATTCGAATCCATTTTACGAACCACTGATGTTTTTTTGGATTCGAATTGTTGAAATGAATCGAGTTTTACATAGCGCATTCGAATCAATTTTTTCGAATCTGAAATATGCAGTGTTGGGCAGGAAGTTTAAGTTTAGGTTTTATAGGTTTTATTTTTTTTGAGCTTAAAACTTACGATTTTTTGCTCCGTCTTTCCATTTTCATTAAATTTTTTCAATTTTTTTGAACTAAGTATTAACTTTTTTCATTTCTTCCTAACCTTGAAATTTAAAAAAAATTTCAAATTGAAATTATTCACCAATTGTTCTTAAAAAATTTTTCTAAATTTTTTTCCAACTTAAAATTATTTTAAATTTTAGAATTTTCCCCCATTTTTTTCTGATTTTGAAATAATTTTTTTTTCAAACTCAAATTATTTTCAGCTCTGAAATTTTTCTTGAAACATTTTTCTACATTCTTGAAATTTTTTCAATCTGAAATTTCCTTCGATATTTTATCAACTTGTTTTCCAATCGATTTTCAACTCAAAATTTTTTCCAGTTTACATATATGTAATTTGTTGATATTTTTTATAAATCTTGATTCTTTTCACATACTTATGATTTTTTCATTTTCCAAAAAAATTTCAATAAATGAGAAACAATTTCATGATGTGACTAGGGCAGGTATGCAACAGGAGACATTATTTTACATAATACTTTTGAATTCCAGAATTCAGAGTATGAAAAAATATTAGGATTGGATAAAAAAATTGAGTTGGAAAAATGCTGAAAAGAAGTTTAAAACTTTGAAGTTTTATTTGAAAAAATTTTGAGTAAAAAATCGGTGTTGAAAAAATTTTAACATAAGAAATCGAGGTTGAAAAAGTTTCAGAATTCAGAAGCAATTTTGGGTTTAAAAATATTTTAGGAAAAAATTTGGTTTGAAAACATTTCGTGAAGAAAATTTAGCAGCTTGAAAAAATTTAGAGAAAAAACTTAGGAATGCTACAAAAAAAAGATTCGAAAAAGTGATTGTTGATTCGAATCATTTCCGTACATCATGATTCGTTAGTCGAATCACTACTCTGTCATTCTGAATCAGTGAAAAGTCTCTGATAAACAGTTAGAATTGCAGCACAAGAAAAAATCAGCAAAATTCACTGATTTTCTGCGAATTTCGCTGATTTTTCAAAGATTTTCATTGATTTTTCTGCTAATTTCATAAACTTCACTGACTTTTCAGTAGGTAAATTTTCACTGATTTGTTTTCATTAAAAAAATTTTCTCTGATTTTCTGCTGTGCTGCAATTTTGACTGTTTCTCAGTGATTTTTGATAATTTTCACTGATTTATAAATGAGAGAGTTATTACGTGATTTTGCCCATCCCTGGAGAGGGGGAGGGATTGAAATATTTATTTCCTCTTCTACACATCAGAATAGGATATCAAAGCTCAATTGAAGTATTATCTCAAAAGTTATTAAGTCTATTTCGAAGATGTTTAGGGCCAAAAATGACTAAATATGTAATCAGGTAATCACTTTCTCAAGAATATGTACCTATCTTGTAAACTGATATTCATATCAAAAAGATGTTAAATGTGAAAAAAATCAAAGGAGCAAAAAAAAGTATTCTCGCCTCCCCGAGGAAATTTTGCGTCTTAAATTGGTAACATGGGGATCGAGTTGGAAAATTTTCTGAAAATGACAACACTTTTTTCTGTAAAATTTTCGTGTCAAGCTGAAAAAAAATGAAAAAATATTGTACTTTGAGTTGGGAAAAAAATCAATTTCGGAAGAATTTTTTTGATTTTTCAGCTCTTTCAATTAGCCAACTCCACTGTAGTTCGAGTTTTCCAAGGCAGAAACAATATTCTTTGAAACTTTTCGGTCTCTAAAAGGAGTGGGCCAAATTTAATCCATTTTACCAACAAAAAAATAATACCTACGTAAAATATGTACCTATCTTGTAAACTGATATTCATATCAAAAAACATGTAAAATGTGAAAAAAATCAAAGGAGCAGAAAAAAGTGGTCCCACTTCCCCGAGGAAATTTTGTATCTTAAATTGGTAACATGGGGATCGAGTTGGAAAATTTTCTGAAAATGACAACACTTTTTTCTGTAAAATTTTCGCATCAAGCTGAAAAAAAAATGAAAAAATTGTACTTTGAGTTGGAAAAATAAAAAAAAAATCAATTTCGGAAGAATTTTTTTGATTTTTCAGCTCTTTCAATTAGCCATCTCCGGCTGGAGTTCGAGTTTTCCAAGGCAGAAACAATATTCTTTGAAAATTTTCGGTCTCTAAAAGGAGTGGGCCAAATTCAATCCATTTTACCAACAAAAAATAATACCTACGTAAAAATTGATTATAAAGTTCAAATGAATTTCTCGGCAGAAAAGTCGAAAAATTCAATTTCAAGGAGATTTTTTTAAAACTTCAGATCGTATTACAGTTAAACAAGCTTTATTCAATAATTCCGTTGATATGATCAAAATTACCTTGATTCGGATTTCTTGCAGCTAGTGCCTATTTACAAAGGAATTTCGTCGTTTAAGGTAATCAAGCCACCGGTTAATGTAATCACTAATCAGTAAACTGAGCTAAAATTACTTGAAAATCGTAAAAAAAATGGTATAAAAATTGACGAAAAAACACCAAAATGCTTCCATTGTCAAAAATATTGATTTTAAAACAAAATATTCGTCAATTTTGCAATCAACTTTTTTTGAACATTCGAAAGATTATTTTCAACCATTTTCAAGTTTCTTGAATATCGGGTAATTTTTTATGACATTTTCAAAACATTTGTTAGTATTTATCAAGTTTTATTGTTATTTTGAAGATTTTGCATCATTTTCAACGGATTTTTATAAAATTGAAACAAAATTACTTCTGAGGCGAGAATTTTCAATTTTTGGTTTTTCACGAAATGTTATCATTTGGTTATTGTAATTAATGGAAATGAGCCAAACATTCAAAAATTTTGAAATACCTATTTGAAAAATGGATTCCACTGATTGATTCTTGTTGAAAAATCATCCTAAAGAAATGGTGTTAAAAAATAACGAAAATTCGGTTTTTGTTTTTTTTTTAAATTTTCGCCCTCGATGTACTCGGGATCAGCAAATTTTTAAATTCATCTCTGCAGAAAAGCATGTTTTTTTTCTTTTTAATTTTGTGACTTTTTTCTCATCTTTGTGAAAAAATGGAATATTTTGTCGATTTGAAGCCTTTGTGATTGAAGACATAAGTCACGAAATCAATTTTTCAAATCTAGTAAAGACTTTGGTTTTCGAAACTATTCCGGTTAATCTGGACACCTCTCACCCAATATATCACATTTTATGGCTTATCACCCACGAATACCAATTTATCAAAATTTATGACGATAGAAAAACACGAGTGAAAATCTCTCACTGTGTGGAATTATCATCTATACACGAGTTATCGAATTCGGAAAATTTCTTCTCGAATAATGACCCTATAGGTCCTTTTTTCATTCTTAGTACCTACATATTTTTGTTTATGTCTTACAAATCATAGCTACCTGCGGTAATAAAAAACGAACCAACGGCATTGTTGTTAATAAAGTTGCAATGTTTCACGTGGAAAAAATTCCAAATTTTATTACCTGTACCGTGAATTTTACCAGTGAATTTTCCAGCTATATAGTATCATTGCCCTTTTGGAATCGATGCAATAAAATGTTACAAAACGAGCCAAACATAGCCTATACAGCCATAGATTGGCCTATACCAATATTACCTACCATACCTATTATTATAAAAATGTAATGGAAATTGTTCTTCAGGGAGAATTTTGTAATTTGTACCTACGTAGGTTTTTTCAATTACACCTCAAGCATGATTTTAATTGAAAAATCGTTCAAAAGTGCATTCCATTTACCTACGTCTATACAATTTGTATGAAACCTTTAAAAATACTACAACAGGGTGCGTTGCGTAGGCGTATTCAAATGAAGGAACTATTTTCACGGTGTTTTATTGCTTGATGGCGTTACAATTGCGAAACATAATTCGACTCGAGAAGAAATAACGAAAGAATACGATGTACCGTGATACAAATTTCAAGGCACGCAATTTTAAATTATGTCGTGAAATTTGAAATCCTGCTATATAAGCGGGAAAAATGCAATAAAAAAGATATTGTTATTCATTCAACCAATACAGAAAAGATATTGGATCGGAAGCGTGGAATTTGATTTAAAATAGAAATATCTACCTACTGTTGTTACAGTCTATGGAGGCATTTACCGCGTTCTCGCGAGAGAATGAAAAGTCGCCAAATGAATATTCCGTTGTTGTGTAAAATTTATACGTTATTGCGAATGCAAGATGTCGATAAATATAATCCTGTTTCGTTTTAATTATATTTATGTAGCGGAAGATCGAGGAAAAATGCATGTTTTACAAAAAAGAAAAGAAGTACCTAATAATAATGAGGAAATCGAGTCAAAATACTCGTAGTATTTTTTTTGCATAATTTCATTTCAGTTATTGAGGGTATGAATAAAGTTCAATGATTGTTGCAGAAAATTGTTGCTTTAAATCGGACGTCAAAATTAGGACTCGGATATGCTTGAGAATTATTTGTCTTATTCGCATTCGAGTTCTTTAAAAACAATTTGACTATTTTTAGTTTCATTCAAGTAGAAAATTTGAATGAATTAGAACATTTTTTGGTAAATTCGGAAAATTTCGGTTAAATTCGGGCAATTCCGGTTGAATTCGGACAATTTCGATTAAATTCGGACAATTTCGGGTAAATTCGGTTATTTTCGAGGGGATTCGAGTATTCGGTCATTTTTGGGGTGAATTCGCACATTTTCAGATAAAATTTAAACATCTGAGCCATATTTTGTTTTGAGACTCTGGCTCAGAGAGTTGAAGTGAAAAAAATTAGCAAGGAAAAAATTGTAACACCGATAATTTATTCTTAAGTTTTTGAACTTTTCATAAACCTAATTACCACTTTTTTCGGTGCAGAATTAGGGGTGCTGAGATCCCCTAAGCTTTTGAGGACTTCCCCCAAACTTTTCACACACCTCCACCCTTATTTTTCGGCGACTCTCAATAACTACCAAGAAAATCCGTCGTTCTACTTCGTTTTGATCCTGCCGTCCCACAGTTTCAGGTAATTTCAGACATTTTCGGTCACAACATTCTTAGGGAATTTGAACATTTTCTGATTAATTCTTTGGTGTGATATCCTCGCTAAATATGTACTACAATTTTTTACAAATTTTTTGCATTGATAATACTCATTTTTCTCTGGGATATCGTTTTCTCAATTTTTTTTACAACTTCGAATTATTTTCTCAAAAGTTTTTGTATTTTAGCAATTTTTCTAAGAAATTTTCAACTCAAAATAATATTTTTAACCTGAAATTTTCTCGAATTATTTTCAACTTTGATTTATGTATATTCTCAAAATAGAGGAATTTTTTTCTAAAGTGCTAAAAGTTCTGTTCTTATGTACGGTTCCTGGAAAAACATTCTTCAATTGCGTCCAACTTTACATGATTGTGCAGTTGAAAAAAAAGAGAAATTTTTAGTCCGGAAAAATACAGAAAAAATTAAAAAGTAGAAAGGGTTTTAAGGGGATGAGTCAAAGTTGAACATTTGAAGAATAAATTGTAAAGCTACAGAAAATCATGAGAAAATTTTACTAGGAAAAATTCAAAGGTGAAAAAAATTTTGAGAGAAGAAGTAAACGTTGAAAATTTTTTTTTAAATTTAGATAGGAAAAAATTCGTTTTGGCCAAATTTTGAGAAGAAATTTTAGATGTGAAAAAATGACGGGAGTAAGTAAATTTTATAGTTAAAAAAAATTATGAGAAAAAAATTGAGCAGTAGAAAAAAATGTAGAGAAAAATTATTGAAAAAAATTGATAGAAATTTTAAAAGGTGAAAAAAATTTAAGCATTGGAAGAAAAATGAGATGAAATTCCAGTGTATGAAAAAATTCTGAAAATATTTGGACTTGAAAAAAAAAACACACAAACCTTTAAACCCAAACGGCTTGAATGAAATTTCATTTTGTGATATTTGCTGTTTTATAGTTTAGTAGCATAAATATTTTTAATAACCTCGAATATTTTCGTTTTTCAACAGCAATCTAGTCGATTTCAACACGAGTAGCCTGAAAATTCTCACGTAGAAATTTCAATCAAAGTTGAATGATTTGAATACACATATTCTCATCAACATTATGGTAACAAACAAACTCGTTACAATAAATTACCGTGTGTTTCATAAAAATCTGCTCGTTTGCTTAATAATTTTCAAATTTTGGATTTCCAAATATATTCTACGAGTTTATCACATTTGAAATGAATAAGAATGGCACACTTGATCCAACATTCATAATTCTCAAGTATATCACGTAGGTAAACTATAAAATTTGATTTTCACGTACCTACGCTTATTCATCCAACACCCCTTTTTTTTTTATTCCGTTTCCAATTCAAACAACATGTAATAGATGTATTAATGTTATTTCGTATTCGTGTATTTTTTGATTTTATCAAGAAACCGTGTGGGTTATCAAATTCAAATTTTCACCAGATATGTGGAATGAAATCGTAGGTGCAATTTGCGTACACGAATTGGTATAATAAATAATAGGTTAGGATTTATGCCGTTTTACCGTTGAACTTTCGTTGTAGAATAATACAGCTCGTTGATAAATTCAGTGGAGTTTTCCCCCCTCGTCCAATCAAACAAATGTAGTGGAAATGTATTTTTAAAATAGGCACACCGATTCCAATATGATGTACTTTTTAGTTGACTGGAGATTTTGAAGACCTTCGTGTGTATCGTGGATGGTTTTTTGAACCTTTCTTTATGGTATTTTTGAAAAATAAAATACAAAAAAAATAATAGAAAATTTTCTGCTTAAAAATCCATACCTAATACCTACGTACTTATAATTTTTATCAAGTCTTATTGTAATGGAGGCGAATTGGAAAAAAAAAACATTTTTGCGTAGCAAAGCTTTTATTGCGGAAAATTGTCAAGAGTGATCCCTTGAGTAACCCCAAAGAGTTACCAGCCCACAGACCTCAGCCTTAATTTTTTAGGGGGTTGAACCCCCACCCCAAAAGAGTTTTTCGCATTATCTCCCCAGGGTTTGATTTTAGGGTAAAAATAGTTCAGTACTTTTTTGTTTTACACTCAATTTACAACATTTTTTGTATGAACAATTTTTTTGTACAACCATTAGCGAAGGAGATAGAGACCCTTGAAGGAAAGGGGTTTTGGGAAATGTATGAGTATTATTGGTTGTGGGCATGAAAATAGTAATATTATGTAAATTGGTGGTATTAATAATTTTTATCTCTCCTCCTCCTGTGTCTGGCCCAAATACCGACACCCATAGCCTTTTTCGCCCTTGCGCCCTCGTCATTTGATTTTTTGAAACTAACAAAACGTGATTTGGGTACCTGAAACCTTTGGCCATAACCCCCAGGGATCGAATTTTCCCAACTTTTCATCACATTGAGCCTCAGGCCAAAACTAAAAGTGGTCATAATTTGATGTAGAGAAAATGTGAGCCGAATTTCGTCCCCCTCCTCTAATTTTCTTTAGAAACATCGATAAATTATGGAAAATTTCGAATAACGAGTATTCAAAGCAAGTAATTTTTAATCATGAATTTACCAGTTTGTAGCCCAGCAATGTACCTACTTTCAGAATTCAGAGTATCTAAGTATCTATTTGATTTTTCAATTTTAACCAATATTTCAGAAACTGTGTTCGATTTTTTTTATAGAAAATTAGAAAAGGGGACGAAATTTAGCTCACATTTTCTGTACTCGAAAAATGACCACTTTTGGTTTTTGGCCTGAGGCTCAATATGATGAAAATTTGGGAAAATTCGATCCTTGGGGTTATGGTCAAAGGTTTCAGGTACCCAAATCACGTTTTGTTAGTTTCAAAAAATCAAATGGGGAGAGCGCAGGGGTTAAAAAGGCTATGGGTGTCGGTATTTGGGCCTGGTACCTTGTGAATCAGAGGTAAGGTGGGGGTAGCCACACAGAAGGGGGAGAGATAAAAATTATTAATACCACCAATTTACATAATATTACTATTTTCATGCCCACAACCAATAATACTCGTACATTTCCCAAAACCCCTTTCCTTCAAGGGTTTCTATCTCCTCCGCTAATGGTCGTACAAAAAAATTGTTCATACAAAAAATGTTGTAAATTAAGTGTAGAACGAAAAAGTACCGAACTATTTTTACCCTAAAATCAAACCCTGGGGAGATAATGCGAAAGCCCTTTGGGAGGGGGGTTCAACCCCCCTAAAAAATGTAGCCTGGGGTCTGTGGGGTGGTAACTCTTTGGGGTAACTCAACGGACCACTCTTGACAATTTTCCGCAATAAAAGCTTTGCTAGGACATTTTTTTTCCAAAATGATGATAATTCGCTTCCATTATTGAAGGATTTTCAAAACCACACCTATCTGAATCGTATTTTCGTACCTAATTCCCTTTCTTCCTTTCTTTCTGTTTCTCGTATTTTCGAACCAAGTTATATACTACAGCGATAAAATCAAAAACAAAAGAAAAGGGAAGCTTTATAAATCTAATTTATCTTTATATTTCCAACGTTAAGTTCCTTAAAGCTTTAATAGCGAATAAAAAAATCACCGCATCGCATATGCAATATCCATTTTTATTATTCAATAAATATTAAACTCGACAAAAATTATGAAACTAACGAGCATAAAGCTCGGCTCGACTATATGTATTCGCTGTACGTACTACGTACAATATTAGAGGCATATGTTTTCATTGTTCTAGGGAGAGAAAACTCGAGACACGTGTTATTAATACTCGTTGAACTTTTTCACCAGTCATTATATCAAAATGTTGTCGAGGGGTAAAATACCTATATATAGGTACCTACCTACCTACATCTACCCAGCAGCTTTTTCCAAATAGTAATTTTTTGTCAATATAATGTGTTTTTAGTTCAAGTACACCTTACCCCTCCTCTCCTCTGATATATTACCTAAGAAAATAACTACAAAAAAAAAAAGGAAATATATAATTCTATAAATATAAGCGTTACTTCCTTATGAAGTATATATACCCAGCACCTTATTCGTGAGAAAAAAAAATATCATCAACTTAGTCACGTCTTGAAATACTAAAACTTATACTCGTACCTTGTAATCTTAGAAATGTTACTCTTTCAATTTATTTCACTGTATTTTGACGGGCTATCAGAGCAATGATTCTCAACATTTTCTTCCATTTTTTCTACGATGTAACGCGGCGAAAAAAAAAATCTTCATGAATTATTAATACATTAGGACGTGCGGTTGGTCGACTTGTTTGGAGAAATTTCGCTCTTGAAACGTTTATTATAAGTTGAGTGTAAAGGTAAACCAATTTCATAACGGGTGCTCGGCTCGTACACTCGCAACACCTTTAAAGATGAAATTAGGATCGTTATTTATGGTGACTTATACATCCTATATCGATTTCTTCGCTTTTTTTTTCTTTTTTTTTTATTATCGATTTGATATAATTTATTAATACGTAAGAAACTATCGCAACCTTTTTTGAAGTGCTCTCTCGTCTGTAGATACGTACGTGTGTCATTGTTGAATGAAAGTGTACTCCATGTTGAGGTTATTACACTTTGTAGACTGATAATTACGACAAAGTTGGAAGTAAGTTGAAAGTTTTACCATGAATGCGTTATGAAAAGTTCATTTTTTATTCAGTTATCTAAATTTACTTTTTAAACGGAGAATTAACTGCGCACAAGAAAGAGTTAGAGTACCTAATTTAATCTGAATTCATCAAAGGGAAGAATGTTTTACGTGGATATGCAGTCGCTGATCATACGTAGGTACCTTTTTTCAGTCGTCGGATTTTTGAATTATTCATTTTTAGAATTTATGTAGGTACTCGAATTGTACTCGTCAGTTAGAAGACCCTTGAGATTTCATCGAGAATTTTGTTTGCTCGTGTACAAATTTATGGCATCGTGAGAACTAAAATGTTACAGATTATATTTTTACTGAAAGGGTAGCCGGTTAAGTGGGGTGGTTTGGTCTTGGAAACCGATTACGTTATCACGCCAAAAGGTTCGCTTATTTTGGCAAATGATTTTGATAACCTCACTGAAGTGTTTTTGGAAGGAAGGGCCAAAATTTGTGGTTTCTTTCATAATTTTTCCATTTTTTGTCAAATGGGGATAAAAATTTCGCGATTTTTTTTTGGATAGCTTCTAGAGGATTCGATTTTCGATTTCTCCAGCCCCGATTGTGTCCCTCGATGTAAAAAATTCTGGAAAATTTTTTGACACCCCTCCCCCACCACTATCACTTTTGTTCTACGAAGTGGAACTTTGTGCCAAAGAACAGAAAATTTCCTTAACTTCCGTTAAAATTAAAAACTGTTGAGAATAGTGCAATAAAATGACCATAGCTTCGAAATGGAAAGGTTGGAGGGGGTCAAAAATTTTTCCAGAATTTTTTTCGTCCAGGAACACCATTGGGGGATGGGAGTAGATTGAAAATCGAAGCGAGGACCAAATTCACTACTAATATTGGATATATCTACTCAGTTGAAATTATTGGAAACAAATTTGAGCCGTAAGAAATATTAAAAAGTAAGGAATTAAGAAAAATTTGAAAAAATCAAAGTTGGAAAAATGTCAAGAAATTTAAATTATAAAGATAGGAAGAAATTTCAAAATTACAAAAATTTTAGTACCTAGATATTGGAAATTTTTCCAACTTCATTTCTTCATTTTTTCAACTTGAAGTTTTTTTCAATTCCACAAATTAATTCAAATAATTTTAAACATTTTTCCAATTTCGAATTTTTGAAGAAATTTTCGACTTCATGTTTTTCAATTTTTCCCCAATTCAATAAGTAGGTACCTAATTAGAGGAAATTTTAAAGATTAGGTAATAAAAATATAAACTCGAAACAGTTTTAAAAATCAAAGTTCGATAAATTTTGAGAAAATTTAAATCAAAAAATTTACTGATGGAAAAATTTTAAAATTTGATATATCTAGCTTTTAAAAAAAAGTAGAGAAATTGAAAAAATTTAAAAGCTTGAAATATGTATAGTCAAATTAGCCTAAATTAATAAGGCTTATTCCTCTAATTATACAAAAATATTTAGGGACTATACCAAAAAAGTGCTGTTTTAGCCGGAAGAAGAATTATGGGAAATGAAATTATTTTACATTGAATTTCCAATAGAAGAGATCAACCACTTTTATGATGGCCATCGCTGGTTTTAAAGTTGCTGATAGTTAAAAAATCGAGATTTTTGATTTTCATAAAAATGAAATGGCGTTCCTTTGTTCAATAAAACTCAACAATAATTCAAGAATTAACGTAAAAAATCGATAATTCTTCATTTTTATGATGCTAACCTCTGATTTTGATAAAAAAATATTTTTATAGCTTTAATAATTTTCCAATTTTTCATCGTAAAATTTATTTTCACCAAGGGCAACACTGAAATGTAAAATTTTAAATTTTTTATATCGAAATATTTTTTTACATCAATTTTTAAATATTAATTGCAGGACTGCCGACAGTAGTAATTCATCACTAAAAGTAGTGTTTTTTTTAACCATTGAAAAAAATGTAGTGATTTTAGTGATTTTTGGCCAAATCACCAAAAGTGATTTTTAGGACAGAAATCGTGTTGGCAGCCTTGATTGGTTGAATTTTGGTGACCAAAGGAATGCTGTTTCATTTTTTAAATATAATTTAAGATCACAAATTTTTTAATGACCTGTAACTTTTAAATCTGCCAAGGCCATCTTAAAAGTGGTTTCAAATCAAACCACCAATGGTTCGAGGTGGTATAACCACTCAAATTGAATTTTTATCCCCTTCCCTATTCTCTACGTGATTTTAGTTCAGATTTACCCTAGAAAAACTGATTATTTCAAAAACGACACTATGTTGAGGACTTTTAGCACCACTCCACTTTGAGCTAGGACGCTGAAATTTTTTTTGGTGAGTTTCCAACTCCAAACGAACCCTCCTGTGAATTTGGTCAAAATTCAGGATGTGTGTTTTTTTCGCTCCACATTTCCAAGAAAACAGCCTCTTTCTTCCCTCACCCTGTCCTTCACACCGACTTTGGCCACTTTTCAAAAACTAAAGGATCTCTTCTATTGGAAATTCAATGTAAAATAATTTAATTTTTCATGATTCTTCTTCTAAAATACCAAAAAGCCTCGTTAAATGAAATAAATTGTGAATTTTGAAACATCGTTATTTTTAACCCCTCCAAAATAGCTTAAAAATAAAAATTTTCGAAGAAGTTGTATAGCATTTCTATAAGAAATTTAACGTAGAAAAATCGTTTACTCTTGGCATTTTTTGATTTTACTCTTTATTTGGATGGAAAACGCAAAAAACTCGTTTTGAGGGGAATTTTCACCCTCTTGCGAGGGTAGCCGGACACTTGCGGGGTGCAAATTTCAGTATACCTATATCTAATAATATCTGTCATTTTGATAAAAAAAAATCAAATAGAATTATATATAATTTTCAGGAAAAAAAGTCGTTACTTTCACCTAGTTTTCTAAATCGAAAGCTCAATGCAGTTCAATGAAGCGACCCTGCTCTCTTCATCCCACCTTTGCATCTGACTACCAATAAACAAAATTCATTCGGGTCTATTCGATAGCTACATCCTACATCCTACGAAATTCCTTTTCATTTTTGAAAAATTCCAATAGTACATACAGTTTGGTGATACTTTTGAATGAACTCTTCATCCTTTTAATATCAAGTTACGTAGTATTTATTTTCAAAAGATTTCATACGAAATGTTGACACTGTAATGAAAACGAAATACGGTATTTTTTCATTACGTAAGCAAAATGAAATTTTTGAAAATTCTTCTATCGTACTAATCCCAGAAAGAAAAAATTTCGTTCAATTTGATCTACCTGACTTCGTAAGACACCAACACAATGAAAACTATTTTCTATTTTATTCGTGACAAATTTTGAAAATATTGCCTATTGAAGTAGAAAAAGATACTCAATTCCACGTCTTATTTGTAAGAACAATATTAAATTTCGAATGAAGTGAAAAAAATCGCAAATATTTCTACAAAATTTCATTATGATGAAGATCGACTGGGCCAGTACATACCTATGATAAAAATAGTTTAATTTAAGATACTTTCTCGGTTATCGTGCCAAGCCTATATACGAATTTATACGTGTCTAGATCCAGTTTCACGAATCTTATATATTCTGTGGAAAATATAAATGCGATCATGAAAAGAATACTTGAGAGAGTATAAAAAAATGAAATTCGCCAAAAATATCGAAGTTGGCTGGGAACACGAGAAAAAGAAAGCTAGTCGAAAATGGGCACAATTTAGCAAAAATACCGGTATCTTTTATACAGACAGAGAGATTCTTACGTTGAAAAGTCTTTATGTAGTTTGTTAATAAATGAAGCGAAACAGTGGTTGATAAAAAAAAAAGAAGACGAAACGAGAATTCGCGAGATTTTTTTCTTTTTTTTTGGTACTTCAAACAACGATGTTCGTCTCGTGTAAAATATTTCGGGTGTAGTTTTATCTACAACTGGCGTGAGAAGAACTCATTGCGTTTTCAATGTCGCAAATAAGTATTTATCACGGTGGAATGAAATTCTGCCTGGAGTAAATATCGATTCGCCAGGTACCTATTTTGAGTTGATTGATTGATTGACGCGTAATCTGTTCAAACTTATTATGAGGTTAATTTAAATATCAATTGCCTTTTAGGTGTGATAAAGGTTGCATTACGTATTCCGATCTGAAATCAACCCTTAATAATGCATCGGTCAATTTGATAGTTTCCCCCTTTTATACTAAAACGACACGTTCATTGGCTCTACTCTTTTGAAATCGTTCCATCAAGTGATAAATTATCGTCATAGTGGCACCTGCGAACCAGCAACGTGAACTTATGTTGTGAAATCGAATTCAGACTAACACGAGTTTTTCTAAATTTTCACCGGGATACCTTTTAATTTGACTTTTTCTACAGTTTGTTTAGACTGCTTTAGGGTAGTAAAGCTGCGAATTGTTTCGCCGATGCTATGGTAAAAAAGCTCGAGAGTAAAATGAGCAACTATTTCATTTATTTTTTTCTCGCGAGTTAATAAAAAGGATTAAAAAGAGCCGAGAAAAAATATTTCGAAAAGCTTTTTCTTGTATGTTTTTAATTTGTCATCGTTCTTAATGACTACGATGACGATTATTTTGCGTTTTTACTCGTTCCTTTTTTTTTCTCGCTTTGGTAGCAACAGGTGCGTACGAAGGGTTACTTTTGACGCTTCATTTGAATTAATTTCTCTTCGTATGTGATCGATCAATGTTATTTTTTTACATCTGTCTGGAGAACGATGGAATGACGAAGGCTGGTAATATTGAATAATGTATATTTTTATTACTTCACGGTAATGTAATCAACGTTTTGATGATTGGAGCAAAAGGGGGTTGGTATACTTATGATAGATGAAAGTTTTACAAGTTTTTTAGACGCTGGTTGGTTACTTGGAGGTGTTTGTATTTTGTTTCATGGCGCAGAACTCGTTTTAGTGGGATGAAGTGAAAAGTACCTTCGAACTTATTTCAAAGTAACTCATAAATGTTTTCTATGAATGTATGATTGGTCCCTTAGTTTGAAGTAAATTTCAATCATTTTTTTAGTAGTTCTCAAATTTGGCTCAAAGGCTCTGGTGCAATAAGGGGGTCATTTGGCCTCGGGTGGAACTTTGTCAAAATTCTTACGCCATGCGCCATTCGATTTGCATTGGTAGAAGATGATTTTAGAGCGCATGAGCGAATTTTTATCTCACCCCTGGGGCCCAAAATACGCGATTTTCAAGCTAAAAACTTTTAAAAATTCTTTCTCCGCGAGTTTTCAACCAATTTTTTTTAAACTTGGCACCTATGTAGAGGTACTAGAGAGGTGTGCTCTGAAATTTTTTCAGATATTTTCCACCACTTTAATGACTTGGAATTTGACTTTGAAAATTTCAAATCGCTCCGGGAGGCACAGTTTTGGTGTTATCTCAAAATTGTTTTCAAATTTAAATTGGTGCACCCCTAGCCCTCATTTTTGAAGAAAAACATTGATTTTTAATTATTTTTTTTTAGTAATTTTGGAGTCAGTGTGGGGCACGGGGGAGGCAAATCGAGAAAGTAAGTTGATAATCAAGCTCAGCACCCTCGAATTAGTAGAAATCGATATGACACATGCTATTTTCATTTTTTTGTGTTTTTTTCAAAAATGGGAGCTAGGAGTGCACCAAAGGGTCGAATCCCTAAAAAAATCAAATATTCGAACTCAGTGCCCTCAAACCCCCAACAAACGACACGTCACACGTTATTTTTCATTTTTTTGAGTTTTGACCTCACCGGGGAGCCTGATAAGAGGGTTCAAGGAGGTCAGATGAAAAAACTGAGCAGATATTCGAACTCAGCGCCTTTGAATTAGTAGAAATCGATGTATTACGTCACTTTTTCCATTTTTTTGAATTTTGACTAAAATTGAGGGCCCCTGTGCTCCCCAGGGGTATTGAGATCCCATCTTGAAAAGTAATTAGTTGAAAAATACATAAAAAGTTCTGTTCATAGTAATTTTTTTAGATTTTTAAATGGAGGCCCTCATGTTTTGTACTTATTATGAAAGTTGAGCATTCATCATAAAAGTTCAACTTTGAACTTTTCAAAATGTGATTATCAATTCTGAATCTTCTTTTAATTCTCTACAAAACCGCATGAACAGATTCATCTAGGATCTAACCGATCTCGAGATATGCGCCTTCAAAGTTGAGCCATTTCGCAAAAAATCCCAATTATACAAAAATTACAAGCCCCCCTCCCCCGCCCCCTGAAGGATTAGGATCGGAATAACAGTGATTCCTTCATAAGAGCATCGAGGGGAACTCGTAAAAAATTTTGAACGAAATCGGAAGACCCAAGGTCAAAACGTGGTCGAGTTGACATGGAATGAGCCTTACACCATTGCAGTAGTCCAATGTAGTTCCTGCGGTTAGCTCAAGCATACTGCATTTTTTGAACACGAGTTGAAATGTGATTTCTATAAATTCAAGGTCATTAAAGTGGTCGAAAAAATCTTTGAAAATTTCAGGGCACTCCCCTCTAGTACCTCTACCTAGGTGCTAAGTTTGAAAAAAAATAGTTGAAAACTCGTGGAGAGAGAATTTTTGAAAGTTCTTAGCTTGAAAATCGCGTATTTTGGGCCCTCAACCCCAGGGGTGAGATAAAAATTTGCTCATGCACTCTAAAATCATCTTCTACCAATGCAAATCGAATGGCGTAAGAATTTTGACAAAGTTCAACCTGAGGCCAAATAACCCCCTTATTACACCAGAGCCTTTTACCCAATTTTATCTTTAAAAAAAATAAATAAATAAAAAATTGATGGAAATTTTCATTTTTAAAATACCTACTTATAAGTAAATACAAATTTACAATTTTCAATTTCTGTCATATGAATTCTAATTCTTTTTAAAATTCTTTCAAAAACCAGATTTATCTTTAATTCTTCATCGCTGAAATGGATTTTTTCACTTTACGAAAAATTTTCTTCTACCCCTGAAATATTTGAAAAATGTCTTGCTTTTTCATTATGGTTGAACTCCTCGAATAGAAATTCTTGTTTAAAATTGCTCCAAAAACTTTTTTCAGCATTTTTTTGAACTCTAAATTTTTATCAAAAATATTTCCAGCTTTAAAATTATTTTCTCGACATTTAATACAACCCTTAAAATGTTTTCTCAATTTTCTTCCACTCTAAATTTTTTCCAAAATTTGATTCAATTCTCGAACTGGTTCCCCAATTTTTTTTCAACTTCAACTTTTTTCTCAATTTTTTCGAAATGTTTTCCAATTAAATTTTTTTCATTTTTTTCAACCCTGAAACTCAATAAATTTTAAAAAAAAATTTCGCATTTCTTTCTCCATTTTTTCTCACCTTAAATTTTTTCCCACATTTTCTCGTTCTTTGAAATTTTTACTTATATTTTGTTCTTGAAATTTTCAAGCTCTTAATTTTTTTCAACCCAAATATTGGCGTTGGTGTGACCTCTCCATGCGTAAAAAAAAAGTACACCACTCAAAAAATGAAAATTTATAAGAACATTTTTGGAGTCTGATTATTTTGAGAAAAAATGTCATTGTCGTGAAAAAATTTGATGAAATATCACTTATAATGTTAAAAAATGAAGGAAAACATTTGTTTTGGACAAATTTTCAGAAAAAAGTTCGGAGTTGAAAAATTTTGGGTTGGAAAAAAATTAATTGGAAAACATTTTTAAAAATTGAGAAAAAATCTCATGGAGTTGAAAAAAATTAGGGAAAAGTTTAGAGAATTTGATTACATTTTGGGGAAAAATTTCAATGTTGAAAAATTCTGAAGTTGGAAAAATTGAGAGAAAAATTTCTTATAGCTGAAACAATTTTTGTGAACTGCAGTAAGTACATTTTGAGAAAAAATTTAAAGTTGGAAAAATTTTCCATTAAAATTTTAGAGTTGGAAAAAATCTTGGGAAGAATTTTAGGGGTATAAAAAGTTGAAAAATTTTGAATGATGTAAAAATAAAGAAAATATTTGGACTGAGAAAAAAAAGTTGCGGGTGGTAAAAAAAAAAGGTGTAGCTATAGGTATCACATGAAAAGAAATCGCTCTTCTATTTGAGTTTATCAGACTAGCGTACGAATGAGAAACACCGTTGAGGTTTGAAGAATAGAATAATTATTTCAAAACACATCATCTACTTCCTCACACAACACTTCCTCGTAGCACTTATTTGACAGAAAAAAGATTCCGAGACAAAAAATAATTAGTTCCCAATCCCAATTTTCCAGATTTCCTACCAGCTCAACCATTTGGCTAAAATTTGAAGCCTTGAAAAAAATACCTACCTACCGTACGTTGGTTGTGATTGTCACATAGGTCAAAAGTATATCCCACCTTTACCTGTATTTTTATACCAACAAACCCTAAACGAATTTCACACAATAAAGGTGAAGGATTACGAGGTAATTCGGTATAATCAATGAGAGAAAAAAAAGCAGGTAAGTAAACAATAGCACCCATTACCACTCTGAGCTACTATAAAGGAAAAGAATTTCGTGGTCGAATTCCTTTCAAAGTGGTTGATTCTGAAAGCGCACCTAGTGGAAAATTCGACGAACTCTATTAATAAATTATTCGCTCTCGAGGTGAATGTCGTTATGTAGGCTGGGTAATAGTCGCTTCGAAATTACGGCTAATAATGAAGTCATCCATCATACAGTGTCAATACGTTTAAGGTGGAATATCGACGGTATTTGTTCTATTAATCGTATACTTATTGATGCATTATATAATTGATGGTATACAGTTTCACATATACATTTTATACGAGCACCTAGCTACACCATAAGTGAGGATGTTGTCGATTTTTTTTTTGGCCCGGTTGTCAACGACACGACGCGATAGGTATCTGGAAATGTTAAACTCGCCATCGTGTTGTCATTTATTGCACGTTTTACGATATCGATATCGAAGAAATTTTACTATTTTTCAATACCTCGTCAAGTGTAAAGTTGTATTGTGAATACGTCACGTGTTCGGATACAATGCTCGAACCAACGAATACTTCTGTATCGGATTTTTCGCCTCGTATAAATAGGTTACTGATTTAATCGATTTGTCTTCATCCGCCAAATGTCAAAATTGTAAAAATTCGACTTCAACGTTTCAAATAAGTAAGTATACGTAAGGCGAAAACGTAAAGACAGACGCTGTATTATTGCGGAATCGCGGTCGTGTAAATTTTGTTTGTGTTTTCATTAGTCGTGCTGAAATGAATCCTATCTGTCGTTTCGTATACTATAAAAGCGGTGCGGTTTTTAAACCCTGCTCTTAATGTGGTTGGCAACTTTCGACTGCGAGAACTTAAACGTCAGATTTTTGACGAGTGATATTTGGTTCGCGTCGAGTGAAATATTCGACCAAATTGCATATCTATAGTACGGCTTTGCTTTGGAATGTTCTTAACCTTATTTAGAAGTAATGAGTGGAGCGTTGATAGATTTTTGCAGTTTCGAAAGTGCGAGTTTGGTGCGTTCTGACATCGAAGTGAGACTTGGGTGATCGTTGTCGAGTGCTTCGAGTTTTGGGTGTTTTTTTACTGCGTAACTTAAGACAGTTTCTAATTTTTGTGGCCGTTTATTGCTATTAGTTTTCTTTATAGTTCGGGCACTTCCTCAATGTTATTCAGTTTTATCGATGCAAGCAAGAAAACCACAGATTTCTTGGTTTAAGTGATCAATGACTTGTGATAAATGTCTCTTCGTGATAAATGTCTCTTCATGTACCTACACCTACCATGCTTCGGTCGCCATTATTTTTGAGTTCATTGTGATTCCTATCTCAAACCGCAACCTAGAAGAATCTGAAATAGAGGATAAACAGCCGACAGTTGCAGCGTTGACAAAAAAATTAAATTTTAGTCCCCGTCTTCACTCCAGAAAGCCGCAGTTTGGGTTTGGGGTTAGCTTTTTCCGATTAATCGAATAATAATCGCCCAACACTAGAAATCAGTGTGAATGCCTACTATTTGCCAGCTTTTCTATATTTTTCAATTTTAATGGCAACCCTTTCCCATTCCCCTTCATTTTCATCACTCATCAGCTTCAAACAATAGGTACCTATCATAGGAAGTTCATTGAGGTACTTCAAAATAAATACCTATTTCTTATATGAGATCACATTGACGTTAAAAAAATAAATCTGGAAATAGAAAAAATATATTTTTGGATCCGATTTCAGTGGTATACCCAGCATAACGCCCCTTGTGACTTTTTTGAATTTTAACTTCATTAAGGGGGCTGATAGGGAATTTCAGAAAGGTCGGATGAAAAGACTGAGTACATATTCAAATTCAGCGCCTCCAAATTAATAAAAATCGATATGTTACTTGACTTTTAATATTTTTTTGAATTTTCTCCAAAATTGAGGAAACCTGTGTTCCCCAGGAGTGTCGAGATCCCATTATGAAAAATTGTTGATGGAAAAAGGGTAAGGATGGGTCTTCATTGTGATTTTTTCAGATTTGTTAATGATAGCTTCATGTTTTGTACTTTTCATGAAAACTTAGCTTTCACCACAAAAGTTCAACTTTAAGCTTTTCAAAAAGTGATTATCAGTTTTGAATCTCCTGTTGATTCCTTTTAAAACCGCGTAAACAAATTTACCCCAAATACAACCAATCTTGAAATATGTGCCTTCAAAGTTGGATAATTAGGCAAAAAGCACAATTTTATATGAAAATTTTGACGCCCATGTTCCACCCCCTTGAGAGTTAGAAAGGAAATCATAGTGGTTATCTAAATAGACCTTCAAAGGGAACTCATGAAAAAAAATTGCGCAAAAATGGAAGCCCCTACTTCATTTTGGGTAAAATTTAACATAACATTGTACTTCCTTTTTCTCCATCTTACTCAAGTCCACATCATGTAATTGAAAACATAAAAAAACCACGTGGTAGCTGCACGGGCGTCATACAGTAATCTGGACTCTTCACTACAGGTAGTTGGTGGACTGGGAAGCATGCCGAAAGGTGTAGTAAGAGTAATGGTAAAGCCCTGCCCATTGCCCATGATGGTATTGAAATGCATTGCATATGTGGGAGAAATTAGGGTTTTCAAATTTTTCAGAAAAACTAGGAGGTTTACATAAAATTTTGTCAAGACATAAATCAAAGAAAATAAAATTTTCTATCAATTGGTATAAAAAATTTTAAATTTCATTCAACAGTAACTGTTTTAAAAATATTTCTTTTCAATTGTTTCTATAGTTGGTACAACGAAAGAAGGCACTTTTCCCCTACTCGGATCGTAACGCAGAAACCAACGACACGCGTTAATTTCAAATTTTGTCCAATCACAACTCGATGTTTTCAAATTTTGTGGTGGGAGAACGTAGGGGAAAAGTGCCTTCTTTCATTGTACCGACTATAGTATATGTCAACTTAAATCATACTGCTTGAAAAAATAAAAATATTTACTTGATAAATAAACAGTACCATTGAAAAAATCAAAAAATTCTACTTATTCCCATTACATTACTTTCTCAACCAAGAGAATGTTTACCATCATGGGCGGAGCTTATCTTCCCTTCAACCTCCACTTTTGACATACTCCATTTACCCATAATTCAAATCGTTCACTCAAATGCCTTAAAATCGAGCCATCATTTTGGCCACCTAAAACAATTTTTTTATGAAATTTTTCATGAAGAGTCCAGATAAATGTATGATGTCCGTGGCTAGCTGATGAAATTCTCTTTCTAACAATATATTACAGTTCATCATTACAACAAAGCTATTATGTGCAAATATTCGACAGACACAATATAATGCTGTTTATGATGTAACATGCAACATCTTATCTTCAGTGATGCCATACAACATCTTATCTTCAGTGATGCCATACTGACAAGATGATGACATACACTCGTGAAATTCAGGGGATGTAGTAGTTAGGGTTTCTTTAACATGTGACCAAAATTTGGCCGCAATCAAGAAACTTTTTTATTTTTATTTTTGACACACTAATTTTTATTCTGCCCCACTGTTTGCCATAGGTAGCTGGTAGCTGGTACATATATTTCTTCAATTTGTTCAACTAAAAACAAGTTCACAAGGTGAGATCCTTCACCACTTCATTTTTGTATTTCCTTTCTAACCTGTTGGTACATTTTTACAGCTACCGGGTGCTCGATTAATTATGGCTCCCCCCGATACTTTTTTTGTCAAAAATTGTAAGTTGGCAATACTTCTTTGAATTAAACAAATCAAACGAAGTGTAGCCAACTTACGATTTTTGACCTAAAAAGTATCGGGGGGGGGGGGAGCCAGAATTAATCGAGCACCCGGTAATTTAATCTGTACAGGTCAGCATGTGATACTCTTACAGTTGAAATAATTATACAAGATGACCTGTACATCCGTTCTAGCCTACAACATTTTTACAGTGGTTTTAATCTTTACAGGATGACCTGTACCTCCTGTATTCGTCGTATTCGATACAGGTAAAACAGTGGTGAAGCTAGCATGTAAGCTTGTAAGCTCAGCTTACATTGGAATTTTGAAAGAAGGGAAGCTAAAAATACATTTTCAATTTTCATTAAAAGTAAAATTCAATTCAAAATCAATTGCAAAAAACCGAAAACCATTGATTAAAACCATAATTTTATCCTATTCTGTGTTGTGACAAAGCTTTCCAGAATCAGCTGCAATCGTAATTTGTTGGACTACAGTTGCGCTTGCGCAGATTGAGCTATGCAGTGAGGAAGAGTAAGGGGAAGGTCACGTTTGTACTTTGTAGCCAGTCTTGCTTCAGGAAGGGTTTGTTTTTAAATTCAGACGATACTTTTCAATGGTTGGAGCTTTGTAACTTCTTCAATTTTGAATTATGTCAAAATATGAACATAACCTATTCTATTTGAAATTTCATGATTTACAAAATAAGTTATGTTCATTTTTTAATAAAATTGAAAATTGAAAGAATTACGAAGGATTTAAGTTGGAAAAAAAACTAAACATTTCCAATTTCATAAAAAATGAAGTGAATGAAGTAATTTTATAAAATATGATTTTGTAGCAACGTTTACAAAAAATTGAGTTCATTACCTATTCAAAAAAAAAAAATTTGAAGTTAGATGTGCCTATAGGTACAGCCCAATTTGGAATTTTTTTCAGAGTGATTTCACCCATCTTTCTAGGTAAAAAAGTATGAGAAATCGTTGCCCCTTCGCCTCTTAATTTTTTGGATTATGGCAGTAGGTATAGGTAGATTCATCAACTCATAGCGTACATCAAATTTTTCCCTGGCTTCGCCTCTGGGTAAAAATGTATATTTTTCTTCGAAGTTCGCCTAACACTGTATTTATATTGCAGGTTAGAAGGGAAGTACAGGTCATCCTGTACAGATTAAGTAAGCTGTAAAAATGTAGAAATGCAGGAAAGGAGGTACAGGTCATCCTATAAAACTTATATGGTTCAAGTTCAATATTTGAAAATTAAAAAAAAGAACATGAAAAGTTGGACCAAAAAGCAATTTGAAGAAGGGGGCATACGTGCCTAAAAAAAATCCAATCAAACACACCATCCAAAGTTAGCATTAAAATCAAAAAATATAACAAATCTGACAACTACATAATAGGCATTCACACTGAAAGTCATTTTTAGCGCATTTAGAATTAGTTCCTAACACAATAGCATTCATTTTTCTCAAAAATTCGTCTAAACAATAGAGAGATGTTGGAACTGTAAACGAGATTCACGTTCGACGTGTGAGTATAAATTTAATTTCGCCAACATCTTTATAATCGCTATAGCTGTACCAAAAGTATTATAGTTTATTGCGCCCTGTATACACGCGAAAAATTCCATCCCAGGTAAAGTTTTAAAGCTGTTTAGTTAAGAGACGCGATAACATCGGCTTGAGAGAAAGTTTTCCATTTGGAAGCAAATACGGAGAAAATTTCCGTAACAAGGGATTGCGAAATGTAAATAACCCTTCAATGATTACTATTTCATTAGATGGTTAAAATAATCGTGCGGTTTGACGTGTATATTTAAATATGCAACACGCAACCTGTAATTTATACCACTGATAGGGAAAATTTTTTCTATTAAAAAATCGTTTTCGACGAATTTTTTTATCAGAAAATAATTCGTCTGATCGATATCTACTTACATACATACTACGTAGGTCTAGGTACACAACGCCGTTCGAAAAGTAATTTTTATTAAAGCCGTTTTCATAGTTGATGTAATTTTACTAAGCTTAATGATATAAGTGGTACGTAGATATACCACGTCTCGCCCGCTGTGTTCGGATTTTAACGCTGCTCTTCCCCGTTCACCTATACGTTTTACATAATAGCTTCGCTACTTTGCTTTAATAAGATATCAAAGTAAGCTTCGCTTTTCCTAAATTTCATCCATTTGTTCCCTTTCGAGATGAGATATATTTTAGGTAAATATACTTACCTACTAGTACCTCGTTATTAATTGGAAAACCGCATTTTAAAATAATAAGCGCCAGTCAAGGAGACGAGTCGAGGTTATCGAAGAGATTGATAAACCTTCAATATTTTCGTAGCGAAAATTACGGTCGAATAAAAAATTTGATCAACGAAGAGCAGAAGATATATTATTATTCGGGATGATTGATTTGCTACTCCGCAAATTTCGTTCGGTTCTTTTTAATAATCTTCGTTCTTGTATTATATATTTTTGACTTCAGTAAATGACTGTGAATTAGAACAATTTTGGATAGAATTTTTCAAAAATTTTAAAATTTGAAGTGCAATTAGAAAGAGATTTCTAATTAAATATAGGTATGTGAGCCTGGATATAGAAACCTCCCTTAGACGTCAAAAATTGGTTTTAAGTTTAGGTTCCCCTTTGATTCTACTCCTTCTGAAAAGCCCAAAATCAGTGTCAACTCAAAAAGCAATTTTCGAAACCTAAGGGTGGTTTCCATACCCAGGCTCACATATAAGAAATCTAGAAAAAAAAACTACAATTACGAATACATTGAACGAGGTAACAAATTTTTTTGGCAAGATTCTCAACTGAAAGAATTTTTCAATGAATTCATGCAACCCTGAAACATTTATTGGACGGTTTGTAAACGAAAGAGTCGTTCAGAAAAGGGAATGTTTGCCACTTCCACATGACAGAATCGCTGGAAACAGACCAACTATTTTGCATAAACAAGAATTATTGTACGAATTGTGAAAAATTGTTGTTGAAAGATTGAGTTATTCGCAAACGAGTCAATAATTTTGCCACCTTCAAACGGCGAATTCATCCAATAAACGAAAAACAACTCGAGGAAAATAATTTGGTGATTGAATATGATTCAGGGCATGTGATTGAACGAGAATGGGTCTCGGTTTCAATTAAGGGATCAAAATATCCTCAGAAATCGATTCCGGGAGTAAAAAATATACATTTTTATACCCGAAAATTTTTCAATTTTGATCCTTAGCCCCAATCGCTGTGATTTTTCTCATGAAAGGACCCCAGAAATTAGCTCAAGAGGTTAAAAAACAAGAAATTTTATACCTTGCTAGAAAGTTTAGAAAATTTTCAATTTTGGCCGATTCCCCCTCCATTGGGTAAATTACTTCAGAAACGAGCTTTGGAAGTCAATCAAGCGAGGTCCGGGGGTCTGGCAAGAGGGTTCCCGGAGTAAATAATTCAGAGAAAGCGAATATTTATGCTCAAGGGAAAGACGGGAGTGTGGATTAATATGCTTAATTAATATTAATCTAATTAATTGGTCTTCAAATTGGAGAGAATTTTCAAAAAATTCAAAATTGGAAAAATGATGTTTGAATTTTGAAAAAATTCTAGGTTGAAATGGAAATCGAAATCTTGAGAAAATTTGAAATAATTGGCAAAAATGTGGAGAAAATACGAAATCGCATAAAATGTCGAGAAAAATTGAAGTTGGCAAAAATGTTGTGAAAATACATACGAAATTGAATAAACTCTCAAGAAAAATTCAACATTGGCAAAAATGTTGAAATTCAACTGAATTTGAACTTTGGAAAAAAAATTCGACATAATGGAAAATCGCGGGCGGGGGGGGGGGTGTTTGGGGACCCCCCCCCCAAGCCCTTCAAAAATGAATTTTTTATTCGAAACGTATCTGTGAAACCATATTTTTTCAACTGCATTAACGTATATCCCACAAAAAAATTTGCCCTCGCTTCGCTTGGGCTGAGTTTGCTGCTATTCCTTCTTTTTTAAGAACCGAGACTTCATCAAAAATCAAAATCACCTAAATTTATCTACTTTTGAAAGATTTTCTCACAACAATTTTTCGAATTCAACGTGAGTAAACTTGACATGTCAGTTTTTCACGATCCCCTCTTATTTGCTTTTCTTTGCTATGTAATGAAAACTGATAATTGAACGTTGTAAAATATATCTACCTGTGGCGTCGGAAAATGGGGTTCAATAAGTACATTGTATGTACTCCCGAAATCGGCGATCAAGGTACAAAATATCAAATGTACTCCCCTTCACCCAAATTACATCAGATAGGGATTTTCAAAGCATTAAAACACGAAAAAATGTATTTTTTGGACATTAAAAATCAAATTTTTTCAAAGCAAAGTCATGTTTTTCTATCTCTGGAATTTTTTGAGGCTACTTTGAACCTGAACCCGAATCATGGCCTTTTGAAGTGAGAACGAGAACGAAAATCAATTTTTTTTACCAACTGTCGACATTTTGATCTTGGTTTCAGATTCATGAGATTCTAGTGGGTTGTGCATGGTTTGGGATAGGAGTCACATGTCGCAATAACCTTAGAAATGTATTTTGAGGATTAAAAACACGTATTTTGATGTCTCATCCAAAAATGTCTCAATTTTGGTCTCTTATCCCTTTCTTTTTGAGACCTTTTCATTTTTACATTTTTTCATTTTTTTTTTTTTTTTTTTTTTTAATAGAATATTGTCAGATTTTCAATTAGATCCTTGGTTTTGGAATTACGGAGTTATTTCCAAAAACCCGTTTCCTTACATGGTCGAAAATCGTAGGCGAAATTACATTTTGAGGATATCTCAAAAAAGAGACATTTTCAGCAAAAATCAGAGAGAACCGAAAATGTAGCCCCTAAAATTTGCTTTCGGTTGAGTATCATCAGATTTTCGATCCGACGCCCTCTTCTGAGATATTTTTGAATAAAATTTTTCACCTTACTGGAAGAAAGGGAGTATGAAATGGCTTAAATTCAGCTCTCGAAGCTATTCTCACCATAAACCTTCTCGTTGAGCTGTACCTATCCAAAGGCTGTTTGAGCTCGTCCATGTATCAAGCGGTTTCGAAGTTTACCTACGCTAAATAAATTCGACTTTTTTTTATTTATGTATAATAGATAAAATTCTTTTAAAATTCCACCATTAACGATGGACTCGCTGGAGATTTGGAAAACTAACGTTTTGAATTTCTTTCCATTAATGACAAAGGTTTCACATTACACGAAGGTTTTTTTTCACTTGATTCAATTCCATATCGTAATCCCTTCGCGTAGCGTGATGTACATTCCGAGACGGCAATTCCAATAACGTAGTTCATTTTAAGAATGGAAAGCCTACGAAAAGTAGCTACTTCGGGGATTCGAGACTCGAGTTTCAAGTTGTTTAAATTATTAAGAAGTAAATCACTAAAGTGAACCCGTCGCGTCGTAAAGCATCATCTCGAAAATTACCCAGTTTCGAAAAACACTCGAAAATAACTAAATTTTTCTACTTCCAAACCGAGATATTTTCCGGAGCTTGACGTAATGAGATTTTTTAATGCTGTAATTTTATTCTCCGGTAATTGGAAAATTTCTACAAGTCGAGGCGAAGCCGACAAATGGATACCTACAAATTGGACGCAGGCTTTTCTTTCTTGATTTTTCCTCGGCCAGACGTTAATGCACGTTTAATTTTTCTTCGTGGCCTACTTATCCTATTACAACGTGTTTTAGTTCGTCTTGAGATATACCTTGTACTGAAGGGAAGAAAAATTTTAAACCGAAATAGAATATAGCTTCATAATAAATAGAAATAACGTAGGAGAGTAAACGCATTTCTTAATTGACGACGTCATAAACATGTAAAAAAAAATACCAGCAAGCTATTCTTAAAAGCATTCGCAGAAGCTGCGTGAATTTTCAAGTATCCGAAAAAACAACGTATCCCTTTTAACGAAACTCGTGCACTTAACAACTACCTATACCTGGCTCGCTACTTGAAGACTCGAGAGTTCAATGGATTCGTATTTGCCAAAATGTCACATTAATTATTTAACACGAAACCGTGACTTTGACCGAAGAACAACGTAGCCCTGTTCACGATAACCACAACAAATACCCGAATTATTTACAGTTGTAATACCTGCTGTAAAGGGATGGTGGTTCATTAATTAACAATGCACGTGTAAATGATTAAAACTAAGAGTATAAAGGGGTGATAAATGAAAATTGTCAGTTTTGAAGCTGGATTTTTCGTCTCGAAATGCGATTTTCATAATTCAAACCTTTTTTCTGAAAGAATACTAAATTATATTTGCCCCTTTTTTCAATTTTTTTTTTGGTAATTTAACGTGCAAGCATTTAAAATTTTTGTATTAAAAAATTTTTCAATCTGATTTTTTTTAGACTTGTAATTTTATTTTGTCAGATTTACCGGAGAGAGGGGAGAAGGTCGAAATATCGCCCTTTTAAAGTAATTAACGCAAGCTTCTTTCTATTTAATTTTGTTTAGAAACCTGGTTCATTTTCAGTAATCTCTTCTCTTCTTGCTGGATTCTTTGCTGAGCAACTAGGTACCCGATAGGGTGGAAATTCTTGAATTTTTCTCCAAAACTTGAACAGAAAGTTGCCTGAAGTTTATGTTTAAATTTCAGAACGAGGTGATAACGAGCCCTCGTCTCCTCCGTAGGAAAGATTTAATGTTTATCGTTGTTCTTTGGAAATATCGTACAACATTTCGGCGTAAAAAATGCAATGACTGCGATTTTTCATTCTTACTTGTTATTTCTAAATAACCAGAGTGTAACAGTTTTTTCAAGCAAATTGTTATTTTTCTTCTTTTAAAGGATATGTACAAAATTTTAAAAAACACCATGTAATATTAACATTTTTAAGGTAAGTACAAAATTCGTTGATTAATTTCATTTAGAAAATTTAGGTTTATACCTTTTTACATATTTTATGGTCCTCTCCGATAATTAGTCAAACCAGGTATGCCAACCCCAAATTGGAATTTTTTTCTCTCGAAAATTAGAAAAAATTTTCAATCTGATGTAAAAATTTGGAAATAATGTCAAAAGGGACCATGCGACCAAAAATAACTTTTTGCTGAAGAGGCATTCAAGGTTTGAAGTTTATTTTTGACCTTTGGAATCTGAAATCTTTTCCGGCCAATTTTGGAGGGGTTTTTACATTTAAAAAAAGTTTTTTCGGCCACATGGTCCCTTTTGTTGGACCCCGTCACATATTTCGAATTTTGACTGTATTTTTAAATTATAATATAAATTTTATAGATTACCTAACGCTTTTGCCTTATCAAATGAAATTTTGCTTTTTCAAAGCAATGAAGTTTACAACTCGACATTTTCCATCATTTTTCAACGTTTTTGTGGAAAATTAGAGGGAGGAGGGGACGAAATTATGCACAATTTTTTCTAAGTCAGGAAATGACCATTTTTGATTTTTTGCTTGAGGCTCAATTTGATAAAAAATTGGGGAAAATTTAACCATGGGTGGTTGTGCCCAAAGGTTTCATGTACTCAAATAACGTTTTGTTAATTTCAAAAATCCAATGGGGGCGTATGGGCGAAAATGGCTATGGGGGACGAAATTCGGACCAGGTACCCTACAAATGTATTGAAAAAAATAAAAATATTATGAAAAAAAAAGGAAAATGGAAAAGTATTGGAAACTAATTAAAAAATTGAAGTGTATTGACATTTTAATAAAAGGTTATGACGCATGACGTATTTGTCTCTTTGCACTTAAATATGAAGCATTGCCTCATCTCCAAAGTATATTTGAACATATCCATGATCTAAGGATATTACTTGAAGAAAAAAGTGCATTAATTTTTTTTTTTAATTTCGATGAAGTACATATGTTGGGGTTGGGGAAATTCTTCTCTAAAATTTTAGGACACATTTGGCAGATTTTTATTTATTTCTTAATATCGATTTCGAGGGCGTACAATAGGAATTTAGCAAAATTTTTCTCTTAGGAATGGAGGGTTAGGGTGAAAGAAGTTGCAATTTTTTCAAGTGATATATCGAAATTTATGTTTTTCAGGGCGAAGAATACGAATTTGGGAATTTTTTCCTTGAAGAAATGAAGGATTGGAATAGAAGAGGGGATGAAACTAGAAAAAATTTGAATTTTGCAATTTTTCCGGGTGCGATGTATCAAAAAATATATTTTTTCTAGAACGTACATAGAATACGAATTTGGCAATATTTTTCTCTCAGTGGTGAAGAGTTGGAGTGGAAGGGGAGATGAGACCAAAAAAATTTTAATTTTGTGATTTTTTCGAGTGAAATATTGAAATCTGTGTTTTTGAGGGGGTAGAATCCGAATTTGGGATTTGGGAATATTTTTCACTTTGGGGTGAATGGTTAGGGTAAAGAGGAGTGAAACCTGGAAAAATTTGAATTTTGCAATTTTTCCTAGTGATTATCAACATTTTGGTGTTTTGCCCTGACCAAATTTGGGCTCCAAAGGGAAAAGGCAAAACTCAAAATTTAGAAAAATTTCGATACGGGTATCGAAATGTAAGTATTCGAGGTCGCTGATCCCGATTTTGACATTTATTTTTACTTTCACCAAATTTGAGCCTCAAGAGAGAGGGTCGAAACTCGAAATTTTGAAAATTTTGATGAGTATTAAAATGTGGGTATTTGAGGTCACCGAACCCGAACCCGATCTTTATTTTTCGCTTTGTCTGGTTAAGTTTAAGCCTCGCAGGAGGACAAAATTTGAATTTTGAAAAAGTTAACATAAACCACTTAGTTCTAAAGACATTTTTTTTTTTTAGAAATCACAACTGGCGAATTATTTCACGCTTTACAAAATAAGAAAACGTGACTGGATTTCACTGATGATTCCAATAAACGATTTTTGTGGGAGCAGCAAAATAATTACAAACAATAAAAAATGGTTCCAAAACAAATAGAAAAATTCCCTTTTTGAGTTTTGACGTCAAAATCGAGATGAGCGACCTCGAATACCTACATTTCGACTTTCGATACCCATATCGAAATTTATCAAAATGTTGAGTTTTGACCTTCCCTTTAGGGCTCAAATTTGGTCAGGGCAAAAAATTAACGTCAAAATCTAGGTCAGCGACCTCGAATACCTACATTTCGATGCCATATCGAAATTTTGAATTTTGACCCCCCCCTCCACCCTTTTTTGAAGCTCAGTTTTGATCAAAGTCAAAAATAAATATCAAAATCGGAATCAGCTACCTCGAATTCCCCTTAGAGTCTTATTTTTTCAATCAGGCCCACTGTGGAACAGTATCCCAACTGCACAAGCTAGGGTGAAATGGCTCGATTACTGAAAATCGCCAGGTGGTATGGAAAAAATTGCACCGTGGAATTATATCTTGAAGTATGTACTTTCACGCTGTGTTTTCAGAATTGGAATTTTTTTGAGTATTTTCGAAATACTCACCCTTGAGTGAGGGGGTGAAAAATTGAGATTTTCGAAGTTCGCGGAATAGGGGCAATATAGGTGTCGAAATGTTGGTTCTGAGGGGCGCTGATTCCGATTCCAATGCCCGTTTGACCGCAAACCAAAAATGAGCATCCTAGGGGGGAAAAGGGGGCTCAAAATTTTGAAAAATACAACATGGGTAGGTTTTCAAAGACGCTGAATCTCATTCCGGCACTCATTTAATCCAAATACCAAAACTGATCCCCCTAGGGGGGAGAGGGGCTCAAAATTTTGAAAAATACGATATGGGTATCAAAATGTAGGTTTTTGGGGGTCCGGATTATCATCTCAACAACTGGTAAATTAAAGGCTAAATCTTTCTTTTATTTAACAGTTGTTGGTATGATAATTCGGACCCCCAAAAACCTTCATTTTGATACCCATTTCGTGTTTTTCAAAATTTTGGGCCCCCCTCTCTCACCCTAGGGAACTCAATTTTGGTATTTTGGTCAAATGAGTACCGAAATGAGAATCAGCACCCCTGAAACCATGCGTTTCGACACCAATATCGTATAACCGATTTTTTTTTAATTTTGAGCCCCTCTTTCTCCCTGTTTAGAGAGCTCAATATTGGATTCTAGGTTAACTGAGTGCCAGAATAAGATTCAGCGCCCTCGAAAACCTACATTTTGATACCCATATCGTAGACCCTCTCCCCCCCACCAAATCTTTCTCCCGTTACTTGCATTCGTTCAAGGCATCAACAAATTCCTCACAAAATTCCAAAATATTCCCGAACAGATGGTAAATCGCCCCGAGCCCACTTTTTTTCGAAACAACTGGCAAATACATAACGAAAAAACACATTTAATTTAAATTTCAAATTTTATTTTAATATTCTAATTGGCCGGGTAACAAGTGCATCGCATGTTTTGGTACAACATCATCAAAAATTCTCTCGACACACTTCGTTAAAAATAATCTCCACCAGACTCGAACACAATTTCGATCAAAATGGTCGAATAATTTAAACGTTCTAGCCCACTCTTACCATAAAATTGAAATCACGATCATCCACGATTTCAAACTCGTATCCAGTCTTCCATCTAAATACTCATATCGACGAATTGATTTCTCGGTTAAATTAATTTTTTTTTCTCTTCGCAACCCCTTACGAAAAGTTGATAAGACTACACAAAGTTGAATAAAACTCGTAAAAATAAACTTTTATTTCGCCAGCGGAGTATTGGAGCTGCGACGACGCGACGCAGCAAACGTTATTCACTCCGCCAATCAAATCCAATAATAGGAATTCTCCGGTGAATATGCTTGAGAAAACTTACTTACCGCGCCTCCTTGCTCGTTCCAATAATATAATGCCTGTGCGAAGAGTATATACCTAATTCGTTCGAAAATAACCTTTCGAGAGGCCTATTTGCGGCGAGCTTGTGTGCGAATTGCGAAAATTCGTCACACGATAATTTTCCAGCCAGCGATTCTCGAATGCTTTATGCAACTTCGTTCATAATATACCTTTATCTACCTATATTCGTTTTATTTACCCGAAAAATAACAACACCGAGGCTACCGTAGCGTAAAACGCATCAAAAAAAGTCAAAAATGAGCCAGGAACTCCGCTTTCGAGTACGTTTTACGACGACATTCCAATTCCGTGGTAACCGAAATGTATTTCGGTCGCTGTTTTTATTTATTTTCCCCCCTCTTTCTCCTCCTCCTAGCCTAAGTACACAATTTTTGTAGATTCGCACATCAAAGTGAAATACGAGCTAGGAATACTCGTATGTAATTCGACCGTGTGTAAAATTCATAAGTTGAATATTAATAACCGCCGAACGCTGTACGACTCTTAATCGTATGTGGTACTTGGGGAAAAAAAGCCGGACATGCTGACTCCCCCTCAGTCAACACCTGTTACTCGTGAAACAGAAATTTTCATGGTCGTGAGACGAATTACACAGTCGCAGCCGGCTGAAATACATCCACGCAGGTATATCCGAGAGCGAGCTATAAAAAGCGTAAAAAAAAAAGGTTTAATAAAAGAAGACCGAGCTACGCCGGTGAAATAAAACCCCTCGACAAAAGCACCTCTCGCTTGATTAATGATTCGGCGGGAAATTTTCGCTAATAAAACAACTCGCACGATTATTCCGAAAAGCAAAGAGGCGAGGCTCCGGCGTACACAGCCAAGCGTTTGGAAAAAGCATGTCGCTCAATTAAAAGCCTAACGAAATAAAAAGCTCGTTTCGGCGTATTCTCTACAATACATTTCCCGATGCTGGATACCGGCGCGATACAAATTTAATACCATTTTCAACCTTTTTTTTTCAACGTACGATTTAAAAAAAGAAAAATTCTTTCAATATTTATCAAGCTTTTATACCGGACAACCGGAGAGCGTCAAATGCGCCGACAGATTTTCATCAAAAGCGACCCCTCTCTTGAACCGATACGTATTCGTCAGCGACCCGAGTAAGATCGCCTATTGTAGGTACATAGAAAATCCAAAACAAAACACCAACTTTAGGGTACCTATTATTTCAATATTAAAAGTTGAGCTTTTATTTAAAAAGTTTTTTTCGGCCTCATCCGACGAACGAAAGACAAAGTTGGCACGTTGTCTTTTTTCTCGCTTTCTTTTCGCAGGGATTCGTTAACAACACACTAAACTTATTTTATTTGCGGAGCTTTGTTTTCGTTTTTAATCTTCTTTATTTTTATTTTTAGATACGGCCGAGAATTTTTAATACTTTGTGGAAAAATATTTGAATAATTCCATCGCCAAGCATCGGGGCCCGGATTTGTAGTAATGAAAAATAGCCGAGTAAATTAATTTAAAAAAAAAAAGAAATTATAAAGCGGCGTGATTTTGAATTTTATTTAATTTTTGACTTCTTTCTTTTTTCTTCTGTTTTCGTTTGCCTGCTGCGAACTCGCTGACGGAACCGTTTTCGCAAACTTGGACTCGGAATGAAAGTTGATTCTGTACTTCGAATCCTTTTCTTTTTCTTTTTCGTTTGAATATAAAAATTCGTTACCTACGGAATATTTTCCAGCATCCGAGTTGATCCTCTTCTTCGGATTATGAAAGATTGAAAATGAAAGATGCTGAAAGTTTACTATTCCGAAGACTTTTCGCTCTCACCTCTATTAGTTAAATCGTTATTTAAATTTCAGACTTAATTTTTGTAAATTAATTAAACGCTGTTTCTTTAAACGTGCCCGCCGAGCGGAAAGTATCACTAATGAAATGTGCTAATGGCTGGCAATATGCGTTTACTTTCGGCGAAGGTACACAGTGAGATGATTTTTGCTCGGTAGAGTGGGGGAGTTGGGAAAGCTTTTGAAATTCTGAACGTGGTGTAGCTGTAGATGATGTAATTATTTCGGCGGTATTTATTTAAATTATGTTTTCGATAACTGAAAAAGCCTTGTTGGTTAGTCCGTGTAGACTTATGATTGGCAGAAGGGTTGGTACCTAGCAAAAATACTAGATTTTCAAGATACGCCTCAAATCAAGCAAATATAACTATGTTTATACTATCAAACTTCAACCAATAGGATTTTTTTGCTAAAAAATTTGCATTTTTCAAGGAAAGAAATTAAAATTTGTCGATTTTTTCTTACAAAAAAGTAAACTTTTCACCCAAACTTATAAAAAATTACAAAATTGTCAAACTTTTTTAATACAAAAAACAATAAATTTTTTTAAAAATTGCATAATTTTTTTCTACAAAAAATATTCCTTTTTTTACGGAATTATTATAAAATTTGACTGAAAATTACAATTTATTTGCAATATCTGTGAATTTTTAATGAAACTTCCAATGTTTTTTGCAATAAATTTACTTACTTTTTCATACCAAAATTCCAATTTTTCATAAAAAAATGTTCAATTTTTGCTGAAAAATTTTCATTTATTAGTGGAAAAATAATTATAGTAGGTAGCTGTAAAAAAGGGATTATTTTATGAAATTTTTTTTTTTTTTTTGCAAAAGCTGAAGTAGGTTTTTCTTTGTTGAAAAATAGATATCTATTTTTTGTAAAAGTAATGAGTACCTAAATCAGAAAATTCGTGATTTTTTAAAATTTGATTTTTTGCTTTAAAAAATTTGTTTTTTTTTTACTTTTAATGTAGGTTAGTAATTTATATTTTGAAAAATATGATTTTTTAGCTTAAAAGTGTAAGTAGGTAAGTTTTTACTGAAAAATTGTAATTTCTTACTTTAAAAATTATTGTGGATCTTTGCGTTAAAAAAAGTGACTTTGAGCCTTAAAAACTTGTAATTTGTTGTTTTAAAAGATGGCAATTTTTTGCTCTAAAAAATGCTGGTTTTTTGCTTTAAAAATTCAATTTTTGCTCTAAAAAAATGGTATAAGGGTAAAGTGCCCTAACTTCGACCGCTTCCTAATTTCGACCACCGGCCGATTTCGGCTGCTATGGACGCAATCTACACGAAAAAATTTTTTTCATGTTCCTTTTTCATAGATGAACAATTTGAGACCAAAATCACAACCCTACAGGCAAAATTAGCGGAGAAAATTGAAAAAAACTAAATCGCATAGGTGAAAAAATTTTTTCACGTATTCTTTGATCTCAAATTATGAATAATTTTTTTAATGAATTCTACCAAATAATTGTGAATTGTAATGGGGCATGGTGTCAGATTTCGATAAAATCATCATTTTTGAAAATAACTGGAGGTACGCAACTAAAATTTTCACCAAAGTTCAAATTCTTTGGGGTGCCCTAATCTCGACCAGCTATACTATCTTATGTAATCTGTTTTTTGAATGCGATTTTGTTTTTTCAAATTTTCTCCGCGAGTTTTGGCTGTAGGGTTGTCGTTTTGGTCTCATTTTGTTCATCTGTGAAAAAAGAATATGGAAAAATTATTTTCGGGTAGATTCCGCTCTATGCGGGCGAAATCAGCTGGTGGTCGAAATTAGGAACCCAAAATTTCAAAATCAATTTTTGAGTTCCTTCAGAAAAAAAATCGCAAAAAATACAAAAAATAATTGTATCGGCTCAAAATTTTAGGGAGTGGTAGAGGAAGGATCAAGGTATTTTTTAAGCCATTTTCGACGTTTCTACCTCAAAAAGTCTTCGATTGGTGGAAGTTTGAAAAAAAGTGGTCGAAATATGGCAACCTTACCCTTATTTTTGCTTTAAAAAATGATGATTTTTTGCTTTAAAAAAACGGTATATTTTTGCTTTAAAAAAATGATGATTTTTTGCTTTAAAAAAATGATGATTTTTTGCTTTAAAAAAATGATGATTTTTTGCTTTAAAAAAATGATGATTTTTTGCTTTAAAAAAATGATGATTTTTTGCTTTAAAAAATGATGATTTTTTTTGCTTTAAAAAATGATGATTTTTTGCTTTTAAAAAAATGATAATTGTTCGCTGTAAAATATGATGATTTTTTGCTTTAAACATGATGATTGTTTTCTTTAAAAAATGATGATATTTTAGCTTTAAAAAATGATGATTTTTTTCTTTGGAAAAATGTAGGTAATTTTTTGCTCTAAAATAATAAAAATGATGATTTTTTTGCTTTAAAAATGATGATTTTTTGCTTTAAAAATGATGATTTTTTGCTTTAAAAATGATGATTTTTTGCTTTATAAAAAATGATAATTGTTTGCTTTAAAATATGATTTTTCGCTGTAAAAAATGATGATTTTTTTGCCTTAAAAACTATGATTTTTTTTGTCTAAAAAATGATAATTTTTCGCTTTAAAAATTATGATTTTTTCGTTAAAAATGATAATTTTTTTGCCTTAAAAATGATGGTTTTTTGCCTTAAAAATGATGATTTTTTGCTTTAAAAAATGGTTATTTTTGTTTTAAAAAGTGGAATTTCTTTGCTTCAGTGAATGGGTGGTAATTTTTTGAAATTTCAGATATTTATGCTAATTATTTCACAAAAATTTTGTATTCAAATTACAAAATTAAATCGGTAGTCAACTAATATTCATGATACCAACTTTTTTATCGTTCATTTAAAAAATTGTCATATTTTTTATTAAAATAATCCAGCCCTTGTATGATTGATCCGTAAAAAATTCTCATTCATTTGTAATAAATTTTCATTTTTTCGAAACAAAATCGCAAATATTTGTTTTTTTTTCAAAAAACAAAATTTCCAACCTTTGGTCATTTTTCAAATGTTTGCCTCCCGTGGAGAGGGGGATTTGGGCCAAATAAAATTGTCAATCAAATCCGAAAAAAAACAAGGAAGAATATATAAAGATATTCCAAATAAGTTGATAATTTTTAAAATTGGACTTCAGAGGTACCTATTAGAAGCTCCTGAATCCAATTCTGAAGCTATTTTGGCCGCAAATCTGGAATCAGCCTCACAGAGTCGAAGGAAAAGAAGTTTAGGTGAGAAAAAATTTCGGCTATACCGTAAAGTCATACCTATCCCATTCCCTGAAAAAAGACTTCATGGAGGTTGAAGTGAGACGTAAAATTAAAAATATGTTCAAGGGAGGTATTAGAATGTGTGGTTTTTGAACCCTCAATCAATCCTATAATTATTTTGATCCCTGACCTAACGCCAGACCTCTTGAGTGTCTGTGATGTGGAGGGATCCAAAATCGATCTCCCTTCAACTCCATCTCCATTCTAGAGGCCCAGGGGTCTCGATTTAGACAAACATATTTTAAAAATTGTTGAGAGAAACGTTTGAAAATTACTCACTTATTTTCAAAATGAATTTTTTCATCTTTAAATGAACATTGGAACTCACCTGGAATAAAATGTGAAAAAAATAGTCAATTAATTAAGCTGATCGGTGATGACACTACCAAATAATTCAGTATAATTATTATCTAAACATTACATACGCTGGAATCTAAACTTAATGTAATCAGTTACAGAATATGCGAGAATTTTTCCATCTCATAAACTTCACACAAACACACGAAAATTACTCTTAACTACCGAAGTGGACTTCTTACCAAGAATAAAGCGAAATTATCACTTACATGAGGCGGAAAGAAAATGACAATTAAAGAATTCCTATCCAAATGGATTTTCTAAACTTAAAATTCAAAATTTTAAATTTATTGAAAAAAAGGGTAATTGTAGGAATGAGATAAAAAAGGTCTCGATAATCTATTTTTTTTTCATTGAGAAAAAATTCCTACCTTATGGAACAAAAACCAAGGCCGACCCGAATGACGAGAAGACGGAAAAATCCTCCTCCCATCCCCCTCCCCCTCACCATCAAAAAATCATAAAATTACACTTCTAGTTGAAAAAATCACATTTCAAACCAAAAAATTATTAGGATATCGTTGATATTTTTTTTATTGAAAATTTACAAAAATGGATGGGAAAAAATGACTCCAAATCCGAGTTTTATTTTAATGAGTGATGGAAAATAAGTTTCGAATTAAAATATTTAAAAAATTGGGTGTTCAAAAAGATTACCAAATCAAATATGAATTTTAAAACCATTGAAGTTGAAATTTGGATCAACTGAAGAGAAGGGAATTAAAATTCAAGGAAATGAATCAAATTAGCACCAAGGAAAATTAAAAAGCACACCACGATTGAAAAAAAAAATGTTCACCATAATTTTCAATTAGACCAATCAGTAACGAAAAAATTCCCCGCCTACATTCGTCACAATACCACGTAATTATCGTAACCGAGTGAAAAAAATTTCATTCCATGTGGATACTACGAGCACAAAAAAAAAGGTGCAATCGTTAGCGAACTGATATGTAAATTCGCTCGCGCCACAAAACACCAGCTTATATGCTATTTCAAGGTTAAAAAGCGAATTCTAAACGCGTTTGGTAATTTCGATGTAATTTTTCATTTATTCCCATGATCCGATTCATTATTCGGCAATTAGCGTGTTCGCCGGTTGTTTTCTTTTGAAAGCCAGCTTCGGCATTTATTTCGTCGTCAAATTTACATTTTCTTCGTCATCTCGTCGTTTTACGTAAGTAATTTCGCCACGTTAATCATTTAAAAACCGACCGAGTTTTGAAAATTAGCTCGAATGGAAATACGGAGGGGAAGCTATTTGTCATTATACCTACACAACGCGACTAGCATGTGACTAGACCATCAGAAAACATAACGAATCGAATAGATAAATGGGACACTTGTTGAATTTTCCAAAAAGAATACTTCAGGTAGGATAATCGGATTTTTTATTACGAAAAAAATATCCCCATTCTATACAAAAGCATCATACGAGCTAACTTGCGGATATAATATTCTTTTTAATTTTTCAATCTGGCCGTCGAAGAAAGAAACAGCGCGATGGGTTTACCAGCGGCGAGCTTATTTTGCCCGAATGGGCATACAGTTCGCTTTCATTATGTGAGTAAATGGATAAAATTTCAACATTGGCGTAACGCTAACTTCTTGTATATATTTTACCCTTAAAATACACCGCAGAAAAGTCAACTTGCTACCGAGATCAGCGATATTCCCGAAAGACTGCGAAAAGAGAGAGAGAAAAAAACCATTTATTCGCGAATTTATACCCATTTTGAAAATATGTGTTGTATTCGCGTGGTAAGAATACAACCGAGATAACAAAATCGCCTCTCGAATTTGAATAAATTATTTACAATAATTTCAAAATCGAGGCTATTCGAGGGGTGAAAAAAAAGTGTAATAAAATTTTCCAAATACGATTATGAAGTTAATTAAAACGCTAGCTCGACATAAAAAAGAACTCGATTAAAAATTAACGATTCGTTTCGCTCCTCATTGGTAATTGTATAAGTTGATTTAAAATTTTAATGTCGTCGACACCCCATAGATCAACACGGTTTGAGTGTGCTTTGATGGGACCCTTTTTTTACTCTTTTTGTTATTGTTTATTTTGCCTTTTTGCTTAATCGTTCGGTTGGTCGTTACCTGGAAAAATCAATATCGACGATGTATTTAATGCGAGTAGTTTATTACGGCGGCCGGAGCATTGCAAAAATTTCAGGCTTGGGTGGATTTGTTTTTTGGAGGAAATTTCAATTCCACACTCGGTGATTTTGAAAAGATGTTAATTTCGAGTCTTTAGTGTCCCCTGAAAGTGAGTTGAGAACGGACCAATACACGAAAAGTGGTATTATAGGATTCGTTTGGTCGAATTTCAATTGGAGTGGGGTTTTCAGCCGTGTTCGATGTGTTTTTGAGCTGGTTGCGGATTAACGATTTTTTTGAGTTTAGGCTTTTCGAGGTTTCCAGTTTTTTTCCTGGAAATTTTGTCAATTCCTGGATATTAGTTTTTGTTATTAACATTGAAGAAATTACGAGATGTTGAATTAAAAAAATCGAAATTAAAAACTGGAAAATGAATATGTACTTAGTGCTTTGTGATCTGATTAAATTTTAATTTGATAATTTTGTCCTAGCATCGAAATCAAAGGATCTACAACAGAATGGATTGTTTTTTTTTTCGAAATTTAAATAATGGTTAGGTAATCAGAAAATTGTCTCTAAATCTCAAAAAGTCCTTATATAAAAATTCAACTTTTTTTTACTTGATCTTTATCTACCCCTGCAGAAAGCTTTTAAATATTCAACCTTTTTTTTAAAATTTGGAAAAAAATTGCTTAAAATGATATTGATACTAACTTACAAATGAAAATATGAGTCCAACTTTTTAAGGACAGCAAACCTAAAGTTTCAGACTGGAAAAATTTGCCCAACTTTGATTTTTAAAATTTTTTGATTTCATACTTTTCATTAGGTACTTTTTTAACATTTTCTTCTGATTACTTATTAAATTGGAAGCAAATTATGAAAATCATGAAGTAGAAAATTTCTTTAAAAATTCAAAGTTGGAAAAATTTTTAATACATTTTAAAATTATTCGAAACAATATTAGAGTTGAAAAAAGAGGTTTGAAAAAAGTTGAAAATTTTTTTAAGAAATTTAAGTTGAAAAAATATTTTTTTAAAATTGAAGTTGAAAAAATATTATTTTTTTAAAATTGAAGTTGAAAAAATTTTTATGCTAAATTTTTTTAAAAATTTCCTGCTGAATTTTTTTTTCAGTTTTTTTCAGTTTTTTAAACTTGAATGTTTTTTTAAATTTCTGCTAACTTAAAACTTTTTCTAATAATTTGAATTTCTTTCGACTTTGAATTTTTTAAACAATTCTTACTTCATGATTTTTAAAATGATTTTGAAAAAATTCTTAATATTGGATACAATTTCTAAAAAAATATTATACCCAATTATTGTAATTTTAACAATTTAGTTGGAAAATTTGAACTTAGAATAAATTTGGACTTGGATAGTCGAAATCCCATTTGCGTTAAAGTGATTTAGGAGCTAGTAATTTGACCAATGAGTGCCATCGCATTACCTGATAATTTTTTTCAAAATTTTTAATCCTTAATTTTTTCCACAAATGTCATACTACGTATTACAAAAAACTTGAAAACTTGAAAATAATCGATTAATCGATTCTTCCGATATTTTAGCGATTAATCGCCTTTTTCGATTAATCGATTATTAATCGCTTAACACTAATTTTGTTGGACTTCGAAAAACTTAGAAAATGTTGAATGATCGCTGATATAATCACATTTTGTCAGACTTGATAAAAAAAATAGACATTTCCACAACTTTTCAATTTTTTGTCATACTTGAGTAGGTATTTAAAAAATGTCGTTTTTAACATTTTTCAAAAACCATTTCAGGAGACTGAAAAAGTGTACTTAATTTTTTGTCATTTTTCAAAGAATCGACAGGAAGCGACGATTTTTGGAAAAATATTAAAAATATCATTTTTGATGTTTTTCAAAGACCACTTCAGGAGACTAAAAAGGTGTCGTTTTTGTCGTTTTTCAAAGAAACGACAAGAAAATGACCTGGAAAACATGAAATTGAAAACTTTTTTTAAAAATTCAAAGTCATTTTCGAGTTGAAAGAAATTTAAAAAAAAATCTTTTCAAAGGAATTTAAAGACATTTCCAAGTTGGCAGAAATTTTTAAAAATACGAATTTAAAAAAATCGAAAAAATCAAAGTTGGAAAAAATTTTTAACACGAAAATTTTTCAATTCAAATTTTCTCGAAATTTCAACTTGAATTTTCAATTTGTTTTCAAATTCAAACATTTTAAAATATTTTTTTTCTAATTCGAAAAATTTTTCGAAAAATTTGAAAACTTTCTTGTCATTTTTTTCAACTTTAAAATTTTAAAAAATAATTGACTTTATTTTTTCAAATTTTCTTTTGACTAAACATAATAACTGGAAGAAATAAAAAGTTTGAAATTGAAAAAAAGTTGAAAAAATAAAGATTGGAACAATCTTACTATTGGAAAAAAACATTTTGAAATCGGATACAATTTCGAAAACAATTTAAAATTAAAGGAATTGAAAAAATTCAAAGTTTGAAAAGAATAGAAGTAGCCAATTTGCATGCCCGATATCTCTCAGATCCATATGAACCTGTTCAATTATTAGGTACTTACTAAAAAAAAGTCAAGAAAGATCAACTTGTAATTTTTTTTGAAATCTAGAAATTTGACAACTTGAAAAAATATTGAGCAAATTTGAACCAATTTTAACTCTTGGGGAAAATTTTGGAACTAAATTTGGAAAAATTCGAACATGGAAAAATTTTTGAGAAAATCAAAATTTAGACTTGGATGCATCACACGAAACAAAATCATCCTTCCGTGAGAATAAATAAACTCTTGTCAAGTTACGCTATAGCCAATCAGAATTCCGTATTTATCTATTAATATGACCATTTTCCACGTAAGGAATCCAAATACGCATACCCATCGCATCCAAATCTGGCATATACCCATTCAACAGATACTTTGCTCATTATAAGTTCCCATTGCCTCGTTTGTAAGGAATCCGCAGTATGCAACATATTTGACATTTCCAGTCGTGTTATTAAAATTGCATACTCGAAACGCCGCAAATCTCGTAAATGTTCATTCTTTCGAAAATACATAGAAAAAAATCCTGTCTAAAATAAGAGGGGAAAAAAGACTACCACGCACGTTTGAAAAACACTTATTCAGTATAACTCGACGTTGTCGTTCAAAGTTTCGAATATTTCTAGTAGGTTTGTCATTCGTATAGCCTTACACGAGAGTACAGATGGAAGTTGCATTTACAAACGGTATTGATTCGTACGTGGGTACAATCTGTATCTCTATACGCTATTCCCAATAGATTATCAAAAAAGTGTTTGTCAATCTTCGTCAAATTTTGGTTGAATTGTTTCGTCGCGATAAAACTTTGCCCAGGCGCAGAATAACGCACGCAGTTGTATAATCACTCAAACCCATCAACCGAACTGACAATGAATAGAAATGGCGAATGTGATTTTTGCGACCACTTCTAGGTATAAGCTCAAGAATCACGCATGTGGAAATATTCAACATGGTGTTGATTTTTTGGCGGTAAAATTTTCAATCCGATTATCATCAATCAAAATGTCACATATGTATATTCGATCGCATTATTACTGGTCGAAAATATTCTACCGAGGGAAATAAGCCAGTTGAGGTAAAAATTACCAAAATTGGAGAATTTTTCGCTATTTTTTTCGTTTATTTTTTTACGTCGAAAATGAGTGAAGATTCCACTTCTGAGTGGTAAACAAATGGTAGCCGAATCTCTAAAACGAGAATTTCGCCGACCTCTGAGATGAAAATTTCCGTTAAAAAAGCTTTTTTAATTTTTTTACTTTACAAGATCGCCTGTTTTTTGCCCTTTGTATTGTAGCCTTTGTTAATAAACTCGTGTTGCGAGGAAAAAAGAAACAATGAAAAAAATCCTAAAGCCTTTGTTCTCGGTTTGTTTTTATTTATCAATGTTGATGATGGAGGCTGTAACGACAGTTGAATGGCAGAGCTGAAAAAGAAATTAATTTCGTTAAACGATGATCATATTGGCGGAGAAATTTTTCTGCGGAGAGGTTTCTAAAATTTTGAAATTTTATTCGGATGTGCCTAATGTGTTGGCGTAATGAAAGTAGTAAAATTTCAGCCAGTGTTATCTTTCAACCTTTTATGTAACGATATTCGTACTTAATTTCGTCAGTTACAAGTTACAGAGTTAATATGCGAAAATAAATTAAAGCGTTTTCATCGAGTTTAGGAGAGATTTTTAGCGTAAACTTTCTCGTAACGGTAATATTTCAAAAGTTTTCTGTTTGTTTAGCATACGCTAAGTTGTCTAATAATGTTATTCGCAAGTTTGGCTTAATCGCTAACTGAAATAATTATTTTTGTTGCAGGTAAGTGGACCATGTTAGATAAAAACAACTTCCAACGCAAGTAATAATGTTAATTCTTCGCATGTTGTATCAACCTCTTTGAAATATCTATCTTGTTGGGGAAAAATTCGTTGTAAGAACTCGAGCAATTTGTACGATAAGAGATTTATAAAATTTCTAGTACTTGAAGTAGGTACGTACCAAATGGGTAAACAATGTTAAATTTAATAAAGTTTTTATAAAGAGCGAAAAAAATTAATTCAAGTGAGAAACTTTGACCTGAAATGGTTGAACTCTCTCCCCTCTCCCTTCCCCATCAACTTCGTAAATTTTTTTCTCATAAATGGTTCAAAATAATGAAAGAATTGCCCAGAATTTAGCTAAAGATAATTTTTGAGGATCGAACATCGATATTATTTCAAGTCGAAATTCATAAAAATTAGTAAGGTTATGATGATGAAAAATGTGCAATTTATGAACATTGTTTTGTTCGTGGGATTTTTTATGGAAAATATATGTACTTGCATACGTAATTTTTCAACTCAGCGTACCCTAAAACCATAAAATCGATATGTATAGAGCATTCTTATCATTTTTCAAAAGTCTCCCCCTTCCTCATCTATCACCCCATCCTTACATTATTGTTTACATCTTGAATAATCCATTTGAACTTTAAATGGAATTTTATTCCTTAAAGTACGAGTAGAAATTGTTAAAATACCTACATACATTTTTTCGATTGGTGTTTCCATTACTTGATGAAGTATGGATGAATTTTTAAAAATTGAAGGGGAAAAAGGCTGTGAAGCTGAAAATTTTAAAAAGAGATAGATATACACTTGAAATATCGTCAATTTGTCATACACGTCGTTTTCAAAATAATTTATTGTGCTGATTTGAAAACCAATGTTCACGTTTTTATTCTGACTTGATGCAGGACTGTGAAACTGAAACTGAGCCTGATTAAAAACTATAATCCTATTTTTTTTCTCAGAATTTGACTAATTTTTGTACAGAGAATCTATGTACTACACTGTGATCATGCGATGTCACCAAATTACTGATGGAATTTTTATTGTATCAACTCAAGTCAAACTGTGAAAAATGGATTTTTCTCTTCCTTTTTTGGGGGGGGGGGGGGGGTTGAAGTGATTTCTGTAACAATTATTTTCTACGTTTTCGTCATTCGTAAAAATTTAATAAAATTTTCATTTTGATTTTTCAGTTAAAAAAAATAAACTTTGTTGATACCTAATTGCAAAATAAATGAACAGGTAAATAAATTAGATGATAGGAAAAAAATGATACCTAACGAATTTAAATTAAAATTCAAAACTTGGTAAATCAATCGGAACGAGAAATAGGTACCTAACTAGAGAAGAATTTATAATTTTTTTAGAAAATCGAAAAAAATTATTTTTAGCAATTTGTCCAGAATATGGTACCTACAAAAATATTTTTGATGGTTCGAGTCATGTTTTGCTTCTTGAAAAAAAATGAAAAGAAAAAATTGAAATAACCAAAATTGAACCTAAAACAGAGATTAATACTGAAACCGCAACAAGAGAAAATGGAAAAACTGAAGACGAAACTAAGAATAAAACTGAAACGGAAAAACCAAAACTAGACTTGCAGCGAGAGTGAAATGTAAAACCGAAACTAAGCAAAACTGAAGCTGGAAATGAAACTGAATCAAAAATTAAAGCTGAAAACGAAACAAACAAAAATGGAAAAACTGAAATGGAAATGGAAAAATTTAAAACTGAAACCAAAACTGAACCCAACATTTAAATTGAAATAAAAACTGAAATAAAAATCAAACGGAAAACTGATACTGAAACTGAAATGAAAAAATGAAAACCAAACTGAAAACTCTGAAATGGAAATACTGAAACCAAAATTGGCACTAAAACCGAACCCGAAACAGGAACTAAAATGGAGAAATTCAAACTAATACTGAAACCAAAACTGAAATCGAAACTCAGATCAAATTTAAAATAATGAAAAAACTGAAACCGAAACTGAAATGAAAATCAAAAATTGAAGTAGAAAAACTAAAACCGAAACTGAAACTGAAATCAAAATAAAAGATAAAAAACTGAAATGGAAAACTGAAACCGAAACTAAAACTAAAAACTAAACTGTGAAACTGAAACCAAAACTGAAATTAAAACTGATAGGTAATGAAAAAACTGAAACCAAAATTGAAATCAAAACTGAAAAAACTGAAACCAAAATTGAAATCAAAACTGAAAAAACTGAAATGTTAAACCGAAAGTGAAAGCAAAACTGAAGCCGGAATTGAAACTGATACTAAAATTAAATCTGAAACCAAAATAAAGGAAAATGGAAAACTGAAACCAAAAAGGAAACCGAAACCGAAGCTGAAACCAAAACTGAAATTAAAACTAAAAATGAAAAAACTGAAGTGGAAAATTGAAACCAAGACTGAAATCAAAACTGAAAAAACTGAGATGTTGAACTGAAATTGAAAGTGAAACCGAAACCGAAACCGAAACCGAAACCGAAACCGAAACTAAAACCAAAACTGTAAATGATAATGAAACTGGGAAAACTGAAATCAAAACTGAAATGGAAAACTGAAAACCGAAAATGAAAAAACCGAAATGTAAAACCCATTTCATACTGAAAGCAAAACTGAAGCCAGAAATGGTACTGATATTAAAACTGAAACTGAAGCAAAGGAAAATTCAAAACTGAAATCAAACCGAAACTGAAACCGAAACTGAAACTAAAACTGAAAAAATAAATTGAAATAAAAAACTGAAATCAACACCGAAAATGAAAAAAACTAAAATGTAAAACCAATACTGAAAGGAAAACTGAAGCCGGAATGGAAAACTGAAACCAAAACTGAAAATGAAAAGGAAAAGGAAAAGGAAAACTGAAACAGGGATGGTAACCGAAACCGTAACTATAAACCGTAACCATAAACCCGAACATAATCATTTATTTTACGTTCGTAAAACCTTAACCAGAAACCCGAAACCAAAATGAGCAATTTTTTTTAAAAACTGTAATGTCTTAAACCCGAACAAATTGAAGCAGCAAGATCAAAACCACAAACCATAAACCCTAATTATTCGTTTTTGGTTTCCTTTCAAATTTTTCACCTATTTGAAGGCCTATTTCCCGGTTTTCAATTTTTTTGGGTGATTTTCAATATGAATACGAGTACTTTTGATTTGGCTAAAAGCTCACATATATGTATCTTCAACGCCTATTCCCCGATTAATATTTTTTGTGAAAAACGCTAAAAACCGTAACACGTAACCCCAAACCAAAACCAAAACTTTGGTAAGAAGCCAAAAACCGAAACGGTAACCATTTACTTCAATTTTTGGAGCTTTTAGGAGCCAAACTGGAACGAAGCCCCAATAAATCTGTTGGAAAACCCCTTAAAAACCGTAACCATAAATTAAAAAAATAAAGGGTTCCATCCCTGAACTGAAATTGAAACTGAAACCGAAACTAAAACCGAAACTAAAACCAAAACTGAAATCAAAACAAAAATGGAAAACTGAAATGTAAAACCCATTTCATACTGAAAGCAAAACTGAAGCCAGAAATGATACTGAAGCCAGAAATGATACTGATATTAAAACTAAAACTGAAGCAAAGGAAAATTTAACACTGAAATCAAACCGAAACCGAAACCGAAACTGAAACTGAAACTGAAACTTAATATGAAACTGAAACTGAAACTAAAACTGAAAAAATTGAAATAAAAAACTGAAATTAAAACCGAAAATGAAAAAAAACTAAAATGTAAAACCAATACTAAAAGCAAAACTGAAGCCGGAATGAATTTGAAAACTGATACTAAAAATTAAAACTAAAATGAACAAAAATGGAAAACTGAAACCGAAACTGACTGAAACTGAAAATGATAACTGAAACTGAAATTGAACTGGGAAAACTGAAATCGACACTGACATTAAAACCAATAAGTACTAAAACTGATATAGAAAATTGAAACTGAAACTGAAAAGCTGAAAACCAAGGAAACCGTATCCGAATTTGGCTGAAGTAGTGAGGGGGTGGGGTGAAATGTTAAAATTTTTTAAAAGATATCTATTATGTTGATTTTTGGTTTAACGATGAGCTTAAACCAGAAAAGAAATTTGATTAGAAGATGGGGTAGGATGGAAACTCGTGAAAATGGTAATGGTGGTAATATGTACCTATGCCATTTTTAAAGTAACTGGCAATACTGATTTCAAATCCAGAGTTCTTTTTTCGGTCAAGACCACCTAAACAGCAAGAAAAGTGTGGAAAGGGGCTGGGGTTATGGAAATTCAAAAACTCAAAATACATTACGTAGGTACATGAATGTCTTCAAGGATGTCGTTTTCCAGTACCTATGGTGAATGTTGATGGTAGAGGTACTGATTTTCAGCTTAACGTTTATTTTTCAAATAAATTTGTCAAAACCAGAAACGGAAAGGGACCTTTACCTGAAGGTAGAACATTTTTACGGGCATCATTGGACATGAGCGTCGAAAATAATGTATTTCTAGATTATGAAAGAAAAATAAAATTCAAGCATTCCGACACTTCGCGCTTTCTAATTTCAAAGATGTCACATATATACTTACATTTCATACACTCAAGCACCTTAAGCGGTTATTTAATCAAACAATAATACGAAATCGCCACCAAAACACTCGGTATCATCGAATACTTTCGCGTTTTCTTGTACAATTCTTCGTCAAATTGTTACCCTTATTTTTACAGCTTCTCGAAAAAATGCTGGTAATTTGCTCCGAAACTCGACAACTCTTCGCGAGTAAACCCTAATTTGTAAATTTTCGCATCTAATCAACAACTGGCGCGGATTTTTCGCTCGAACGGTCGATATGAGAAATTCCCATCAAGTACTTTTATTTTACTTCGAGCTTCGCGGTATAAAAACGCATTAAAAACCAACCCCGCGGTCTTTTGTCCATTTCACATTTTCCAAAGAACAAAAAAAACTAAAAGCATTCCACGGCTTCATTTTTGCAAATTATAATTCGAAACTTAACACTGCGAAGGAAAGATTCAAACGAAGAATTCCTTCGAGTTATTTTTCATATCAATTTCAGTCTGGCACGAGACAAAAACGCGAAATAAAACAGTTGTAGGTACATGAAAGTAGGTTTTTTTTTCAATCTTCTAGTCAATTATTCGGAATAAAAAATGAAAAAGAAAACAGCCAATCAATCAAACCTTACACATTCATCTTTTCGTTATGACAATATGACGAATTAAATTATCCATTTAAGAATATTTCAAGGCGGTTTTGCCGTTATGGCCATTTTATAACGAAACAATTTCCTTCGCCGCTGTATAAATATAGCTCATCTTTTCAATTTACCTTTGACTGGCAGCGAAATAATTAAATTATCGACCGCGCTAGAATAGAGTTTATTTAAAAATTAAACTCTTAGTTCGATATTTTTTCGTGTGTTATGGTACTGTACCTACTGGTGTTTCGTTGGCGAAATTTTTTCTTATGTGGGATTCGTGCTCACAATGAAACGATGTAAACAAGACCTACTCGAATGTAAACACGAAGATACGTTATTGTCTAGGAAGATGCCTAATGGCAAATCGATATGCACTTTTATATCAAAGTCAATACTTTTTAATGGAATGAAAAATTTCCAATCGTGGGATAGTAAGTTTTACTTGCTTTTTAACTCGATTTTGACAATTTGCCATAGTTGAAATAATTTTACGAAAATTTCAGCCCGTAATAAAATTTTGTTTCCAAAGTCGAAAGAAAAATCCCATTACGAAAAGATACCTTTACTTAGAATATCTCGACATATTTGATGAAAATTCCAATATCCAGACATACGACAGTTTAATTAGGTTCAATAATCAAATATTTTGCTCAACTGATCTCTTGAAATAAAATTATAAGACTAAAAGGTTCCATAAGAAGGGAAGAGAGTCATTTACGATAGCTAATGGATATTTACATTATGCATGGAACAATATTTCAGCCAAATTTAACGTTGATATAGGCAATTTATTCAATTTACTAATAAAAATAATAGTTTCAACCTCGAGGACGTTGCTAATGCACTTTTACAATAAAAATGTAAAAAATCCAACCAACTTTTTATTATATTCTGAAAATGAAATCTCATTAAAGGACGAAATACTGCTGGAAAATTACCTGGCTTTATTCGTTTTCGATTCGTTTTAAAAATTAAATTTTGTATCATAAATAACTGCAGAGAGAAAAAAAAATTTTAACCGCTTCCGCTAAATTATTCGTTTTTTTTTTTATAATTGCAAATATTGTGCTTAAAATTCATTTGGCTGGGTTAATTTGGAACTCGAGAGAAGAGCACTTAAAGTGTCCAATACAGTGAAGTGTTGGTATGTAAACCAACCACTGGTGAAATACCTATAGTTTTTATTCTTCGAGTAACCACGACGCTACTCGACGATATCATTGATAAACTTTTCACTTTTTTTTCACTTTGGAAACTACTTGTGTCGAAAATAGGGTTGAAAAAATTGATTATTCATAATACAGACGATGAACTAGAGTACCGAAGTTGCGTTTCGGGCGCTAACGCCACCTTGGTATGAAATATCACTAGGTGAGTGTTCTAAAAAAGAACATCAAAGGTCATGCACACTTTTATTTTTATACCGTTAACGTTATACATCGTTTTTATACGAAAAACACCCTTGAATAATTTTTCGGCTTCTATAGGCTAATCATCGGAGAGCGATTAAATGTTAGTTTGATCGATACTGGCGAAATTTTACAATAAATATTGCCTTTGGTGAAGGATTAGGCGTGGAAATTGGAGGCCCAGGCCGGAGCGAACGTATGCTAGTTATCGTACACGTGTGGAAATAAAGTTGCGCGACCCCTTGTCGCAGGTGCGTTGTTTGGGATGCGAACCAACGAAGTCGACGAAATTACGACTTATTTTATTGGAAATACTTATCTGGGAATTTTCAGCGAAGGTAAGCGAAGTGGTGAGTGATTAAGAGAATGCCTAATGTTTTCTTGTCACATGTGAGACGAAGGTGTCTTGGAGGTATATGTGGTCGGATGATTACGGATTGTAGCGAATGCGAGGATGTGTAGTGTTCATTTTGTACTTGTAGATTATATCGGTGATGGGGTCAGGGGAGGGGGAGTTTAAAATTAATAGTAATGGTATGATATATTTGTTTTATTGTATAGGTAAAAAGGAATTATTGTATCTGTTCAGAAAAGCATACTTTGAAATACAAATTTTTTGAAAAAATATATCATAAGTAGAAACAAAATTTACTTTGAAAACTAAGTAAGTAAAACAATTTTGTCATGATGATTTTTTGTGGGACATGAATGTTGAAGGGGCCTAGTAATATTTTTGAACAAGATTTCTTTTTGATAATGATATATCCTTAACGAAATTTTGTCAATTTTCAAAATGAAACATAAATAATTTCGAGAGAATGGATTTGATGACCCTCCTCTCCCCCCTCCCCCACTCAAAAAATAAGTCTAAAATTTGAGTCCATCATTTAAAAAAATAATAATATTCAACTGCCTGCTTATATGAAACGATGCTTGAAATTTAGTGAAAAAATTCAAATAGACTTTTAGGACCGTGCAGAGAAAATCGAGGCCCAGGGAAAAATTAATGAGCAAAAAAAAAGTCTACTCAACTGAAATCGTAAAACAGACTAATCGATTATCAGAAGTAATCGATTAATCGATTTTTCAAAAATTTGAAACTAATTGAATCGATTACTTTGGCCAAACTAATCGATTATTTTCAACTTTTTTTTTGTTACTTTGGGAACCATTGAGTTGACTTTTCTGATAGGAAATTTAGCGTAGAACAACTTTTGTTATATAACTTTTATCGCTCAGACCCTTTATTTTGGCTAAAAAGCTGAAAATACTCAGCTTTTTTCTAATTTTTTTGAAGTTTGGCTAAAAATCTTATCTAACGGTAAGTTTGAAATAAGTTCCAAAAATAAAATTCAGAACTGAAAAAATGTTGAGAACCCGACAAATTTTGGGACCTCTTCCCTTTTCTGAAAAACAAAAAAAAGAAAATCATCAAAAATGGCCAACACCTTCTTACCTTGATGTAACTCTGTCGGCGTATTTTTAAAATTTTCTACCAAAAAATATGGGTTTGAACAACTGGAAGTTACGAATTTTGGAAAATTATGCTTTAATCGATTAAATAGGTCACCAATATGGGTAATCCGTGATTATGGTGCTAAAATCCATATAAACCATTTTTATGGACCTTTCTTCAGTGCTGGAAAATTCCAAAATTTTCTGGGGGCCGTCCCCAAAATGTCTCTAAACCACTTCCAATTGATCCGGAAGATCGAAAATAGGGTATGTACCAAATTTCAGTTTTTTTCGTTGTTTAGATCAAATTTTCATATTTTACTGGGTTATGAAGTAAGCATCTATTTTTGAAATTTCAAAAATTCGCCAAATTCAAGAAATGAACTTTATTCTCTAAAATTATGGATATGGAGTTTTTTTTTTATGATGAACTTTCGGTTTATTTTTGTTTCAGCCCAAAAGTTTACCTACTGCTGGTTGGAATACCTTCCTTGTGAGAAATTTCAATAAATGAAAAATGATAACCATCAAATTTGACGTTATGTAACTTTTCAACATTTTGTCAGACATTTTTTTAAACAATTTTGAAAATAAAAGTATGTTAGACTTGAAAAAAAAAATATTTTTAAAAATTTTTAAAAATTTGAAAAAATATTTAGGTACTTTGACATTTTAATAAAAAGTTATGGAGTTTTGTCTCCTTTGCCTAATCTCCAAAGTAAGTACATTTGAACATAATTTAAGGTTTCTACCCTAAAGGAAAAAGTGCATTTTTTTTTAAATTTCAAGAGTTGAAAATTACTCAGGTAGGTACATACCTATTGTTTAAAAAATTAAGCTATCCTGACTGAATAAGCATTGCTAAATCATATTTTTTGAGAATTGGGTAAACCGAGACTTGTATTTTGATAAACACTTTTGATTTTCAAAGAAGTATGAAATTTTCCAGGGACTGCTTACCAACAATAAAAATGAAAATTTCAAAAACATGACAAGGCCATGGTGTTACATTCGTGGGACTTTTTGGAAAACAATTTATTCTGTTCTAAATTTCAATTTAAAAGTTACTAAAATGGTCATTTTATTCTACTTTTTCATTTAAGAAAATCATGCAAGTTTTGCTTTAGAGCAACTGCTTTTAAATCATAATGTTACACTTTTCAAATTTTACCCCCTCCCCCCTCCCAGCCCTAAGACGTATATCCATGTCAATATTTTCGTCCTTTTTTCGTTCGAGTTTAAAATGTGGAACTTTGTCCCCTCTCCCCACAGAATAGCTTTGACCATAAGCGCACCCAGAAATTATTTAAGGGAGACGCTCAGAATTCGGGGAAAATGTGGGGGGGTGAAATTTCAATGAAAAAATTCAGTAACTTGTTATTTCAGTGGCGCTGGTGTAGTCATAGGGTATTTTCAGTAGGTTGTTGAAATGTTGATTCATAAACGCCAAACGGATTTGAGCTAAGTAAAATTAAAAAATTACGAAATTTCAGTGATTTTTCAATCAAAATGATTGATTTTTTCTGACAAACTGGGAATTGATTGAGAAGTCAGTAATTTTTGACCGGAAGATAAGTAAAAAATTATTAATATTTAAAATGAAAAAAATACTGCCCCGAGCGAAGCGAGGGCGAAATTTTTTGAAAAATCATGTTTCAAGAGCAAAAAATTCACTTTTTTTTACATTTTTGCAATTAAAAATCTCCTGTCTAAGCTTAAGGGGGGCTTGAGTCCCCTGAGCCCCCTTGGGTGCGCTTGTGGCTTTGACTTTTATTTTATAGTAGGTAAAAAATTCGAGTTGGGATTTTCTCTGGTTTTATCTCCGCTGTCATCCCCTTCCTCCTCCCATAAAAAATACCTTCAGAACATCGTCGAGTCTCTAATATTCATATAAATCCACAAACATGCAAATAAGAACCCTTCTCTACCCTCCTTAGAGGCTGAGGAGGAAATTTAATTTGGTTAATGACCTGATTTTCATCATTTACCAAAAAAGTATTATAGCCCATCTATTTTTCAAAAATTCGTATGCTGGCTCTTAATAAGGATTTCTTAATTATTAAAAAAAATTGTCAAAAATCTAAAAATCAAATTGGACAGCTAAAATTTTGGTTAGCAGGATTTAGGGGTATACTGTTTCTTAAAACTCAACTCTCGTTCAAATCCAAGCTGAACGGTGATCTTTATAACTTTCAAAAGTCCTTCGATTCATGTCATGATTTTGAAACCACTTCAACTTTCAAAATTGAAACTATTCAAAGCTTGGCAATTCTCTCTAAATTTCATAAGCTTTGAAATTTAACGGTCTTGAAAAGACAGGGCGAACATAGAACCCGATACCGAGGTCACTGACCCCTTAAAATATCACAGTTCACAATCCCATTTGCTCTCGATGATTTAAACTGATACTTCATTATAAATTCAGGATTAAGACCAACCTACATAATATATTGAAGAAATCCAAATCGAACACAAAATACAATTGAAATATCGTCGAATGAATTTTAACGATGAATATGTACTTCATAAACATTATCTACTCGTAATTTAATAAAATACCACATTTCTTCACTTTGAAATACGAAACTGCTGTGCGCTATTTTATACTTCATCAACCATTTGCTCGAAATCTTTAACCCTTCTTGTATCCTTGGAAAATTCTGCTTCGTAATTTATAAAACAATTATTTAGTTGAAATATGGTAAAATGTTTCCCAGTAATATAATACCTATTTCAATATCAAAGTTATAAAATTTCAATAATTTTCTACGATACTTCGATAAAAACAGCTTCGCCAATAAGTTGGATATTTTATTAATAGGGTGGACTTTGAAAAACACGATTTGTGAATGGTAGACGAAGAAGAGACGGGGAAGGGATAGGGAAGAATTTTTTATTAAATTTAGTATTCGTCGTCATTATAAATATCGATATGATTGCGGACCGAAAAGGAAGAAAGCTTATGTACGCAGAAAAATATAAGATGAGCAATCAGAAATCAACAAATTGAATATACTCGATGGAGCGTAGAAGAAAAGCTATACTTGTTTTATAATTTCGAATTCCCTGGTACAAAAATATCTTTACTTTTTTCCTTTCGGCAAACCCCTTTTTGTTTTTAATTCTTCAAAGAGCACAAATTTAGATTTATGTTGGAAAATGATGGTACCAGCAAACTCGTTGTTCGTTTGGCAAATGCGAATTCTTTTACGTAGATGCGAAGACACCTGAATGGAGATTCTCATTTAACTCAATTATTCGCCAGCTAAACACGAGTGGCGAATGGATGAAAAAATTACACTTTTTTACGAATACAAAATAGAAAAGGAAACAAAGTTCCATTAAAATGCTCGGTATTATGGTAACGGCCACGATCGCCATTAAGTTGGTAATTTTTGCGTACATAAATGTGAATCAAAGTGAAACGAAAAGTGGCCATTCGTATATTGCAGTTTATACAAGGGTGGGTTTTTTACCCCGTAATAACCATTACCATTATCTTAGCTATGATATTTTTTTGTGCCAATTGCAAAACTTCAAATTAGCTTTAAATTAATGGTAAGCTACTTCATTCATCTTCCTTATTTTAATAATTTTTTTCCCTCTTAAGATTATTTCTCGCTTAGTAGCACAATTCGGCGGTAAGATTCTGTTGTGTAGCTTAACCAGGCATACGGCTCGGGAACCGAGCTCAAGTTTTAATTTAACCGTAAAATAGAAATTGTTACGACGTCAACTCATTGACTCGAAAAGGCTGTAATTTTTTTTCAACTTTGAAAAAAAAAAAGCTCGCTGGAAACTTTTAAAAAATTATTTTACCCATTAAACCTATTACGACGACGAGCTGGGTAGGGCCACTCGTCATATTTCACGAGTTGAAAATAACCTAAGTTCATTGGCTTTTTATCATTTTCATAAATCAAACGACATCTTATTAAAAAAAATTATCCGAACAATGGTCTTTGATCTTGACTAATTTGCGTCGTGTCATTGTTAATTTTTTTATCGCCGCTTGTCACCTCATCACCTATATCTATCGTAGGCTCGCTCGTCTTGTCACCATCGTCGCATCGTCGCATCGTCGATCCCGTTATACTAGGTAATTATAAAAATTAATAAAATTAATTTACGAGATTTTTATAGTTCAGCCCTTTGGTTTTTTTCTTTCTTTGGGGAAAAATCATTCCGTATCTGGGGTTGGTGGTTTTTTTTTCATTCAAGTAGCATTTTTTTTATTCTTCGACAACGACGCGGAAATGAAGAATTTTTAATCAAATTGTAACAAAACAAATATTACGCTCGAATGGTTATGAAACAAGAATGAATAGTATTTGCTGTCATCACGTTCTTTTGTATCGTATCGATATTGTTATGCCATATCTGTTCCGGTGCAACTCGAGGTAAAATTAATTTATACGTACGTCTTGTATTTTTTTATTGAAAAAAATTTGCAATTGTGGAACGTTTTATTCCGAAAGTTTTTGTAGTGCTTGAAATTGCTGGGTGTGCAGATGACGTTGGGGAGGGAAAAAGGATGATGTGATTCGACGATTGGTAATTTTTATTCGAAAGGGTTTGATATGATTTTGTTATCGGTTGCAGAATTTCCTTCTGGAGTTTGAGGTGCAGAGTTTAAATAGTAGGGTGGGCCGAAAAACCAAAAATTTTGATTTTTGAAAGTTACCCCTGCAAAAGTTGTTGGATGGATAGATTAGAAAAATAAAATAAAAAATTTCAAAATCGATTTATATCTTCCGATCGCGCAAGGGCCTTCAATTCTTCAAAAATTGCCTAAAATTCAAAATTTCAAAAATTTCGAAAAAATTTAAAATTGATTAAAATTAATTTTAGAGATTATTTAGTGACTATCTAGACCAATAAGCACATTTTTTTTGAAAAAATCAGTGTTTAATAACTTTTTTCAATTTTTTTTTCAGAGGTGAAGAAATATGAGAAATTTAAAAAAACTATAAAACATGGATTTTTTTGAAAAAGTTGCTTTTCGCTTTAAATAGTCCTTAAATAAGCTCTAAAATTGATTTCAATGAATTTAGATTTAAAAAAAAAATAATAATTTTTGGAAATATTTAATTTTTGGAAATTTTTGAAGAATTGAAAGCTCTTGCGCGATCGGAAGATATGAATAAATTTTGAAATCTTTTATTTTATTTTTCTAGTCTATCCAGCCAACAACTTTTGCAGGGGGTAACTTTTCAAAAATCAAAATTTTTGGTTTTTCGGCCCAGCCTATTAAATAGCTCAAGAAAAAAAATCAAAGAAAGCCATAAAACAAAAATTGTGTGTTGAATGTCCCAATCGTCCCAATTCTGCACTTAGAAAATCCAAAAATTGATCACAGATATCCGCAAAATTTGAAAATTACTCCATAACATCAAAAAAATGCCATTGAACTAAAATTGCATCTTGAATGCCCCAACCCTACATTATTATGTTGTGAGAGGGGAAATGGGAGGAGTTGAACATGCTCTGATCGAGAATCCTATAATCTTCTTCAAGGTGATCAGATTGAATGACTATTTCATTATGTTTAGTAAGATGGATCGCTTTACCTTAATATTTTCAAAACTTGAGCACAAATAGCATACAGAGGTTGTTTTTAGATCTCAAAACGACCTGATGACACCACCCCCCCTCCTCTTCATTTAAAGTTAGTTTGCATCAAGAGTAGTTAAAAGAACTTCATATCCAGAATTTCAAGTACCTACTTAAGTTTATTTTTCAAATTTTAACGAATTTTTGAAAAGGAACTCAAGAATACCACCAAAATATGAAAATTTGACCTAACCAATGTAGAAAGTAGAAATTTAGTTAATACGCTGTTTTCGACCTTTCGAATAGATTGGGAGCCGTTTCAGGCTGATCTGGAACTGTCAAGAAATTCTGACTTTCCCAAACTTCAAAAAAAAATTTCGGGTGAAAAATATGGATTTAGACATTTTTTTTAATCAAACAGGTTACCAATATGAGTAGCCCTAATCTACTTTTGTTGGTGCCCAAGTTAATAATTATGGATCATTTTTGTGGAATATTTTTCAATCTTGGAAAATTCCAAAATTTTATAGAAGTTCCAGATTGTCTCAAATCCACTTTCAATCGACTCATGGACTTGAAAATGGGGTATTTAGATTAAATTTTCATATTTTTCGTTTTTTTTATGGCCATGGTGAAATTTTAAATATTAAAAAATTAGCCAAAATTCAAAAAATGGACTTTTGGCGTTTAAAATTTTGGATTGGTGTTGCTTTTCGATGTACTTAGTTACTTACGATGTGTGGTTTCTTCATCTCAAAATACACACTATTGGAACTTATATTTTATAATCATCTTATTTTTCAGAAATCCTTAAAAAATATTTTTTTTTCACCTTTCTTGAATTTTTACAAATACCTACTTAATATGAGAAGAATCATTTGAAAAATGATTCAAATCAAGAATCATGTTCATTTCTTTCAATTCGATACTTTACAAACTTTACAAATACCTACTCCAAATATTTTTCAAATCTCGAATTTAGATTACAATTTAAAAAAAAATTGAGTACATATGTAAAGCCTTGTCTAGTTGCTTCATAATAATTCTCGAAAAAAACCCTGAAAACTAGATTATTGAGAGTTTAGAAGTGAAAGGAATTTTATACTCTGTTGGAATTTTTTTCGACAAATTATCTGGAGATTTGATTCTCGAATTTCCTTTAAAACATTCTTCTTAGCAAATATGTACTTCAAAAATTGATTCGAATATTTTTCATCTTCACAAATAAAAATTTTCGATCAGGGCTAGTATAAAAAAAATTAAAAATATTTCTTGGATAATTGCTCATTAAAATGATTTTGAGTTTATCTTAAAATGGATTGGATATTGATATTTTTTCTGCAAAAAATCATGATGACGACTTTCCACCCTTACCCCCTCCCCTCCCCCTTTTCATCGGAACTATTTTTCAAAATAAAAGAAAACACATTTGTATGTGTGTGTGTTTTTTAAAAATTGAAATCCATCATAAAAAAGCTACAAAAAAACTGAAAAAGTCAGACATGGAAAAATTTGGCGAATTTTTCCTCAATAATAATTTACATGTTGGCATATTGCCGAATTGAAATTTTGTCAGATTTGAAAAAACTTGAAATTTTTTAAGTTTGACTTTCTGTCAAACACTAAAAAACTAGAACTTTTCATTTTTATATCAATTTTAGCTTTTTATAAGGCATTTAAAAACGTGGGAAAATTTTTGATGGGAATTAATGTTTGATTTAGTGAGATTATTTTATAATTTAGGACATGAAAAAAATTAGAAGTTAAAATATCTGCCTTTTAAACAAAAAGTAAAATCTGACGCGAGATATATCTGGAGTTGGTAATTGAGAAAATTATTTTGGTTTTTAATGTCTAACAAAATATCAAAAAGCTACAGAAATGTTAAATGGAGTGCAAAATACTTTTTTTCTGAATGGATCGGTAAAACAGTAAAAAAAAATTCAGGACGTTTTGGAATCTGGATTCAATTTTTTCCCTGCCTATTCAATTTTCAAAAAAAAAAACTTGTTTTTTGTTACAATGAAAAAAAATGCCCTGTATCAATCATTTTTTATCTTAACTTTACTGAATTGGACTGGGCTAATGGATCTTGTTGTCTGAACCCAAAAAAAAACTTGGAATGTCGAATGAAATTAAAATCACTAAATTGGAAAAATCTTTGAGAAAATTCCAGGTTTAAAATTTTGAGAAGTTTCGAAATTGGAATAAATGTTGAAGGAATGCTAAATTGCATAAAATCGGACGTTGATTATGTTTTTTCGAACTTGAGCGAATAATCTTTCACCCTTCTCCTCAAGTTTTGGCACACCTTACTAGAAAGGTCCGGCGACGCTTATGATTCTTTTGAACGAACATTTAAAATTTTGACGTAGTCCATGATTTTTATTCGATAAAGTCAGACAATTGGCAGCTAATTCCCCCTAAAAAATTCTCAATATATTCTTGGGTCATCGGAAAACATTCGTGTTAATACTCCGTCCACTATGCAGTATCCCTTTCATCCCTCTGATGACAGTTTTATTATCTTGAAACATGCGATTTTCCCATTCAAAAAGCATTATAGGTAACAAAAATCATCAAATCGTGGAATTTCTCAATGCAGAAAATCCACCGATGATAATTTCAGTTTAAAATCACCTTCGGTATTTTTTGACCCCTAAACATCACCCAATCGAGATGAAATTTTATCCAAACATAACAAAACTATTTAATTCCAATCACGAAATTTTATTTAAAAAATTTCACCTCATTTTCCCTTTATCCTTTTCCTTTTATAGCGAGTATTTTTTCCTCGCTCATCTTGGCAACAAAAAAGAGAGAAATTTGAAGTCCCATTCTTATTAAAAAATTCATGTTTTTTGTTGGCGAAAAAAGTTTACCCGAATTGTTTGAAAATTCGCGATTCCGAGTAAATGACGGTGCCGGTGCCGGTGTTGGTGTAACACTCGAGATGGAATTTTTTCACGACCACAAAAGACGAGGATATAAATTTACAAGTGTATTTTCATCCAAACGTATAACACGTTATTACACTTTTATATTTGAATAAACTGATTCGGTAAAATTTGACAAACCGCGAGTCGACTCGTGCGCGAATTCGTCGAACAAATAATCTATTCTCGCGACGAGTGAAGAAAAAAACAGGGAAAATGACGAGATGAGTTTGACGATAATCGCGTATGCCGGAAAACGCTTATAAATGGGCGAAAGTTAAAAGTAAACGAAGAATAAGGAAAGCGATGGCTGCAGAAAACAAACACGCCGAAGTCGAGTTCATGATAACACGAAAGTGAAAATAAGCAAAACAAACAAAATAAAAGGTAAATACGTAGGGAGGAAAATAAGAGGGAAAAATTTATGCATTTTGAGAACTATACTCCTCCAGGTACGACGAATTCTTTTTGCCTTTTCTTTTCTCGTCGTGTGCTTAAAGCTCGCCTCGATTGCAGCTCTTCGCTATTATGGCTTATAATCTGGCACCTTGGGATAGATATATTTGTTCAGCTGGCTGGATAATCGAAAGTGGGCTATATTTAAAGACAATTTGTACCTATTCGTGTAGACGAGATACACGCACGTATAATTTCAACGTATTTAAATTTATCCGCTGTTCGTCGATCGTGGTCGCTTTTTTGGCCATATTTTATTCCGCGTATGTAGGTAAAGTGAAACAATGTCAACAAAAGTAACAGTCGAAAGATTTATTAATGTTGGATACCGCCGAAGTACAGAACGCAGCCAAGAATGATTTTTATGGGTTTTAGAAACACTATGGAATAATATGTATACCGAGTGTAGGAGGAGGGATAAGCCTTATTCTATATCTCTCGCTTTGCTTGCGAGTAAATAAATTTGTCGAGATTGTGCGCTGTAATTTAATTTTCATCAATTCTTCCACTTACCCGACTTCATTTGCTAAAAGACAAATTACCTAAGGATGTCTTTGAAGTGGATTTACATACGGTCCCGGTTGAGATATTACGAACTTTTTTCTAATCCCAAATAGTCGAAGTGTAATATTAAAAAATAATTTACGATTTTAAAAATTGACAGTGTGCAAAATTTATAGATCGATGTCTCCTTTGGGACACTACCAGAAGCAAATTCTCGACCACATTACATTTTTACAGCGATTACATAAGTATACAGTATGATACAAAAGTCTTGTCTACTTGAAATACTTCTCAATATCTCGAGACTGAAAAAAAATACGGGGATGGTTGAAACGGAATAGCGTTCCCAGTGATTTCAGGCCGACGCACAGGGAGTCCATCCCTTTGAGAAACCGGTTTGAGTGAAAAAATGGAGTCTCTTTTTTTTTGTGAAATGAACTCTATACACTGGCCCAAATGAAATGTGGTATGGGTTTTTTGAAACCGGTTCAGCAGTTTCGAACCAGTTTGTCATTGATATCCAAAAAAGTGGAGATATGAAAAAAAGTTCCAAGATAAAAGTTGTAGAGAATTGAAAAGCAAACACTTTTTGTTTCATAACTTTTTTTTCAACTTACAATCAAAAGAAGTTGTCGTACAAAAAGTTTGAGTACAATTTTTTCTTTTTCGAGACATATTTTTTCTCCATTGCTAGATGAAAAAAAAATTACAGAACATGAAATGTTCAGTTTTTAATTCTCTACAACTTTTATTTCACACTTTTTTTGATATCTCCACTTTTTTAATTTTTCAAAGTTTCTCGAGTGATCTTTTTTCTCAAGTTGATACTTAACCGGTTATCGAAAACTGGATATATCAAAAAAAGTGTAAAATAAAGTGTAAAATAAAAGTTGCAGAGATTTAAAAACTAAACATTTCACGTTCTGTATTTTTTTCCCTCTAGCAAATGGAGAACCTTGCTACCTTTCACAAAATAAAATAACATTCATTCTCTTCTGTTTCGTCCACTCATTCACACCTAACTATGGCTGAGTCAGTTCCACATTGCTAGATTGGAGAAAAATACAGAACGTGAAATGTTCAGTTTTTAATTCTCTACAACTTTTATTTTACACTTTTTTTGATATATCCAGTTTTCGATAACCGGTTATCAACTTGAGAAAAAAGATTACTCGAGAAACTTTGAAAAATTAAAAAAGTGGAGATTTCAAAAAAAGTGTGAAATAAAAGTTATAGAGAATTAAAAACTGAACATTTCATGTTCTGTAATTTTTTTTTCATCTAGCAATGGGGAAAAGATATGGCTTAAAAAAGAAAAAACTATACTTAAACCTTTGGTACAACTTCTTTCGATTGTAAGATGAAAAAAAAAGTATGGTACAAAAAATGTTTGCTTTTTAATTATCTACAACTTTTATCTTGGAACTTTTTTTCATATCTTCACTTTTTTGGATATTATTGACAACTGGTTCGAAACTGTGCATGCTGAACCGGTTTTTCAAGGGGTGGAACCCTTGTGTGTCGGCCTGAGAATAATGACCATCGGCCTTCAATGTCCTCATCACTGGGACACTGTGCCGGTTAAACCATCTCCATACATATCTCTTTTCAGTCTCGAGATATTGAGAAGTATTTCAAGTGGACAAGACTTTTGTGGCATACTGTATACAGGGTGTTCCATGAATCGTCTTTCAAAACTTCTTTTTTTGGATAACCGAGTACTACATACAAAAAAAACTTCGGATGAGCATGTTGCCAATCTTGAAAATTAAAGGAGCAGATGCTGCTTCCAAAAAAATCACCATTAAAAAATGTTTTCAACCAGGGAATGACCCCCCCCCCCAGACGTGTTTCAAAGTTGATAAATCGGCAAATATTCCGTGAAAATGATGCTCTGTTGACAAATTCGGTATCCAGTTGGCAAATTAAAAATTCTGACTTTTTTTTTTTACTTGTTACATTTTTTGTCGGCAATTTTCTCTTTTCACCCCCACCTCCACAGTTGTGCTCGAACCGTCCCTAAAAATAAATCGATCAAGGGAATGGATAATACGTTGAAAACTGAAGAAATTTTGTTCCAAAGACTTTTTGCCTAACATCAAAAGTTAAGGGGCTAAGGGTCATTTAAAATTGAAAAAATTGGAAAAAATTTTGAAGCTCATTTAATTTGAGTAACCCATAACCCCTTCATTTTTGATACTAGGCAAAAACTCTTCGAAACAAAATTTTTTTCAGTTTTCAACGTACTATCCATTCCCTTGATCAGTTTATTTTTTAGAATTTTTTCTGTAGTACCTTCAATGTTAATGTTAGGCAAAAAGTCATTAAGTGAAAATGTGTTCGGTTTTCAAATTACTATCCATTCCTATGGTTGAAAGGTTGAAACAATTTTTAACATGATTATTTGAGAAGCAGCATTTGCCCCTTCAATTTTCAAGATTGGCAACGTGTTCATCTCAAGTTTTTTTTTAGTGTTATATAGGTTCCCGGTTATAAGTTTTCAAAAAAAGATGTATGCCAAACGATTCATGAAACACCCTGTATATTTGGATCCCATCGTCTCGTAAATAAAAGTCTAACCGTTTAAAAATATACAATTTCTTTATGACGTCTTCGCGACGTACTTAACAATTGCACGACATATAATCAAATCACAAACGATAACCTCGACCAAAGTGAAAAAAATCATTTTATTATGCGACATCAAAAGCTCGTAAAATATAAAACTATGTGAAACTTTATTTGCAACGGAAAATATATAAAGAAATGACAGCTTTACACGTTTTTCGTTGAAAACTGCATAATGTTTCGAGAGTTATGTGCATGGACTGCGTTGTAAGTGTATTATGTAAACAATAAAGTGATTCCAGATTTGGAATTTGGTAAGTTGGTTGTAAATTGTAGATACGTTCGGTCGGTTTTTAATATCGGTTTGGTCTTTTTATTTTTCTAGTGCTTGGGTTCTTTGAAGAGGTATCGAAGTTGTTTTTGAAAAGTAGGGAGAATGAAAATTGATTTCTGTGCTTCGACAGAGAAAACTTGGTCAAAATCAAAATGTAATCTCATTCGCGAGTTGATCAAAAATGACAGCCTTGTGCGATTTCCATTTATTAGTTTCCGCAAATCATTTCCTTTCTGTTCCTTTTCCTTCCCCTTCCTCACCCCTTCGAACCTCGCCTTTTCCCTTATTTACTCACTACTTATACCTACATAAATAAAGTAAGTTGAAATAAATGATGAAAATCATAAATTTTATTTTATTTAAGGATTTAGAAATATTTTCTTACAAGGAAGGTAGGTATCCTAACTCGAAGTGAAATTTATTTCTCGAATTTTGGTGAATTTTCGAAATTTCAAATCACCCTGAAAAATATAGAAATTTAATCTAATCAACGAAAAAAACCGAAATTTAGTAAATATCCTATTTTCGACCTTCCTTCGCGATTATAGATGCTAAAGTTCAAATATACCATTTTTATGAGCTTTTCTCCAGTGCTGGAAAATTTCAAAATTTTCTTGAGGCTCCGAAACGTCTCGAAATCGCTTCCACTCGATTTGGGAGGTCGAAAAGAGTATCCACCAATTTTCAGCTTCATATCTTGATCGGTACGCCGCCGCTGACGGAGTATTTTAAAATTTTTTCCAGGGAAATTTTCTGCCAAAAAACATGGATTTGAACTCAAAGTTACGAATTTCGGAACATTTTATGTAGGTACTTTAATCGATCAAATAGGTCACCATTATTGGTGATCTGAATTTTTAGGTGCTAAAGTTCATATGGATCATTTTATGGGCCTTTTTTCAGTGATGGAAAATCCAAAAATTTTCTAGAGACCCCGAAACATCTCCGAACTACTTCCAATCGATTTAAAAATGGGAATTAATTCGTACATACCTACCTCAAAAAAATATGGGAATCAATTCGCCTATCTTTCCACATCAATATTTTGTTGGAAATCAATTCAACCACTGCCCGTTTGAAATCGTTCACTTACAATTCTTATGTTTTAAATGATTTTAATAGAAAACTGTTCGAAATTGAACGATTTAAATCATCTGTGAGTATATCAACTGTTGTGCCAAGGGTTTCAAATATTTTGCCTGGTAACTAATTCAACAACGTGAGCTCGATTCCTCTAGCTCAGATCAAATCGTTCGTGAATGATTCGTTTCTGATTTAGTCGTTCACGAACGATTTGTGTTGCGGAAGACTCTCATAGGCTCTCATTAAGAGTTATCCGGGATACAATTTCCCCGTCGTTTTTTCGTGTTTTTTTTTTAGTTTATTTCGTCAAATGTTCCAAAAATAACAATTTTTTTCTTTTTAAATACACGTTTAAAAAATTATTCGCTCACAAGGGAGGTATCCCAACTCAAAGTAAAATGTTGAGCCCAAACAAAAAAAAAAATCGAAAGAACAAAATAACAGGATCCCGTATTCAAAATTTCAGGTGTTGAAGTTCATTTCTCGATTTTTGGCGAATTTTTGAAATTTCAAAATTACTCCCCCCCCCCTGCGAAATATGAAAATTTGATCTAATCAACGAAAAAAGCTGAAATTTGGTATATACCCTATTTTTGACCTCCCGAATCGATTGGAAGCAGTTTCTAGACGTTTCGGAGCAATCAGAAAATTTTGGAATTTTTCAGTGCTGGAGAAAAGCTCATAAAAATGACCAGTAGGCACTTCAACACCTATAATCGCGGATTATCCATATTGGTGACCTATTTGATCGATTAAAACACAATTTTCCAGAATTCGTAACTTTGAGTTTAAATTTGCCTTTTTGAGCTTGAAATTTTCCTGTAAAAAATTTAAAAATTCGCCTAATGCGCATACATCGAGGTAAAAAATTGAAACTTGGTAGATATCCTATTTTCGACCTCCCAAATCGAATGGAAGTGTTTTCGAGACGTTTCGGAGCAATCAGAAAATTTTGAAATTTTCCAACGCTGGAGAAAAGCCCGTAAAAATGGCCCATATGCACTTCAGCACCTATAATCGCGGATTATCCATATTGTTGGCCTATTTGATCGATTGAAACACAATTTTCTGAAATTTACAGCTTTGGGTTCAAATTTATATTTTTTTGGCAGAAAATTAATTTTTTCCAGTAAAATTATCAGCCAAAAAATATAAATTTGAACTCAAAGTTGCGAATTTCGGAAAATTCTACTCTATTCGATCCAAAAAGGTCACCAATATTGGTTATCCGCGATTAAAGGCGCTGATGTTCATATGGATCATTTTTATGGGCTTTTCTCCAGCACTGGAAAATTCCAAAATTTTCTGATTGCTCCGAAACGTCTAGAAACTGCTTCCAATCGATTCAGGAGGTCGAAAATAGGGTATATACCAAATTTCAGCTTTTTTCGTTGATTAGATCAAATTTTCATATTTCGCAGGGGGAAAGTAATTTTGAAATTTCAAAAATTCGCCAAAAATCGAGAAATGAACTTCAACGCCTGAAATTTTGAATACGAGATCCTGTTATGATATACTTTTGATTTTTTTTTGTTTGGGCTCAAAATTTTACTTTGAGTTGGGATACCTCCCTTGTCAGACATTAATATAAATTACTCAAGTTTAGAGGTTTGAATATTCTTTCAAAAATTGTGTTAATTATTTTTTCCTCGTTCAAATCTATTTTTTTTTCAAATTAAAAAAAATTGTTGAAAAATTTTCTCCAGATGAGAAAAAACAGGTCAATTTAAATAATTAGTGTCACAAAGTGAAAAATACGTATCGTAATATGCCCTTTCTTCAATAGAAATATAGGTGAGAACAATTAGCGTAGGGGGGTTAGCACAGGGGCCGGGGGCGGGTCGAAGTAAGTTTATTAGGGGACAATTTCCGACGATATTCAGCAAAAAACCCGCTGTCATCTCCTATGTTTGGATTTGCCCTCAAAAAATGCTCTATTGACTGGACCAAATAGGGTATGAATTCTAAACCTTTTCCTGGAGAATAAAATGTCAGAAAATTGGGAAACTTTTTTTTTTTAATTTAAATGTTCTTACATTTTAAGAATTTTCCTAATTTTACCCAAAATTACTTTCTGCTGCAAGTTCCTCCTTTTCACGAATACTTACTTTTAAATTGCAACCTTATGAGAAAATCCTCCGAACACTAATGAAAACTTCTCCCAAATGATTCTGACCCTAACTGTTCCTAAATGATTCTTATTTCGTCAGATTGTTCGCGAGTCATTTGTCGATTACCTATATTTAAATAAATCATTCGCTTTGAAAAAAATCCTGATTCAAATGTGTTTGAAAATACTTAAATAGCTATTTCAAAACTTAATATGACCGAACAGGAAGGCAGAAAGGGAGATGCTGCTCCCATTCGTCACGACAAAATTGCATTTTCTGTTGGAAAAATTATTCTCGAATCGAAAAATTTGTCAATGTAATGAATTAATAACCCTTTTTCAAGAAAATTTACGAAATTTTACATTTCAAGTCGAAAGAATTGAAGAACATATAATTTATGTGATTGAAAAAATTAGAACGATTTTGATTCACTTGAATCAGAAAACTATCAATTTCAACTCCATTATCATCGTTATAATTTCGATTTCGATTTTTTTTCTCGATTTTTAAAAACTTTTTCATCGACCTAGCAACTCAAATTCGTGCCTTCCGTGAACGTTTCAAATCTATTTCAAGCCCTTCTATTTCTCCACTGAATCTACTACTTCAAATCGAATCCTCGGCCACAAAACTGGCCAATTACCCTAAACAGAAATTTAAATAAAACTTCGAACATAATCTCCCCCCACTTGAAATTCGTAATCTTTGGCACAAACCACGACCATTATAAAAAGGTGGAAAAAATTCACTCTTGTTAACTTCCCATACCCTTTTTGCTCTACTTTTTCCAAACTTTCAAGAGCTTCGTTCGTCTTTCAACAAAGAGAATAATTTTTGCATGATCTATCTTCTTTTCAACATTTCCGCCGTTATAATGATTGCTAGTATTGTTCCCGGTGTCTGGGAAAGTTTGCTACTTGCGTGGGCCAAAAAGTAAGTAATTATTGCCTTGTTTCATCGATACAACGGTTAATATCGATTTTAAAATGCTTCCCGGTGAAAGTAAATAGTAAATGGAAAAGAATGTAGCAATAATTAAAGGCGGGTACGTTGTACTATGCATGTGTGTGAAATAATCATTATGTGGACAGCGTTTTATCGACGATTGCCTATTTTATAATTGAAAACCCGTAATCGAGGACGTAGGTAGTATTTTTTTAAAAAACGTATGTTTCTCTGTAGGTATTTTTATTCTGATTAATAAAACTTTATTGGAGTGTTTTGATTCAATACATACTTCAATTAGATTTTTTCAATGAAAAAAATTTTCCAACTTTTCCTGCTCTACCCTCCTCCCCCTTAAAAAATACCATTGATATAAAATCCTACGAATTGTCGAAAATTGTATAATCAAACGATACTAAAAAAAGATCCCGGCGAGAATTTTTTGAAGCGCGAGAAAACGTAATTCGAATACGACTTATTCTTTATTATATTCCAATTCCTTTTAAAATTATTCCGCTTGTCGTGCCTTCTACCAAGTCACCATTTCTTTTTTTGGTAACTTTTATACGATTATTTCTGCAACAAAAAAAAATGCGTTGAGAATGTAAAATTAAGACGACTTCGTTTGAGGAATTTTTATCGTCGGAGTTTTCCACGATGATGGTTTCGGTGGCCGGAGCCTTAAATGAATTACGAAATTTTGTTCGTTTATCGAATTTAGTCGCTTGATTTTCTCCCAAAAAAAAAAAGTTAAAATTGAAAGGATTTATTTTCTTGTAGGAAAAATAGCCGGAGAAGGAGAATCCCAACGAGTGAAGTATTTTTTCATCGAAAAGTAGACTCCAAACGGACGAAATTTACCAATAAGATTTCCAAGAGTCGAATCACTTTTGAAAATATTTCTCTCCAACCTTCTAATTGCTGTCCACTCGACGTTTATTTGACAGCGAGAAAGTGCACACTTTAGAAAGCATCGAATCAAATCTGTTCGTCGATTCGATGCCATTAAAAAATTACTTAATTTGGTTTATATTGCTTTATCGTATCGTCGTACGAAGGGAAGATTTCATTGAAATATGATATAAGGTGGTTGAACGTAAAAATAACACGATGGAACGAACAGGAAATACGACACTGGCGTATATTGTTTTTTTAATTCGACGAAATTTCTTCCTCGTGAGGAAATACCTATTTCTGGGAACGAAATATTTTAATATTTGGAAACTTCTGTGTAGATTTCGTAATCGTACGTTGGAAAATTGATGAGAAAATTGATCATTTTACCTGATCTTTGATCGAAGAACGAAGATCACCGAATAATTTCAGCAGATTAATTCGACTCGAAAAAAATCACTCGACAAGACGAACTCGATTAATTGATAACCGTTTAAAACCATTGTGAAAAAATTTTAAACAATAGAAAAAATTACAAGTTTGATTAATCGCGACCAACGAAACCACCGCACGGTCTCCGGCGAGTGAAAAAAATCCAAAACGAAACAAAAATCTCCGCAAATGCTGCCAATAACCTGCACAACTACTTGAAACGATGACGTTATAGTAAATAAAGGAGAAAACGTGTTACTCACGTTAAAATTTCTGGTCGGTTCGCGTTTAACGCTTGCGTTGTTGAAAGTTTGGTCGCCAGAATACCTAAAAGTCTGCCGTGTTTTTCACCTGAGGCAAACAAAAGAGAGCTAAGTAGAATTACCTTTCGTCGAAACGTACTCGCAGGTACCTCTACCTCACTTATATTGTAAAGTTTATACATAAAATATCTAGTCTATGGGTGTCGTTTTGGAAATTATTTTGGGCGGAATCGATATTCGCGTATATTTAATCCAGTCCTGGGAAAACTGTTGATGTTTTCCTTGAAAATGATTAATTTCTTTATCGCGACGATCCCCTTCCTTTGGGGATTAATTCATGCGCTCGCGATTTCGAATTATGACTATTGACAAGACAAGGCAAAGGATTGGAACTCCTTCATTCGATAAATCCGTCCGATATTAGCATCCGCGTAGTCTATTGTAACAACTTACACGTTTCCGGGGGTAGAATGTAAATCCGCATCGAGCACACTGTGATTCGTTTCCATACAAATTCTTCGCCAAGGGTCAGCTTTGCTAGATTTTATTCCAAGATTATACCATTAGGGATGCTAGATTTAGGAAAATCGTAAATAAAAACATCCCTTGGCCAATGGCTGATAGATCATTAAACTCGTATACAAAAATTTCAATCTGATGGAAATTTTCATTCGGGGTTCCTCTCTGAAAATCAAAATTTTCAGTTATTTTGTGTGTATGAAAGTTAATTCGGCTTTATTGGTTTTTTTTTATTGTAGGGGTGTTTCGTGCGATTTTTTTTATATTACGAACAAAAATAGGTACCTAGACCTACGTAAAATTAAATGTTATATTGTGAATGTTTTGACGTTTACGAGTTTGAGAAAAAAAAATATTATTTCGTTCAATTTCTTCCCTTTTGGTTTTTACGTTGAATTTTTTTTTTGTTTCTCAACAATAGAATTTTGATTGAAGTTTATTACAACGTAGATTTAGTTGTAGGTACCTACCGAAAGGTTTTGCTTTTGTTTTTTCATTTCAGTGGCGAAAAAAAGTAGGTATAAGCTTGAATGAAAACTTTGATGAAAATATATTATCGGAAAAATCGTTGTGTTTTTGGAAAACAAGGAGAACATTAAAGGTGTTACTGGTATTGTAAAAGAAAAGGAAATTGTATCATTTCCTGGGTAATCCTCCTTTCTGTTTGTGTTTTGAGCTGATTGTGTGGCGTTGTGGCCATTGGGGGTGTCATTTTTGAGGGGGAGGAGGTGAATGGACTTGTGAAATGGGTTCGGATAGTTTCAAGAGTTATATAAAATACGATATTTATTTATTTGCTTTATTTATACGTGTTCGGAGGAGTATTATTTATGATTCATGAAGGTTGAAAATTTTGTAGGAGGTATATTTTTATAAATGAGATGAGATTGGAAATTCATTTTGATTAGAAAATAGATTTTTACCCTGTTCTCCTCGAATTAGAGAAATTACTTTTTGAATTGATAAAAATTGAATTTGACGATTCGAAGTCTTGAATGGAAAAATTTTTAAAGGGTTTCTTCTGTTTGAACAAAAAAATGAGATAAAGAAACATTCCTCGTTTAGTGTGAAATTTCAATATTTTCGATCCCCTCCCCCTTTCTATCTGCGATGTTTATTTGGATCGTTTGGGGCAGATATCGTTTTACCTTTACCTTGCCAGTTTACTAAGATCATGTACGAGACATTATACCTAATTAAAAATCCTAGATTGAGCAAAATTTACAAAAATTCACTAAAAATTTTAAATGGCAAACAAAAAATGAAAATTATTAAGAATAAAATTCCACAATTTGATTTCTAAAAAAAAAAATAAACAAGTTTGGTTTGGAGCAGAAGAAACCCTCTTTCTTTAGGAAGATAATTTTGATATACTTGCTTATTGGCATTTAAAAAATTTAAAATTGGAAACGAACTTATTTTAGTCTCCAAATTTTAATTCCTCTCCCCCTCCCCCTCCCCCCCCCCATTAAGGAACTTTGAATTGTTCCAGCAGTGCTGGATAATGTCAGAAAATTTTAATTTGAGTTCCTCCTCGCTCCAAGACAAAATTGTACTTTTAGGCGAGAAAAATAGGTTCGAATGAAGAAATTTTCAAAAATTCTTCTTCTTCAAGAAAAATTTTCATACCTTATTGGAGTTAGAAAATGGAAATATTGCATTTTGAGTTAGAAAATTTGAATAAATATTTTTAGTCTCAAATTTTCATTTTTTTGCCCTTTTCAAATAGTTTTTACTTTGTTCTTTCTTGAAGAAAATTTTTGTGTAAGAGTCGGAAAATTTGAAATAAACTGCATTTTGAGTTTAAAAAATTAGAAAAAATTTATTTTATAGTCTCAAATTGTAAATTTTTTACTTTTTCTGAATTTTGGTTCGATATTACCGCATATGTAGATTTGTACATATCGGAGATCTTAATCCAAAATTTAAAAAAAATTTCATCTCAAAGGTCTCACCCTCGAATGCTCTGAAAAATTGTGGGATGATGTGTGAAAATCTTCAGTTTCTGCTAAAAATTTCTGGTTTTTAGCTTTCTAGCTTCTAGCTCTCTCAAACGTCATCTTATCCCCGGAAAAATCATAGGATTATTTATAAAAATGATTTTCATCTCAGAGGTCATCTCATTTTTTTAAAAATAAATTTTCAACACTGAATTTTTTCTCAATTTTTTTTATTTCACAAGAAATACTTTGGCAACTCCAAAATTTATCTCTAGAATTTTTTTCTCAGATCTAAAATTTTTCTTCACGTTTAATGTTGAATTTCTAATAATGAATGTTGAAAGTTGAATGTTTAATGTGCATCTCAAAGATCATTTCACGCCCAGGAAAACCATTGAATGATTTGTATAAAAATTATTTTCATCTCAGAGAGGTCATCATCTCATCCTCGAATGCGTGAAAAAAGCTTGGGAGGATTTGTGAAAATGATTTTCATCTCAAAAGTCATCTCACTCAAAAAGGCTTGGAAAAAGTGTGGGATAATTTTTGAAAATTATTTTCACCTTAGAGGTCATCTCTCCCGCAGAAGCTCGAAAAAAGCACGGATCCAACTTTATATTATTTTTTCTGACAAAATAACGTTAGAGACACGGCCGCCCCAGAAGTTCAAAACATATAGTTCGATTTATTGTTCGATGAAATCGAAAATTTAAAATGTTTGGTCTCTCTCTCCCCTCCACATCTAACGACGACCCTATTCAGAGTTTTTGGCCTAAAATGATCTGAGATCTGAAGTTGAAAAGCATAATGAAATTTGATATTCAGTTTAAGTTGTTCTAAATTTTGAGTTGAATTGGCTTACTCTATTTTTCAAATTTATTTTTGGATTTGAATTTTTTAGCAAGAAATGTCATAAAATGACCAAAAAGGTCAACAAATTTTGAACGTTGATTTCAAATATGACGTCGGTACCCTCTTTTTACCAATTTAACACATTTTTCAGGGATATATATTTTGAAAAAATTGTAATTTTTAGTTTTATCAAATTTTCTACAAATAGGTAATCAAGAAAAATTCCATATTTTTGAAAAAATTATTTTCCAAATTATCCTAATATAGACACACTTTTATTCAAAAAAATCATCGATTGCAATTTTCCATTGTTATGCCTTCCACCCACCCCTCAATTTTGACCAATTTTCAAACAAACACATTTCTTATAAAGATTGAAGAAATGAAGAGAATTTGCATTCGATGATAAAAAATGAAATTATTTTTAGACAAGTTTTCTAAAAAAAGTAATAAAAAATAATTTATGAACATTTTAAAAAAATATTTTTTAGAAATTTTACAGAAATTTTCTAAAAACATGAAAAAGTGATTTTTTATGAGTACTATTTTTGAAAAATGGAATAAAGATGTAAAAATAACAATTTCCCTACATTTTTTTTGAATGTAGTCGAATTTCAAAGATTTTTGGGCCGGGGTAAGGATTGAATGAGAAATGTGACATCTTTGCCGAGATCTGAAAGTAAATTCCTGCTCCCCCCCCCCACCATACAACTTTCGAAAAAAATAATATATCCCGTCAAAAAACATGATTTTGGTAAACCCCTCTTTAGAAGTATTTTTGTTGCCTATCTGAGAATTTTAGAAAAAAAATTTTAAAAAATATTAAATTAAGTACCTAAATGTTTTTTTTTCATATCCTTTCAACGAAGATATCTACTATTACATTTTTTTTCGGTACCTATCAAATTTTCGTATTCTTGAGTAGGTATCTCTTTTCAAAATATATGATTTAAAATAAAACGTGTCTTTCAATTGTTATACATTACTGAAATAAAAATTAAAAACAAATTAATCGAGTCGAAAAAAAAGGGTCTCTTTGACGAAAAGCAGCTCGCGGAATACATAATTATAAAAAATGACGCTGTCGGGTTCGACGATTGTTTTACCAATTTCCAGGTGTAAAATGGAAACTAATTTATTTAATGTTTTTCATTTGGGATAATTAATGATGCACCGTGTTCATCTATACCTTTATTCTTTCGAAACAACTTGCCTCGTCGGTATTTAGTTTGAAAACGATCGTCGAATGGCGAATTCGAATGGCAGCAGAGGGTGAAAAAATAAACGTAAAAACTGAAACTCGAGAAATGAAAAGTTTACCTACAATTGTTTATTAAGTTTAACGCTCGGTACCTACGTAATTTCTTATTTTAATTAAATGAGAAAGATCGAGTCGGGCTTAGAACGCAAAAAAACAATTACTCAAAAGCGTAAGGCCATGGTTGGCGGGTGTGCAATAGAGTAGTCCATGGAGATGTAATACTTTCGCCCGCAAAGTACCCCTTTTTAAGCTTATTCTATATCAACAGTTTACCTTTCTACTGTTACAATCGAAAAATTCTTTCTTTGAGATAAAAATTATCACTGGAGAAAGTCAACTTAACGTTAATTCTTTCGGAATTCCTTTTACAATTAAATATACAATTGCTCTATCCTACGGTATTTCCATCTTCGAGTTTTATTTGCTACGCGATGAGATTATATTTGATGAATTAAAATCGATGTTAAGATTTTCTTATATTTTTTGTATCTACATCTTTGTAGAACAAGTTTTCATCGTGTATTTTTTCAACTCGTTCGAGTTGCACAAATTGAAATATTATTTACTGCTGTGCGAGAAATTGTTTAAAAGTACGAATAAATATAAGTACTTTGTTGGTACATGCCGTAGATGGTATTCTCTCTTTCTCTCGATAATAAATTATTTTCAATGCGAATCTTACTTATTCATAATGAATGAAGTTGCTGGGTTTTGTTGTAGCATAACATATTCTTCGGGTACGTGCTCGCAAGACCACATCAACAATTTTCTATTCGGTTAATATTTACGCAAGTGGTAGCAAAGTTGCATGCCAGATTAACCGAAACCTAACCTAAATTAATCTGGTTAAATTTTACAATGCATGAGCTTTTTAGCCAATTATAACCCATCAGGAGAAATGCACTTTGAAAAAATGAACGCGTTTTTTGCTTTAAAGCAAAAATCTTAGAACATGGATATGTCAGTAGGATATACTATACTCTCAAATTTAATATAATTCTTCAGGATGTACTTCTTTCAATGCCCTTAAGGTATGGCAGCTTCATTTAGTTACTGTGTTACCGCTATTACACAGGTCTAAAGACACTTTTGATTACCATTAAGGAGAGGGATGCACCATACACTCTGCTTCTAGTGCTGTGCCTCTACCAAACTAGCGCATACCTTCCCAACTACTATCTCTCACACAATCATTTTCCCGGCAATCTTTCCCAATTTTCTGTCTGACATTCTGTCCAACTTTCCATCTAACGCTCCATCTAACTTCTTTGAGTCTAACATAATGTCATTATGTCTTAATTTAAAAATATTACTGTCTAATGCTCCATATAATGCTTCATCTAACGTTCCATCTAACTTCTTCCAGTCTAACATAATGTCATTATGTCATAATCATAATCTAAAAATGTAACTGTCTAAAACTCCATATAACGCTCAGTCTAACTTTCCATCTAACTTTCCGTCTAATAATCCGTCTACATATTTCCGATTGAATTTCCTGATCGAATTTCCGATCGAGTTTCCGATCGAGTTTCCGATCGAGTTTCCGATCGAGTTTCCGACCGAGTTTCCGACCGAGTTTCCGACCGAGTTTCCGACCGAGTTTCCGACCGAGTTTCCGACCGAGTTTCCGATCGAGTTTCCCGTCAAATTTTCGATCGAATTCTTTTTGCCTGACTTTTTGACAGTCTTTTCAACCGACTTTTTGACCGACTTCGATCGACTTTTCGACCGAATAAAATACAAATTTTTTCCAAGTTTTTTCAAGTCTAACATAATATCATTATGTCTTAATCTAAAAACGTTACATAACCATCCCAGAGTTACGTTACACTTTTCAAATTTTACCCCCCCCCCCCCCCCGTAGCCCCCAAGCCTAACATGTTATCAGCAAATTATCATGTTCAAATATAATATTTAATTTTATTTGTTTTTTTAAGTCTAACATAATGTCATAATGTCTTGATCCACGCTAACAACATGTCATTATGTCTTGATCCACTGTGATCATTACACATAACCCGTAACCCATCCAAGTCTAACATAATATCAGCAAATTATTATGTTCAAATATAATATTTAATTTTATTTGTTTTTGTAAGTCTAACATAATGTCATAATGTCTTGATCCACCGTGACTGTAAGAATTTTCAAGCGTAACCATTGACCGACTTTTCAACCGACTTTTCAACCGACTTTTCGACCGACTAAAATACAAATTTTTTCCAAGTTTTTTCAAGTCTAACATAATATTATTATGTCTTAATCTAAAATGTTAAAATATAATATTTAATTTTATTTATGTTTTTTTAAGTCTAACATAATGTCATAATGTCTTGATCCACCGTAACCGTAACCATTTTCAAGTGTAACCATTTTCAACCGTAACCATTTTCTAGCGTAACAATTTCAAAATTTTACCCCCCAGGCCTAAAGACATATCCATGTCAAAAGAAAAATTTGTTAATCACAATTTTATTGCTGAAAAAGCTTCTATAAATGATGTCCAGAGTCTCTGATAAAGCCCCACCCCCATTGTTTTTTGAGGGGGGGAGCTTATGGTGGAGAAAATTTTTTGGCACCGATTTCTCTCAAATTCACGTAAAGGGTTATGTAGGTGTAGAAGTACTCTCAAAAAAAATTCAGCCCCCTCGACCTCAGGGGGCTGAGCCATCGCTTCCCGAAGTTCAACGTTTTCAGCTAAAATGCAGGGAATAGGAGTCAATCAAAAAGTTGACTCCTGACTCCGGCTTGACTCCTGGAATCAAAGGAGAAAGTTGACTCCTGACTCCACTTTGACTCCGGGGTCAATTCTAGACTTTGACCCCTGAGTCCTGACTCCTGCTTGACTCCCTGACTCCGCAGTTTCAAAAAATATTTTTTTGTACCGATTTTGCTCTAATTTACATGGAGGGCTGTGTAGGTGTAGAAATACTCCCTAAAAAAAATTCAGTCTCACTGGACTTCATAAGGCTAAGCCATCGCTTTCCAAAGTTGTACATTATTGGCAAAAATGACAAAAAAACAAGGTTTTTCGATTATGAAACCGCCTCAAAATTATAATTTCGATAAAAAACGTAAAATTTACAAAACCAAAAAAATTTAAAATTTCCTATTATTAAGTACCTATACTAAATATTACATGATAGGTACTTTTTTGTCAGAAATATGGAAGAATTAATTTTTTCGATCATTTTTGGCTGCGATTAATTTGTAAATAATTTGCGATTAATTTTCATCGCAGAATCATCGCACGTTTTTTCCGAGGTTTTTGAGACTTGGATGAAAATTTGAATAAAATCTTACCTTAAAAAAAATCATCCCAGGATTGTTTCGAAAAGTTTTGGCTTCGATTAATTTGAGATTAAAATTAATCGCAGAATCATCACAATTTTTTCTCCCGAATTTTTGAGGCCGGAATGATCATTGTAATGGATTTTCATCCCAAAAAATCATCCCACGATTTTTCCTAGCATTTGTGACTGCGATAACGAATTTTCATCGCAGCATTCATCCCACGTTTAATTCTAGTTTTTGAGGCCGGAACGATTATTTGAATGGATTTTCGTCACAAAAAAATCGGACCACGTTTTTTCCGGGCATTTGTGGCTGCGATGAACTTGCGATGAATTTTCATCGCAGAAATCATCCCGTTTTTCGAATTTTTTGGGATGGGATGATCCCTGGAAAAAATTTTCATTCCAAAAAAATTATCCATGATTTTTCCGAACAATTGCTTTTGCGATGAATTTGGGATGCATTTTCATTCATTGCAGAAATCATCACGAGTAGATGAATTTTTATTTGCTAGTTGCAATGGTGGGAATGAATCAAAGAGATTAAAGAGACGCGATTTTGAAATTATCTCCAGTGTGGTATACTTATCAATCATAAATGCCAACATAGTACAGTCATTTTAGGTTTCTACCCAAAAAAAATTAGCAGAAAAGGGAAGTTTCGTATATAAGCTCAGTAAAGTATGTACTTCAATATTCCCGAACTTCCCTAAAATTGGTGCATATTTAGACCCCCTTTTGGGGGGCGAGGGGGTTCAAATTTTGGTTTTTCTGCTATAACTTTCAAAATTATGCACTTAAGAAAAAAAAGTTGAAACAAAAGTTGTAGAACATAAAAAAACAAACAACTTTGTTATTTACAGTATTTCCCTAAGATGCCATGGGGAGAAGCTGGAGCTTTGTGAAAAAAATCAATTTTGAAAATTTTCCAATAATACAAATAATCACCAAAAATTGGGTCCATTGACTTTTAGGAGCGGTTCTTTTGCACAATACATCCCATTACTATGTAGAATAAGTAAAATGTATAACCGACCCCTCATCTCAAAGTAGGGGGGTGAAACCTCTGTAGAAAAAGCCGCATTTTCCCCCGAGCGTAGCTCAGCTACAGTGAGAAATTCGAAAAATTGGTCCAAACAAACGTAGAGCGTCAAAAGACGAACATTTTACTTTTTTTACTTTTTTTCTACGTGATCTTAGGAGTGAGTTATTGCAAAAAGAAAAAAAACGGGGTTCAAAAATTTTTCAATAATTCAATACTTAAATTACGCCAGGTATAAAATTTAGCGAACCGATAGTCTAACAAGTTGGTTTCTGGGGTTTTCATGGTTGCTGAACTCGATTTTTATAATAATTCAACCTCTGGACCCAAATTAGGCCCCAAAAGAGGGGGTTAAAAATTCGTGAAAAAGTTTTGAACGCTCCCCCACTTTTTTTTATTTTTACACTAGCTCACTTCCAAGACCACGTAGAAAAAAATGAACGCGTTTTTTGCTTTAAAGCAAAAATCTTAGAACATGGTATGTCAGTAAGATATACCATACTCTCAAATTTAATATAATTCTTCAGAATGTTCATCAACTTATATTCAACATGGGATGTACTTCTTTCAATGCCCTTAAGGTATGACAGCTTCATTTAGTTACTGTGTTACTGCTATTACACAGGTCAAAAGACACTTTTGATTACCATCAAGGAGAGGGATGCACCATTTACTCAGCTTCTAGTGCTGTGCCTCTACTAAACTAGCGCATATCTTCCCAACTACTATCTCTCAGACAATCATTTTCCGGCAATCTTTCCCGACTTTCTGTCTGACATTCTGTCTAACTTTCCATCCAACATTCCATCTTACGCTCCATCTAACTTCTTTGAGTCTAACATAATGTCATTATGTCTTAATTTAAAAATGTTACTGTCTAACGCTCCATATAATGCTCCATCTAACTTTCCATCTAACGTTCCATCTAACTTCTTCCAGTCTAACATATTGTCATTATGTCATAATCTAAAAATGTAACTGTTTAAAACTCCATATAACGCTCCTTCTAACTTTCCATATAATAATCGGTCTATTTCCGATCGACTTTCCGATTGACTTGACTTTCCGACCGACTTTCCGACCGACTTTCCGACCGACTTTCCGACCGACTTTCCGACCGACTTTCCGACCGACTTTCCGACCGACTTTCCGACCGACTTTCCGACCGACTTTCCGACCGGCTTTCTGACCGGCTTTCCGACCGACTTTCCGATCGAATTTCCGATCGAATTTCCAACCATCTTTCTGATTTCCAACTATCTTTTCAACCGACTTTTCAACCGACTTTTCGACTGACTTTTTGACCATCTTTTTGACCGACTTTAGTCTCTCCAAGTCCAACATGTTATCAGCAAATTATCATGTTCAAATATGATATTTAATTATATTTATAAGTTTTTTCAAGCCTAACATAATGTCATTATGTCTTGATCCACTGTGATCATTACACATAACCCGTAACTCGTCCAAGTCTATAGTCTAACATGATATCAGCAAATTATTATGTTCAAATATAATATTTAATTTTATTTATAAGTTTTTTTAAGTCTAACATAATGTCATAATGTCTTGATCCACCGTAACCGTAACCATTTTCAAGCGTAACCATTTTCAGGCGTAAGAATTTTCTAGCGTAAGAATTTTCTAGCGTAACAATTTTCTAGCGTAACAATTTCAAAATTTTACCCCCCAGGCCTAAAGACATATCCATGTCAAAAAGTAAAAAAAGTAAAATGTTCGTCTTTTGACGCTCTACAACGTTTGTTTGAACCAATTTTTCGAATTTCTCACTGTAGCTGAGCTACGCTCGGGGGAAAATTCAGCTTTTTCTACAGAGGGTCCACCCCCCTACTTTGAGATGAGGAGTCGGTTATGCATTTTACATATTCTACATAGTAATGGGATGTATTATGCAAAAGAACCGCTCCTAAAAGTCAATGGACCCAATTTTTGGTGATTATTTGTATTATTGGAAAATTTTTAAAATTGATTTTTTTCACAAAGCTCCAGCTTCTCCCCATGGCATCCTAGGGAAATACTGTAAATAACAAAGTTGTTTGTTTTTTCATGTTCTACAACTTTTGTTTCAACTTTTTTTTCGTAAGTGCATAATTTTGAAAGTTATAGCAGAAAAACCAAAATTTGAACCCCCTCGCCCCCCCAAAAGGGGGTCTAAATATGCACCAATTTTAGGGAAATTCGGGGATATTGAAGTACATACTTTACTGAGCTTATATACGAAACTTTCCCCTTCCTGCTAATTTTTTTGGGGTTAGGGCGGTTTTTTAGCTAAAATGACTGTACTGATGTTACGGGGGGGGGGGGGCTGAAATTTTTTTGGGAATATTTATACTTCTAACCTAAATAACCTCCCTTTTGTGAATTTGAGCGAAATCTGCAAAAAAAAAATTTCCAAAAATGCCCCTTTATCCCTCACTCCTCCTCAGAAAGAACCCCGGTAGGGATGGTGCGTTTTCATCACATACTGGAACATTTTATGGAAAAAAATGTTCATGTTCTCGCAAAATTTGTAATTTTTCACTAAACTGCTCAATTTTGGGAAACAATACCCCAGCTCTCTGATGTATCGGAATCTAATTTTTTGGGGGGAAATACTACTTCACCTGAATAACCTCTTTGTAGCTCTTTGTGAATTTGTGTGAAATCGATGCGAAAAAATCATTTTTCGAAACGAGCCTCAGCTCCACTCCCTCTCAAAAAGAACGAGGGGTAGGGGCGGTGCGTTTTCACCACACACTATGGACATCTTATATGTACTTACAGGGTGGCTTAAAATTTCTGGAACGCGGAAATTGCTTCGTAAAAAAAAATAATAAGGCCAAATGAATAATGAAAACTCATTGAAGTCATCCCTTATTGATTACGAATCTTTGAAAAATTTTGGACTTCTTCGATTTTTGTACTTATCAAAAAAAAAGTTCAAAAACCAAAATTTCGAAATAAAAAACTAACAGTTGCATTAATAATAGTTTTGGATAAGGATAAAAAATCATTGCATGCAGGTTTTGCCTAGTCAAAAATTTACAAAAAAATTCAAGTTTTCATGAAATTGGCAACACTGTCTCCCCCATTCAACCCTTTCCAGATATTTTGAGTGCAGTGCAGCGTTGACGTTGTCCCTTGCCTACCTACATGTAGGCAACCCTTCGTTCAGATCAACGCAAGACAATGTGGAGCGATTTCTCTCTAAATTACCAAAAAAACGTTGCGTTCCGGAACTTTTGGGTCTCCCTGTAGAACATTTTAAATTAAAAAATTCTCACTTTGTTGCGAAATATCATTTATGACTCGTCTATGAGGCGAGGCCGAGGTCATTTTTTGTTGAAATCCCCAAGATCTGTACACTTTCGGGGGGGGGGGGGACCACTTCGAACGAAAAGTTGATAGGCTAGTCGGATTCGTCATCTCAAAATGTATACAGAAAATACCGAATTTTTCAAAATTAAAATTTTGGGACGGTTTCGTAATCGAAAAGCTTGCCTTTTTGTCATTTTGGCCAAAAATGTTCAAAACTTGGGAAGCAATGGCTCAGCCCTCTGTGGCCGAGGGAGGCTGAATGTTTTTAGAGTACTTCTACACCTACATAATCCTTCACGTGAATTTGAGTGAAATCGGTGCCACAAATTTTTCTTCCCTCGAATAGGGAGGGGCGGTGCGACTTTATCAGAGACCCCGGACATCATATTATAGAAATTTTTTCAGCAATAAAATTGCGATTAACATATTTTTCTTTTTTAAACACTTTTTCGATGCTATTTCTCTTGGGTTATTGAAAAATATTAAAATTTTGGATTTTCCAATGACGCGACTGAAAAGTAAATTTTATCGGTTTTCATTTTGAAATGTGTTGAGGTAGAGTTGTGGAAGGGGAAGGTGCCGAGAGATTATTTGGCAATCGACGAACGATCTTAGAACGTAGATACTCGATTTACTTACGTTAGATTATTTAATGATGCTGATTTAGGTTTAGGTATCACTTGAAAGTCTGTGTGTTCAAAACTTGATCGTTATTTTTACAGTTCAATGGGAGTAAATTGACTTAAAAGAGAGTTCATTTACGAATAAACCCTTTAGCATAATTTTATAGGTATCGCAACGAAGCTATGAGTTGTATAAGTTTTACTCGGGTACTTATTTCGACAAAAAGTTCGTTATACGGTTGGCTTTGAATGGCAAGAAAAACTCGACGAGTTTAAACAAATAAATTTGATCTAACGTGAATTTTCGTAGTGGCAAATTACATTATCCTTTTCAGAGGAAATTTCTGCTCGAATTTAACTATACTTGGGTATCTGCTACGTTTACCTTTGATAATTAAGTATTTAAAAGGAGTAAAAAAATGCGCAAGCGTTATAATAACATTGGTAGGTATACGCGGAGCCACGATAAAGATGCTAGAAAATTCATGAAAATGGTTGGATACCGCAATAAAGTAGGCATAATTTATAGAAAGGTAATTAATTGTCAATTTGTTTTACCAGGATGGTTATTAATTGGTTGAAAATATAGTTGGTTTAATTTTTAAAGGTATTGAGGTTATGCGAAAAAATGAATTAATTTGATTTTTATGTTTGATCAAGTGCTGTCCTGACTTGGATGTGATTCTTAATTCGAACTAGTTTTTTAAAAATTCAAAGACAATAATTATCATCTATTTTATCTCAGGTTTTGTTTGAAATTGCGTAGTGATTAGTAAAGGGTTGGGAATTGGAAATTTTTTCCGGAATGCGCTTACCTATCTACTTAAATGTGCCTATATGAAAATAATTAGCATTTTTCTGTGATTGCAAGTTACAAAATAAGTAAGACGATTTTCGAAAAAAAGTTTTTTGTTCTGAAAATGTTTTGTTTTTTAGGAGGAAAGGAGAGAGGGGGTTGAAAGTTTGGTGGTTTTCTTTGGTTTGGTATTTTCAAATTTTTTTTGAAATGGCTTATTTTTTTACAATTGAGTTTTTGTGTTCTTCTCCAAAAATGTTTTGTTTTTTAATGTGGGGAAGGAGGATTCTGAAATTGTTGTAATTTTCTTTTCGGTTTCTATATGTTTTTCTTAGAAAATGACTTACTTTTTGAAAAAAAGTTGAGCCTTTGTATTTTCTTTCCAACGATTTTTTGATTTTCGATTTTTTGAATATTTTTATTTTTTAAACTGACTTGTTTTTTTGCTTTTTCTGAACTTTTTTGATTTTTTTCAAAAATTGTTTGGATTTTTTGTGTTTTTTTAATATTTTTTTGGGGATGGGGAAGTGAGATTTTGAAAAAATTGTAGTTAACTTCTGATTTCCATCTGTTTTTCTTTGAAAATGACTTGGGTACCTTATTTTTTCAAAAATATTGGGCTTTTGTATTTTTTCTGCAAAGATTTTTTTTGAAAATATTTTTATTTTCTTAAATGGTTTATTTTTTGAATTTTTTTTTGAATTTTATTTTTAGTGTTTTTTGTTAAAGTTTAGTTTAACTGTTTTTTCCTCCCTAAAAATATAGTTTGATTTTTTATTTGGGGAGACGAAGGATGATCAGACAACCCAGGTTTGGTTTTGTTGGTTTCACTCCAAAAATGTTTTTGTTTTTTTGTTTTATTTTGTTTTATTTTGTTTTTTTGTTTTTAAATGAATTAGTTTTTTAAGTTTTTTCTGCAGTTTTTTTTTGAAAATGATTCGTTTTATTTTGGTTTCTTTTTAAAAAATTGTTTGGATTTTTTTCTAAAATTGGTGTGTTACTTAAGGAATGTTTGGATTTTTTTTCAAAAATAAGGTTTTTTAACAATAATTTGGTGTTCTGGTTTCGAACTGGTTCTTTTTTTCCTGAAATTGAATAGGTTTTTAAAACAATTTTTTTTTTTGAAAATAGCTTGTTTTTTTAACAAAGGATTGGTTTTTTTATTTTCAAGAACTTCTCGGTTTTTGGGGGTGTTCTGAAAGCAGTTTGATTTCTTTAAAACTGTTTTTGTTTTTTGTTTCATTTCTGATTTTTTTCAGGCTTTTTTTTATGAAAATAATTTGTTTTTGGGGGGCGGGGTCTGTAAATCGTTCATTTTTTTTCCTGGAGATGACTTTGTTTTAAATTTTTCTCACTTTATTCTGAAAAAATGTTTTGGGTTTTTTCTGCTGATGGTTGGTTGTTTGGTTTTTTTTGAAAATGTTTAGTTTTATATTCTTTTAAAAAAATGATTTGATTTTTTAGAAAACCGGTTGTATTTTTGAAATGGTGTCCAAAAACGATTCGATTTTTCGATTGATTTCTTAAATTGGTTTTGTTTCATTCAAGTTTTTTTTTTCTGAAAATGGCTTGTTTGTTGAGTCTCTAAAAATATTTTTAACGATTTTTCTGGCAGGAATTTCCGAAAATTGTTTAGTGCTTTTTTTCTCTTCAAAAAATGACTTGGTTTTTTCAATAATAATTTAATTTTACCAACTGATTTTTTACTATTGATAGTTTTGTTTTTTTGTTTCTTTCTGGAGATGTGTTTTTGTTTACTTTCGGAAAATTGCTATTTCTTTCTGAAAATTATACTAGGTACGGGCTATTTTTATTTTTATAGATACATTCATACTAATGGTTTGGCTTTTCTGAGTTTATTCTGAAAATGATTTGGAGGTTTTCTGAACATTTTTTGTCGAAGAGACAGTCTTTTAGGAATTTCTTGTTTTTTTTTTCTCAAAAGGACTTTTTCAATTTTTTTTTCGAAAAAAATTTGGTTTTCTCATTTTTCTCCAAAAATGAGTTGGTTTCTTGTTAAAAAAAAGTTTCTAGTTATTTTATTTTGTTTGAGAAAGGGTTCAGTGGTATTCATCATATTGACACATTTACGTTTCAAAATTTGTTTTTTGGATTTAAAGGCATGCATTTTTAATGAAAAATTCATTCCATTAGTTTTTTCAAATGAGTAGGTATTTGTTGCCTGAAATTTAGCTCAATAAAAAAATACAAAACTGGCAGCTCGGGGATTTTGAAATTTTTCTCAAGTAATGAGATATCTAAATTGTATGAAAAATACACTTTTCAATCTGTCCTCTTGGATTTTTGACCCAAGTGTACTATTCGGTTCAGGATATTGAACTTACAATATGACTGAATTTTTAGCTGCTCAAATTGATTATTGCGCTATCTGGAGCTATTTCAGTACGCTGGAGTAAAGTCAGCTCTGGCTGGAGGCTTAAAATCGGCTCAAAAATGATTTCAACCGGTCGAATTCAGTATAGAAACCAATTTTCAGATTTTCGTCTCATGATTTACTATTTTTATGAAAAATCAATATTTCGATAAACTATTTCAGTCGTTTTTAAAAATTCACCAAAAATCGAAAAATCAACTTCGGCAGCTCAAAATTTAGTTCCAAGATTTAATCGACGTATTCTTTCAGTGAGTCAAATTTTGGCTCAGTTGGCTTGGACTGGTTGTAAAAGTTCCCTCATTGTGAGCCTGGATATGAAAACCACCCGTAGGTGTCAAAATTTAGTTTTCGAGTTGACACTGATTTTAGGCCTTTCAGCAGGAATACAATCAAAGGGGAACCTCGGCTCAAAAACCAATTTTTAACCTCCTAAGATGGTTTCTACATCCAGATTCACATACAGGTAAAATTCAATAAGTGCTACAAATTCGTACATTTCGTGAGAGTGATAAGTATCAAAATAAGCGGAAAAGAATATAAAAACTGTCGCAACGTTTAAATCCTCGAATAAAATCATTTCGCTCAAAAGCCAACTTCTCACTTAATGAAATTATATCCTCAACGAGGAAAAAAAAACTTCTCAATATGGACCTTGGAGTTTCGAGGGAGTTTTTAAAAAAATGCGAATCCTTTGTTTTGGGCCTTTGCTCGGTTGATGGCTAGATTGTTTCCATTATGCTGACGGTTAAAATAAGCGTCTGAGGTAACCTTGCTATATAAATAAATGATTAAAATCTCACATTATAGTAAAACGTTAATACGTAAGTGTAACTTTTTTTTCCACCCTAAAAAGCGTATGTAGGTACGCGAAACGCAACGTTGAAAAATGTCACGTAATATTTTACGTTTTAATCAACACATTCTGCCTTGGTTTTTTTCCCACCTCCGTTTTTATTCCGACACCGTTGAAAGTTACCCAACACTAATGGGATAATTTTACAATAATAACCGGCCGAGAGTAAACCGCGTAACATTTCGTTATAAATTCGTACATTGCGGCTTTTTCAAATGCGTTTGCCTCTCTCATTTGTAAAATAATTTGACACGTATGGAAAAATAATGGCGTCATTTGTGATACAAAATATTGACATGTTTTCTATACGTATATCGACGAGCATTACTCGACCATATAGATTCGCATTGCCACAAATTTCATGCAAATCGTGGCCACCCAACCCGTGTACGTACAATTGATAAGGCACGTTAAATTCGGCACGAAATTAACAATTCGTGTGTTATCGTGCCCGAAAATAGCCTGTTATTTTGGCGAAATTATCTAAAATGGTATTTGATTGAATGGGAATTTTTTACACGTTTCGACGCCGAATCATTCAAATTCAAGTGTATCTTTGTCGTTGAATAAATTTATTGCCGACGTGATGTCTATTCAACGTGAAATTCGGCGAAGTGCATTTTTTTCAGATTTGAAATTTTTTCCGAAAGGGCGCCCTCGTTCGATGTGTTTTCTGTGCAGACGTATTCGATACCTATTTTTTGACCCTGGGGAAACGCGAGAATAAATTTCGGAGTTGGAATTTCTTTGTACAGGAATTTCAAATATTTTAAAGTGCTGTTCTCGAATGCGCGAGTAGGCAAATTTTATAATTTAATTTCAAGTGCTCAAATTGTCGAATACACGTTAGGAGTGAATTTTACGTAGCTTGCTTTTCAAAGGAGACGTTCAACTTGGGAAGATTTTTACGTTGTTGTGCCTTTTGTACGAGAGATGAGTGAAATTTTTTATAATTTTTTTGGCGTAGGTGTTTTTTTTATGATGAGCAAATTGCATAGGCCTGCATTTTTAAAATATTTTTTCTGCGTAATCAACATCGATAGGTGATTCTGATCTAATTTTTAGTGATGAGTTCGAATATGATTTTTAGTTTTTATCCATCTCGTGAGGATTTTTCGTAATTTGAATTTTCGTTGAAAATTTGTTTCGCAGTTTTTAATAAATTTAAGACTTGAAGTAGATTTTCTGAGTAAAGGAAAGGGCCTGCGGAAAAAATGAATATAATGTAAATTGTAGAGCATAAAATTTTCTTTTTGTAAAGTTTTATTCGTTTTTTTCTTGGGAAGCTTAGTTTTTGAGATATTTCAGCCGAAAATTCAAAATTCAATATTTACCTTTATTGAAAATATCTCAAAAACTAAACCTTCCAGAAAAAGACTGATTGGACTCTGCAGAAAGGAAATTTCACGCTCTACATTTAATGTTCTATTCATTTTTGGGAGATTGAGAGGCTTGATTTTCCTAGAAAATAAATTTCTTGTAATGAATCATATTTTCAACATTTTTTCTTTATTTGCAAGAAATGAATTATCACAGGCTGGTAATTTGACAATTGAATGTGTCACAACAAAAAGGGCATAACTCAGCATAATGTCCTTTTTGATGCGACAAGCGATTCGTATTCTCTAAAGTTTTCTCTACCCAATGAGCTACCTCCCACCTTCCAATATGTTTTCCTCGAAGAGTTATGGCGTTTTTAAAATGCGAAGTTCGCAATTTTGGTACCTACATTACATGTTTGATTTTCGAGAATTTGCATAATGTTAATTTTTTCACTGTGCAGATGATTGTAAAATTTTTAAATTTTAATGAAGTGTTTTTTTAGTTAATTTTTCGTCATAAATTTGAAAAAATTAAGAAATTCGTCCAAAATGTATTTTTAGCATTTTTTTGTAACTAAGAAAATGAAAAAAAAGTTGTCATTTTTCAAAGTGCGATATATCCGCTCCCTGAAGAGATAATTTGAAATTTTTTTCACGAAAATGTTCCTTTTTTCATTCGCTTCAACTTTTGTATGAAGATTTTTTTTAAATTTTCACTTCCGGAAAAATTATACGTCATCAAACGTAGAAGGGTCGAAATGAAATTTTTTCACAACAAAAAGGACATAAAACTCAACCTTTTGTTTTCAATATTGAAAAAAATAGAAAAGATATCAAGTGATTGGCGAGCTGTTTTCTTGTCAGAAAAAAGATGAAATTTTAAGGTAAAATTTTTTCCCCTGCTCAATTCTTTAATTTAGTATTAAAAAAAGTATAGGAACTGAAACTTCAATCGCGATTTCCCAAAAAATGCATTTTTTCTTTATGTCCTTTTTGCTGTGACACGTTCAATTTTTTCTTTCCTAAGCAATTTTGATTGGTTATCTTGACCTGATTTTTTGTGCTGCATGAGTCATGATAACACTATTTATTCATCGCGTCAGGGTTTCTTCCAATTTGAATTTTTTGTTGCAATTTTTTTTATATGTTAAAATCGATTTTATGATCATAGGAGACAAGGAGAGATCCTACGAATAAAATGTATGGAGCGTAAATTGTAGAGCCTAACATTTCCTTTCTGCAGAGTTTAATTGGTTATTTTTTCTAATAGGCTTAGTTTTTGAAATACCTATTTTCAATAAAATATGAAAATTGAACTTTGAACTTTCGGCTGAAATATCTTGAAAACTAATTTTTCTATAGCAAAAAAACTAATTGAGCTTGACAGAAAGAAAATTTCACGCTCTACAATTTATGTTCGATTACTTTTTTTCGTAGAATTCTTCTTTTGCCCAGAAAATCTACTTCAAGTGTCAAAAGTTTTCAAAAAATGTGAAACAAATTTTCTATAAAAATCCTAATTGTGAAAAATCTCAGTAAAATCACCCATTGAAGTTGAATACGAATTTTCGTATAGGTCTGTGTTATAAGTTCCCTGATATTAAAGGGGAGAGGGGGCACTAAGCTGTCCTAAAACATTCTCGTTTTCTATTCCTGAATGAAATTGACTGCTGCGAGGCGTTGTGCGATAAGGGACCTTGAGGTGAAAAAAAATTGGGCATGAAATTTACGTAATTCGCCTCGAAAACATATTTTCTATACGAATAATGCAAAATCTGACATTCGATTTTTTTTTACCACAAGGTCCCTTATCGCACAACGCCTCACAAATGGTTTAAAGGCCAGATTTTTCTTTCGTCTGCGTCTCCAGTTGTTCCAAAAATAGCCCTAAAAATCTCTTCAAAAAATATCATTGGTTTTTTTATTAATAACTTTAGATTTAGATAGGAAATTTTACCAGGAATTCGAAAAAGGTGTTTTGAGGCCAGTAAGTAATGGTTTGAAGTAGGTAGCACAAAAGAAGGCCTTAAACCAGAGTTTTCTTCTTTTTTTTAAGATTTCGAATTTGGTCTGAAATTTTGAAGAGAATAATTCGAAAAATTGGTTAAAAACGCTATAAATTATACTGGGATCCAATCTGAACATTTCGAAAAAATAGAATTACCTAAATTGGAGAAATCGTAATGTAACTTTTTTCAAATTTTTATCGATCCGTATGAAAAAATGTTGTTTTTTAGTGACCTCAGTTTGGATGAGGTAAAAATTTGAGATTTTTGTTTGTTGCTTCACCCTCTCCCCTCCCCTCCCTAGCAAAGTTTAAAATTTCAAAATAATGAATTTTTTGTTTTTAACAAAATTTTAAAACGATAGGTATAAAAAATAATTTTTTATTATTTTGTTGATTGATGATTTGAAAAATTCCAATTTTTTGGAGTGTTTACTTTCAAAATTTGGGTTTATGACCGAAATGCTAATTTTTGAAGATATTTCTAAACTGAATGAAAATAAATGATATACTTACCTAGACCTACCCAGCTTCACAGGTCGTCTCTCTAGATGAACGTAGGACGATCCCGATGCCATTTTTCTTATCTACAAGTTCTCAAATTGCCATAAAATATGTACTTACACATTGTAAAATTTTAAGATGATGTCGTTTAATGACATTCATCACGAAAAAATGAAATTTTGAATTTTATTCAAATCAAAATCTTAAAATTGCGAACTTTTCTTGAGATTGAGCAAAAAAACTCTAATTTTTACTACGTCTTTTTTGAGGTTATTTAACCAGAACTTTCTACTGAGGTTCATTAATTTTGAAAAAAAATTCTATCACCACTCATCCTACGTACAGTAAAACGGGGTGACGTGGACCTACGAGGTGAAGCGGTCCACTTGTTGAAATTTTTATGTTTTTTGCCAAGTACTCCCTGAATTTTGCACATAGCGACCTCTAACAAAAACCATCGTGTAGGTCTCGCTTCGGTGAACATTTTGCGTAAAAAACATTTGGGTTTACGATGAAATTAAGGTAAGTTAAGAACCGTTGAAATCAAAGCAAGAATTACTGATAATTTTGTTAAGGCGTAAACTATGGTCTGCAGAAGGAAATAATAATTGTGTCGCCAATATAAAGTTAATCAGGGTTGTAGAGAATTTTATGCTGACCATTTTGGTAAAAAAAAATTTTCATTTCAACGATTCTAATCCGAAATAACAACGTTTTTATGAATGAAAACAACTATATTTTAACAGTTTTAATGCAAAATAACGACATTTTCATGAATGAAAACGACAATAGTTTAAAAATACTGCCGGTAAGATATCATTGCACTTACGTAACTTTGTTATCAAAGCACCAATATGCATTTTAATCAAAGTTAGGACCTGCAATATTTTTGAATTTTTGTTTTCATTCATAAAAACCTCGTTATTTCGGATTAGGATTCTTGGAATGGAAAACTTTTTTCACCAAAATGATCTGTATGAAATTTTCTAAACCCCTAATTAACTTTAAACTGCTGAAACATTTAAAAAAAATTTTCTTAGGTCATTTTTTTCAATTTATCAAGTAGAATGAAGATTTTTATGAATAAAAACATCCATTTTTGAGTCTTTTATTCGCTGTGGTGAAGGAGGGGGGAGGGTATAAATTTTTTTTCAACTTTTTTTAGGTCTAAATTGACCAAGGATTTCATTGGTGCAAAAAAAATGGGGTGGTCCGCTTCACCCCAAACTGGGGTGAAGTGGTCCACACCTTTGAATTCGTCTCAAGGTCACATTTTTTTTACCAAAAATGTTGATTTTTTCGGTGAATATTCCTGAAATATGGGCCTTTGATTTAATACCAAAACGACTTCCTGAAGTTAATATAGGGCAGAGATATTTTTTAAAAAAGCTGAAATTGTATCCACTTCACCCCGTTTTACTGTATAATGGAAAGAAGAAAGAAAGACGGAGTTGAAGGGTGAAATTCCTGCCTTGTTTCTTTGAGACCTTGGATATAATTTTTACCCTCCCTCCACCAATCACCTTTCGAAAGACAAGATAAAACGAAACCCCTCTCCCTCTTTCCATAACAGGTCTTTAAAGATTTATTCGAGTCGAATTTTAACATCGTTGATTCAATTTAAAATTTCTCCGTTGATTGATAATTTTTTTGAAAAAATTGACTTTTCATAATTATTTCTATTTCTGTTTCAGCTGGAATCTATCATGATTATTGTGTGGAAACAGTTGGTTTACCCAAAATATCCAGAGTTCTGGGCGGAGGAAAACTTCGTCACGAACCTGAAAAAAAATCCATCTTGATTTTTGGAGAATCTTTGGTAGGTAATTATGTTTTCTTAATTAACATTAGTTACATAGATACCTTGACGTAAATTAGTCTAAAATTTGTTTAAACTAGTACCTAAAAAAAAAAAATGTTTTATGTATTATGTAATTTTGATTTTTTTTTTCGTTTGAAATCGTACCATTTCCCAGACTGATAAAAATTTCAAAGGAAAAAATAATTTCTCGATAACCCAGCAGCAGGTACCAACCAATTCTCTTTCAAATTGAAATTTTTTCATTAAAAGACGCACCCAAGACTCAGTAACGACCTGCTACTCAATGCTCAACGACCTATAATTGTTCTGATCAACTATCGCACAATATTGAAGTCATTGACGTAACAATGAATCAATAGGAAGCCTTTTTCTACCCGCGATAATTTTAGATCTAATGCACATGGAAATATTGTTAACTGATCATATCGCGACTTACATTCGAAAGTACTTGGAACAGCACTCAAAACATGACGTACGTTGACGCGGACTAACCATCGGGTGTACATTTATTTTCACTAACCTCCAGCTGCGTTAATATAATCGTCGTTGTGGAAGTACTCGCTGTTTTGGATCGTTTTTCGTAGAATTTTAAGTAAAATTATCGAATAGAAGTGCCATTGTACGAAGTCATATGGTTGTCATATTTTTCAAATGGGTGAACTATAAATCGATTGGAGTTGATATTTTATGTGACTTGTGAATCAATTACAGATTGGGAGTGTCGATAAACCGGGATTTGGATGGATTCTTGTAGAATAAGTTGCCTTTTTTAATTTTGAAGGGGCAAAATCTAACGCAGAAGTGGGATTTGGTGCTTAGTTTTAAACCTCACATCACAAAATCATCATTTTGGTGTGAATATTTTTAATCATGGTACAAAAATTAATTTTTTACGCAAAGAATGTTTCATCAAAAGTGCAATTGTGAATATAATGATATTAATCTAATGTTATGAAAAATGGTTGCGTCAGTATCATTGACATAATGCAATTAGGTTGCTTTCTAAGCTATTTTTTACAGTTTTCGGCTCAGATAATCTGTAAGTCTTGCATATAATTAATTTGAATTCTACTTTTTGCTTCAGGGATTCGGAAGAGCAAATCGTACTCTTGTTAAAAGAATATTACAGAAAAGTTACCCCGATTACAATGTTTCTGCCACGCCAGGAATAAAATTTGAAATATTATGATAGAAAATGTAGTTTTTATTCTATTGTTAGTGTAATGGATTAAATTATTAGAAATATTTATCGATGAAACTTGAGATTCAAAATGTGCATGAAATGAAATAAAATTTGGTAGTGAAGCAAAAGTTATTTTTTTCTTCATGATAGTTATATATTTTTGATTTATTTAAATTTTCAGCTGAAAATATTTAATTATTGACAAAAAAATAGGTATTGTACAATGGTCAACATAGGATTCATAGTTAATTTTTTCCACCTTCGAATAATGGAACTATAAAGTGCATAGATGTCCTAAAACTCCATAGCCAAAATTGCAGCTGCCCAAGATGATATTTCGAATATTGGTGAATTTTTGAAAATTCAAAAATACCTATCTTTTATGATAGAAGTTAGGTCCTTACCAAAATTTGATAATTTCCCCGCATTCTGAAGTCTTCAGTGCAATTTTGATTTTATCTTGTACTTTCAAACTTCTTCAGAAGGGACCCAAATTAGCTAATGAGCAGCTGGAAATCGGCTTCTCGTTTCTTTTCGACTAATTTAACGAAAAAATTCACCTCTGGCTCGATTTTTGAATGGAAACATTAAAAATTAAAATAAATGTGTATTTTTGACCAGCTAGGTAGGTATTAATCGGAGAAAAGTTGAAATAATCATGAGGCTATAAAATGGCTGAAAATGGTCAAATTTGGTTTCAGGGATTTGATTTTGGATGGAACCATGTTCTCTGACTTGGAGATTTGACCATTTTCGATTTTTACGATTTTTTTCAAAATTAAAAGCTGATTAAAAATAATACTAACACATTTGTGACCTTCCAGGAAGAAACCGACCTTCGGTCCGAAAAAAAATTTAAAAAAAAAGTTTCTCAATCAATCCAAAACAAATGATAATCATTGTTTTGGATTGATTGAGAAACTTTTATTTTAAATTTTTTTTCGGACCGAAGGTCGGTTTCTTCCTGGAAGGTCACATTTGATCTATCAACCTGAAAATCAAAGGAAAGGTAGATTTTCTCATTAAACTAGTCGAAATAACCGAGAATTCGATTTTTAGCTTCTCAAATTGATTTAGACGCCTTCTGGAGAAATTGAAGAATACTGAAAAAAATCGAAATTATGCTGGAGGCTCCAGAATGGCTAGGATTGCTAGAAATAATTAAATCTGGTTTCAAGGAATCATCGAATCAATATTGGGCTAACTAGACACGAGGATTTCGCTGTACCCAATAATTCAGAAATTTTTCTATAAATTGGTCAAAAAATTACACTAGTTTTTCTTTCAGGCAAAAGCTTTTAAATCATAGATATGTCCAGAAATAACTTTCCAGTAAACAATAATTTTTATTTTCAATCTGATGAGACTTTTTAAGTTAGGTTTTTTTGTTTTGTTTTTGTTTTCAAGCTTAACCAAAAACGTTACATCGCATTTCACATTTCGTTGCTTCTAGATATTTTATCAAATATCATTTTCTATTCGCCAAAATTTCTATACATTTCTTTTCGAGTCTAACAGAATGTCATTTTTAAATTGTACTTACTCAAAATTTGGCTGTCAAAAATTGGCGTTAGCATCAACACAGGCTAATGGGCCTCGTAATTTGAACTTGAATGAGTGATGAGTAATGAAGTAAATTTTCTGCATCATCTAGATTATCCGTGATGTGCAACACTAGGCTTCAGAATGCCTCAAAAAGAACAATTAATTTTGAGTTAGGGAGGTTGATTTAACTTGGAGGGAACCTAAATTTTATCAAATTTGACAAACGAAAAATGTTTTTCTTTATTAAAAATATCCCACTTGTTTTGTGAAAAACACAGATTACATAGGTATTAAATATAAATTTTCAAAAATTCATTAAGAAATGAGTTAACTTGGGCAGCTGAAAGCTGAAAATGCTAAAATAAGTAAGTATTTTTAGCTGCGGGAGTTTTAGGACGCCTCTTTTTTCTAAAAATAGACTTCCAACGACATAAAGTGATTCTCTCGTTTCAATTTTAAAATTATTTTTGAATAAAAAGAAACAATTAATATTCAAAATAAACAAACAAAACAACGAAAAAACGAAACACGGAAATTTAAAAATTAAAAAAAATAAAATAATAAAACGATTCAATAGGATTTAGTGAACTACCTACTCAAAAGCAGTGTTGCTCAAAAAAAAATCAAAAAAACTACTGCTTCTGCAATAAAATTAATTTTCCGAAACTAAATCATACCGCAATTAAATCCTGATAAATATTCACTAATAAATAATAATTACCTAATAATCGAAAATAAAAATAATAACTTCATAAAATTCTTTCTATTAAACGAAAATTATCAATAAATTATTTTAATTTGCCATTTTTCACTTCGTTCCATGAAACAGTTGGCAATGTTGGTGACGTTTCGTTGATTCTGAATGAAAATTAAAATGGCGTAATTCGAAGAACGATGAAACAATTATGTATCGTTGACGTTGTGCGTTATTTATTTCATAAATTGCATTTGTAAGTATTAATTAAATAACTTTTATTGTTAATAATAGTATATTATAATCTGGTTCATGTGCGAATGATATACAAAGCGTATTGCTCAATTTTGCGGTGTGAATCTTTGCCATCGGCTGACTCAATTTGATCGTGATTGTAAAATGATTCGATTTTTTTGAAAGTTCATTCGTTCAACAATAAAATGAAGATTCAATTCACTTGAATCTGAATTTATTATCTACCTGTTCATTCGCAATAATGCATTTTTGACGATCTGGTTCTGATTATTATTACTTCAGTACAGCAGAAAAAATGAGAAATTTTTAATTACAAATGCACGGAATACTACAAACGTGGAGTCCATTCAACGTGTGTTTGTTTATCAATGTTATACCTTCGTTTCAAAAAACGAGCGAAAGTATAATCAGTGTTTGGAGAATGAACACATTTTATTTGAAAATAAATATAAATAATTATGATTTATCTCGGACGAAGAATTCAATATTATAAATTTATGCGATTGTATATTTTCTAGGCTGAATCTTACATGAAGACTGTGAGGAAACGAACGTAAAAATGTTGACGGATAATATAAATATGAATGTCGGTGAGTAATAAAATATCAGAATTGAAATTGGCGCCTTAATTTGAATCATTATTGATATTGTCCTCGTATTGTTAGCAGAAGAAGAGGTGATTCTATGGGTCACGTCGGATCTTGTCGGAACGACTCCAGGGACTGCGGAAGTAGTTGAAACTTCGACGGTATCTGAATCTGCTATACCAGTCGCTTTGATCAGTCGGACTCACGATGAGCTAGATGATAGCCAAATCACTGAAACTTCGTACGAAGAGTGTAAAGGAGATTTCTGCGTTGTCGTGAGTATTTTTCGTATTCGTTGGTAATATTCGAGTGAACGAAAATTCACGTATGATTTAAATTTCAGGACGTGTCGCCACCTAAGGAGAAGAAATCGAGAAAACGAGGACTTGTTTGGCAGTATTTTACGCCAACGGAACAAGAACGAGCTCAGTGTTCATTCTGCCCGGCTGTGATATCGTTTAAAGGCAAATCTACGAATAATTTATTGAGACATTTACGTACTAAGCATTCAGATACTCCTACCGTTAAGCAAGAAAGGATCGAAAACTTTCAATCAGAAGATGGGTCGACGTATTATATTCTCTCTACCCCTGATCAACTGCAGCTTACTTCGAACGATGACAATTTTCAAGTAAATTGAGCTAAAGCTGGATTATCAATTCGTAATCTCTTATATTTAATAAAATCGTACTTCCGGTAGACCGAAGATGGCGAAGACAAAGCTAACAAACGTCGAGGCGGTGTTTGGAAATACTTCATACTCGGTACGAATTCCAGAGCTAAATGTAAATTTTGCGGAACCGTTATCTCGTTCAAAGGCGGCTCTACAACGAATCTCCTTCGTCACATGAAATCCAAACACACCAATATCAAAGTGCCGAATAAAGTTAAATCGGATGACTCGTTCGAGCTCTCTTCGACGAAAACTTTCTCTATTCAACATTCATTCGCCGAAATAGTCAACGAGTGCGTGAAAAGCGACGACGAGAATGATTTCACTGTTCATACGGTATACGACAGTCAAGGGGACGATATCGATCCCATCAGCACCGAAAGTATTACTACGTTGGCTTCGATGGATCCTCATTACTCGCACGAAATCGACGTTCAAGTTTGTATGGTGAGTGAAGCGACGATCTCGAGGCTATTCTTGTTTGTAATATTAATAAGAGATATTGTGTAGCCTGAAGATGTTCACGAGACAACCAAAGAACGTCGCAAATCAGCCGTAGCTTGGAAATATTTCGAAATGGAGAACGAAGAACGTGCCAAATGTGGGGTATGCTCGGCGGTAATCTCGTTCAAAGGCGGCTCGACTGGAAACCTTTTACGTCATTTGAAAACCAAACATTCCGAACTCGATTTAACGCCTCCGGAGAAGAAAGAAGAATACGAAGAACCGGCGCCGGAAATCAAAGAAGAAACTTTCGATGATATTGAGAATCAAGAATTGGCCAAGTTCGTTCATCTGCTTAATCCGAAGTATAAACTGACCGGAGCAATAATACCGAAATTGAACGAAGTACGTATTAATTAAATTCGATTATTCGATCGAGTTATCTATTCACATGAAAAATTTCATTTTACAGAAAGAAATGCCGAAACGTATTCGTAAAAGAGGCGCTGCTCTGAGCTACTTTACAATCAACGATAACGAATCTGGTACTTGCCAATTGTGTTCTGCCGACGTTTTACTTAAAAATGGTTCCAAGGCTCCTTTATTGCGGCATTTGAAAGCCAAGCATCCGGATATCGATACCGTCCTGATATCCGGTGGAAATCAATCCGTGCTATCTGATGAATCAGTACAGGATATTCAGACTGATATGGAAACCGAAATTCAAACTAGTCTGAATATCGAAAATATTGAGAATATTCCTATGCAAGTTACCGGATCGTCTGATGAATCGCAACAAAAAGTAAATTAATTTTGGAATAAATTGTAGTTAGTTTTTTTGTTGGAGTTTTTCATATTAAAATTAATTTTTCCGCAGGAAAAGGTAACCAGAAAAATGCGTAAGAGAGGATTAGTCTGGAATCATTTCGCACCACTCGAAGATGAAAAAGCGAAATGTATCACGTGTCCGGCAGTCATCTCGTATAAACGTGGCTCTACTTCTAATCTTCTGAGGCATATGAAGAAAAAACATCCTGAAATTGATGTCAAAGATGAAGATCCATTGAAAGAAGAAGAAGTTGCAGAAAATGTTGTTGTTAATGATGAAGAAGAGGAAATGACTGATTATGAAACTGTAAGCATCTGGTGCTCCGAATGAAATGTTTTTGATATCCCTCCGTTTTCATTTTGACCCAAATTTACCAAACTCTGATTGAAAAACCATGTCAAGAAAATTCAAAGTAAGAAATTTTAGGTGATTGATTTGATGTTTCAATTTTGGCAAATTTTTTAACATGAAATCAAAACGCTGTAACATTGTTCCGTATATTTTCTAATCAAACCGGGAGTATTTCGGACAAAATATTCAATCAAATCCATCTTCCCGTCTACTTTCCTTCTCATCGGTCTTCAACACGATTGAGAATTGTCACCATTTCAAAAAATTTTCTTTGAACCCCGAATCCAAATAGGTTTCTTGATTTTTATCAAAAAGTTTCAATATTGTTTGATTATCTATCTACTTATCTGAACAAAAAAAAAAAATAAACTTCAAATGAAAAATTTTCATTAAACATTTTGAACCTTTTCTTGTTCGATTACTTGGAAGTGTGGTATTATTTTTATTTTGGTTGGCATTTTTTAAAAGTCAACAGAACATCTTTGATTGTTATTTTCATGGATTCTGTCAAGGTTGGGGGAAGTGGGGACCGAATTGAAGAAAGCTTAGAGGAAAAGCTGCCTCCCTAATGACAAAACTGCTACTACAGCTGAAAAAGTTCGAAAAATTTGCTAAAATACCAATTAATTTTTTGTTTTGATTTGGAAAAAATGCATTTTGAGTCGTTGAAACCATAAAATGTTATTTATGAACTAATTTTTCTTTTTTCCCCTCTCCACAATTTTAGCTTCAATTAGTACTAGTTATATTGCCTCGAACAGTATTAATGCTAGATTTCTATGAAAATTTATTATTTTCCAGAGTCACTTGGACTTACCCACGGAAAATATTTGAGCTGATCAAAATTAGAAAAAGAGAATAAAAATATTCATTTTTTAAAAAATCCAAATTTCAATTTTTGATGAAAATGCAGTCGAAAATATTACAAGGATACCTATGTTGTTCAATTTTTCTAGTTTTGATTAAAATTTTAAAAAGTTTGGTGAACTGGTTTCAATAATTTCCGGTGGGGGGGAAGCTGTACCTTTAAAAACCTGAAAGTTTGTGAATCCAAGATGGCTAAATTCTCTAAAAATTATCATAAGTTCCCTCAAGGTGTCAATTTTTTAATTTTTCAAATTTATTTAAAAATTGGAGAGAGTTAATTGAAGGTAGAGGGTGTTAATTTTTATTTTTTTTAAATCAAGGATTTGTGATGTGATTTTTAGTAAATTCGTGGAAATTAACATCTCAAATTTTTCAATTTTTTTTAGCAGTAAGTAATCTAAATTGGAACTTGAGTCATGTTTACTTCAAGACAGATTAAATTACAACTGAGTATACGAGAAAAAAATTGGAAAATAGTAATTTTTGGTCTCTTTTCTAGTGAAATGAAGACTTTTTTAAAAAAATTTTTTGGCTAATATTGTTGGAATGTATGGATGCACAGAGCTTGAATTAAAAGAGCATACTAAATAAATTGAAAGCAAGAAATTCTAGTTTGTGGATTTTTTTTATTTTTACAAATTTTTGAAAATGAAACCGAAATGCTGTAAGGCTATTTTAGAGGTTTCTGATTTAGCTTGAAATATTTTGAGCAAAATTTTTAATCAATCATACCCTCCCTTTCTTTTTCATTCTTCTCCTCAAGTATTGGCTCGCAAGCCTCTTCCATTAAGTAACCTAAAAAAATTAAAGCAATCCCCCCCCCCCCCAAAAAAAAATCCATGATTTATTTGTTAATCGATTTTTTTTAAAAAGTATATCAGATTCACTAATAGTAATATTTTTTCAGCCCGACGGTTCGAAGAAGAAAGTTCTCCGTAAACGAGGCCGCGTCTGGAACCATTTCAAACCAACTGCGCCGGATAAGGCGAAATGCGGTATATGTTCGATGATAGTAGTCTATTTGAAAGGCTCTACTACAAACCTGCTTCGTCATATGAAAAAGAAACATCCATCGATTGACCTATCTAAGGAGAAACCATTCAACAAGAAATTAGTTTACCCCAAAGAAACCGCTTTGGTCGAAGCTCCGCCGAAAGAACCATCTCCCGCCGATTTCCTCGGCGACACTGGCCCGAGCGATAAAGTGAACGCGATCTTCAAACGATCGGAAATCGTATTCCGGAAACATTTCGATAAATTCTTAAATCGCCCGGTCTCCGTAACGAAAAGTAAAATGTACGACGAGCAGTTGGCCAAAATGATCGTAAAACAGTATTGCCCTTTTACCATCGTCGAAAGCGAAGAATTTCGAAAATTCGTCCAAACTGTGAACCCTGGATACAGTTTACCCAGCCGCAAAACAATCTCGTCCAGATTGATACCAGAATTATACGAAAAATGTGCCGAAGAAGTTCGCGAAAATTTACGTAATATACGTTACGTAACCATTACGACGAACGGTTGGACATTGGTGAATAACGAATGCTATATCTCGATTACCGCTCATTTCATCGACGATAATTGCCTATTCCAGTCGTACCTGCTGGATTGCTTCAAATACGAAGAGAAACATACCGCTGAGAATTTGGCCGCCGAAATCAAGAGTATTCTGACCGACTGGGGCCTAATCCATAAGGTGAACGCTGTTGTCAGCGATAACGCTGCTAATATCACCGCAGCTATTCGATTAAGATCTTGGAGACATATTCCTTGCTTCGCGAATATGCTGAATTTAGTCATTCAAGCGGGTCTGTTCGAAATACGCGAGACTCACGATAAAGTCAAATCGCTGATCGATCATTTGAAAAAGAATCCGTTGGTGATGAAGAAACTCCATAGTACTCAGACTGAAATGGGCCTAGCAGAGACGAAGCTCAAACAAGACGACATTTCCAGATGGGAATCAACGTACGATATGTTCGGTCGACTTGTAACGTGTCGAAGTGCACTTCCATCGGTGGTCGAAGCTTTCGGTGAAACTGTGCCCATGTTGAGCGACCACGAATTGGAAATTATCGAAAAAACCTGCGAACTGTTGAAACCGCTGTTCGATATTTCCAACGAAGTAAGCGAAAAGAACATTACCATATCGAAGGTCATACCGTTGAGTAAATGTATCGGAAATTATCTGCAAAGAACGTTGAAAGACGATTTCCTCATGAAGGAGATCCATCAAATGGTTACTAAAATGTCGGACGAGGTGACGCTGCGATTCAGCGATGTCGAAGATAACACCTTGTTGGCCGAATCAACGTTGCTCGATCCTCGATTCAAGAACCAGGCTTTCACTAACGAAGAATCGTACGCGAATACGTACCATTCGATTTTGCAAAAAGCCAGCAGCGCCAAGGTATCCGAAAAAGCCGACGAAGAGAAACGAAACGGCGCCGAAGGTAAGAAGTCGTCGATTTGGGAAGAATTCGATTCCAGAGTTGTTCACGTCAGCGATGTAGCCAATCCGGAGAACGCTGCGGCCAGCGAAATGGATAATTACCTGCAGGAAGCGTTGATTGCCAGAAACGCCGATCCGCTGGTGTGGTGGAAGGAGAGAAAATCCGTGTATCCGAGATTGTTCGAGATTATGAAGCAGAGATTGTGTATCGCAGCGACCGCCGTATCGAAGAATTTTACCAATAGCGGGCAACTCGTGTGCGAGAAACGTAATAAACTCAGTTCGTCGAAGGTATCGATGGTGTTGTTTTTGAATCATAATTTGTAATATTATTTATCCATTGTGTTTTTTCGTTTTATTTTTATTCGAGTATAATTATTGTTTTGTGATTGGCGTTTTTTTGTCGATGTGTATGCAAAAGTTGGAATTTGCGATCCAAAGTTGTTGAAAATGGTCAAATACAGAATGTAGAATTGCGTGTGAAAAATTGGAACCATTTTTGATACTGGATTTTTAGATTTTGGTCGATTTTTTTCACGAGGTTCACTTATCCCATATATGAGAGATGTATATGTATCATTGTTATCGGCCCAGTTCTCTTGGAGGCTCCGAGGAAGATATTTCTGTTTTTTACCTATGTGAATTTTTCATAAAGAATACTCAACTTGGATTTTTTGAATTTTGAAACTAGTAGTACTTGCAGCAATTAAGCTTTTAGGTATTCTCAAGTACCCGAGTGAAAAAAATTGCAGTTGATGAAATTAAATTCAAAATTCAAGAACCTAGGAAAAAATTGGAATTTCGAACTGAAGAAATTTTCCATTAAGTAGGTATCAAATTCCAATGAAGGAAAATGATAACTATTTTAGGGAGAAAAATTTAAATCGCTGTAAAAAATTTTATATCAAATTTTGAGCTTAAATATAAATGGCCCAACAAATTTAATATTTTACAACAAAAAATTTGCCATCGAATTTCAAATTCAAGTATATTATTTGATTTTGAGCAAAGTAAAAAGTAGAATTTCAGTACCGAAGCAAAAATTTTCTTTGAATTTTAATAGAAAAATAGACATTACTTACAGCGGAAAAATCGGAATTGACATCCAACAAACTTTTCATCGATATTATTTATCAAATTTTGATTTTGAATAATAATTCTAAATTCATTTTTTTTTCAATTTTGAATCTGATTACTCTCCATTTCAGTTTTTCATTTAATAACTGCAGACTTCTAGTAAAAAAAAAATAGTATAGTCCTACCTTACGTTTTCGGGGGCGTGAAATTCGAATATAAAAAAATTAATTGGAGTATGAGTAGAGAAAAATCAAAATTTGGCTAAGAGCGAGGGATGAGGCGTGGAAAGGGAGAAAATCAAAATCCCTACTTCTTCTCGGATACAAAACACTGTAAAATGCTAAAGCCAACGCTCTCGTAGATGCCTTTAATGTTGTAAATTTTCACGTGGAATTTTTTTTTCTTCAAAAATACGGTTTTGATTTATTCATGGAAATTTTCTTTCCACTCCCCACGCCTCGGTCTCACTCTCATTTTTACCCCAAACATTTTTTCAGATTCAATTTTTACGACCTCGAAAACGTACATTGATATATCACACATGAAAAATAATGTAAAAATTTCGATTTTCTCCCCTCCCCACCCCTCACTCCCTTACTTGAAAAATTTCTTCTGATTCGAATTCTACGACCGCTGTGTAAGTCAAATTGCTCTAAATATTACCAATTTTGAGATGCGAGAGATCGAAGAATAACGTTTCCATGAAAAATCACACAGACAATTTAAAAACACATTGCCCATTGCCCCCCCCCCCCTTGAAACTTCTAAGGAGGCTGGAATCAAAACCACGAAAAAATCTCAACTTCAAGGATGGGAGAACCGCATAAAAAATGTTGAGCAAAATCTGAAAACTCAAGTTCAAAAAGTGATTGAATTGATATAAAATGACTCACGAAGTAACGCAGATATATGTACAAAAACAAATATATTTTAAAGACTAATTAACAATTACTTTTTTTCATTATTTTTATTCTTATTTCTCTTCTTTCCTTTCTTCTTGTTTTCCTTCGGTTTCAAAGCAGTTTTCTTTAAGCCTTTCATTTTACGTGTTTGTAATTTGCCCACATCTTGAGAAGTCATATGAACGCGACCCAGTTTCGATCCGAAAGCGTCACGACGAATGTTCTTGATCTTTTTACCCTACAAATTGAACGAAAAAATTAACAAATGTTAGAATATAATTAAAATTTTTAAGACAAATGAATTTGAAAGAAAAATTGATATTTACCTGAATCCTGGGTTTGATACAAGCTTTTTTATAAAGATCATCCGAAGCTAAGACTTGTCTACGTAAAACTAAATCTGCGTTAGGACCCATTGGTTCCAAATCCACTCGAGGAGATTGTTCCCCAACATTCGTCAATCTTACTCTAAAAACGAAACGAAATCAATCCACGAGTAATATAAAATATTCCAATGATTCAATATCTTTACCTATAAGTCCTAAGTAGAATTTTATTATCAGCATAGGTAAACGTGAAAACATATTCCATGCTAGGTAAATGGACCAGATTTGAAGATCGTTGGTGGAATAAATCAACAAACATGTGCTTTAATCTCTTCAACGTATGAACCGTATCGAATTCTTCTCCTATAAATATCAATCCTGGCTTAACACCCAGTGATGGGGTTAAAGCTTTAAAATCACTAATGCTTTTGTAATTATTAACGCCTATCTCGAACATATCTAAGATATGGTAATTATGAGTACAGCCTGCGAAAAAAACCAAATTGAAGGTTAGATGTGAATAACCACAGAATTGATGAAAAAATTATCTTCGATACGAACCAATTACTAAATTATTTGGACGTTTTTTGTTATGAGAAGCGAACACGAATAACGACGAGTCAAATTTCTGGCACATACTTTCCACCGGAGCTGCATCTTCGAAAGGTATTATATCGTTTTTATGATTTAAAATCGTTGCGTGCGGTTTTTTCAAAAAATACTGTTGAAAATCATAGTCAATTAGGGTAAGTAATTTAGAATATAAAGTTTAGTAAATTACTTGATTCAGTACCATTTCTTTGAAACATTTCAAAACATCTTCGTTCGTTTTACGTCCACGTATAAATAATGTCTGTTTGATGTTTTCGATTATTTTCGGAGCTCTGTTTTCCAGAATACGTTTGGTACGACGATTAGCCGGTTTCCTGCACAAATTGTGGTGATCAATTGATTAGATAAATTATCATAGAAAAGCAATTGTTCATGATTATGATGAAATGCATGAAGAGGAACTTCATCTAAGATTTGAGATAAAATCAAAAGAGAATTTGAATACTTACTTGACTCTTTGTATAACGCCCATGGTTATTGATTTTACACTATTAATACATTAAAATAAGCAACAAAGTAGGTAAAAATACACAAATTATTAGAAAATTCATTCAGTTTTTACGAATTTCACATTTCACAAGCACCGAAGAACGAGGAAAAAACAGTTGATTTTTATTGGCAATCTAATCGAATAAACAATCTTTCAGCCAGCGTCAATTGGATTGCGCACTAGTCAGCTTTAGCCAGCGTCAGGTAATAAAAAAAAAACTGAAAGTCGTCATTCATAAATCAACCAATCAAAATGCGTTAAAATGTTGAATATTTTTTCAGATAGTGCTCCAAGCCAATTTAAAACCTAGCCTGACCTTATCATACCTTGGACCTTGTGATTGTTGATGCATTTTTTTTTATTTCGAATTTTTGAAAGAGAACAGAGAACTGAGAAATTTTAATTAATAATTTGAATTAATGTAATTTTCGGTATTTCCATCAATTCTTTCGCGTTATTTTATAAAAACGTTATATGACTATGTCCAAAAAACTCATCGCACCGTCATACCATATTCAGTGCGATTGGGAAGATCATCTGAAGTAAGACAAATATTTTTTTCTTTGTCCAAACTAATCCTCAGAATCATCACTTAAATAATCAATTTTTATTATTCCAGTAAAGTTTCCGGTGAAATATGGGTCTCCTGTAAACATAAAGGTAACAATATTTTAGTAATTGGAACCTGCCACAACATATGAAATACACAAACGATTTTCTCTTCAGATCAACCCAGCAAACATGGCAAAGTGGTTCGAATTAACACTTGCAGCGACGCGGGTAGTCCGACTGTCAAAGCTACTGAAGACTTCGATGTCAATTTATTAACACATAATGCTATTCAGATTAGAGCCGCAGACTCCAAATTCAGTTGTATTTTCTTGGCTCCCAGGAGTATTTATAGCAATATTCATCACAAAAGTGTAGTATATCATACCTCATTTTTTTAATATATGTATTGAATTGAAAAATTAATGAAGAATGTAAATTCTACAGGTTACCAGTCTCGATATCGTTGAAGGATCAAGTTGTGTTTCTGTATCCCTCGATGACGATTCTAATGTTATTGTATGGCTCACCGATAACGAACATAAATTGGTTAGAATTCGATTTTTGAATTATCAGAATAAATCATTCTAAAAACTCATTTTCATTGCTGAATATTTTTCAGATAACGTTCACCGAACATGTTGGAACTGTTTATAAATGTCGCTGGTTCCCCAGTGGTAAAGTTATTCTATCTTATGGAGCAGATATGAGTTTGAAAATATGGTGTTCAGAAACCGGACGTTGTCCTGTAACGTTGAAAGGTCATAAAAAAGCCATTACTGATTCGGTATTCGTCGATCGTGGTCGAAACCTCGTATCAGTTTCGAAGTAAGTGCAAATTCTGTAAAAATCGGACTTCAATTTTTATTCTAACGTGGTATTTTGTCTATAGAGATGGCGTTTGTAAATTATGGGATTGTGGCGAAGCTCTTTGCATCGCTAATCTTCTGGAAATCAATGTTACTATCAACTGCTGCGCTATTTCCACCTGCCCTGATAATTACCAACTTCCTGAAAATGATTCTCCTCCTCGTAAGTATTGAAAAGCACTAAAATTAAGTTTATATTCGATTATAATTATCCTGAGATATTTTCAGATGAACGTGAGACTGAAACCGATGATAAAATACTTATAACCGGATCAGAAGATGGTGATATTCACTGTATCGGCATTCGCAGTCGTAAAACATTATTCTCACTGAAATTAGAATCAGCTGTAAACTGCTGTTGTTGCATTAAGCCAGGAATATTCATCGTCGGTTGCCATAACGGAAGTATACATCTAATATCAGTTGAAAATCCCCAACATATTATCGCCTCTTGGTTGGAAACCAATAATCCTGCTCTAAGTCTTCTACCATACAAAGGAATTGGGTTCTTTGTCGGTCATAATGATGGCTCGTGCGTATATCGTTCTATCGTTGATCTTGACTCTGTCATTAGATTAAATTTAACCGGATCCGACGGTGATCCGATTTATGATATTTGTTGTGATAATAAGTTTATCTATACTGCCTGCAGAGATTCCTGTATTAGGAAATATTCCCCTGATTCTTATATCGCTAGACATTTTCAATCCTGAATGGTACCTATGGCTATGGCAGCTTCGAAGGGTATTTTTCACCTATTGTACTGAAATTTGAGCTTGGATGTTCAGTTCGAGTGGTTGGTTTTTCGTTTGGGGGAGTAATAATTGAAATAATTTCGGTTTCGGTGAGGAGCTCGATTGCAGAACGTCGGTTGTGTTGATGGGATTTTATTTTGATTTCGAAATATTGGTATTTTTTTTCTAAAATGATGGAGAGATTATCTATGATTCATCTATCGTCTTACACCTTATTAACGTATTATTGTATTTATTTCAATAAAATGATATCAGCGATACATTATTTATAATTTGGAGATAGGAAGTCTTTACACCATCTCAGTTAATACAAAGTTGAAAAAAGAAATAAAATGATAAAAAATAAAATAAAATTGAGTAATGAGTGGACCATTACTTTCAAATTTTCATCACTGCATTGAGTAAAATGGAATTAAACGATATGTAAAGAACATTTTTGTTGAGACTCACGATGCCAATTCAGCGTTTTCGTTTTCCTGTAAAAACAAATAAAAATACAATCCAAGATTACGCCCAAGTACACCAAATAGTAACTTACTACACATGCTAGTAGTTTGATGTTGTTTGAGAGCTTCTTCCGACGATTCCGGCCAATGACAGAAATTACAGATGAAAATCATTCTGCCATCAGGATGGAATTTTTTAACATGGGCATCGCGATGCAACGCTGAAGGAAATCGTTTATTACGAAGCAAACATCTTATTTCCCAGCATGGGAACACGTTCTTTTGACAATACTCCTTAAACTGAATAAAAATCAAAATTTATCGATGAAATTATCAAAATCATACTTAGTAATTATCTCAGCTTGGGTTACATACTTCTGAAAATCCTCCCTGATGTTGCAACTTTTTCTTCATCGAGTCGAGACTTAGAAAGTTCTTGGTTAAATTACTGACCATGGACATATCCTTTCTTCGTTCGGAAGTCCAAAAATCATCTTTGAAAATCATGTTATGTTTGATAGGAAACGGATAGACGAACGAATCACCCTTCAATAGCATATTTTTTTCAATTTTGCATATTTTTCTTGGAAAATTGATTCAAACTTTCAAGATGATGTAAACTTACGTCTGCTTGTGATCTTGGCAACTCCGTTAATAATTTTTCTACATGTTCTTTACTCGATAAACGTTCGTCGATGGTCAGTTCTGGGTTCCTGGGCGATTTCTTAATCGATGAATTGCCTCCTTTGGTTTCCATACGGTTCGACAAGTCTACGTGATTTTTACGTTCTTGATCGCGTCGTTTGATTTCTTCATCGTGTGTAGGAGTCGAATCAAATTCAGATTTTGAGGCGTGAGAAGTGATAGCTTCGTAGGATTCGTTTGCCGATTCGAATTCAAAATGAGATTCATTTCGAGGACTGCTTTTACTTGGAGTATTCCGTTCAACTTGAGATTTTATGCTATTGAAATGAATAAAATGCAGAATTTTTCATCAAATTGGAATACTTATACGAACAAAATTAGGCTTACGGTTGAACGAGAGTTGATTTCAATCTGAAAATCTCCGATTTGTATTTATTTTCGAGCTCTTTTCTGACTGAATCCAATCGACCGTGATGTAGATCGATTATTTCTCTGACTCGTTGATCATAATTATCCTGCTCTTTCAATAGTACATCCCTACGAAAAGTAATCCAATTCGTTGTTAGATTAATAGAATATTATTTCTGATACCTAATAACGATGGGAAATTACTCTTGATCAGCGATCATTTCCTCCTTTTCTTTGGTCAATTTTTTTATTCGTTCACGAAGCATTGATTCCTTTTCTGAAGAATTTACTTCCGTTCTGAACCCAACATGAGGATTAATTTCATGAAGACGACTTAGCAACTGTTTAAGGTCTGGAGATTCGTATACACTGTTTAGACATTCTACATATTCTGTAAAAAAAGAACACCTTTAAGTAAAAATGTACTTCTTAATGAGTATTTTTGACAAAAATCTGAAAATACTTTACCTGAGGAAGATTTGGAAATCGTTTCGAGTAATTCGGTCAGTCTATCGAATACATTTTTACCGCAGTTGGCGCTATTTCCGGTGGAGCAATTTCGGGACTTTTTACTCTTTTCCACATTCAAAGATATGACAAGATTATAGTTAATACCTTTGATTTCGGTTTGGAACATTTTTACATCGTAAAAGAAAAAGATGTGAAAGAATTCAAGATGTCGCGATGCTATTCAGAATACTATGCTTACAAAGATTAATACATAATTATGAAAAGATGTAGTCTTCGTTCATAGGTACAACATCAACCTGTTCGTTATCACTTGACATGACTTTGATAATGATAATTTGTACATAAATATTATTTATTTGCATTTCACTTCCATTTGAAAGACTATCTCTTAAATTATTTTGACGCAAATGGGATTTCGACGATGTCCAAATTTATCGTAAATACTCAAGTTGGCTAAGTTCAAATTTTTTCAACTTCTACAGTTTTCAAAAAATTGCATCCAATATTGAAATTTAATTATCCCAATAATTATCAAATTATTAGAAGAAATTTTGAAAAATGAAAAATGAGAGTTGAAAAAAACTTTAAAAATCAAATACCTATGGAAAAATGTTGAGAAAATTTAAATTAAAAAAATTTAATGTCGGAAAAATTTTTACTAATTGTAATTTAAGTATTAAAAATTAAAATTTTTCCAACTTCAATTTCTTCAATTTTTTTCAACTTCAAGTTTAAAAAAATCCAACTCTAAAATTGTTTTGAAAATTTTTAAACTTACTTACTTACCTTCAATTTTTGTTCAATCTCATGAAATTTTTCCATTTGAAAACTTATTAAAAAGGTTTTCCAACTTTGAATTTTTAAAGAAAATGAAGAAATTTTCAACTACCTACCTACCTACCTACCTATGTTTTTCAAAATTTCTTCTAGTTCTAACTCAATAAGTACTTAGGTAAATTTTAAAAAAAAAAGGTAAAAAATAATAAATAAATGAAATCGAAAAAAAAATCAAAGTTATATTAACAAGTAAGTACCTAAGTAAATAGAATTTGAAAAAATTTAAAATAAAAAAAAATTACTGATGGAAAATTTTAAAAATTGGATACAAGAGTTTAAAAAAATTTGAACTTAGCATTTTGATGAACTTGGATCGTCGAAATCCCATTTGCGTCAAAATGATTTAGGAGCTAATTTGTACACCAATTGTGGCTTTTGTACACTAATAGTCATCCGTCGATACAGAGTATAATATCGTGCAAGTTCAATGAGCCGAATTGAGAAAACACTGTTTCTGCAATTTTGGAAAAAATGAAATTTTGTAGGGTTTCTAATAAGAGGAGAAGTACAAATTTGGAAAGTTTGGTGGTTTTGTATGAATTTGGTATGTTTAGAGTCTAAATAGAGCGATAATTGAATTTTTTTGGTTTAGAAATAAAAAAGTTATGACGTGTTCTCATTTCAGACAGTGATGTTCTCCATTACCCATGAATTAGTGGGTAATTGAGAACACCCAAACTTTTCAGCTAATTTTTTTAAAAAAATAGAAAATTTATGACTAAAATACAACTTTATACCTTTTTTCAAGTTATTTTTTTTTGAAACTACGTGTTGCAGAGCTTTTTTTATATCGTCATCGTCATAACAATATTTTGATAGCTTTTTTTAATTTAGGAATTTAAAATCCATTAAAATGATAAAAAAAACTTCAAATTTTCAAGCATTTCTATTAAAATAATGATAATTTCAAATTTCAGCTGTAAAACACAACGATACAGCAAAAAAAATCAAAGTTCCCAATTACCATAGAATTCTGAAAATCTTATGTTCAATTGAGAACACGACGATTATTAAAATTTTTATGCAATCATAAATGAAAATGATACTCAAAAGATGTTTTTCTAGTTTCATTTATGACTCATAACACTATTTACTTTTTCCATAATATATATTTTTTTTTCGTTTAATTTGAATGCATGAAAAATTGAAATTAGTGTCTCATGTTGAATTTTTACTTACGAAAATTTGAGTTTGTGTTTTCTTTCCTTACTCTTCAACAAATTTGAGGTGACTGATACTATAATTCGTTATGGAGGTGCCCAATGTTAATATGTTACCCCATAGTTGGTTTGGGGAGTCCGGAGAACTTTTTAAATATGTTTTTTAAGACGTGTTCTCAAATTACCCATTGTTCTCAATTAGGCTTATTGGACCTTATAAAAAAAGAGGTTCAATTCAATAATGAGCATAAATTTTGAAAATTTCCAAAAACAAATGTGACAAAATTCGAGTTTCCTAAGTGATATCAACCCGGTCCGACAAAAGACGCTACAGTTTGAAATTTTTATATTTAAAAAAAAAAAAATTATTCGAGTGTTTTGATTCATTTTGGTCAATGTACAATTCGTACAACATAATGTACCTACAGATTTCGAGTAATATGACAAAGCTACGTGTCGAGGACGTAGAATACGAATTTTTACATATTTTTTTTCAAGTTCAAGGGTTGAGGAACAAAAGAGGAATGGGTGGGGGGGGGTCTGAGCTGTAAAGAAATAAAAAATTTGGATTTTGTACTTTTTCGAGCAAATACGCAATAGGGTGTTTCATGAATCGTTCTGCCAAACATACTATTTTTTTGGATGGTATATAACGGAGCACCACTAACAAATTTGAGATGAACATATTGCCTATTTTGAAAAAATTGAAGGGGGCAAATGCAGCTCTAAAAAAATTACGCCAAAAAATTTTCACGTCATGGGAATGGAGAGTACTTGAAAACGAGCAAATTTTAACTTTAGATTTTTGCCTATCTTTAAAATTGAAGGGGCTACAAAAGAAATGTTCAAAAAAATCTCAACAAAATTCAACTGATTAAGAAATGGAATAGTATGAAAACTTTGAAAAATATTTTCGACTGTTTTGCTAACACGAAAAGCAATGGACCAACGGGTCACTAAAATGAATTGAGATTAAAATAATTTTCAGCATACTATTCATCGATTTTAGTTCTGACCCTTGGCCCCTTTTTTTCGATGTTAGGCAAATAGTCTACAGAACAAAATTTCTTCAGTTTTCAACGTACCTTCTATCCATTCCATTGATCAATCGATTTTTGAGATTTTTTTGAACAATTTCTTTCGTAGTCCCTTCAATTTTAAAGTTAGACAAAAAGTCATAATGTGAAAATTTGCTCAGTTTCCAAAGTACTGTCCATTCCCCTGGATAAAAAAATTTTTTAACCGGATTTTTTTAGAATCAACATTTGCCCCTTCAATTTTCAAAATAGGCACGTTGACAAAGATGGCCGCCGGCGGTTTTGTAGTCGTTTTCTTATCACTTGAAATAAGATTTACATCACGATTTTTAATTCAAACATCAATTTTATGTCGTTATTTTCTAACAATTTGAAAATAACGACATAAAAATGTTATGAAGATTACAAAAAACGTGATGTAAATGTTTCATTCAAGTAAATAACAACAAAACCCACAAAAAAACCGAGGGGAATCTTTTCAAATCCGTCATATAGGAACATCGTTCATCTCAAGTTTTTTTTAGTGGTACCTACCCGGTTATATTCAAAAAAATATGTTTGGCAGACGATTCATGGAACACCCTGTTTTTCGAAATATATATTTTTGAGAGCTTAGAATACGGATTAGCAATTCTCGCTTTGGAATGAATAGTTTGGGTGAGAGAGAGGTAAGACCTTAAAAAATTTGAATTTTGTGATTTTTTTGAGTAATATTTTTCGATCTTATGTTTTTGTGGGCGTGAAATACAAAAGCAATAATTTTCTCTTAGAAATGAAAGGTTGAGGTAGGCAGGAAAAAAGCCTGCAAAATTTTTGGGTTTAAAATTTTTTCGAGTAAATATATCGACATCTATGTTTTCAAGGGCATAGAATACGAATTTAGCATTTTTTTTCTTTTCGGAATGAAGGGTGGCCGGAGGCAGGAATTGGAGAGGAGATTTGAAAAAATTCGAATTTCGGTATTAAGTATTTTTCAGGAAAAAAAAATGTATCGAAATTGATGTTTTCGAGAGTGGTAAGATAAAAATTCGACCATATTTTTCTCTGAGGGACGACGGATTATGGTGGAGAGGAAAGGTTATAGGTAATACGTTTTTCAAATAAACTGTTCAGAATATGACAACGTTCTCCGTTCCTTCCATCACTGGTAACACTAATATTCTATTTGCTGACAAGTGGTAAAACTTGTAGTTTTTTTGAAAAAACTACTATTTCTTTGTACAAGGGATCTGATAACTTAAAAATCCAAGCAGAATTCGAACCTCGAACTTTTCAAAAAACTAAGGCTCAAAGTGGAAAAATTAATTTTTTAAGAAGAATTTTATTTCAACTGCGCTGCGGAATGATACCGAACCTACATTTCAAATCGTAATTACTTACATTTCTTAGAAGAAGAAAAAAAACAGCAAGTATAAGTACCTATGTAAAAATTCCAACGATAAAAGTGTTTTATGAAAGAAATTATGAAATGATTTCAGCCAAAAATACTTTATCGACTCGGTATTTAATTAACGAACAGCCAATGAGCCAATAGTAACAGACTTATTGATTTTTTCCTTAAGAAGATTTATTCTTCTGATGATACATATGTGATCAATAGATTAGTATACTTATCTCAGCATGACGGTATTTCGATGCCGATTTTATGTTTTCCGTTTCGCTTTTACGTTCATACGAAGTCGTTGTTATTTGATCAGATACCTTCCTTATATACCTACCTACCTCCAAGGTGTTTTCGAGACCAATTAAGTATGATTTTCGGATTTTTACTTGCTATTTTTTGACATATCTATAATGGAAATTTTCGAAATATTCCGATTTATCGTACTACTCAAAGTGTTCGCGATCATCCTTGTCCGAAATTCTGAAGGACTGCCATCACCCGAAACTGCGGAAGGAGAACAAAATGACGAAAGTACAAAACAACCGAAATCTGCAAATACTATCACGAGTGAGAAAACGCAAATTATTTATATGAATACTTTCAACGAAAATTGGTTACACACTAATCCAGAGATAATTGACCTTGAGTCGACCGATTACATTAAATTGGCAACCCGTGGGGTGTTTGTCGATAAAACTCTATTACTGAAGGTACTATTTGAAGATTATGATGGAGTAAAGTGTATGTTAATCATTCACCCCAGACGTTGGAGAAAGACTACGAATCTTCAAATGATTCAACACTTTGCCGAAATGGAGTTGGATGATAACAATAAAACTTCAATGAAAGACTACACGAAGACAAGAACGTATCAAATGTTTGTGAACGGAGATTTCGAAGTAAATACCAATCCAAATAATCCTACAAAAAAATTCTTCGAGGGAAATAAAAAGCTACAAATTTCAAATCCAAAAAATGATCCTGTAATTACGGAACATCTGGGAAAATATGCAGTCATCGACTTGACTTTGTTCGTTGGCGTTGATAATTCACATAAAAACGGCTTTGACGAATTTTTCAAATGCTCTTGTTCGAGAATTCAAGAAGTTTATCAAAAATTTTCATACATACAGGAAAACTTGAAAAATCCACACCATCTAAAAGCTATCCCTGGCTATTCTTCATTTTACAGAAACAAGCGAGTATGTTTGGCTGAACCGTATAGGTACGTTATTTATGTACAGTACCTATTTGAGGGAATATTTTCCAAAGGATTTTGATAGGTAATCCCAAGAACCCTAGAATTCCCAAAATACTTATCCTCATAGATGAATACGATTTCCCATTCAACGAATTATTTTTTAGCTATGAGCTTATCAAAGATCAAGATCTAAATTTTAAAAGTAAAATCATAAAGTTTATGAGGTATTTCATATTAAATACTTTTAGAGACGAGCCGAATTGTTTGATAAAGCCATACTTATAATAACCGAAATCAGCAGATTAGCAAAAGCTATCGGTTTTACAGAGGTACACAACTTGAAAACCTTTAGTGCCATTAAATACGGTGCATTTCCATTTTACGCCTTTACAGAAGGCGAAGTCTCCGAACTGGAGAATTAGAGGTGGTAAAAACGTGGTACGAACGGTACCGAACAATTGATAATTTAAAAGAACCCACGTTTAATCCCATATCAGTCATTAAATACCTGAGACGTAGTGAGGCTTCAACGCATTGGATAATGACTGGAAGTACACTCATCCCAAATTTTGGCAAGACGTTAAAACATTTTCGAATCTTTTTAAAGTTCCAGCCATAATTTAATAAAGGAAGTACTGTTCTAATCCAAAAAGACCAGTTGAGTCCATCAATAGATCATAACGTGATTTCATTACTAACACACGGGGAAAATTTGACCATGCCTTTGGAAGATGGCATCAACTAGAGACGGTAGAGTTTTGTTAACAATTCCAAATCGTGAAATAAGAAAATTTTGGGAGAAAGCCCAGGAGCCTACAATATCTATAATTTTTTAACATTTCTTGCTGGTGATATTGCGCAACAAAGTTGCTGAAAATTTGTTGAAATACCTTCTGAATAGTGATGAAGAAACATTCGAATTATGTCGGAACTCAATACAAGAGATGTTTAAAAACAGCGGCCCTTTCACAGACATTGTAACTGAATTGAAAAGTTTTGAAAAACAAACTCCCAACTATATTCACGACAAGTTAGGTTGTTTGAACGAAAACGAAGCGGCGGCGCACTTCCTCATGTTCGAGGAAAAAAATTTTTCAACTTTGGATTTTTAAAGAAAATAAAGAAATTTTCAACTTCATGTTTTTCAAAATTTCTTTCAACTCAATAAATAAGTAGGCAAATAAAAAAAATCTTAAAGGTAAGTAGGTTATAAACAAATGAAATCAGAAAAAATCAAAGTTTAATAAATTTTGAGACAATTTTAATTAAAAAAATTACTGATGGAAAAATTTTAAAATTGGACTAAGCGTTGAATAAAAAATTAAAATGAAAGAAATTTTAATAAACCAAGAGTTTGAAAAAATTTGAACTTGGATCGTCAAAATGATTTAGGAGTTTAATCTATGCCTATGCTCCGGAGGCTGATATCGGAACAACACATCATATTTAAACCGTTCAAAATTTTCTCTATTTTTTTCAACATTAATTTTTCAAACTCTGAACTTTTTTCAATTTCTTTCCAATCTTAAATTTTTTTAAACTGAAATTTTTTCTTAATTTTTTTCAAATTTCAATTTTTTTCAAAAATTATTCAAATTATAAAATTTTAAAATTTTTTATTAATTTTTTTTAAAACCTCATAAATTATTTCCAATTTTAGTTTTTTTTCTATTTTTGTCTGATCTTGCAATTTTTTCAAAGTGAAATTCTTCTCAGCTGTTAAATTTTTCATTAAAATTATTTCTCCACTTTTAAAATTTCTTTAGATTTAGATACTTACCTATTTAATAAATTGTTAATTTTCCAATCACTTTTCCACTCAAATTTTTTTCCCAATTTACAACGTGTGAAAAACTTTGAACTTTTCATACATCGTTTTTTTTCTTTTCTAAAAACTTTTCAATACATGAGAAACAATTTGATTTACTCGACAATGAGAATATGTATTGTGCAAAAGGAGACATTATTTTTTGTATTATTTTGCAATTTCAGAATTATTCAATGAATGAAAAAATAAAATCTTAGTTGAGTTGAAAAAAATGTTAAGAAGAAGTTTAAAGCTTTAGAGTTTAAAAAAGGACTGGAAAAAATTTTGTTTGAAAAAAGGTTGAGAAAAAAATGGAAAATTAGAGTTGAAAAAATTTTAAGAAAAGAAATCGAGTTTGAAAAAGTTTCAAAAACAATTTTTCTTTGGGCTTAGAAATATTTTAGGAAAAAAATTGATTTGAAAAATTTTGAGAAGAAAATCAAGGGGTTTTTTCTTGCAGATTTAAAAAAAATTACATGAAGAACATTTAAAATTGAAATATCTTTGAAACATAGCTTCGTGGAGAAAAACTAACTGCTCATAGCAGAAAGTAAATTTAATTCTCTACAATTTTGGTAGTTATAATTTTTTCAGTAGAATGCTTCCTTTCCTCGAAAAATCTAGTTTTATGTAAAAAAAATGAGATAAGTTGAAAATTTGATGATTTTTTTTGAACAATAGGAATCCCACTAAGCACTTTTGACGAAACTAAATACCGTGTTCTGAAAGGAAATTTTCTGCTCTACAATTTGCTTCGATCGCCAAATTCATTAAGTATAATATTATTGTTGATTAAACGTAATATGTTCCGTGGCGTTTTATTTTTTATCAAATTTTTCATGCAGGTTGAAAAAAAAATTACATGACGAACATTTCAAAGTGAAATATCTTTGAAACATGGCTTCCTGGAGAAAAACCAACTGTTCTTAGCAGAGAGCAAATTTAATTCTCTACAATTTTGGTACTAATAATTTTTTCAGTAGAACGCTTCCTTTCCTTGCAAAATCTAGTTTTATGTTTTATGTCAAAAAATGAGAAAAGTTGAAAAATTTACGATTTTTCGTTTTTGAACAATAAGAAGCCAACTAAGCATTTTTGAATTTTGACGAAAAATACCGTAATCTGAAAGGAAATTTCGCGCTCTACAATTTGCTTCCACTCACATTTTCCCTAAGCTGCTTCTTTTTCTCACAATTACTTTTTAAACACTAATTTTTTTTTTTTTTAATTTAAAAAACTTTAAGCTCGTTTTTCTTAAAATCAACTTTTTTCAACTTTCAATTTCAAAAATTCATAACTCCGCGAATTTTCAATAAAACTTCTTCGTTCTGGTCTTATTTTGTTCAGAATTTTATGGACTAGGTATAACGTAGTGTGAATAACTCGATTTTCAAAAATCCGTCCAAGTTGTCTCTCTTCCAAGGTGCTGAATTGAAGCCCAGACACAAAAGGGAAAAAATTTCGTTCCTTTCTTCACTATCCTATTTACTTACATTCATAAAAATTACAAAAGAGGGAGTTTTTCGCTTTTGCTTCTGGGTTTCAATTCAACACCCTGTAAAAAATTTGAAGATGAAGATTATTTTGAAAAATTTGAATGAACTAGAAAAATAGGTATTTTGAACTTGAAGAGGTACCCAGCTTGTCCTAATTTCACACTCGTGGAAAAAAATAAACTGTGCTTCATGAGCTCAAGGGTCAAAGATTTTTAAAATTCAAGCTCAACATTTATTTTTGTGATGTGATATAGTTTTTTAAGCGCATGTGTAATTAGTAATACTCTGGTTTATACTCTAATTTGTACATGTATGTAGGTAGGTACTTACATAATTAATTAATACAGCAATGATTAGAAAACCATCGCTGAATGAGATCTTTTCATCTTCCAAAAGGAACAATCACACTCACAATAAATGACAGCAGATTCACTCTCAAAAAATATGTGTATTACTCGGCGGTGCATCATTGAATTTGAGAATCCTACTCCTTGGCATAATCCCAGGAGGAACATCGATGCAGTCAGCTTTTCAGTTGGGACACAATTTTTCTAAGCTCGGAATATATTTCTACACATGTTCTTGACGAATCAACCCACTTGACTAAATTTTTCTCTCTGTAATAATTCACAACTGGGAGCGTATCTCGGTTAAAAGTGACAATCCTCTTTCGAATACTTTCAATATTATCGTCCGAACGGCCGCTTCCAGCTGCACCTCTGCTGAGACATCTTTGGACACAAATATCGACGGGGCAATCGAAGAACAGAACGAACTGAAAATCGATTTTATGAGACATCTCACGTAACCATCCATTTAAATTATCCCGATCACGTGGAAATCCATCGATCACAAATACGCTGGAATTTACCGATGCTCGAATCGCGTTATCGATCAGCCTACTGGTGATTTCCGCTGGTACAATTGTACCGTTTTGAATATGAGTCTCGATCAACTCACCGATTTCGCTTCCAGGCTTGTTTCTTTCTTTGCGCAGTAAATCTCCGACGGAAAGGTGTTTGAATTTGAATTCTTCGGCGAGTTTTTCACTTTGGGTTCCTTTGCCGGCGCCGGGACGTCCCAAAACGAACATCACTTTTGGTAATGAAATCGATCTTGCTGCTGAGTTGGAGTGCCAAAGTACAACGCATGTTGCCAGATGTATCAAAAATTTCATTTTGATACTTTTTTGAACCGAACTATCGTTCGAGTGTTCAAATTAAAACTGAAATTCAATAGCACTTACATAAGCATTATATACCCAATTTCTATTCATTAGAGAATTATTTCTATATCAAAGGATAAGATAATAAGTAAGTACCATTACATAGCGTAATTTGAAATTAAATGATCCTAATTGCTGCAGGCTTTTAATGATCCTGGACTGAAACCAATTACCTATAAACAATTCACATCATTCTGAATTTTGATTAATATTTGGTTCGTTAAAATTCTACGAAATTCCCGAAAAATTTCCCATCTTCGATTCAACGTTTTAAAGAACTCAAAATTTGTCATTTTTATTCGTAATTTTATTAAAAATAATGCAACATGTTTGTAATTTCTCAAAAACGATTAAAAATTTACTTCTTTAAACTCAGAATAATTTTCATCATTGCCTTGCCACAATGTATATTTCTTAAAGTGATAGCGATTAGATTAGATTGGTTATTGAAAAAATGTTTCATGCTTCTTTCAACTGAAAGAAAATTTTCTAATTCAAATTAGGCGAAACTTTTGAACTTTGCACTTTTTTCTTTCTCTCATTAGCATTTCGATTAAGAAAGGAACAAATTTGATAGTTGAAATCGATACTTACCTATTATCGAAGATGAGTAATTTTTCCTAATCGAGAGGGAAAATGGCATTCTTTCGATTGATAAGGGTGACTTTTTTTCTTATTATTACGTCATCTATTTCTGGAGGTAATCGTATGGTTGAGAAAATATCTGACTTACCAGCTTTTTATAGTTGAATTCTTAAATTTTTCATTTGGATTTTGAATTCTTCCTACTGTAATAGTAGGTAAGTAGGTGGGTGAGGATTTTGGATCCCCAAAATACCTACTTATAGGCTCAGCATATTTTACATTATGTATTCCATCAGAACTAAACGTTTATATGGCTGCTTACTTTGGAGACATAATAAGAGTCAAATGAAATAATATAGGTATCTTGTTCAAGGAGGAGGGGAGAGAGGGAAGTACATGCAGAGGCGTCGTCAAGGGGGGGCCCGGGGGGCCAGGCCCCCCCGCAAAAAGTTCTGGCCCCCGCTTGGCCCCCCCAATTCATGTTGTGTTTATAAATTTACGTTACAGTTACATCAAATAGGGATTTTCAAAGCATTAAAACATGAAAAAACGTCTTTTTAAGGCATTTAAAATCCAATTTTTTCAAAACTTCACCCTCGCTTCGCTCGGGCACTAACAAAATAACACTTTTTTAATTTAATTGAAACGAAAGTGCGGAAGAATGCGTCCTTTTTACCACCTCCCCATTTTTAGCAGGTGAAAAAAGTCAGTCCCCCTTTTGCACTTCGGAAAAGCAGAAAAATTGTCCAACACATGGCCCCTTTTGTGCCCCCCCAATTTTCCATTCTGTCGACGCCACTGAGTACATGCATTAGATAGGTATTTGGCGAATTTTTTTAAAAATTTGATAAATTTTTATGAGAATTTTTTTTTTAATTGTTGAAAATCTTAGAACTTGATGCAAGTAATTTAATCTGACTCCAGTGCAAACATTTGTCAAGATTTAAAATAAGACAACATTTAAAGATTCAAAAAAATTTCAAAATGTGATGAAATCGTTAAATTTCGTCATATTATTAACTTTTAAAATTTTTTACAGAATTCTCCAAGTTGGGTTCTGCTTTTTTAATTCAATAAAATTACCTATTAATGAAGTCCATTTTCAAATTAGAAAAATATGGTACCAAAGTTGATGAATAAATTTTTTTTAAAAGTTGATGAAATTTTAAAAAATGAAATGATTTTTTAAATTTGATAAATGAAATTAAAAATTGGGAAATAATTTTGGAAATCGGTAGGAATTTGTCAAAAGTTGGAAATTTTTACACTCAGCGCTAAAATCTTATGAAATTTCTATAATTGGGAAATTCATAATTAAGTAGGTATTTCTGAAAACTTAAATAAGTATAGGTACTTACATCACTGAAATTGAAAAATGAGTTAAAGATTGAAAAATTGGTAAATTTTTTCTTCTTTTGGTAATGAATTCGAAATTTTGGTAGAAATTTTGAAAGTCTACATATAAGCAAAGATTTCACCAATTGGGCAGATTAAAAATTAGATATGTACATTTAAAAAAATATATTATTATAAAAAAAATGTTTCTAAAGAAAATGCATGTATGGTATGTAACATTTGAAAAACAGGTAGGTACCATTAAGGAAGAGAAATTTTAATTGTCAATTTGCAATTTTAGAAATTGTTATGAATTTTAATAACATTTTAAAAAATGGTAAAATTTAAATACTCTTTAAACATTTTCAAAATTTGATAATCTTAAAGTTTGGCAATGTTTTTAATTTTTATAATCTAGTAAAGTTTTCAAACTTGGTGAGTAGAAATTTCTAAAATTTTGTAAGTAAAATTTTGTGAGAAAAATTTTCAATAGTTGGTAAACAAAATGTTGAAAATTTTGGTAAGTAAAGTGTTCAAAATTTTTTTTTCCAGAAACGTTTGCCCCTTCAAATGAAAAAGTAGGCAATTTGCTGCATAGCGGAAACGAACGGTGGGCCGAGTGCGCATAGACAGTGTTCCACGAATAATCGGATATTACGAATATAACCGGATAACCGGATATTCGGAAAAAATACCCGGTTATTTATTTACGAATACGATTGGTCATGATCATTGTGACGTCCCTTTTCCGGTCAATTGACATCGCAGTCACTTGTCGTGTTGGTTAAATGTCATGTTCCCACGAATTTTGCTCCCTGCTGATAATGCATTCGGGCCCCCTTCGTGTAATGTTCGGGAAAGATCGGATAACCGGTTATGCACAATCGAATCGCACCACCAGTGCAACAGTGTTGTCAAAGTTCACGAAAAAAATGAACGCGTTCAGTTCACGTTCGTTTAAAAATGAACGCGTTCAGTTCACGTTCACAAGCAAATGAACGCGTTCAGTTCACGTTCACAAGCAAATGAACGTGAACTGAACGCGTTCATTTAAAAATTTTTTCTTGTGCAGTAAGAATGTAAATAGCAACAAAAACGACTGCAAATGACCAACAAAACAGCCGCTTGGCGCTTATCAGTTCGCCAAGCGGCTGTTTTGTTGGTCTTTTCTCTTTTGCAGTCGTTTTTGTTGCTGTTTACATTCTTACTGCCCTGGCAAGGCGCAGGGAGCTAGGCAAACCAGCGTTATTCTGCAGTCTCTATAATCGCACATTGACACGCAACACGACAAGACACAAGAGCCGCAAGAGCAAGCTTATTCCTGCGATTTTGTTCTAGCCCTGAAAATCTGTGGTGAACGCAGGGATGCGAGAACGATGAAATTTGGTTCCCGTTCTCGTTCTTGTTCTTCTTAGTCGTTCCCGTTCTCGTTCTCGTTCTTCAATAATATTTAATATCGTTCTCGTTTCGTTCTTGTTCTTCAAAACTTGTTCTCGTTCTTGTTCTCGTTCTTCAAATTTTTCGTTCTTTTTGGTTCTTGGTTCTTTATTTTTCTCAAAACTCAAAAATATCGGCATTTTTCAAGCAAAAAATTGAAAAAATGCAACATCATCGTTCTTGTTCTCGTTCTCGTTCTTCACTTATCGTTCTCGTTCTCGTTCTTGTTCTTTTAATGTTTTCAACATTGTTCTTGTTCTCGTTCTCGTTCTCAAAATTTTTGGTTCTTTTTGGTTCTTTGTTCTTTGTTCTCGTTCGTTCTCGCATCCCTGGGTGAACGTCGCGTTCACGACGTTCACGTTCAATTTTTCTGGGCATGAACGCGTTCAGTTCACGTTCATCATGAAATGAACGCGTTCAGTTCACGTTCACGAAAATGTGGCTCGTTCGCGAACGCGTTCACGTTCATTCTCTAAACGTTCGTGAACTTTGACAACACTGCAGTGCAATAACAACACATCTCAAAAAAAATGAACTTCTTTATTTTTGATGTAAATTGAAAACCGTTGGAGGAAAGATTCTTTCCATCCATACAATCCAACACACCGAACCGTTTCTGTTACGTTTCTATTACGTTATTATTAAATAGGTATCGACGTCATACGAGTAGGCTCGGTTCTTGTGAACTGGTTCGCCTGACTATATCTGTGACTAGTGGTTGATATTCCTACGTTACGTTATTCGTTATGCTGTTCGTTTGTTCCGTTGCTACTAAAGTTCGTTCTCGTTGAATAAAAGTTCTAAAGTTTGAATCGACTGTAAACTTATTTCCATCGTGGTAGCAGATCGCGTGAAGAAATATGGCCCATCATCAGGGGATACCCGGTATGGAAGAATATGGAGACTCAGATGAAGATCGGCACGAATATGACTATAGGTATGACGACGACCATGCCTCAGACTTCGACCATGCTTCCTGTAGAAAGAGAAAATCATCTTCACTCTTATCCGTCAACTCACTGTATTGCAAAAAAATGAAAAAGTTTAAACTACCAACTGCGGGGATGCTTCAACCCTCATTCATTTTAGCAAAGGGGGTAAATTTTTCGTCATGGAAAAACGTACTGAAAAATGAGCTAAGTGCCTGTGAACTCGAATTCTTACTAGAAGATGAAGTACCCGAAGACTTCCCACAAACAGAATTGAAAAAAGCTATAGGCTGGACGAATGCCTTCATCCTAGCTAGGCTAGACAACTCATTGAAATCACATGTGGCCGATATCGAAACTCCGGCCGAAATCTTGAAGAAGCTGGGCAATTTAGTTCAACCAGTCATTCCACAGGCGAGATTCGCAGTAAAACGTGCTTTCCAAACTATCCGGATGCGCGAAGATGAGTCAGTGGATGCCTTCATAAAACGATTCGATGAGACCAAGAAAACAATGGAACTGTATGATAATACTCCATCCTCAAACCCGCTAATTCGTGCAGCTGAAAGAAAACAACGTGAGACAGATGCGATTGACAATTTTCTAGCCGCTATAAAACATAGATACAAAGATGTTGTCACTACATTCAACTCCAAAGACGAAAATGTGAAAACCCTGGAATCACTGAAGGCGGAGCTAAAGAGTGAAGAGGCCACCGTAACCGATAATACAGAGAGAGCAGGCCACGGCGACGGCGATAAAACGGCAGCTCATGTTAAAGTCCACCAATCCAATTATCAACACAGAGGCACCGGCAGAGGACGCGGCTACGAGAGAAGCGGCAGTCGAGGATTCAGAGGGGGTCGCGGTTCGTTCAATAACCGATACCAGAAACCAAAACACTGTACGAGATGTGGGAAGAACAATCACACTTTTCGTGAATGTTTTAATCCGAAGTGGCTATGTTATACCTGTAATCAGCTGACCGATGACCACCAGGGCTGGGACTGCCCCAACCAAGGTCAAAATTCACAATCGAGGTCGTCGAAGTATAAATGGGTAAAAAATTCAAATGATAAGAAGTTCCCCAAAAAGCAGCCGCAAACCGCAGCTCACTTTGTTGAAAATCATACCCTTCATGACGTCAAATATCCAGGTAACAAAAATGTTGTTTACAAATTTATATCCGATTCTGGTGCAGATGAACATTTTGTAAATTCCTTAGAAGGGCTTTCAAATGTTCGTCCAATTAACTCAATTAAAGTTCGAAGTGCTGATAAAAACTCGAAATTAAATATCACTCATGTAGGTGATATTGTAACAAAAAACGAAAATGGTGAAAAGTTGACTTTTCAAAATGTATTTTATTCAGCTAATCTATCTGAAAATCTCTTTTCTTTACGTAAAATTGTAAATAAAGGTGCTCAGATAACTCTAGACAATAATTCTATACGTATTTTCGATAATGCTGGTAGTTTAATTAGTAAAGGTAATTATGACGGTCGTTTTTGGTGGTTAACTTTTGCAAAAAATGATACATTTTGGGCGAACGTCAATAAAACTAATAAACGTAAAGTTGAGAAAAATGAGGGGTGTAAAATTCCATCTAAAAAGTTCAAAACTATGGAAGATATTACTGTTTCAAGTTCAAACTCTTGTTTAGACCATGATTATGGTAAAAGTGAATCCTTTTCTTACAAAGATATTTCGGACGCCGAATCTTTATCAAAATACCTGAACATCGAGGCTGAGATGAATCTAAATGATCTAAAAATATTAACAAACGAAAATGTTGCCGATTTAAGAAAATCTATAGGTATGTTATGGCACCTCCGCTTAGGCCACTCTTCTAAAACATATTTAGATTATGCAGCCAAAATCATACCGGAATTAAAAAATGTTCGTTTTCCTACTGAAATTATCGATTGTGAGGATTGTAAGTTGGCCAAATCCACTCAGTTACCAAATAATTCAGTTCGACATCGATTTGAAGAACCATTACATTGTATTCACACTGACTTAATGGGTCCAATTGATCCGCCAACTGCTAAACATAATGCAAAATATATCGTTTCGTTTGTAGACGATGCCACTAGGTATGCTGTCTCTTATCCTCTTACGGAAAAAAAGTTTGTTTATATTGCCTTTGAAAATTTTATCAAAGAGGTTCGTAAGATTCGTGGGCCTAGCGCCAAAATAGGGTTTCTCAGATTAGATAATGGTACAGAATATAAAACAGATGAAATGAAACAGATAATCGAACGTGAACGTATCGAAGTTCAACCTACGCCACCAAAGTCATCAAATTTGAATGGCACTGCGGAAAAATTTAATCGAGATATCATGGAAAAAACCAGAGCTCTCATGATAAGTGCTGGTTTTCCAGAAGGTATGTGGGCGTATGGGTTAAGTTTTGCCGTTGATATACACAATAGAACACCGAGAGGCTCGGTCAATTTTCGTTCACCATTCGAACTGTTTCATAATCGTATAACTACAGTTAAATATATTCGTAGATTTGGTAGCTTAGGATTTGCTTATGTTCCAGCGCCGGCAGGTAAGAAAATATGTGAAAGAGCAGCGAGAGGGTTTTTAATTCATTGCGCTCCTACTCACTATGTACTAATTCAACCGGCGACTGGCAAGATAATTCGTTCTCAAAATGTTGTTTTCATAGAGTCAAAAGTTTATAAAGACTTCTACCCAAAAGAGGCAGAAAATGCTCTTTTAAAAGGTGATTTCGTTGTTCAAAGTTATGAAGATGAATGGTCATTAGAATCATATATGAATGACCCAAAAATAAATACCTCTAGCTTGTTGGCTGTTACACAATCAAGCGTAGAGTCGAGCGAAAATGTGAATTCAGTTCGAGACGAGTTTATCACTTGTTTCAATGCTCAAGTTTATGAAGATAAAAATATAGATGAAATACAATCGGTCCTGTTAGAACCGAAATTGGTCCCGTTAGAACCAAAAACGTTTAAAGAAGCTATGTGTAGTGAACAAAAAGAAGATTGGTCAATAGCTGTTAATAATGAACTGGGTTCTCAAAATAAAAATGTGACCTGGACATTAATTGATAAGAGTACTTTACCCAAAAATACTCCAATCTTAAGATCTGGTTGGGTTTTCAAATGTAAAATGAATCCAGATGAAACGTTCAAGTTCAAAGCTAGATTAGTAATAAAAGGTTACGGAGATAAGAATGAATACGATTTATTTGAAACTTATTCTCCGGTAGCCAGAATGATGGACGTAAGGTTTTTCTTATCAGTTGCTAATAAATATGATCTCGATATCCATCAATTAGATGTTACGACAGCTTTCCTACATGGTACTCTAGAAAAATCAGTTTATATGAGTATTCCAGAAGGTTACCCAGATCGAGACAAATTATTAAAAACTAAAGTTTGTCATGTTAAAAAAGCCCTATATGGACTCAAAACAAGTCCAAAAATCTGGTACAATAAGGTGAAAGAAGAATTGCTAAAATTAAAATTTCGTGTATATGCTTTTCAATCCTGTATCTTCATATGGAGATGTGGTAATCGTTTCATATTAATTCTGCTATACGTAGATGATATTCTAATCATAGGTAACTGTCCTGAAAAAATCGCTGAACTAAAACAGAAATTAGCTCAAGTTTTTGATATCAAAGATTTGGGTCTTCCCAAGAAATTCGTAGGTTTTGAAATTGAAAGAGACAGGGTTAATAAAATTATCTATCTACATCAATCTAAAATGATTGAAAACATGCTTAAAAAATTTGATATGGAAGATTGTAATCCATGTGATACTCCAAGTGTTACAATTTCAGCTGAAAAGAAAAGCTCCGTTAAAAATCACGAAAGTTTACAAAGTTTAGAAGAAAAAATGCCATTTAGAGAGGTCGTTGGCTCTTTGCTTTATATTGCAAATGGTACAAGGCCGGATATCTCGTTTGCTGTTAATGTAGTCAGTCGTAACCAAGATAAATACACAATTGACGATTATCTAAAAGTAAAAAGAATTCTCAGATATTTACAAGGTACGAAAAATATGGGTTTAAAATTTACAGGTAAACTTGATACTATTGAATGCTACGTTGATGCTTCACTGGGTACAAATGATATCTCAGGAAAATCTACGACTGGTTATGTGGTAAAGATGTTTGGCGATGTTATATGTTGGCGTTCTAAGAAACAAGTTCACGTAGCGTTATCAAGTGCTGAAGCCGAATTCATAGCGATGTCCTTGGCATGTAGAGAAGTTGTCTGTGTGAGAGAAATGGCAAAAAGATTATTAAACCTAGATATTTTACCCATAATTCACGAAGACAACACATCCGCAATAAAAATGGCTAAAACTGAAGATTCTCAATCACTGAAACATATTGTAAAACTGTGTTTCCATTATGTGAGATTTGAAGCCATTAAACGAAATATTCAGATCAAATGGATCAGTACGTCTGACCAAGTTGCGGATACGTTAACTAAAGCTTTACCAAAAGAACAGTTTTACAAGTTTAGAAAAGAAATGTGTATAGAATATGTTAATTAGACAAATGAATTAATGCTTAATATTTTTACAGATTCCTGGTAATTCAAGTTTCGAAGCGAATTCAATCCCAATTCCACTGGAAATTCGAAGACTATTTTCACTTTTATTACGACTTCTTTATTTTTAAGAAAATTTTTGTTGTTTACTGATAATGGTGTTTGGATTGGAGGGGTGCGTTGGAGGAAAGATTCTTTCCATCCATACAATCCAACACACCGAACCGTTTCTGTTACGTTTCTATTACGTTATTATTAAATAGGTATCGACGTCATACGAGTAGGCTCGGTTCTTGTGAACTGGTTCGCCTGACTATATCTGTGACTAGTGGTTGATATTCCTACGTTACGTTATTCGTTATGCTGTTCGTTTGTTCCGTTGCTACTAAAGTTCGTTCTCGTTGAATAAAAGTTCTAAAGTTTGAATCGACTGTAAACTTATTTCCATCGAAAACTGATCAAAGATAAACACGTTTCAGGAAAAAATACGAAGGTCAATTTTTTTTGAGATGTGTTGTTATTGCACTAGGGGTGCGGAATACTCGTTAAAATCCGAGTATTTTTCCATACCCGGATATTCGGATATTCGTGGAACACTGCGCATAGATGCTACTCGTTCCTGCGTTCCTGGCAACGTAAAACGTAACGCACAAAAAAAACCGGTGTGTGACATTTGTCACATGTGTGGAGTCGGCGCCGTCGGCGGGTTAATGTGTTTTGCTCATGAGTTCATTATTGTTCTCCATTTTAACGCCTACTTGTAGTTATACATAGAACTATCTATCAGTTTAACTTTCATCGAAGAACTGCATTAACTGCATTACGAAGTAATATTGATCGACTACGAAAACATTACACCATCCACATTACCCGGTAAAAAAAATGAACAAGTAACTGCGCCATCGACAATTTCACATTCGCTGCTTCTACTCAAGTTTTTTTTTGTTTTTCGTGTAATTTATAGGTTCTTTGACTTATTGCTGTTTAGCGTCGGTTCAAATATGATTTACGTAACAATATCAGAAGATTCGGATGATAATTCAAATGTTGACAATTCGCTTCAAATTCCTTGTAATGATGATGATACACTCCCACTTTCTACGGTTCGTGTTTACTTCCCTAACGTTATCGGTTTGAAGTTTCGCGTGGGAAGAGATAATCGCGTATTAAAATTGGAAAACGATTATTTTCATCCACCAAAAAATGGTTGGGGCGTTGATACAATTTATTATTGCGTATATCGCAAAGGTAACTGATTACAATATCGCTCATTTAAATGTGAGTTCGCATGATCCTAATATTCCCTTTTTTTTTAGCTCCCACGAAAAGGAAAGCCATCGATATCGAAAACACGAAGATGCCAGAGTCGAAATTTTCAAAAATTATTTCGGATTTAGATGATGAACAGCTGTTAAATAAGATTGATAACAATGACTGCTTGGCAAAGACAAGTAAGTATGCAACGAATTGTATGTACATATAAAACTCAATATTGTTGCCATAATTGATGTTCTTCTTTTCGTAGTTCTTTTGACCGGAGAACTGAGGGACAAGTTATTCAATTTCCTATCTGTTAACAGTGTATGTTATCGAACATTCTCGAATGAAATAGATATCTTAGTGAGTATCTAAATGTGTACTGCATAATGTTACCGTTTGAAATACGTTTTTCTCTTAATCTGTTATGTAAAATTGGTATTTTACAGTTTGATGGAAGCAGTTTCTTAAAATTTATCCTTTACGATGCAAATGAAGCTACTGGTGATCAAGCTGGAGATATGCCTAAAAAGTAATTGTATTAGAATCAACTTTGCTTCAGTAAAACTTGTATAATTATTCTTAATGTATTTTTCAGATTGTGCCATAAAAACGGTAGCGCACTCATCACGTATGAAGAAAATTCAGAGAAATCGCAATTCACTGCGAAACAAATTGCAGATAAAATAAAAGGGGTCTGCCCAGGCTGTATATTCCTAGTGAAAATGTCTAACGATTTAGTTTCATCACCAGAGGTTAGCTTACAACGCTTGCCAGCCATGAGTGAATTCATGAAAATTGACTTATCGGATTGGACTAATGTTCTAGAAGCTTTTAAAAGTACATTGTTCGTAGCTTGATAGAATTTTTTTTATCATTTATTTTTAATTCGGTCATTTTGTTTTTTTATTCTTCAGAATTAATTGAGTCATCCCAGTATATCGCATTAGAGAACTGGACGTCGTTGAAGTGTTTCTTCGAAACTCCAAGAATTTTTGATCCCGTAAGAGGAAAACTACGAGCGTACGTCCAGACTTTATACACCGGGGCCTCCGATCCACTAATTTTGATTAATCAGGCGAAGGAAGATTTAAAACGTTATTCTCAATGGCACTGCGTGCGTTTGTCTTCAGTACCAGTCGTGGATATACTGCGTTGTTTGCTGAAAAGTAAACAGAAATCGGTGCTTGGCCATGATTTTATTGATATCTGCGTGGACGAACAATTGATTATACATCAACCAATGAATGATTATCCAAATCGAGTTCCATGTTTTATAATAGAGTTCGTAGAATTCGAAAATTACCAGCCAATTGTGTTTACAACGAAAGTTCGGTACCAAGGAAATGAAGCACAATTTCTTAGCGAAATTCCTCACGTTACTGATGAAGAATTCGGATTAGATTTAGAAAGTAACGATTCTGGCGCGTCAGAAAATTATGAAATTGAAGTAAGTAAATATTTTGATATTAAAATTATACATATATTGTTTGATCGAACAATGTGTGTTTTCCTTTTTTCAGCGAACTCTTATGTACAAATTGAATTTGTTGGGATATCCCTGGAGATCACGTTCGTCGATAAATTCAGAACTATTGGAGAAAGTATGTTTGTGCTGAGCGCCTTTTCTATGTTTATCGTGATCTAAAATAGCATTTAAAAAGATTTCACACTTCTTTTTTTAGTTACTGCGAGAGAAATACATTTTGAGAGTTGACTTTTTTATCACAAACAGTAATTTTCTTGAGATAGAGTCATTTCCCAGGTCATTAATTTTCAGTAAAAACAATTTTTATTTCATTTCGTGATGAAAAAATCAACTTTTAAGATGCATTTTTCTCGAAATTATGAAAGGGAGATGAGAGATAAGAGGGGAGAAATTGGCAATTGACACGCATGCACTAATAATGAAAATTTGATGTTTCAGGATACTGTAGACCCTTTATTCCAAGTTCCAGCGGCTCCTGCAAAAGAAAACCAAAATTGTACAGCCGGTTTATCACATGCTGATGTTGGCTTAGACAGCACGAAGGATATCAACAAAACGAGTTCAATTGATTCTTCTCAGGCAAGTGATGGCACCGTCTCAGATGATCAGAATTCCAATCCTTCTAGTAGTACTGATCAAAGTACTCCATCTATGGAAAAACCCGTAAATGTCATCAATCCTACTTCGATTATAAATTGTGAATCGAAGAAAAACGCGAAATCGAAACAAAGGACCAAGTCGAATAAGACCTCGCAGTCCGGCCCAAGATCGAAGTCTGATGAGACGTCGTCCCAAAGCAGTCAACATTCCAAATCGGATATGACGTCGCAGTCCAGTCAAGCTTCGAAGTGTGGAAAAAAGGCTTGTCAACGAGCAATGGTGACCACAGTTAAAACAAAGCATGGTGTCACCAGGGTAACCGGTGATCGTCTCGTGTTAGACGTAATTATCTATTGTTCAAGAATCGATCTGTGCCGGTATCTTTGTGCTGTTTTCAATCTTGTCCATTTGGACGAGATTTTACTAAATTTCGAAAACTTGAAACCGGAAAACGTTTCTAAATCAAAGGTAATTACTTTCAAAACCAGAGATATTGCTGGAATATTGATAAAACAATGGGAAGAAATTCTGGAATGCAAGGAAGGTTGTCACCGAACGTTACGAATGATCCAGACTCGTTTTTCTGAATACACCAATACCGGACGCCATAATATCGGAGTGACCTGCTGTGAAGATGTGCTGGCGAACGTATATGCGAACGCGCGTACTATGATACGTTTACCCGGAGAATATATGAGTTTGCATCTGTATTCTATCATCGTCACATTACCTGAAAAATACAACTTCATAAATGCAATTGCTGCATTAACGAAGATACTCGATTTGGTATTCAGGTGCACAGCTAGTGTGATTGTTCCAATATGTTTCGATGGACAATATTACAAAGTTCCTGTAAGTTTGATATCCGTCATACCTTTTTACATCTTACGTAGTCATTGTGATTCCCAATTCAAGGAAAAAGTAGGCGAATTTCTCGTGAAAACAGCAAAAAACCTTCCTCCGATGAAATAAGAAGTCTCGTTTAATTATTGTGGTATTAATTTCTTATAAATTGTGTTATTGTTCATATATTAAATTTTTGGTGATATTATGTACATATTTGGTAGAATATAAAAATTGTATTTTTCGCATCAACCTTGTCATGTATATGGGACCCATGTTATCCAAATGGCACCAATATCTAACGCGAAGTGTAAGAAATGGGTATTGGGTGTGGGAATGCCAACAGAGTCTTTCGAATATCATGATTGGAAACATTGTTTCAATCTTCGATGGATGGGAAGGGAAAAAAGGGAAGATTGACAGACGGACATTTCGAGAGTAAAACTCGAGCGCCTATGATCAAGAAAAACAGTACAAACTTTGGACATCTTTGGATAAATAAAATTCGTTTATCGATTTAGCTTCTGTAAAAAAATTTTTTAGAGAGATTTTGGAATTGATGTGGAAAGGAAAAATGAATAATTTACGAAACTGTCGAAATTTGGGAATTGGAAAACCTTAGAGGGTGTTTCTTTCTTCACTTGAAGTTGAATTTTTGCTACCTCAAGTGTCGCAAAAATGAAATAATTTATTTGAACTTGAACTTAACAATTGGTGAAAGAAGTTTTTCACTCCAGTTCTTGAGTTTGAATTCTGAACATTTCGTAAACCAAATAATAAATTATTAGTTTGACTCAGCAATCAATTTTCTCAAATTTGAAAAACGGAATCTGGAGAGGGAGAGACCACTGGGCATTTCGCTTTTATCGTATCATTCTCTTCATTTAAAATTCAGGGAATTAATTGAACGAAAGAAAGATTCAAGAGATTACAAAATAATTAAGTTAAATTATTATCCCAATTATTTTGAAATCGACATATTTGAAAAATACGACGCTGTTTTTAAATAAAGCTTAGGTCATTAAATTAAAAATTTATCAAAAAATAATTCATCACATCTTTAAAAGACTTACGATAATTTTATTTAACCGAAATACATTTACATACATGCAACAAAATCTAATCAAAATTTATTCAAAAAAAGATAAACACACAAACAAACAACGATTTGAAGAATGAACGATAATAAAGGATAAAATAAAGAACAAACGGTAACAAAAAATGAAAATTTTTATGACGAATCCGATTTTCCAGCTTGAAAGTATTCTTTTTCCACCACGTATCGAATACACTGTAAAATGACATTACGTTCGTGTCTTATTTCATTTGAAAGTAACTGAAATAAATATAACAGAATAAAAGTATTAAACTTCAAATACAAAAATTGAATATCGATAAGTCATTTTCATGTCAATTAAATCACTTTTAATTTCCCTAAAAAAAATTCCCCTAGACTTCAGTGGCTTTGATTTTCACAGCTTTGCTGTTCGAATCTGAAAAATTTGGAAAAATTGTATTTTGAGCCATTAGATCGAAAAGGCAACTTTTGCGAAAAAAAAGGCCATAACTCGACAACAAAGGCTCGGCGACCAAAACGGTCACCGGATTCGGAATCAGCGACCTCGAATTAATCGAAAACGACACAAATTTCGAATTTTTTGGAAATCATCAATTTTCGAAAAAAAACCAATTTTTTTGGATTTTGATGGTTTTCAAAATTTTTGAGATTTGTGTCGTTTCCGAGTAATTCGAGGTCGCTGATTTCGAATCTGGCGACCGCTTTCGTCGCCGAGCCATTGTTGTCGAGTTATGGCCTTTTTTTCGGTGATAAAAATGCAACATTTGCGAAAAAAAAACTCAAAATGTAAAAGTGAATACACCATTCGATTCGACTCGACGAGAGGATTCCAAAAATGTACTCGCTTTTACGTTGTCGTCGATTTTAATCAAAGTTATGGTGATTTTTCAGTAAAAAAAATGCTACTTTTGCGAAAAAAAAGGCCAAAATTTAAAAGTGAATACACCATTCGATTCGTCTCGACGAGAGGATTACGAAAATGCCCTCGTTTTTGCATTTTCGTTGATAATAATCAAAGTTATGGTGATTTTTCAGTAAAAAAAAGGCAACTTTTGCGAAAAAAAAAGCTCAAACTGTAAAAGTGAATACACCATTCGATTCGTCTCGACGAGAGGATACCGAAAAGGCCCTCGTTTTGCATTTTCGTCGATTTTAATCGAAGTTATGGTAATTTTTCAGTAAAAAAAATGCAACTTTTGCGAAAAAAGCTCAAAATATAAAAGTAAATAATACACCATTCGATTCCACTCGACGAGAGGATTCCGAAAATGTACTCGCTTTTGCGTTGTCGTCGATTTTAATCAAAGTTATGGTGATTTTTCAGTAAAAAAATGGCAACTTTTGCGAAAAAAAGGCCATAACTCGACAACAAAGGCTCGGCGGCCAAAACGGCCACCGGATTCGGAATCAGTGACCCCGAATTAGTCGAAAACGACACAAATCTCAAAAATTGTGAAAACTATCAAAATCCTAAAAAATGCATGAAATAGTTCCTGGTATTTTTCGAAAATTGATGATTTTCAAAAAATTCAAAATTTGTGCCGTTTTCGACTAATTCGAGGTCGCTGATTCCGAATCCGGTGCCCGTTTTGGTCGCCGAGCCTTTGTTGTCGAGTTATGACCTTTTTTTCGCAAAAGTTGCCATTTTTTTACTGAAAAATCACCATAACTTTGATTAAAATCGACGAAAATGCAAAAACTATTTCATTTTCGGAATCCTCTTGCCGAGACGAATCGAATGGTGCATTCTCTTTTAAATTTTGGCATTTTTTCGCAAAAGTTGCATTTTTTTACCGAAAAAAAGACCATAACTCGACAACAAAAGCTCGGCGACCAAAACGGTCAACGGATTCGGAATCAACGACCTCGAAATAGTCGAAAACGGCACAAATTTCGAAATTTTTCGAAAATCATTAATTTTCGAAAAAAAAACCATGAACAGCCTTATGATTTTTATGGATTTTGATGATTTTCAAAAATTTCGAGATATGTGCCGTTTTCGACTAATTCGAGGTCACTGATTCCGAATCCGGTGACCGTTTTGGTCGCCGAGCCTTTGTTGTCGAGTTATGGCCTTTTTTTCGCAAAAGTTGCCTTTTTTTTAATGAAAAATCACCATAACTTTGATTAAAATCGACGACAACGCAAAAACTATCTCATTTTCGGAATCCTCTCGTCGAGACGAATCGAATGGTTTATTCACTTTTAAATTTTAGCCTTTTTTCGCAAAAGTTGCCTTTTTTTTTACTGAAAAATCACCATAACTTTGATTAAAATCGAAGAAAATGCAAAAACTATCCCATTTTCGGAATCCTCTCGCCGAGACGAATCGAATGGTGTATTCACTTTCCAATTTTTTAATTTCATTTACAAAATTGGAAAGAAATTTCAATCCGTAAACATTAGGGAATACAATTTTGGCATTTCTGCACCTTTTCAGTATTGCTTCGAATTTTGGAAAACATAAAAAATATCTCTGTAATGTTTTAAAATTGTCAGAAGTGGTCGTAAAATTTTATCAATGAAATTTGGCATAAAATTTAGTTGCCAAGCTTCGGTTTTAAATTTTGGTCTAATCTTTTTTTGCTTGACCCTCAGCAATGCAACTAATCCATTTTAAAATAATAAAAAAAATAGTAGGTAAAATTATTCGAAAAATTTAGTAAAATTGTTATAAATGGACAAAGTTTCAAAAATTGGTAAATTTTTATAAAATGGTAAACTTTTTAAATTTTGTTCATGCTTTTAAGGGGGTATGAAATCAGGTTTTTCACGTGTATTTTCATGTTCCTTTTTCTCGATTACCAGAAGAGGTGGAAGACTGAAATTTTGAGGGTAACTAGAGTCAACCTTGAGCTACACTTTAACGGGGGGATTTCAAAATTTAGTCAATGTTTCCGAAATTAAGCTTACACGTAGAAAGCTCTCTTAAAACACCATGTTTTTTGGCATACAAATACTTCCTCAGCCTGTTCCATGCATGATAAATGAAAAAGCCCCCGTCTATTTATAGAGTATAACTTTCTGAATAAAACAAAAAAAAAAATTAAGTTGATCGATACAGTCGTTACTGAGAAAAAGGTACATGAACATTGAAAAAGTACATTTTGAGAAAAACAGCTTTAAAGTTCGAACTTTATTTTTCATACATGAACTTCAGTTTAGTTGTACTACTGAGATCCAGGTGTAAATTGTCATTTATTTTTTAAATTTTTGTTGAAGAACAAGGCTGATCAAATAATTCTGGTTGAGAATTTTGAGTTTGTGGCTGTTCGTTTGTATCAGCATTTGATTGGATAACTTTCAATTTACCAAAATTTTTCCTAAATTCAAGGAAAATCTTGATCGTAAAAAAGTAATTTTTCAACCTTGAGAAAAGTGATTTTTAAAAAGTATTATGTATCATTTTGAAAAGAATAAAATAGAGAATTCAAATCCCTAGAAAACTCAATTTTGGATTTCTTCACCAAAACTGATTTCATACCCCCCTTAAACTGATTAAGTTTTAAAGATTTAGACAGTTTTTCAGAAGTGTTTTAGTGTCAACATTTTGTATAATTTTCAATATTGGGCAAAATTTTTGACAGTTTGACAAAAACGGTGCATAAATTTTTTTAAAAATGAATGAAATTTCGACGGTACCAAAATTTTTATGAATTTTCGAATATTCCATGATTCGCTTAAATTAAATTGGTACTTGGTCAAATTTTAATAAAATTTTTCAACTTATTGATGAAATTTTCTGAATAAATTTTGAATATTTTTAGTGTTTTTGAAATGGACAGCACTTCTAAAATTTTACACGCCTATTTTTTTTTTTCTTAAAATTATGAAATTCAAATCTCAATATGCTCAATTAGTGTCAAAAATTGTAAAGAAATGTAAAAATTCCGTAGGTAACGTTGAAACATCAAGAGCACTGAACTTACATTACCTGACTTTGAGTTAACAATCCTGAATATTTTTCAATTATTCAGGCACATGAGTATGCAATTTATTCGACATCGCAGCCACTGTAAGATAATTTTATTTCAAGTCATCAGGCAATATTCACACGCACCAACGAAAATAATTCTCTACTCAACGTATATTTACAACACGAAAAAAAATAAAACGCGAAAAAAAATCGATTATAATTATTCATTAATATGCAATACAATTATGAAATTTTTTGTACACAAAACGATCGCGATTACAATCGATAAATTATTAATTAGCTATAGTGGTAAACGACCCTACATCGATGGCATGGCATTTACTATTAAGGAACGCAATTAACTTTATACCACGGAGTGCATTCGTTGGTCAAAGTCTCGAATCTGGTACCGGGTGGGCATAGAAAAGTTTCTTTCTGACCATTGTAATGGCACAAATGAAAAGCCTGTAAAACAAAAACAAAAACAAAAAAATGCACAAATTATACTCATTTGCAAAATGCATTCGAAATATTAATTTTAAACGCGATAATTAGGTACCTCCTGATGTATGAATATGTATAAATAGCAAGTACATATTTTCGTACAATTATGGCAAATTAATTAGAAATTTGTAATATTAAATGTTAATTTTTTTCGGCGTATTCTTTGTAATGGCACGCAATTAAAGACTCGTCAAAGTGTGATGAAACATGAAGGCGATTTTGGTCACGTGTATTGCTAAACTATATATTTTTCAAAAGACAATGTGTAATTTATTAAATACCTAATTTTGTTAATAGATGTGAACGTCGGCCATACCCATTTCAACACATCAATCAAGGTTCACCACGACTCGACACGATCGATGTAAAAGAAAAAGCAAACTGCATTGCTCTTATTTATTTTTGCCAAAAATGAGATTTCGACCATCCAAGTTCAAATTTTATCTGCTCTAAATTTTTCCAATTTTTTTAATTATAATTTTTTTCAAAATTGCATTCAATTTTTAAAATTTTTCAACTGTAAAATTTTTTAAAGTTTGAATTTTCTCAAAATTTTTCCAACTAAGCATGTTTTTTTTCAATTCATTTTTTTATTACATTTCAAAATTTCTTTCAATTACTTTTGAGTTGGATAAAATTTTGAAAAACATAAAGTTGAAAATTTTAGTGAAAAATTCATGATTAGAATTTTTTAAATTTTTAAATAAAAAAATTTTCAAGTTGAAAAAAATTTGAGGAAAAATTTTTTAATTATTGGAAAAATTTCGAGGAAAAAGTTTGAAATTGCTGGAAAAAATTTGAGAGAATTTGAAAAAATTTGAATAAATCAAAACTAAAAAATTTATCATACCAACGTTTTTCCAATTTTAAAATTTTTTCAAAATGTAAATTATCTTAAATTTTTTCCAATTTTGATTTTTAATTTTTTTTTAAATTTCTCTCAATTAGCAATTACTTAGGAGAAATTTTCAAAAAAAATTAAGTTGAAATTTTTTTAAAAATTTGACGTTGAAAAAAGTTTGAAGAAAAATTTTAAAATTGAAAGCGTTTTAGAGTTGAAAGAAATTTTTAAAAAATATGAAGTTGAAAAAATTTGAATATATCAAGGATGAAAAAATTTATACCTTATTTAATAATGCTAGAATTTTTTTCAATTTTAAATTTTTTCTAAAATGTAAATGTTCTCAAATTGTTTCCAACTTTGATTTTTTCAAATTCAAATTCATATTTTTAAAAATTTCTTCCGACTCTAAATTTTTTTACAATAATTTTAAAATTCTTCCTCTAATTTTTTTCAACGCTGAATTTTTGAAAAAATTGCAACTTCATTTTTAAAAAAAAATTCTTCCAACCCAGTAAGGGAGAAGTTTTAAAAAATAACGTCAAGAAATTGGAAAAATCAAATCGGAATAATTTTGAGAAAATTGAAATTGAAAAAAATTGCAGTTGGAAAAATTTTAAAATTGGATTCAATTTCGAAAAAAACATGGAATTAATGAAATGAAAAAAATTTGTACTTAGATCGTCGAAATCCCATTTCAGGCAAAAATAATTAAGTGCTGGTAAAGCAAAAAAAGAGACCTTGACAAAGGCGTTGAAAAATTCTCACATACCTCCTCGCAATGATCGTAAAACCGGGAAATAGCATCAAATCGAAATTCGCCCGCGATATTTAATCATAGTGATAAAGGTGAAATTAACCGTATGAATAATGCATATACCTCCTCGTCGACTTCGCCGAATACATCGGGTCGAAAAGTTCACTAAACGAGAATCTCAAGAGACTCCAGACCGTGTCTATGACGCTGATGGTGCGTTGTCTTGCAACCTTGATGACCTGTACACCTCGTTTTCCTATGTTTAAGCTTTCCGGACATAATTTCCACTCGATTATGTAACTTGGTCAGATCGTAAATTCTTCTGCTTTTAAACTCGTTCATGTTCTTTATCACGTGTTTACGAGCGTATTTCTATTCTTCCATTGATACCTCGAATCAAGTCGAGTACTTTTTCGACACACCGAGATCGTGTAATTGAAAAAATCCAATTTTGGATGTTTTATTAATTATTATTATTCTTTGCTCGTATAAGTAGGTACCTAAGATTTGATACATAGTAGCTGATTATTCAACGGTAGTGGTTCGATTGATATTCCCAATATGGATTTTTTTTTCTTTCTCTCTCAATTTATTAGCGATGTGGGTATAACAATGATGAATTTTTTTCTGACTTGGATGAAAATTATGCAGGTTGCACCGTAGGTTAGTAAATTAGGTAGTTGCTGGTTTGTTCCTTAAAATTATTGTGATTGTTTGAAGAATCGTGTTTGTCTTCGTCGAACGCGGGTGTGTGAAATATGGCAAGAGTGGCCTTTTTATTCGAGGTCGTTTATCAATTTTACGAGCAATTAAGCGAATCGTTTTACTAGGAATCACTGTAGTGAATTTGCGAACTTCTTCGAATAAAAATCTGCGAAGATGTTTCAACATTTGGCGTACAGGTGAAAAAAACACGACGTAAGGAGATTTTTAGATGTGAAATATCAATAAGTAGAAGTAGGTACCTACTTATGGTAAATAGTTGGACCATTTAAAATAAATTGTGGTGTCATTGCTTTACCTATACGGAGTATAGACTGACTATGACCCTCATAATGAAATCATTAAAAAATGTATTTCTTGGGTTAGATTTGTTCATTATCCTTGTCCTTAGTGATTTTGCGAAAAATTGCAGAATATTTTACTCAATAATCAAAAAAAGTTTTTTGAGAAAAAAATTCATGTGAATTTTGAACTCCGCCTCCGGTGGGAAAGCAATGACACACTCGTGTAAATTTTTTTGACCAAATTTTTTTGAAAATTTTTATTCAGCAGAAAAAATATTCCTTGTTTTGAAGAAAACGAATCATATCTTCCAAATTAAAAAAAAAATTATTAATCTGATTTTTTTTTTTGAAAAAATCATTGTTCAATTGACACAGATGAATCACTTTCTTAAAATTTTTCTTGATGAATATTTAATTTTTTAAACTTAAATAGATCAAAACTTTTGATTTTTTCAAACGAAAATTTCATGGATTCAAAAACATGGGAGACATTGCACCCCATCTAATCTCTTCGAATATTACCATGCCATTTGCATTTGAAACAACTTCAAATTTTCAAAATGAAGAAATCTAAAAAAGTGAGAATCATTTCAATTGAGTGAGTAATTAATAGATTTGTTAATTGGTTGATTGAATAATTCATGATCAGTCAAATTATTATCCAACTTTATTTATAATGTTGATCTTTTAATTAATCGATTAGGTAGATCATTGGATGTATAGAAAAAAATATCCTGGATTTTGACGAAAATTGTCGAAGTAATTTTCTTTAAGTGGGAGATTATCCAAATAAATTTTGTACCCTTCCCCTGATCGAAGAAGGGACGGAGCTAGGGACCTCAAACTGAAGTCATTTTTGAAGAAAAAAAAATGTTGTTTTTGTCGATTTCTGATGGAAACTTCAAGTCATCCCTTCCCCTCCTAAAAAGTTACGATTTGAATTTCTACACTTCTCTGAACCATTTACTTCGTACAAGAAGATAGAGAAGTTGCAAACCGTAAATTACGAATTTTCGATTTTTACTAAATTCAGATCCCTCATTAAAACATCAAAATTCCAGCCAATTTTTTGCCTTCTAGAATAAATTTTAATAAAATTTTTCAAAACAAATTCATGGTGGGGTTTCCAACTAAATTTTGATTTACGCAATTTTTTAAAATTTCAGTTGGCAGCATTGCTATGAAAAATTTCAAAAAAATCAACTTGAAGTTTGCAAGTTTAAAAAAAATATTGTAATGGACCAAAAAAAAGTTTCGGTTTGATTTTGAGGTGTTTGAGTTAGCGATTTGACTTCGGTGAAAATCAAAAAGTGCCCAAATTCGCGATCTGGTATTTATCAGTCCTCTGGTAGGGAGAAAAAAGCAATATCCAATTTCGAGGGTCATGGTTTCGGTAGATGTAAAAACTCAAATCATAACTTTTTAGGAGAGGGGGTGACCAAAGTTTCCAGCCGATGGCACTGCCCGAAAATGATAAAAAATCGCGTTTGTTTCGAAAATGGCTTCCTTCAAGGCCTTTAGCTGCGTCTCAGTACCTATTTTTTTCAAAAATATATGTGAGCCTGGATAAAGAAACCGCCCTTAAATTTCAAAAATTGCTTTTTGAGTTCAGGGTCCTTGATTCTACTCCTTCTGAAACGCCCAAAATCAGTGCCAACTCAAAAACCAATTTTTTACATCCAGGCCCAGGCTCACATATTTTGGCTGAGAATATAAATTTTTAAAAAGTCGCCAAGATTAAGGATATTAATTTGGGACGTATGTCTAGTTTCATTGTACGCAGGTTGTGATTGGATTGGTACGATTTTTTTTCCACGTCCAGTGTTCGAGTTCATATTATTTTCGTAATTTTTTGAACGGTGCTCTCTTTTTTTGAATATATTTTTCAACTGTAGAAAATTTTTAACGCCATATTTTCAACATTGAATTTTTTTCACATAATTTTTCAGCACTCGAAATTTCTACTCAAACTCGATGTATTAATTTTCTCAACTCCAACTACATTTCTTTCGCTTGAACTGTAAAACTATATTTTCAAAAATATACGTTGGCATTTCTCTCAAAGTATTTTGCAACTCTTGAAATTTTGTCTCAATTTTTTTTTATCTCCAAATTTCAACTCAATTTTTTTCCAAAATTTTTTCACCCTCAATTCCAAATTTTTCTTTTAAAATTTTTTCAAACTCCTGAGAAAAAAGATGAAGTATGAGAAATTTGAGTGTTGAAAAAATTTGAGGTAGATAGGCTTGAAAATGTTTGGAAAAAGTTTTGAAATTTGAAAATATTTTTACAAAAATTGGAAATGGAAATTTTTTTTAAAATTTGAGTTGAAAATGCGTTTAGAAATAAATTTGGAGTTGGAAACATTTTTCCTTGAAAAAGTGTCACTATTATCACTTTTTTTTTCAATTTTTGATTTCTTTATTATAAAATACATTTTTATTACCTATTTATTTGATTTTTGTTATTAGAAGAAACATTCGTGCAGAGAAAATTTTTGTTAATATTAAAGTTGAAATTTGAAAAACTGCAGTTGAGAAGAAGCTATCAAAAGTTTCAAAAAATTTCGAGATATGGTTTTACAGTAAGTACATTTTGAGTAAATTTTTAGTGTGGAAAAAATTTTGAAGGTGGAAAAAAATTAAAAATTTGAGACAAAATTTCAAGAGTTGCAAAATATTTTGAGAGAAATACCAGAGTATATTTTTGAAAATAGGTATAGTTTTACAGTTTGAATTCGAAAAAAAAACTGAGAATAGCGAAAGAAATGTAGTTTGAGTTGAGAGTAGAAATTTCGAGTGTTGAAAAATTATGTGAAAAAAATTCAGTGTTGAAATTATGGCGTTAAAAATTTTCTGCAGCTGAAAAATATATTCAGAAAAACTAAATGAGAGCACAGTTCGAAAAATTACAAAAATAATATGAACTCGGACACTGATGGACGTTGAAAAAAGAAAATCGTCCCACACCAATCACAACCTCCGTAAAATGAAACTAGACACACGTCGATAAGGGCAGCTAAAATTTTGGGTACGAGGCTTTTAGGACTCGCTCATTCCAAAAATCAAAGTTCTGTTTTGAAAAATATTGATGTTGTACCTCAATTTTTGAAAAAATTTTAAATATTTTCCATAAAACGTCACTCTAAAATCTCTAAATAACCTTGAAATTACGTCATATTTATTTTCATCAAATAGGCGGTTCTTTTGAAGGAGAAAATTGAATTGTTAAAATTCCAATTCCACGTTGTGCATATAAATGTAGATGTCCGCGTGGGAGTAGATAAGCTAACAATACTTTAGAAATTCAGATTTTCGCATACCTAGGTATAGTAGGTAAAGGTAGGTGTAGGTACTACAGTTAATCAGCAGGATACTTCCTTGAGGAACTAACGAATTCAATAAACACAGCACTTGGAGTAGATATATTTGTCATCTACGACCAATACATCGGTTGACGGGAAATTATACCTGTGGACTGTTGTACCACCTACAGTGATTATTGTTTATGTTCTCGACTTGTTAAACGTTACGCAGTCAATGTTCCGACGTATAAGTAGTTTTCATAACTGTCCCATTACAAAGTATTAAGTATAGGCACTTAGGCAGGTATTCATACTCAACCCAAAAGAAATCATTGCGTTGATAATTCAAAGCATAGGCATAAATGTAAGATCAGTGCATTGAAATTATGATTGTTTGACATTGACGTTTGAAATTCGGTTAGAAAAGGTAAAGAACAATAATACTACCTTTACAAGTCAAGGATAAGGAAATGGGACGTACGTGATTGCATTGTGCATATCCACCAGCCACAAAACTTGCATTTTTTTTTACCAGTTTGCATTTCTAAATGATGGAAAATTGCGGCCTTCAATTACATGTCACTTTCTTCTTACTCATTCACGATATTGTGAACCGGTACCGAGTACCACACGTATGAAAAGTCTAGTCGAATATCATGTGATATCTAAGCGTGAATCTAATTGCGTAATTTAAGTGTAGGCAATCGTGAATTATTTCGTTCAGTTCATGTCATGCAGTTTTACGTTGCCAAAAAATGATAATTATGGTAATGGGTGGTGTTGCACAGACGCCGCAATGACGGAAATCAGCCGTAGTGGAGGAAAAAGTTAGCCTAACGCCTTCTGGCTTGGAAAGGTCATGTGCTAATAGTTTGGCAAAAAATAAATTGATTCGCATCGCTGTCTGAGAAAAATGTTTTCAGCTTTCTTAACCTGTGTTCTCTTTTTTATTTTTTAACGTTGATTTGCTATTCTGGATTGTTTTATTTGAAGGTTATAAATTTTTGACATTTTTCGAACCGATATTTGGAATTTTTAGGTACATACAGGGTGGCTCGGTTAAGGTGTGAAATATTAAAACCACGTATTCTACTTATCATTTGGAGTAAAAAATGTTATATACATGATGGGTCATAAACGTTTCATTACTGAGTTATTCGCCTTTAAAGGGGGCCCAGATTTCACCCAAAATTGACAATTTTTGCTCTAGCAGTGAAAATTTTCGGGGGTAGGTGGTGGAAAAAGTGAAAGGAGGTCCATAGAAGCGTATACCAATTTTTTTTTTTTTGGTTCATAAGTAAGTGTTTTAAAATAAAAAATGTGTTTCTGTACCAGAAAAATGGTCGAACAAGAACAAAAAATCATTTTTTTGAAATTTTATTCACTTTTAGGGGTATTACTACTTATTTAACACCTATTAACCCAAATTTCTGTTTTTTTTTTATTTATTGGATGCTGAGTAATCAATTTATCAAATTTCGACCATCCCACAAAATTACAATAAAAATCGAATTTAATGATTTCTCATGATTCCTCATTATTATAAAAAAAATTTCGCCTAAAAATTTTTTCTAAAAAATCAAAAAAATGGAGGGTATCTCGGCATAATTTATTTTGTGGCAACGCTGTAATTAACTTCCGCGTAAGTAACCCCGACGCTCGTCTCGTTAAACGCAACATTTTACGGGCGTCGCGATGCGCAACGTTGCCGAATTTCCAGTTCTTTACTCGGCAATATCTCAGAAAGAAAGCGTTTTGGGCCCATGTTGAATATGACATTTTTTGTTCGTATTGATAAGTAGAATATGAGGTTTCAATATTTCACACCTTAACCGAGCCACCCTGTATAAAAACCTATGAAATTTGAGTGATACGAAAGCTTTTTTTAGGACAAGAAAATTACTGAAATTTATGGTACCCAACTAACGAAAAATTAATTAAAAGCTGCCAAGAAAAAATGAAACTTTATGACGGAATATCCTCAGATTTTATAATTACTTATGCATTTCGTACTCGTTTCTATCAATTTTTGTAATAGGTAGTTCATTTTCAGAAAAAAATTAAAAAGTCATTTCTGCCTCATCAATAATAGATTCTCCTTCCTAATTTTTTCTCACTCAAAGCAGAAACATGCCAAACATAATTTTTGTTGAGAACAGTGTGATTAAAAGAATAAAATTTTTCCAATTTAAGCATTAATAGCTTTTTATTTTCGCTGTACCTTTTTATAAATGTACCTAAGTATTCTGATTTCTGCCACCATTCATCGAATTGTGAAACTGATGGAGATTTTTCAACTCATACCTACATATATATTTTGATATAAATCCGGAAAAATTATTTTTCACGACATTTTCAAGTCTTATTTCGAGTTTTTAATGCATACCTATTATATTAAAAAAAAAAAAAAAAATGGCAAACCAAAAATTGGATACCTACTTTTTTGAATTAAAAAAAATCGAATTGGCGATTTTTATTTTCCGATTTAAAATTAAGATTCGTTTTTCTTAACGACCTTCATAAAAATCAACTTTTAAAACTCATCTGCAAAGTAAAACAAAAAACTTGAAGTTGAAAGTGTTTGCTTACACTTGGAACGAGACAACGAGATTGTGATTTTTTCAACAGCACATGTTCAAAAATCTCGTAGTCAAAATTTCACCTGCCCAATGACATTTTTATTTCTGACGAATTTTTAAAAGTTCACCCAAAAAAAATTGTTCCAGAAAAAATTTATGAGCCCGGATATAGAAACCACCCGTATTAGGGTGAAAAATTGGTTCTTAAGTTGACATCGGTTTTGGGCCTTTCAGAAGTAGTAGCACCAAGGGAAAACTTCAATTCAAAAACCAATTTTTAACCCTTAACGGTGGTTTCTATATTTAGGCTCGCAAATGACAAATTTTAATAAAAAGTATATTTTCACCAAACTTGATGAAAATTATGTCCCTAACAAATATTGACCACTAGAATCCAAATTTGGTAATTTATTACTATCCTGAGACTCCAGTCTGATACTGACTTTTTCCAATATTTTCAAATTTACCCACAAGGCACATAAATTTTATCGCTTCTTCTCGAGTAGGTATATTAACGAATAAAATAAGTATGTTTTTTGGGTCAATTTCAAAACGAATAGGTATCTCTTTGGAATTTTGACTACTTATAAGGTACTTAAATTTAAAAAATTTAAAATAGGTGTTGAAAACAATCAAATCACCGTGCTACCAAACCGGTTGGCAGTATTGAACGTTTTCCATCCAATACCGGTAGCTCAAAGCCAAATTTGTCATTTTCCAGCCATTTTAGGCACCTTTTGAAAAAATCCAGAAATACTGAAGAAATTCGAAAATGCGCTGGAGCTCTAAAATAGCTGGATACAATCATCTTTGAGTTCAGGGAGCCGTTATTTAGTAGGGTCCTAATTTTCAAGTTCTCTGAAAATAATTTGTTTCAAAAACATATTTTTGCTGGAAGCATCAATTTTTGAATTTTCAGTGATATATTTTTGCTGAAGATAATTTTTTTTTTTAATTCGTCAAAAATCGAGAATTTATCTTGGGCAATCGAAATTTGAATAGTGGGGATTTTACAGCATATTCATTTCAAATAACTACCACAGGTGGTCATTTAGATAACCTGATTAAGTCATCTTCTCTTAAAATCGTATTTAAAAAAAAACACGTCTTGGTACAATTTTGGAGGTCGAGTTTGAAATTTGATGAATTAGAAACATTTCCTCGAAAAATGATATTAATACTTTTCGAATAGATATACGTATTAATACGAAAAAAAAAAGAGGAACAAACCATCACAGAATAAACAGTCATAAAATTAATCTTTTTCCTTGCTTTTTCAAACTTTTCTAATTTTTCAATTTTTTTTCATTTTTAAAATTTTACTCATTTTTTAATTTTTTTTAAATTATGGCTTTTTAAAAAATATATACAGTGAGGTACCAAATGTGGATCAGGGCTCGGTTATGAATCAAGCCACATAACAAGGAGCTGGGTAAAAAAAAAATTAGGCGTGTGTATGAACCACCAGATTACCCATTCCATATCTTTAATTGGTGTTTTTTTCGTTACAAAGCAGGAAAAAAAAAAAAAAAATTTAAAGGCATTGTTTGATGCAAAAAGTGGATGTTCTAGAAAAAATTCACCCTCAGAATTTAAAAAAAAAATGAAATCCATAATATTGATGTAGAGAGAAGTGACTTTCCATAGGATTTTTTTTGAAAAATTATAGTCCTCTGCAAGTGGTTTGATCCACAGACACGGGACCCCTGAAAAATTCGAAAAAATGGAGGTTTGGGGGAAAAATTTCCACAAGCAAAGGACTCATGGCAAAAATCTGAAACAAAGGTATTTTGGTAGTAAAAACTCCACTCTTTCAGATGCCGCATCTCTTCACTTTTTTTTGCAAATATCCTCCCCAATTCTCATAAAACCAGTTCAAAATTCATGTCATTTTTTTAAATAATTGGTATATTGCCTGGGAGGGGGGGGGAGGTCATACTAACGTTTTACAGTCGATGTCCAGATTTTTACGAAATGATGTCAAATTTAAAAGTTTCCTAATCTCAAATTTTGCTAATCGATGTACCAATAACGTATTAATATGATCTTTTAGAAAAAATTATAAAAATATATTTTGGATGGATAAATAAATGAAATTTTCAAAGCAGTATCCCAAAAATACTTGATGCCATGTTCACATTTTTCTTTTCAAAGACAATTCGAAACTTCAGAAAAATGTTTATTACTTCTAATTCAACAAAACCTGTTTAAAGATATAAGTTTTCTTAATCGTAACCTCAAACCGTCTCCATCATTTTTGATTCATTTTCAAAAACTGGTCTCTGCAAATTTCGAATGTTTCTCCAGAATTTCAAGACTATGACTATTTTTTGAAAATTTTTATTTTTAAAAATTGATTCTGACAGAAATTTAGGAAAAAGTGGTTATGATGCTACATACGTTTTGATCATTGTACGCTGCTCCTAACATTTTTTGGTCGATTATTATTTAATGGTCTCACATTTTTCTAACCGATTTAAATTAATTTTTGGGGGACACTTCTATGCAAACTTTGAAATTTTCTTTGGAATTTTTAGCGTTTTTAACCATTGTATAGAAACAGGTAACAATTTTTTGAAAAAACATAATCTGAAAAAATAATAATTTATTGGGCACTCGTTTTCATCAGGTACATATCTCACACTGTTTCAATTTTGAAACAGCAAAAAAAAAAAAAATTATCAATCTCATTGTTCCACTTCAGGAGCCTTACACTATTTCGAAACTTTTGATAAATTTTTCGAGAATTGTCTGTGCAAACTACGAATTTTTTTCCAGTTTAATTTTCAGTTTTTAGAGAAAAACCGGAAGTTTAAATTGAAATTTTTTCCAAAGAAACGATTAATTGGGAGAAATTTTCCTTTCATAAATGACAAATCCTTTTCAAAGCCTAAAAATATCAAGAAACCACCATAACAACATCCGGAAGAACAAAAATATACCTATTCCAATAAAATTCTCGATTATGTCGATTTTTTCATATTTCTGTACCATATACTTTCTCCCTTCACCTCTCTCTTTCATTTTCATTCGACGAATCAATCAACGCGAATTGCGAAATGAATATCGGAAACCCATTTATTTTCTTCATAAAAAATCTCGAAATCTCTCGATTTTCTCTGACAAATCGATTTTTACCTCAGGCCTAAACAAATCAACTGGCTGGGAAAACTTCTCACAAAGATCATCTCAATTTCATACGAGTAGGTATTTATCGATACCCGTCCATTTATTCATTTCACAACGTATACCTACTCGTAATAGAGTTATAAATCAACCCGAAAATATCCTTCTATTTTTTTCAAACCAATCCCTCCAGGGAACGATAGTTCCCTCCTCTAAAGAATCACCCGCACGATGACCAATAAATTTTCAACACGTCCTGGTATTATAATTTTATAGCTTTTATATTGCCTCAAATTACGCTAAAAGTAGCACCACAGCAAACAGAGAGTTACCTAAACTGAGAGCCCGCACTTTTGTATTAAATCGTTCCACAACTAATAGTATTTTTATTCAAAAACAAGTTCAACCAGTTCATCGATAAATAGATAATTTTCAACGATAAGCAGCTTCGGTCTTCTTCTGGAGAACCAGATGTGTTCGCGGAGACTCCAAACAATACAAATTACGTAACTTCTAAGCATCCTACGTATAAATGTGGAATCGGAAGGAAGAAGAATTTTTTTACACAGAGACGAATTTGCTTGCAAAACAGGAAAATTTTCCATTTAAATTTATTGTTCGACGCGAAAGTATAAGCCGATGTCAAGTGTAAGCATACTCGTCGATTTGCTGAAGGAAGTAACCAGTCAACCTTTGCTCCCTTGGCATAAACTGGAATGCTAACCGAGGAAAGCAAACAAATAAACTGGACATTCTTCGAGTAAGCTCTCGTAGGAAACATTTTTATAATATTTCGCAAAGCTTAGTCGGCTTTGTATAGTATGAGGTTGTCCTCATTCCACAGTCTCTTCGATAAAAATGGATTCCATATTGGCGCCAATTACCAACATTCTTCGGCAGTAAAAGGTAATTTGGGGAAGTGACAATTGCGATTTATACTCGTAAATCATACTGCGAAAGGTTTTTGTGGTAAATGTAAAGCTATTTGCATATAGTAAATTGGTTCTCGCTGCGTGAGTCGTTCGATCTCTTATAAGAACGACAACGATCACGAAATTATTTTTAAATATTTAATAAGCATACTACACATAGGTGTCTCCTAATTGCAGGAAATATATATATATACGTAGAGATATGTATGTCTGGACGATCGTCTGAATCGATATGACGTTTATGAACCTTTATAAAGTATCACCACTTTTACTTTTTTTCTCTCTCTCCTTCGTGTAATTATCTGTAACTAATTCTATAAATAATATTTGAAGTTTCCACGCGACCAGAGAACAGTCTGCTAAAATAATGCTGCCATCGTTACGTAAATAGGTATCTTAATAGGAATAGGTTTTTAATGTTCTTAATGTATAAATAAAATAATACATATTAGAAACGTATTTATTGCATGGATTTTTTTAATTTTTCGATTTTCCTGATTTCTTGACAAACTCGAAAATGTAAAAATTTTGAATTTTGATAATATTAAAAATATTTTTTTAAATTTACGATTTTATTGTAAGAATTTAAAATTTGTTGTTGGAAAACACGTTCTTATAGTTGAAGTTTTGGAGTGAAAATTTTCAATAAAAAATTTACCCGAAAATATTTCGAAAACTATGGCTTTCAGAAAAATCCAACTGCTCTTACCAGATAGGAAATTTTTTGTTGACATTTTTCAACTCTTAAAATTTTTTCTTCTAATTTTTTCCAAATAAGTACGAATTATTTTCTCAAACCTTTTCCTACATCTCATTTTTTCAGAGAATTTTCATTTTTTTTCACTAGAATTCAAAATTGTTATTTCAACCAGGGCTGCGAGAACGATGAAATTTTGGTTCCCGTTCTGGTTCTGGTTCTGGTTCTGGTTCTTCAAAACTCTTTTTTATCGTTCTTATGCTCGATCGAGTTTTTTCAATTTTGTGTTATTTTTAGTTTTTTTGGTTCTTGGTTCTTTGTTTTTCTCACAACCTTGGTTTAAATTGGTACCTACCTAAACGAAGTAATAAAACGTATATATTCGTCATTATCATTTATCAATTTTCATTTTTTATGGGTCACTGACGATTCATTTCAAAATAAAAATTTTGGAAGTGAAGAACGACAAAGAGCAAGGAAATTATCGTTCTCGTTCCTGTTCTATTCTCATCGTTTTTGTTCTTGTTCTCGTTCACAAAATTTTTGGTTCTTTGTTCTTGGTTTTCGTTCGTTCTCGCAGCCCTGATTTCAACCTAAGACTTGAGTATCTCTCAATTTTTTTCAACATTAAATTAATTTTTCTCATAAATTCTGAATTTTGATGCCTACTTTTCCACTGAAAATAAATCTCTACAAAAAGGATGAATGAAATGAAATCGATTAATTTTGGGTAGGAAAGCGGGAAACAAAGATCAGAATTTAAGAGAAAAATTAATTCAAAGTTGAAAAAGATTGAGAGGCGTCTTGGAATTGACTCGACATGACATCTACAATTACATCCCCCCCACCATGTGGGGAACAGTGAAAATGTATCCCGCTTTCATGGCTAAGAGTCTTAGAATGTAATCTTGGGGCGCTTTGGCTAAGATCGTAGTGGTTAAAAGATATCTCGTGCTCATGGCCAAGATTGTAGTATTCGTAGTTGTGAAAATGTGTCTGGGCCTCATGGCTAAAATCGTAGTGTTTAAATGTATCTCGGCCTCATGGCTAAGATCATGGCGGTAAAATGTATCTCACGTCAGCCTCATGACTAAGATCATAGTAGTGAAATGTATCTCAGCCTCATGGCCAAGATCATAGTGGTGAAATGTATCTCGGCCTCATGGCTAAGATCGTAGTAGTGAAAATATATCTCGGCCTCATGACTAAGCTCGTAGTGGTGAAATGTATCTTGGCCTCATGACTAAGATCATAGTAGTGAAATAGCCGATCGTAGTGGAGATCGTTGTATTTGTAGAGGTGAAATGTATCTCGGACATATGGCTAAGATTGTAGTGGTGAAATGTATCTCGTCATCATGGCTAAGATCATAGTAGTAAAAAAAAAAAAAAAAAAAAAAATATCTCAGCCATGAGGCCGAGATACATTTTCACCTGTTCAAAATTTTACTTTTTTCTGGTTTCAAACTTTTTTTAAAAAAATCAATCTATTTGACTCCAATCAAATTTTCCCACTCTTTAAATTTCATCTAGAAATTTTTTACAAGACACCGTGCTGAAAATGTATCTCGGCCTCTTGGCTGAGATCATATGGCTGAAAATGTATCTCGGCCTCTTGGCTGAGATCATAGTGCTGAAAACGTATCTCGGCCTCTTGGCTGAGATCATTGTGCTGAAAATGTATCTCGGCCTCTTGGCTGTGATCTTAACGATGCAAAATTTCAATTTTTTCTCGTTTCAAACTTTTTTTATAAAGTTTTTTTTATTTCTTTTTTATTGAAATATAATTTTCCCACCCTTGAAATTTTTTTCAAGACACCATTATGATCTCAGCCATGAGGTCGAGATACCTTTTCACCACCATGATCTCAGCCATGAGGCCGAGATACATTTTCACCAGTTCAAAATTTTACTTTTTTCTGGTTTCAAACTTTTTTTAAAAAAAAGTCAATCTATTTGACACCAATAAAATTTTCCCACTCTTTAAATTTCTTCTTGAAATTTTTTACAAGACACCGTGCTGAAAATGTATCTCGGCCACTTGGCTGAGATCATAGTGCTGAAAATGTATCTCGGCCTCTTGGCTGAGATCATGGTGGTGAAGAGTTATCTCGACCTCATGACTGAGATCATATTGATGTCTTGAAAAAAATTTCAAGGGTGGGAAAATTTTATTTCAATCAAAAAGAAATAAAATAAACTTTAAAAAAAAGTTGGAAACGAGAAAAAATTGAAATTTTGCATCGTTAAGATCTCAGCCAAGAGGCCGAGATACATTTTCAGCCATATGATCTCAGCCAAGAGGCCGAGATACAATTTCGCCACTACGATCTCAGCCATGAGGCAGAGATACATTTCAGCACTATGATCTCAGCCATGAGGCCGAGATAACTTTTCACCACTATGATCTCAGCCAAGTGGCCGAGATATATTTTCAGCACGGTGTCTTGTGAAAAATTTCAAGAAGAAATTTAAAGAGTGGGAAAATTTTATTGGTGTCAAATAGATTGACTTTTTTTTAAAAAAAGTTTGAAACCAGAAAAAAGTAAAATTTTGAACAGGTGAAAATGTATCTCGGCCTCATGGCTGAGATCATAGTTCTGAAAATGTATCTCGGCCTCATAGCTGAGATCATAGTGCTGAAAATGCATCTCGGCCTCTTGGCTGAGATCATGGTGGTGAAAAGGTATCTCGACCTCATGACTGAGATCATAATGGTGTCTTGGAAAAAAATTCAAGGGTGGGAAAATTTTATTTCAATCAAAAACAAATAAAATAAACTTTATAAAAAAAGTTTGAAACGAGAAAAAATTGAAATTTTGCATCGTTAAGATCTCAGCCAAAAGGCCGAGATACATTTTCAGCACTATGATCTCAGCCAAGAGGCCGAGATACATTTTCAGCACTATGATCTCAGCCAAGAGGCCGAGATACATTTTCAGCCATATGATCTCAGCCAAGAGGCCGAGATACATCTTCAGCACGGTGTCTTGTAAAAAATTTCAAGATGAAATTTAAAGAGTGGGAAAATTTTATTGGAGTCAAATAGATTGAATTTTATAAATAAAGTTTGAAACCAGAAAAAATTAAAATTTTGAACAGGTGAAAATGTATCTCGGTCTCATGGCTGAGATCATAGTGCTGCAAATGTATCTCGGCATCTTGACTGAGATCATATACCTTTTCACCACTATGATCTCAGCCAAGAGGCCGAGATACAATTTTGCCACTACGATCTCAGCCATGAGGCAGAGATACATTTCAGCACTATGATCTCAGCCATGAGGCCGAGATACCTTTTCACCACTATGATCTCAGCCAAGTGGCCGAGATACAATTTTGCCACTACGATCTCGGTCAAGAGGCCGAGATACCTTTTCACCACTATGATCTCAGCCAAGAGGCCGAGATGCATTTTCAGAACTATGATCTCAGCCATGAGGCCGAGATACATTTTCACCTGTTCAAAATTTTACTTTTTTCTGGTTTCAAACTTTTTAAAAAAAAAAGTCAATCTATTTGACACCAATAAAATTTTCCCACTCTTTAAATTTCTTCTTGAAATTTTTCACAAGACACCGTGCTGAAAATGTATCTCGGCCACTCGGCTGAGATTATAGTGGTGAAAAGGTATCTCGGCCTCATGGCTGAGATCATAGTGCTGAAATGTATCTCAGCCTCTTGGCTGAGATCGTATTGCTGAAAACGTATCTCGGCCTCTTGGCTGAGATCATAGCGGTGAAAAGGTATCTCTGCCTCATGGTTGAGATCGTAGTGGCAAAATTGTATCTCAGCCTCTTGGCTGAGATCGTTTTGCTGAAAACGTATCTCGGCCTCTTGGCTGAGATGCAAAATTTCAATTTTTTCTCGTTTCTAACTTTTTTTATAAAGTTTATTTTATTTCTTTTTGATTGAAATAAAATTTTCCCACCCTTGAAATTTTTTTCAAGACACCATTATGATCTCAGCCATGAGGCCGAGATACCTTTTCACCACTATGATCTCAGCCAAGAGGCCGAGCTACATTTTCAGCACTATGATCTCAGCAAAGAGGCCGAGCTACATTTTCAGCACTATGATCTCAGTCAAGAGGCCGATATACATTTTCACCTTTTCAAAATTTTACTTTTTTCTGGTTTCAAAATTTTTTTAAAAAAGTCAATCTATTTGACACCAATAAAATTTTCCCACGCTTTAAATTTCTTCTTGAACTTTTTTACAAGACACCGTGCTGAAAATGTATCTCGGCCTCTTGGCTGAGATCATATGGCTGAAAATGTATCTCGGCCTCTTGGCCGAGATCATAGTGCTGAAAATGTATCTCGGCCTCTTGGATGAGATCATAGTGCTGAAAATGTATCTCGGCCTTTTGGTTGAGATCAAAGTGCTGAAAATGTATCTCGGCCTTTTGGCTGAGATCTTAACGATGCAAAATTTCAATTTTTTCTGGTTTCAAACTATTTTTATAAAGTTTATTTTATTTCTATTTGATTCCAATAAAATTTTCCCACCCTTGAAATTTCTTCTTGAATTTTTTTCAAGACATCGTTATGATCTCAGCCATGCGGCCGAGATACGTTTTCAGCAATACGATCTCAGCCAAGAGGCTGAGATACAATTTTGCCACTACGATCTCAGCCGTGAGGCCGATATACATTTTCTGCACTACGATCTCAGTCAAGAGGCCGAGATACCTATTCACCACTATGATCTCAGCCAAGAAGCCGAGATGCATTTTCAGCCCTATGATCTCTGCCAAGAGGCCGAGATACATTTTCAGCACTATGATCTCAGCCAAGAGGACGAGATACATTTTCACCTGTTCAAAATTTCACTTTTTTCTGGTTTCAAACTTTTTTTAAAAAAAAGTCAATCTATTTGACACCAATTAAATTTTCCCACTCTTTAAATTTCTTCTTGAAATTTTTGACATTAATATGTCTTAGGGCTGGGGGGGGGGGGTAAAATTTGAAAAGCGTTACGTAACGCTGGGGTGGTTACATAACGTAACGTAACGTAACGTAACGTAACGTAACAATTTTAGGTCCAGGCATAATGACATTATGTTAGACTTGAAGAACATGGAAAAAATCTATTTTAGATGAGGAAATGATGATATGTTATATTAAGTAGTTCATGTAACATTTTTGTGTAACATTTTTGAATTAAGTCGGTTGAAAAGTCTGTCGTAAAGTCGGTTGAAAAGATAGTTGGAAATCAGAAAAATAGTTGGAAAGCTGTCGAAAAGTCGGTCGAAAAGTCGGTCGAAAAGTCGGTCGAAAAGTCGGTCGAAAAGTCGGTCGAAAAGTCGGTCGAAAAGTCGGTCGAAAAGTCGGTCGAAAAGTCGGTCGAAAAGTCGGTCGAAAAGTCGGTCGAAAAGTCGGTCGAAAAGTCGGTCGAAAAGTCGGTCAAAAAGTCGGTCAAAAAGTCGGTCAAAAAATCAATCTGAAAGTCGGTCAAAAAATCAAAAAAATAGTTGAATTCGATCGGAAATTCGATCGGAAATTCGATCGGAAATTCGATCGGAAAGTCGATCGGAAAGTCGATCGGAAAGTCGATCGGAAAGTCGATCGGAAAGTCGATCGGAAAGTGGAACAGACATTAGACGGATTGTTAGATGAAAAGTTAGACGGAGCATTATATGGAGTTTTAGACAGTTACACTTTTAGATTATGACATAATTACATTATGTTAGACTGGAAGAAGTTAGATGGAACGTTAGATGGAAAGTTAGATGGAACATTAGATGGTAAGTTAGATGGAGCATTATATGGAGCGTTAGACAGTAACATTTTTAAATTAAGACATAATGACATTATGTTAGACTCAAGGAGTTAGATGGAGCGTTAGATGGAATGTTAGATGGAAAGTTAAACAGAATGTCAGACAGAAATTTGGGAAAGATTGCCGGAAAATGATTGTCTGAGAGATAGTAGTTGGGAAGATATGCGCTAGTTTGGTAGAGGCACAGCACTAGAAGCAGAGTGTATGGTGTATCCCGCTCCTCCAAGGTAATCAAAAGTGTCTTTAGACCTGTGTAATAGCGGTAACGGTAACACAGTAACTAAATGAAGCTGCCATACCTTAAGGGCATTGAAAGAAGTGCATCCCATGTTGAATATAAGTTGATGAACATCCTGAAGAATTACATTAAATTTGAGAGTATGGTATATCTTACTGACATATCCATGTTCTAAGATTTTTGTTTTAAAGCAAAAAACACGTTCATTTTTTACAAGACACCGTGCTGAAATGTATCTCTGCCTCATGGCTGAGATCGTAATGGCACAATTGTATCTGAGATCGTATTGCTGAAAACGTATCTCGGCCTCTTGGCTGAGATCAAAGTGCTGAAAATGTATCTCGGCCTCTTGGCTGAGATCATAGCGGTGAAAAGGTATCTCGGCCTCATGGATGAGATCGTAGTGGCAAAATTGTATCTCAGCCTCTCGGCTGAGATCGTATTGCTGAAAACGTATCTCGGCCTCTTGGCTGAGATCATAGTGGTGAAAAGGTATATGATCTCAGTCAAGATGCCGAGATACATTTGCAGCACTATGATCTCAGCCATGAGACCGAGATACCTTTTCACCTGTTCAAAATTTTACTTTTTTCTGGTTTCAAACTTTTTTTAAAAAAGTCAATCTATTTGACTCCAATAAAATATTCCCACTCTTTAAATTTCATCTGGAAATTTTTTACAAGACACCGTGCTGAAAATGTATCTCGGCCTCTTGGCTGAGATCAAAGTGCTGAAAATGTATCTCGGCCTCTTGGCTGAGATCTTAACGATGCAAAATTTCAATTATTTATCGTTTCCAACTTTTTTTATAAAGTTTATTTTATTTCTTTTTGATTGAAATAAAATTTTCCCACCCTTGAAATTTTTTTCAAGACATCATTATGATCTCAGTCATGAGGTCGAGATACCTTTTCACCACCATGATCTCAGCCAAGAGGCCGAGATGCATTTTCAGCACTATGATCTCAGCCAAGAGGCCGAGATACGTTTTCAGCATTATGATCAAAGCCAAGAGGCCGAGATACCTTTCACCACTATGATCTCAGCCAAGAGGCCGAGATACGTTTTCAGCACTATGATCAAAGCCAAGAAGCCCAGATACCTTTTCACCACTATGATCTCAGCCAAGAGACCGAGATGCATTTTCAGCACTATGATCTCAGTCAAGAGGCCGAGCTACATTTTCAGCACTATGATCTCAGCCAAGAGGCCGAGATACATTTTCACCTTTTCAAAATTTTACTTTTTTCTGGTTTCAAACTTTTTTTAAAAAAGTCAATCTATTTGACACCAATAAAATTTTCCCACGCTTTAAATTTCTTCTTGAAATTTTTTACTAGACACCGTGCTGAAAATGTATCTCGGCCTCTTGGCTGAGATCATATGGCTGAAAATGTATCTCGGCCTCTGGCCGAGATCATAGTGCTGAAAATGTATCTCGGCCTCATGGCTGAGATCAAAGTGCTGAAAAATGTATCGCTCGGCCTCTTGGCTGAGATCTTAACGATGCAAAATTTCAATTTTTTCTCGTTTCTAACTTTTTTTTAAAAGTTTATTTTATTTCTTTTTGATTGAAATAAAATTTTCCCACCCTTGAAATTTTTTTCAAGACATCAATATGATCTCAGTCATGAGGTCGAGATACCTTTTCACCACCATGATCTCAGCCAAGAGGCCGAGATGCATTTTCAGCACTATGATCTCAGCCAAGTGGCCGAGATACATTTTCAGCACGGTGTCTTGTAAAAAATTTCAAGAAGACATTTAAAGAGTGGGAAAATTTTATTGGTGTCAAATAGATTGACTTTTTTTTAAACAAAGTTTGAAACCAGAAAAAAGTAAAATTTTGAACTGGTGAAAATGTATCTCGGCCTCATGGCTGAGATCATAGTTCTGAAAATGTATCTCGGCCTCATAGCTGAGATCATAGTGCAGAAAATGTATCTCGGCCTCTTGACTGAGATCATGGTGGTGAAAAGGTATCTCGACCTCATGGCTGAGATCATAATGGTGTCTTGAAAAAAATTTCAAGGGTGGGAAAATTTTATTTCAATAAAAAAGAAATAAAAAAAACTTTATAAAAAAAGTTTGAAACGAGAAAAAATTGAAATTTTGCATCGTTAAGATCTCAGCCAAGAGGCCGAGATACATTATCAGCACAATGATCTCAGCCAAGAGGCCGAGATACGTTTTCAACACTATGATCTCAGCCAAGAGGCCGAGATACATTTTCAGCCATATGATCTCAGCCAAGAGGCCGAGATACATTTTCAGCACGGTGTCTTGTAAAAAATTTCAAGATGAAATTTAAAGAGTGGGAAAATTTTATTGGAATCAAATAGATTGACTTTTTTAAAAAAAGTTTGAAACCAGAAAAAAGTAAAATTTTGAACAGGTGAAAATGTATCTCGGCCTCATGGCTGAGATCGTAGTGGTGAAATCATTTCACCACTACGATCTTAGCCATGAGGCCGAGATTTTTTTTTTTTTTTTTTTTACTACTATGATCTTAGCCATGATGACGAGATACATTTCACCACTACAATCTTAGCCATATGTCCGAGATACATTTCACCTCTACAAATACAACGATCTCAGCCATTAGGCCAAGATATATTTTCACCACTACGATCGGCTATTTCACAACTATGATCTTAGTCATGAGGCCAAGATACATTTCACCACTACGAGCTTAGTCATGAGGCCGAGATATATTTTCACTACTACGATCTTAGCCATGAGGCCGAGATATATTTTCACTACTATGATCTTGGCCATGAGGCTGAGATACATTTCACTACTATGATCTTAGCCCCGAGGCTGAGATACATTTCACTACTATGATCTTAGTCATGAGGCTGACGTGAGATACATTTTACCGCTACAATTTTAGCCATGAGGCCCAGACACATTTTCACAACTACGAATACTACAATCTTGGCCATGAGCACGAGATATATTTTACCACTACTATCTTAGCCATAAGGCCAAGATACATTCTAAGATCTTAGCCATGAAGCCGGGATACATTTTCACTGTTCCCCACATGGGGGGGGGGATGTAATTGTAGATGTCATGTCGAGTCAATTCCAAGACGCCTCTCAATCTTTTTCAACTTTGAATTAATTTTTCTCTTAAATTCTGATCTTTGTTTCCCGCTTTCCTACCCAAAATTAATCGATTTCATTTCATTCATCCTTTTTGTAGAGATTTATTTTTAGTGGAAAAGTAGGCATCAAAATTCAGAATTTATGAGAAAAATTAATTTAATGTTGAAAAAAATTGAGAGATACTCAAGTCTTAGGTTGAAAGAGATCATGGTGCTAAAAATGTATTTCGGCCTCATGGCTCAGATTTCAACGATGCATAATTTTAATTTTTTCTGGTTTCAAACTTTTTTTATAAAATTTATTTTATTTCTTTTTGATTCAAATAAAATTTTCCCACCCTTGAAATTTTTTCAAGACACCATTATGATCTCAGCCATGAGGCCGAGATACCTTTCTTCACCACCATGATCTCAGCCAAGAGGCCGAGATGCATTTTCAGCACCATGATCTCAGCCAAGAGGCCGAGATACATTTGCAGCACTATGATCTCGGTCAAGAGGCCGAGATACATTTTCAGCACTATGATCGCAGCCAAGAGACCGAGATACATTTTCAGCACTATGATCTCAGCCAAGAGGCCGAGATACATTTTCAGCACTATGATCTCAGCCAAGAGGCCGAGATACATTTTCACCTGTTCAAAATTTTACTTTTTTCTGGTTTCAAACTTTTTTTAAAAAAGTCAATCTATTTGACTCCAATCAAATTTTCCCACTCTTTAAATTTCATCTGGAAATTTTTTACAAGACACCGTGCTGAAAATGTATCTCGGCCTCTTGGCTGAGATCATGGTGCTGAAAATGTATTACGGCCTCATGGCTGAGATCTTAACGATGCATAATTTTAATTTTTTCTAGTTTCAAACTTTTTTTATAAAGTATATTTTATTTCTTTTTGATTCAAATAAAATTTTCCCACCCTTGAAATTTTTTTCAAGACACCGTGCTGAAAATGTATCTCGGCCACTTGGCTGAGATCATAATGCTGAAAATGTATCTCGGCCTCTTGACTGAGATCAAAGTGCTGAAAATGTATCTCGGCCTCTTGGCTGAGATCATAGTGCTGAAAATGTATTTCGGCCTCATGGCAGAGATCTTAACGATGCAAAATTCTAATTTTTTCTGGTTTCAAACTATTTTTATAAAGTTTATTTTATTTCTTTTTGATTCCAATAAAATTTTCCCACCCTTGAAATTTCTTCTTGAAATTTTTTTCAAGACATCATTATGATCTCAGCCATGAGGCCGAGATACGTTTTCAGCAATACGATCTCAGCCAAGAGGCTGAGATACAATTTTGCCACTACGATCTCAGCCATGAGGCCGATATACATTTTCTGCACTACGATCTCAGCCAAGAGGCCGAGATACGTTTTCAGCATTAGGATCACAGCCAAGAGGCCGAGATACATTTTCAGCACTATGATCTCAGCCAAGAGGCCGAGCTACATTTTCAGCACTATGATCTCAGCCAAGAGGCCGAGATACATTTTCACCTGTTCAAAATTTTACTTTTTTCTGGTTTCAAACTTTTTTAAAAAAAAGTCAATCTATTTGACACCAATAAAATTTTCCCACTCTTTAAATTTCTTCTTGAAATTTTTTACAAGACACCGTGCTGAAAATGTATCTCGGCCCCATGGCTGAGATCATGGTGCTGAAAATGTATTTCGGCCTCATGGCTGAGATTTCAACGATGCATAATTTTAATTTTTTCTGGATTCAAACTTTTTTTATAAAGTTTATTTTATTTCTTTTGATTCAAATAAAATTTTCCCACCCTTGAAATCTTTTTTCAAGACACCATTATGATCTCAGCCATGAGGCCGAGATACCTTTTCACCACCATGATCTCAGCCAAGAGGCCGAGATGCATTTTCAGCACTATGATCTCAGCCAAGAGGCCGAGATACATTTTCAGCACTATGATCTCAGCCAAGAGGCCGAGATACATTTGCAGCACTATGATCTCAGCCATGAGGCCGAGATACATTTTCACCTGTTCAAAATTTTACTTTTTTCCGGTTTCAAACTTTTTTTAAAAAAGTCAATCTATTTGACTCCAATCAAATTTTCCCACTATTTAAATTTCATCTGGAAATTTTTTACAAGACACCGTGCTGAAAATGTATCTCGGCCACTTGGCTGAGATCATAGTGGTGAAAAGGTATCTCAGCCTCTTGGCTGAGATCGTATTGCTGAAAACGTATCTCGGCCTCTTGGCTGAGATCATAGTGGTGAAAAGGTGTCTCGGCCTCATGGCTGAGATCATAGTGGTGAAAAGGTATCTCGGCCTCATAGCTGAGATCATGGTGCTAAAAATGTATTTCGGCCTCATGGCTCAGATTTCAACGATGCATAATTTTAATTTTTTCTGGTTTCAAACTTTTTTTATAAAATTTATTTTATTTCTTTGTGATTCAAATAAAATTTTCCCACCCTTGAAATTTTTTCAAGACACCATTATGATCTCAGCCATGAGGCCGAGATACCTTTCTTCACCACCATGATCTCAGCCAAGAGGCCGAGATGCATTTTCAGCACCATGATCTCAGCCAAGAGGCCGAGATACATTTTAAGCACTATGATCTCAGCCAAGAGGCCGAGATGCATTTTCAGCACTATGATCTCAGCCAAGAGGCCGAGATACATTTTCAGCACTATGATCTCAGCCAAGAGGCCGAGATACATTTGCAGCACTATGATCTCAGCCATGAGGCCGAGATACATTTTCACCTGTTCAAATTTTACTTTTTTCCGGTTCAAACTGTTTTTTAAAAAGTCAATCTATTTGACTCCAATCAAAATTTTCTCCACATATTTAAATTTCATCTGGAAATTTTTTACAAGACATAGTGCTGAAAATGTATCTCGGCCACTTGGCTGAGATCATAGTGGTGAAAAGTATCTCGGCCTCTGGCTGAGATCGTATATTGCTGAAAACGTGATCTCGGCCTCTTGGCTGAGATCATAGTGGTGAAAAGGTATCTCGGCCTCTGGCTGAGATCATGGTGCTGAAAATGCATCTCGGCCTGGCTGAGATGGCTGAGAATCAGGGGGGGGGGGGGGGGGGGGGGGGGGGGGTGGTGAAGAAAGGTATCTCGGCCTCATGGCTGAGATCATAAATGGTGTCTTGAAAAAATTTCAAGGGTGGGAAAATTTTATTTTGAATCACAAAGAAATAAAATAAATTTTATAAAAAAAGTTTGAAACCAGAAAAAATTAAAATTATGCATCGTTGAAATCTGAGCCATGAGGCCGAAATACATTTTTAGCACCATGATCTCAGCCAAGAGGCCGAGATACCTTTTCAGCATTATGATCTCAGCCAAGAGGCCGAGATACATTTTCAGCACCATGATCTCAGCCATGAGGCCGAGACACCTTTTCACCACTATGATCTCAGCCAAGAGGCCGAGATACGTTTTCAGCAATACGATCTCAGCCAAGAGGCTGAGATACCTTTTCACCACTATGATCTCAGCCAAGTGGCCGAGATACATTTTCAGCACGGTGTCTTGTAAAAAATTTCCAGATGAAATTTAAATAGTGGGAAAATTTGATTGGAGTCAAATAGATTGACTTTTTTAAAAAAAGTTTGAAACCGGAAAAAAGTAAAATTTTGAACAGGTGAAAATGTATCTCGGCCTCATGGCTGAGATCATAGTGCTGCAAATGTATCTCGGCCTCTTGGCTGAGATCATAGTGCTGAAAATGTATCTCGGCCTCTTGGCTGAGATCATAGTGCTGAAAATGCATCTCGGCCTCTTGGCTGAGATCATGGTGGTGAAAAGGTATCTCGGCCTCATGGCTGAGATCATAATGGTGTCTTGAAAAAAGATTTCAAGGGTGGGAAAATTTTATTTGAATCAAAAGAAATAAAATAAACTTTATAAAAAAAGTTTGAATCCAGAAAAAATTAAAATTGTGAATCGTTGAAATCTCAGCCATGAGGCCGAAATACATTTTCAGCACCATGATCTCAGCCATGGGGCCGAGATACATTTCAGCACGGTGTCTTGTAAAAAATTTCAAGAAGAAATTTAAAGAGTGGGAAAATTTTATTTGGTGTCAAACTAGATTGACTTTTTTTAATAAAGTTTGAAACCAAAAAAAGTAAAATTTTGAACAGGTAGAAAATGTATCTCGGCCTCTTGGCTGAGATCATAGTGCTGAAAATGTAGCTCGGCCTCTTGGCTGAGATCATAGTGTCTGAAAATGTATCTCGGCCTCTTGGCTGTGATCCTAATGCTGAAAACGTATCTCGGCCTCTTGGCTGAGATCGTAGTGCAGAAAATGTATATCGGCCTCATGACTGAGATCGTAGTGGCAAAATTGTATCTCAGCCTCTTGGCTGAGATCATATAGCTGAAACGTATCTTCGGCCTCATGGCGGAGATCATGAATGATGTCTTGAAAAAAAAATTTCAAGAAGAAATTTCAAGGGTGGGAAAATTTTATTGGAATCAAAATGAAATAAAATAAAACTTTATAAAAATAGTTTGAAACCAGAAAAAATTAGAATTTTGCATCGTTAAGATCTCTGCCATGAGGCCGAAATACATTTTCAGCACTATGATCTCAGCCAAGAGGCCGAGATACATTTTCAGCACTATGATCTCAGTCAAGAGGCCGAGATACATTTTCAGCATTATGATCTCAGCCAAGAGGCCGAGATACATTTTCAGCACGGTGTCTTGAAAAAAATTTCAAGGGTGGGAAAATTTTATTTGAATCAAAAAGAAATAAAATATACTTTATAAAAAAAGTTTGAAACTAGAAAAAATTAAAATTATGCATCGTTAAGATCTCAGCCATGAGGCCGTAATACATTTTCAGCACCATGATCTCAGCCAAGAGGCCGAGATACATTTTCAGCACTATGATCTCAGCCAAGAGGCCGAGATACATTTTCACCACGGTGTCTTGTAAAAAATTTCCAGATGAAATTTAAAGAGTGGGAAAATTTGATTGGAGTCAAATAGATTGACTTTTTTAAAAAAAGTTTGAAACCAGAAAAAAGTAAAATTTTGAACAGGTGAAAATGTATCTCGGCCTCTTGGCTGAGATCATAGTGCTGAAAATGTATCTCGGCCTCTTGGCTGAGATCATAGTGCTGAAAATGTATCTCGGCCTCTTGGCTGAGATCATAGTGCTGAAAATGTATCTCGGCCTCTTGGCTGAGATCATAGTGCTGAAAATGTATCTCGGCCTCTTGGCTGAGATCATAGTGCTGAAAATGCATCTCGGCCTCTTGGCTGAGATCATGGTGGTGAAGAAAGGTATCTCGGCCTCATGGCTGAGATCATAATGGTGTCTTGAAAATTTCAAGTGTGTAAATTTTTATTTGAATCAAAAAAAAAGGGAAAAAAAAAAAAAATTAAAAAAAAAAAAACTTTTAAATTTTATAAAAAAAGGTTTGAAACCAGAAAAATTAAATTATGCATCGTTGAAATCGGAGCCAGGAGGCCGACATACCCCATTTTTAGCACCTGATCTCCTTCAACCTAAGACTTGAGGTATCTCTCCATTTTTTTCAACATTAAATTAATTTTCTCATAAATTCTGAAATTTTGATGCTACTTTTCACTAAAAAAATCTCTCAAAAAGGATGAATGAAATGGAAATCGATTAATTTTGGGTAGGAAAGCGGGAACACAGATCAGAATTTAGAGAAAAATGTAACTTCAAGTTTAAAAAGATTGAGAGGCGTCTTGGAATTGACTCGACATGACATCTACAATTACATCCCCCCCACCATGTGGGGAACAGTGAAAATGTATCCCGGCTTCATGGCTAAGATCTTAGAATGTATCTTGGCCTTATGGCTAAGATAGTAGTGGTAAAATATATCTCGTGCTCATGGCCAAGATTGTAGTATTCGTAGTTGTGAAAATGTGTCTGGGCCTCATGGCTAAAATCGTAGCGGTAAAATGTATCTCACGTCAGCCTCATGACTAAGATCATAGTAGTGAAATGTATCTCAGCCTCGTGGCTAAGATCATAGTAGTGAAATGTATCTCAGCCTCATGGCCAAGATCATAGTGGTGAAATGTATCTCGGCCTCATGGCTAAGATCGTAGTAGTGAAAATATATCTCGGCCTCATGACTAAGCTCGTAGTGGTGAAATGTATCTTGGCCTCATGACTAAGATCATAGTTGTGCAATAGCCGATCGTAGTGGTGAAAATATATCTTGGCCTAATGGCTGAGATCGTTGTATTTGTAGAGGTGAAATGTATCTCGGACATATGGCTAAGATTGTAGTGTGGAAATGTATCTCGTCCATCATGGCTAAGATTCAAGTAGTACAACAAAAAAAAAAAAAAAATCTCGGCCTCATTGCTAAGACATCGTAGTGGTGAAAATTATTTCACCACTTACGATCTCCGCCATGAGGCGAGGATACATTTTCACCTGTACAAATTTACTTTTTTCTGGTTCAAACTTTTTTTAAAAAAGTCAATCTATTTGATTCCAAGAAAAATTTTCCCACTCTTTAAATTCTCTTGAAATTTTTTACAGACACCGTGCTGAAAATGTATCTCTCGTCCTCTTGGCTTGAGATCATATGGCTGAAAATGTATCTATCTCGGGCCTCTTGGCTGGATCAGTGTTGAAAACGTCTCTCGGCCTCTTTGTGGCTGGATCATTGTTGGCTGATACTGTATCTCGGCTCGCGGGCTCGCCTCTTGCTGAGATCTTAAACGATGCAAAATTTCAATTTTTTCTCGTTTCAAACTTTTTTTATACAAGTTTTTTTTATTTCTTTTTTATTGAAATAAAATTTTCCCACCCTTGAAAATTTTTTCAAGACACCATTATGATCTCAGCCATGAGGTCGAGATACCTTTTCACCACCATGGATCTCAGTCAAGTAGGCCGAGATACATTTTCTGCACTATGATCGCAGCTATGAGCCGAGATACATTTTCGAACTATGATCTCATCATGAGGCCGAGATTACATTTTTCACAGTTCAAAAATTTTACTTTTTCTGTTGTCAACTTGTTTAAAAAAAAAGTCAATCCTATTTGGAAACCAAAAATTTTCCCCATCTTTAAATGTCTTCTTGAAATTTTTTTACAAGACACCGTGCCTGAAAATGTATCTCGGCCACTTGCTGAGATCATAGTGCTGAAATAATGCATCTCGGCCTCTGGCTGAGATCATGGTGGTGAAAAGGTATCTCGACCTCATGACTGAGATCATAATGATGTCTTGAAAAAAATTTCAAGGGTGGGAAAATTTTATTTCAATCAAAAAGAAATAAAATAAACTTTATAAAAAAAGTTGGAAACGAGAAATAATTGAAATTTTGCATCGTTAAGATCTCAGCCAAGAGGCCGAGATACATATTTTCAGCACTTTGATCTCAGCCATGAGGCCGAGATACAAATTTTCAGCACTATGATCTCGGCAGAGGCCGAGATACAGTTGCAGCCATATGATCTCAGGCCAAGAGGCCGAGGATACATTTTTCAGCACGGGTCTAGTAAAAAATTCTACAAGAAAAATTTAAGCGTGGGACATTTATTGTGGGTCAAATAGATGGACTTTTTTACAAAACGTTTGAAACCAAAAAAGTAAATTTTGAAAAAAGGTGAAAATGTACTCGGCCCGCTTGCTGAGATCAGAGTGCTGAAAATACTCGGCCTCTTGGCTGAGATCATAGGTTGCTGAAAATGCATCTCGGTCTCTGTCTGAGATCTAGTGGGAAAAGGTAATCTCAGGCTCTCTTGGCGGTGATCTAATGCTGAAACGTATCTCGGCCTCTTGGCTGAGATCATAGTGGTGAAGTATCTCGGCCTCTTGGCTTTGCTCATAATGCTGAAAACGTATCTCGGCCTCGTTGACTGAAGATCATAGTGCTGAGAAATGCATCTCGGCCTCTTGGGCTGAGACCATGGTGTGAAAGGTATCTCGAACCTCATGACTGAGATCATAATGGATGTCTTGCAAAAAAATTTCACGGGTGGGAAAATGTTATTTCAATCAAAAAGAAATAAAATAACGTTATAAAAGAAGTTAGAAACGATAAAAATTGAAATTTTTGCATCGTTAAGATCTCAGCCAAGAGCGGAGGATACATTTTTCAGCACTTTGATCTCAGCCAATAGGCCGAGATACATTTTTCAGCACGTGTCCTTGTAAAAAAATTTTTTAAGATGAAAGTATTAAAAGTGGGAATATTTTATTGATTTCAAATAGATTGACTACTTTTTTAAAAAAAGTTTGAAACCAGAAAAAATTACTTTTGACAGGTGAATGTATCTCGGGGTCTCATGGCTGAGATCGATAGTGCTGCAAATGTATCTCGCCTCTTGGCTGAGATCATATACCTTTTCACCACTATGATCTCAGCCAAGAGGCCGAGATACATTTTCAGCACTTTGATCTCAGCCAAGAGGCTGAGATACAATTTTGCCACTACGATTTCAGCCATGAGGCCGAGATACCTTTTCACCGCTATGATCTCAGCCAAGAGGCCGAGTTACATTTTCAGCACTTTGATCTCAGCCAAGAGGCCGACATACGTTTTCAGCAATACGATCTCAGATACAATTGTGCCATTACGATCTCAGCCAATGAGGCAGAGATAATTTCAGCACGGTGTCTTGTAAAAATGAACGTGGTTTTTTGGGGGGGGGGGGGGGGGGGGCTTCAAAACAAAAATCTAGAACATGGATATGTCAGTAAGAATATAGCCATACTCCTCAATTTAATGTATTCTTCAGGAGGTTCTCAACTTATATTCAACATGGGATGCACTTCTTCAATGCCCTAAGGATGGCAGCTTCATTTAGTTACTGTGTTACCGTTACCGCTATTACACAGGTCCTAAAGACACTTTTGATTACCTTGGAGAGCGTGGTACACCATACACTCGCTTCTAGTGGCTGTGCTCTACAAACTAGCGCATATCTCCCAACTACTATCTCTCAGACGATCATTTTCCGAGCAACTTTCCCAAATGTCTGTCCTGACATTCTGTTTAACTTCCAGCTAACATTCCATCTTCAACCTCCCATCCTAACCCCTTGGTCTAACATAATGTCATTATGTCTTAATTTAAAATGTTACTGTCTAACGCTCCATATAATGATCCATCTAACTTACCATCTATTGTTCCATCTAACTTTCCATCTAACGTTCCATCTAACTTCTTCCAGTCTAACATAATGTAATTATGTCTTAATCTAAAAAAGTGTAACTGTCTAAAACTCCATATAATGCTCTCCTCTTTAACTTTTCATCTAACAATCCGTCTAATGTCCCTGTTCCAACTTTCCGTGATCGACTTTCCGATCGACTTTCCGATCGACTTTCCGATCGATTTTCCACCGGGGAGACGACCCTTTCCGATCGAATTTCCGATCGAATTTCCGATCTAATTTCCGGGGGGGGGGATCAATTCAACCTATTTTTTTGATTTTTGACCGACTTTCAGATTGTTTTTTGACCGACTTTTGACCGACTTTTTTGACCGACTTTTCGACCGACTTTTCGACCGACTTTTTCGACCGACTTTTGACCCCACTTTTCACCGACTTTTCGAACCGACTTTTTCGACCGACTTTTTCGACCGAACTTTTCGACCGACTTTTTCGACCACTTTCGACCCGACTTTTCGGACCGACTTTCGACCGACTTTTCGACAGCTTTCCACTATTTTTCTGATTTCCAACTATCTTTTGCCAAACCCGACTTTACGACAGACTTTTTCAACCGACTTAATTCAAAATTGTTTCACAAAATTTACTAACTACTTAATAGAACATATCATCATTTCCTCATCTAAAATAGATTTTTTTCCATGTTCTTCAAGTCACTAACATATTATCATTAATTAATTTTATTTGAGAAATGCCTGGACCTAAAATTGTTACGTTCACGTTACGTTACTTACGTTACGGTTATGTCCCCACCCCACCCT